>OZ026520.1:3775284-4975597 GCA_964019695.1 Loripinus fragilis
GCCAGCTCTTGAGTAATGTTCAGAGAGGTTCAGTCTACTCTACATATCTGCCGGTTCCTGGACCACTGGAACCACCTCTTAACCACACTGTTGTTAACTTGTATTTCAGTCAATTATCAATAACATCCACCATGCATTGCCAGCTCTGAGTAATGTTCAGAGAGGTTCAGTCTACTCTACATATCTCCTGGTTTCTGAACCACTCAAGACACCTCTTAACCACACTATTGTAAACTTATATTTCAGTCAATTATCAATAACATCCACCATGCATTGCCAGTCCTGAGTAATGTTCAGAGAGGTTCAGTCTACTCTACATATCTGCCGGTTCCTGGACCACTCGAACCACCTCTTAACCCCACTATTGTTAATTTGTATTTCAGTCAATTATCAATAACATCCACCATGCATTGCCAGCTCTGAGTAATGTTCAGAGAGGTTCAGTTTACTCTACATATCTACCGGTTCCTGAACCACTTGAGCCACCTCTTAACCCCACTATTGTTAATTTGTATTTCAGTCAATTATCAATAACATCCACCATGCATTGCCAGCTCTGAGTAATGTTCAGAGAGGTTCAGTCTACTCTACATATCTGCCGGTTCCTGGACCACTCAACCACCTCTTAACCCCACTATTGTAAACTTGTATTTCAGTCAATCATCAATAACATCCACCATGCATTGCCAGCTCTGAGTAATGTTCAGAGAGGTTCAGTCTACTCTACATATCTGCCGGTTCCTGGACCACTCGAACCACCTCTTAACCACACTGTTGTTAACTTGTATTTCAGTCAATCATCAATAACATCCACCATGCATTGCCAGCTCTGAGTAATGTTCAGAGAGGTTCAGTCTACTCTACATATCTACCGGTTCCTGAACCACTCGAGCCACCTCTTAACCCCACTATTGTAAACTTGTATTTCAGTCAATCATCAATAACATCCACCATGCATTGCCAGCTCTCAGTAATGTCCAGAGAGGTTCAGTCTACTCTACATATCTACCGGTTCCTGAACCGCTCGAGCCAAGAGACTTCAAGGCCAAGGGATTGTACCCATACAGATCTTTTCTTGGACAGTAAGTTATCTTATATACAGGCACAGAAATAGACTTCGCTCTGGATGTTATGTACACAAAAGACTCAGATCAATCAGGCCTCTGGGTTATAAAACTTTTTTTTCATTCTCAACTCAACCCAGCTTAAATTTCAGCTGCTAATAAAACTTAAAGGCTGAAAAATGAAGACTCTTATTGCTTTCAAACTCTCAGATTTCATATTTATCATGCTAACAATTGTTAAAATGCCAACAACTGTTGGCATTTTAACATTTATGAGCATGATAAATTTCATGCTCATTTGAGTTTAGCATGAATAAAGTTTTAACCTCTGGGCAAGATCATCAGTCTTTTTCCTACTTGTCTACAGATTTTCTAGTGTGTAAGGACACTGTGGTCATACTACAACGGCAATTTGGATTGTCATTCCCTACTGTTATTACCTTCAAATAAAGGCTGACAAAAATGAGTACTTTTGAATATGTTTGCTTCAAGGGTGCATCCTCCAGATAACAGCCTCTGCGTTGTTTTGCCAAAACTAAAATAAAAGCAGATTTTAAATGTTTTTTTTTTACAGTTATATTAAAGAAATTGTCCATTACGGTTTAGTCATAATTGTACAGTTTTGTCATAGATGAATTATGACAAAACCGTAATTTGTCATTTCTTGCCTAGACATGAAACATCAAAGTTTTATATAATTTTAAAGTTAAAAGATACAATGTGAATTTGATGAACCAAAATCAATCTGAACCCAAGCATTTCAGGGTGTTTATCTGTGATTAAATGAAAAAATGGAACACGATGAGAAAGTTACCTTAACTCCGCAATAAGTGACGAAACCCAAATTGCAGTATGACTACAGTGAAGGAAATATGGTTGGCCTTTGCCAACCCATTTCACATGTAGTGTTGACTTTTGTTGCCTGCTCATAACCTTTGGAAACAGTTGTACTCAGATCAGGCCCAACATTTTTCGACCTGGCCCGAGGTTGTAAAACTTTTTATCATTTTCAACTCAACTGAGCAGCAAATTTATTCTGCTCATAAATTTTAAAATGCCTACAATTGTTGGCATTTTAACAATTATTAGCATGATTAATACAACATCTAAGAGTTTGAAACCAAGAAATGTCTTTATTTATCAGCATTTTAGTTTTTTATGAGCATTTGAAATTTCATGCTCAGTTGAGTTGAGCAGGAAAAAGTTTTATGACCTCGGGGCCTGATCTCGACACAAACTCTTTTACACTGTGATGTTTTTTTTAGAAGTTATTTTGTCTTTAAACAATAAAAATAAAATAAAATTTACCTTTTTCCGGCAAATACCAAATATATTTCATCTTGTTAGAAGATATCAGCATTTTCACTCCTGCTAAACACTTGTGAAAAAAAGCCATTTTTTCACCTCACTCAATGAAATATAGTTTGTATTCGCCTAAAAAATTGAATATCCTCCGTTTTATTTGTGTAAAAATGTATTAGATTTTAATTTAATGCTGGATATTCGCATAGATGATTTTAAGGTGAAAGATTTCAGGATTATTTCAGAAATCAGGATTTTGAGGCCGACTTTCAATAAAATACTGAATTAGAATTGCAATAGCTTGTACCTTAGTTCTTCCTTCTGATACTATTTTGCCTCTTCACGAGGAAACCTGATTTTTTTGCATACAAACAACAAAGGTGCAGACAAGCCTGTGCATCTGCACAGTCTGATCAGGTCTCTTATTCACTCTCCCAAAAAAGAAAGGAAAATAGCTAACATGTGCTACATGTCAAAGTTTCATATTCTATATAGTCTCTGTAGCTGAGCAGGCTTGTTTAAGCTTGACCTGGCCCAAAGGTTATAAAAAAAATTCATGCTCAACTCAGCTGAGCATGAAATTTCAACTCCTCATAAAAAACTAAAATGCTGAAAAAAAGACTTTTCTTGCTTTCAAACTCTCAGATGTATTTATTATGCTTATAAATATTAGAATGCCAACAAGTTTAACATTTATAAGCATGATAATTTTCATGCTCAGTTGAGTTTAGCGTGATTTTTTTACGTAATAGTTTGGGGCCAGGTTGCAAACCCTGAAGACAAGTTTTCATGCGAAGAAGCCCATTTATAGTGCAATGGATTTTTTCCCCCCAAAGTGTGTCTCAAAAGAGTGCTGTACTGAACTGATATGGTATTGTTGCTGTAAATGTTCTTAAATTTTGACAATAATTTCCTGCAAAAAATGCCTAGACAAACAGTGCAGACCCAGATCAGCAGTCTGATCTGGATCTTCCCTGTTTGCTGTTTTTCTAAGCATTTGATGAATTCAAGGCTTGATAACCAACATTTTATTAGAGAACAGAGCGAGAAGAGTTTTTGAATTTTAGAACATTTACTGTACTCACTCTCTTATGATTTTTCACTTTCAGGAATGGACCCTTCCCTAACATGTTTTGGCAGTGGCATATGATAGAGTACTATATACAGCTGTGTATGTCCGGTCTCAAGGATGTCGACAGGTAAACAGGTCATCTTATTGATCAATGTTTGAATTCAGCGTAAAACACCCCTGTATTCAAACAGTAGCACACAGAGTGACAGTCCACTATGATACTGATAGCTTTGTTTATCTTGCACACACGTTTTGGAGGAAATACAATTTAGTCATTTTCCAGTCTTTTGACAAATGAAAACTAAGAGTCATAATGTTCCTGTTATAGTCATCCATTTAATAAGATAAAAATCTTTGACAAGCTTACAATTATAACAGCCAGTCCAATCAAATTTTTTGGAATGATACCTCACTTTAACTCTCTTGATAAATAAACTTAAGCACCTAATTAACAAGATTTCTTATCATGCAATTTATGGAGATGTAAAACATTTCACTGGATTAAATTGCTTGAAATCAGTAGAATAAGGAGGACGTTGAGATTATAATTTGAAATTGTTGTTAATATTTTCAATTATTTTCGTACCCTTCAGTTTAAATATATGTCACAGAGACATTTTTTGAGTACCCACAACATATGTTTTGGTTGAGAAATAAAAAAAAAATCAATCACACACACTCTTATCTGTAGACCTGTTTATTGTTTCCGAAATTTAGTGGAGAGAATAAAGAAATATCTGAAATTTTGTCTACTTAATTTTCCTGTAATTGACCTTGCTATAAAACATATTTCATGCTCTACACAGCTGAGCATGAAATTTATCCTGCTCATAAATGTTAAAATGCCAACAATTGTTGGCATTTTAACTTTGATTACCATAGTAAATACAACATCATGAAGCATGAAAAGTCTTCATTTTTAAGCATTTTAGTTGTTATGAGTAGTTAAAATTTCCTGCTCAGTTGAGTTGAGCATGAAAAAAGTTTCATAACCTTGAGGCCTTTGATTGATTTCCTCTAGATTAGAATTTAAATTAATTTTCTGATTTCCCAAGCAAAGCATGTTGTGGGTACTCAAAGAACTCTCTCAATGAGACGGCTCTTTTGAGCAATCAAAACAAATGTTAAAAATGATGGATAAGAAAATATTCACAATTTTAGGCTCTAAAGTTTTTGTTTATCTTGACATATGTCAAGCCATAACATTATTTCACTTTATCTCACCAGTGTCAACAATGTTTGCTTGGATAAAAAGGTCTTTAAAGACAGAAAGAGAATATAAACTGTAACCTGTGAAAACTCAATGAATAAACTAGGCCATCCCAAATTTATTATTGTATCAAACTGCATGGACAATCTATCAATCAAGAAAGGGTTAAATCTTTTCCTGCTAGTGGCAACTTCAGTTGTCTGATGATCACCTTTGCAAACAGTTAAGACCCAGACCAGACCCAACAAAATGGTGGGGTTGGTCTGGATCCAAACTGTTTGGAACTCTGAAGATATTCTCAAAAGAATTTTTCGAAAATGTTAATTTTGAAAAAAAAAAAATCAACAGAAATAAAAAAAAAAATGCAAAATTATCCAGCATGCAAAGAGTTAATTCCTGTGACTGAAGTAGCCCAATTTATATCCTGTATTGCCCTGCCTGTACTTATCACACATATCGTGCATGCTGGGTAATTTTTCATGCTTTTAATGTCATCTTACTTTTTTCAGAGCTAACTTTTTAAAAAAAAAATCTTTCAATAACACTATCAGAGTGTCTAGCAGTTTGGATCCCGATCATGACAGACAGTTTGTAAAGGTTATCAGCAGATGACAAAAGTTACTGTTAGCAAGGAAACAGTTAAAGTTACTTTTTAAGCATGCTTTTACAGCTATCTAGTGGGACCAGATGCCTAATGTTGGACTTGAGCCTTTATCTCCTCCCATATTTTGTTAATGTAAGCACTGAAGACCACAGGTTTAGATAAACAAAAAAAATCAGCATAAAATTGTAAATATTTTCTTACCAACCAAGTTTAACAAATGTTTTGGGTGCTCAAAAGAACCGTCTCATTGAGACGGTTCTTTTGAGTACCCACAACATATATTTTGGTTGAGAAATAAGAAAATTAAATTTCCGTTGCGTACTCTTAACTAAAGTCCTGGAAGACTGTGGTGAGCCTGCACAGATGAGCAGGCTTATTTGACCTTAGCTACCTACTGATGTGATAAATACCAAAAACTCATGTGTTATCTCACAGTTATCTGTATTCATGGTATTATTTTTCTTTTAACAGTTCCTGGTAAGGTTAACAGAGCACTTTATTCAGTAATTTGTTCAGTATTCAGTATTTTATTCAATTATTTTGCTTGTTGGTTATGGCTTTTTTTGTATCATATAGTGCAGACCGAGATGAAATACTGCATTTCATGGATATTAATCTGGGCGTGCACTATATGATAATAGTCGTACATGGATTTAGTAAATTTATCACATTTTATGCAGCTTTACCAGTTTTTTTATGGCTTTATCTTAGAATAGATGTCTTTAATGTTCCATGATTCCAATTTTGTATAGTAAACTACGATAAAACATTATTTTGCATTTCCTATTCTTATTAAAATCTATTTTTTGTGGCCGTGTTCCTTGGCTATACCCAGTACTGGCCGGGTTGGTTTATGTTTTTAAAATCAAGTTAAGACCGTCCTCACAAATGATAGGTACTTTATTTTTTTCCGAAATTTATAGTTTTTAAAAATCATTTATGGAATAAAAGTCATTTGCATATAAAGGGAGCTAATAAACTCAAAATGAGGTTTATTCTGTAAAAATTACCTGGGATTCGTTGGGTACTTACACTTTCTTGGCTACTTTTTCTTACACTGTAAGTATCCACCAAGAATCTAAACCTAAGAATGTCTGTCAGTCCCTTAGTCTGTCATTCCATCCATAACACTTTCGTGTCCGCTCCATATCTCCTGAACCCTTTGAACTATTTTCATTAAACTTCTCCCAAATGTTGGTTTCAGTAAGACAGTGTGCGGAGCACATGACCCAGCTACCTAGACTCAAGGTCACAGGTCAAGGGATTTACCCTTGAATTTCGCGTCCGCCCAATATCTCCTGAACCCTTATGCGATTTTCATTAAACTTCACCCAAATGTTCCTCTCAGTGAGACAATGTGCAGAGCACATAACCCAGCTACCTAGATTCAAGGTCACAGGTCAAGGTCATGTGATTTACCCTTCAATTCGTGTCCGCTCCATATCCCCAGAATCCTTTGAATGATTTTCATAAAATTTCACTCAAATGTTTCTCTCAGTGAGACGGTGTGCAGAGCACATGACCCAGCTTCCTAGACTAAAGGTCACAGGTCAAGGTCAAGGGATTTACCCTTTAATTTCGTGCCCACTCCATATCTCCTGAACCCATAGGGGGATTTTCATTAAGCTTTACCAAAATGTTCCTCTTAGTGAGAAAATGTGCAGAGTACATGACCAAGCTACCTAGACTAAAGGTCACATGTCAAGGTCAAGGGATTTACCCTTGAATTTGTTTCCTCCATATCTCAGGGACCCTCAGGTTGATTTTCATTAAACTTTACCCAAATGTTCCTCTCAGTGAGACAATGTGCAGAGCATATGACCCAGCTACCTAGACTTAAGGTCATGGTCACAGGTCAAGGTCATGTTATTTACCCTTAAATGTGTGTCCCCTCCATATCTCCTGAATCCTTTGAACGGTTTTTATTAAACTTCACTCAAATGTTCCTCTAGTGAGACGGTGTGAAGAGCACATGACCCAGCTCCCTAGACTCAAAGTCAAGGGATTTACCCCTGAATTTCTTGTCGCTCCATATCTCCAAAACCCTTTGGATAAATCTACATTAAACTTCACCCAAATGTTCCTCTCAGTGAGACAATGTGCAGAATTTATGACTGACTACACAGACTCAAGGTCAAGGTCACACTTCAAGGTCATGTAATTTACTCTTCAATCCGGGTCTGCTCCATATCTCCTGAATCCTTTTGAACGATTTTCATTAAACTTATCAAATGTTCCTCTCATTTAGATGGTGTGCAGAGCACATGACCCAGCTGCCTAGACTCAAGGTCAAGGACACAGGTCAAGGTCAAGGGATTTACCCTTGATTTTCCTGTCCGCTCCATATCTCCTGAACCCTTTGGGCGATTTTCATTAAACTCACCTTAATGTTCCTCTTAGTAAGACAATGTGCAGAACCTATGACTCGGCTACACAGACTCAAGGTCAAGGTCACACTTCAGAGTCATGGGACTTACACTTCAATTTGTGTCCGTGCAATATCTCCTGAACCCTTTTCATTAAACATCACCCAAATGTTCCTCTCAGTGAGGTCATATGCAGAACTAATGACTCAGCTACGCAGAATCAAGGTCTAGGTCACACTTTAAGGTCAAGGAATTTACCCTTGAATTTTGTGTCCTTTAAATCTCCTCAACCAATTGTTAGATTTTCATTAAACATTACTCAAATGTTCCTCTCAGTGAGTTGGTGTGCAGTACCCATGACTCCGCTATTCAAACTCAATCAAACTTTAAGGTCATGGGATTCTGCGGCAGGGGATATGGCTGTCCTTCAGACTGCTCTCTTGTTTACTTTAATTCCTTTCAACCATGAGTTAAAGTGGAATAGGTTCAGATAAAGAAAATACTGGTAAAATATTATTATCAAAGATACCATTTGATACAACCCAATTATTACACTATGGGTATCCTTCATTTTGATTGTCTTACTGTTTGTAGCATGTACATTAAAATCATGAAAACTCTAATACAACTATTTTGGAACATTTCTTGTGTATACTTTAGATTCCTTTACAAATTGATATCAAAATATACTTTTAAGTTTGCCTGTCTATTTTCAAGATGATACAGATATTTTATATAGTGAAACCTGTCTTAAGCAGCCACTCAAAAATAAACAAAACAAAGGTCTTAAAGCCATGTGGTAGCTTAATGCAGGTCAAAAATACTGCAGAATGCTCCTCTTAATGCAGGTGAAAAGTTCTGCAGAATGCTCCTCTTAATGCAGCTCAAAATTATTGCAGAATGCTCCACAGGAGCATTCTGCAATACTTTTGATCTGCATTAAGCCATTATTGTTCTTGAAAACCTATTATTTGGTCTTTTTTTGAGTGGCTGCTTCAGACAATTTTTACTGTAAATAAGCATTATGAAGTGTGTCCAGATTTTCAACAACAACATATAACTAATGCCCTTATTACGCCATATATGGTACTGTAAATTCTAACTCTCATCCTTTAGGCACGTTGCTAATGGTGAAATTCTGGGAGTAGCTCTGCTGATGGATGATGTTCTTCAGACTGGTTTTCAAGATATTTCTCTCTTGACGGAGCACACTAATAGTGAAGCAGACAAGAAGGGAGATAAGAAGGACAAGAAACCAAGATCAGGGTCAGCTGTAGTCAAGGCAGACACTAAAAAGGCTTCTACTGGCACTGCCGGGGAGTTAGGTAAACTCACATTCACAAATTGCTGAAGTTCATGAGGCTTTTGACTTTTTAACCATTTTTGGACCAGTGGAAACTTACTTCTATCCATCTTGATGCAATAATGTATGGATGGTACATTATATATTTTGAGGGATGACTGGTTAGAATTTCTAGGTTAGAATTTTCCAAATAAATTTATACAATCATTTATGAAGATTGTTTTATTTTAGCAAACAGTGCACACTGAATATACCCACACTCTGTTTGACCTGTGAATCAACACCTCTATTCCAGCCAGTCTCATAATCAATATCGATTTATCATTTGGATGAAAAATCAACGTGGATCCTGAGCATCTGGCTTCACTGTTTTTAAAAGAGGGTATACATTTATGAAAAAAGTGCACATGGTTTGCTTATTAGGTCAAATATCATATTTTACCATAGATATTAGATGAGCATTAGAAGCCAGCTGATCTGGATCTAGACACTTAAAAAGGGCATATCATTTTTTTCAAATGTTGTCATTATAAGGTGACATATGGTAGCAGTTTGTTTCTCCATACACATGTATATAAGACTTTGATGGAAAAGAAGAAAAATACAGTGCAGCCCTTTATAATGCTATATTTGGGGTCCATAGGAATGGACTGTGTTATAAGAGAATTGTGTTATAAAGGGACAATTTTACAAAGGAATTATAAGAAAATGATCATTTCCAAAATACTTTGTAAAATTCCATGGTAAAAATAATTGGGAGCCACAACATGACAGTGTTATATCCAAATCCATGTTATAACATGTCAGGGTAAGTTATAAAGGGACTGCACTGTAGTGATATATTTAGGGCTCTGATGGAAACAAGTTCTATTGCTTTTTTACTATATGGTGTGTTTATGTTTCAGCCACAGCTGTAAGTTTGTCAAGAACTCAAGATCCAATCAAGGCCTACAAGTTGTTGAAGTTTTTCTTGTTGCTATGGAAATGTCTAGAGTACCTAAAATATGACTGGGGAAAACGTAAACTCTTGGTGGAAAATATTGATGCAACAAGTCTGTTTAGGGAATTCTGGTGAGTTAAAATTTACAATCTAAATATCAAGGTGCTTCATGTCAAAAACATGTAAAGCTCCCAAACAACAACACTTTGTTTTGATTCTTTACATCCCAGTCAACATTTTTTCAGTCATGTTGGGGACGGGTCTTCCTGGGTTGAACCAGTACTAAGCAGCAGATAAAGTGCCTTGCTAAAGGACACAACACAGTGACTCCACTGGCGGTGAGATTTCAATTAGCATCCCTTCAATCCCCTGTCTAACGCTTTACCAACTGAGCCACTGCCCTACACAAAAACAACATAAAACACTAGCAAGAAGAAAATGAATGAACGGAGCAAATTTCCCTGAACAGCTCGACCTACATTCAACACCTAAAGGAAGAAAATTGAAATGGTCTGATATGCAATACCGGTATTCCAGAATGAAGTAATCAGTCACTTTGACTTAACCCATTTATGTCTAATGGAATTTCACACCCTTATCAATTGGACAAATCCATTTCAAATTTAAGGGTTGTTGGATAGTAAGTTACAATTTCATTCAAGTTTTGAAAGTTTATTCTGTAAGCAAACAGTGAAGAACTTGATCAGACGCTGCATTCTGCGGCGTCTGATCTAGTTCTGCACCGTTTGACAATGTCCCATAAAAAAGATGCTGGGCTTAAATGGGTTAATATGTATAAACATATTGTCGAGAAAAATATGAAGATGCAGGTATAGAACTGCTGTAAAGAGACTGTCTTACAAAATACAGTTGGTTTGTCTTAACTGGAAGTACATGAGCTTTATACTTTGAGTAATTGGTGGTTCAAACTAAAAAGAGTTGACTTTATTAAAAGAGTTGGTTTGTAAATAATATTTGACCAAAAAGGTGATTAGTTTCCTTATTTCCTATCACAAGATATGTTGTGGGTAGCAACACTGTTCTTTTATGTACATGCAATGTATACTTTGGTTGGAAATAAGGAAAACACAGTTCAGAAAGCTTATAACCTGAATGCATTGTATCTCAAATTAAATTTGACTTGAGGGGTCGGAGATGGACTTATCAAAATTTTACAGTAGAATGCTTTTACAAACTTATTTGAATTGCTATTTAATGTGGCTAGCATATCAGAAAGGAATTTATTATATTTCAGTAAAGTGTATAAAACAGAGGTTCTACTGCCTACACTTCAGAGTGTTGCTAGGCGACTAGGTCAGGGTGAACTGTATGAGGGTATTGCCTTGGATACAGATCCTTTAGTGATGCCAAAGGGGGCATCAGAGATAGAAGTCAGGGCAAAACAGGTTAGTAACGATTACGGTAAATTCCGAAATTATCGGGAGAATTTGATTTTCCCTAATAATGTTAAAACTGATATTTGCGATCTTAAAAATTCGTGACTGGTGCATGATTAACTACATCTATAAACGGCAGACTGATTTCTCCATTTTGCAAGGGTTTCATTTCCATGAAACTTCGCATCTGCGAAGTTTGGTGAAAATGAAGCCCTTGTGAAAATTTACAATAATTGTTTAAAGAGAAGTACAGTGCAATTTCTGTATAACATACCTCATTATAAATTATAACATAGATTTGGATATTACGTGGTCATGTTATGTCTCTCAATTAGTTTGCTACTATATTACTATGGAATTGTACAAAGGAATATCGAAAAATGACCATTGTAATAAGAATTATTATTAGGAATTTTAATACATGAGCACTCATGTAACATCCTCTATGTATCTACAAAGTATCTGTGATTATTATGTATTTACATTTTCGAAGCAATCCTTTAATAAATCTTTAGATTTTTGCAACCGTTCATAGCCTCATGAATTACAAAAACTTGATTGACAACTGCCAAGCTCACTTGCCGTGCAATACTCACTTGCCCATGCAATAGGCTTTGAACATCAAACTCATTCGCCAGACTTGACACTAGTGTTGTGATTGATGGTGAGCCACACCCTATTCACATGTGAAAAACAAGCCTCTTGTTTGCTCCATTGGATGTTCGTGTTCAAGCTGGCTGTTCGGCTTTTCTGTTTTACACTCTGACATAAATGTTTGAATTCCTAAATTAAAAACAGTTTTTATATTTTAGATATTTATAATAAAATGTAAATATAAAAAAATAAAATCAATTTTTGATCTGTTCATGGAATCATGAATACTTCGGGTCTCTTGCAAAGTATTTCTGATTCCATGAACATTCCAAAAATTGAATTGATTTCTTAAATGAACGCTGTTTTCAAATAGATCCTTAATTATTTCAGCTTGTTAAACTACTGGAGAATCTTGAGTGTCATATGATCAGTGAGGTGAGGAAAAAGATAGCAAGGGAACTAACTCTTGTCTTGGCAGAAAGAGGCAGAATGGATGAGACAGCTCTACCTACAGACTTATGGAAGAAACCTGTAAGTAGTCAATTTGTACATGACAAGATCATGCACTATGAGAAAAAAAAGATTTAACCTTTATCTTGACTGTTAAGCTGTTATAGGGAAAACAGCCTTGAAGGAGTTGGAGGCTGGTGTATTCATCTTGGAGGAGCTGCAATAATCTATGATTAATTTTACACTTAGTTGCTAACAAGACAACAATTATTTCATTAAGCATAAACCAACATAATATATTCCTGTTCTTTAATGATAATGTCAACATCAGATTGAAGTCAGTGTCAACCTTATCATTAAACAATACCCAAAACCCATGATCATTATTATCAATGTCAAGGTATAAGATTGACGTGATGTCAGTGGATGTCATATACATCAACAGACACCCATATATGACCTTAGCAACAAAACATAACATAAAGAGATCAAACGCAACTTGATCTATGTCTAAAATTGTGTCAACGTTAAATACACTCCAGCTTCTAGACAGGACCAGTACTTCTATAACACAAGATATATGAACTGCAACATGAGATTTCATACAATGTGGTATGTGCGACCAGCAAAGCCTCAGATCAGCTTGCGCATACGCACAGTCTGATCAGAGCCTTTGCTAGTCGCTTGAATATTCTATGAGTGTTAAGCCACTTACTGAACATAATTTGGAGTTTCTAAGCTTAAAAGGAGGCTGCAGAGGCTCGTCCGAGTCTACACTTGTCAAAATGTCAAATTGTTGGGAAATCTTATGCCGCAACTGAATTATTTGTCTACTATTTCTGCAGGTTATGAAAGAGAGCTATACAATAGCAAAGCCCCATATAGCTGAGGAGTTCTATGAGAAATTGGCAGCTGTGTGTGATGAAACTGATGATTCTATAACTTTCTCCAGGAAACATCTTCATGCTTGTCTCGCAGAGTTAGGCAGATCTGTTATGGGCAGAGAAAAGAGCAACTTTGAAAGGTAAACCTATTTTAATTATGCTTGTCTTGCAGAGTTAGGCAGATCTGTTATGGGTAGAGAAAAGAGCAACTTTGAAAGGTATCAATTTTATAATTTTGTTGAGTTTATCGCTAATACTGAAGTGTTTGTTGTTGTTTTTATGTAGGTATATAATAAAAACATCATTACTTTAGTAACTTGATCTCATTGGTCGAATCACATCTCGTGGGTGTGTCAGGAATGACAGGATCTTACTTGACTTCATCTCATGTGATCCGGTTGTTCCTTGCACACCCACTTGACGTGATCCCACCCATCAGACCAAGTTACTAAATTAATAATGTGTATTTATTGCATAGGTATCTCCATATGGCCTTAGCTGTTGGTGGGACATTAAACACAAACTCACTCATATAGACAATTAGAGAAGGCTTAATCGGCCTGTGTATTTAGACATGAAACTCTAGTGGATAGCCGTGTATGCATATTTATGCCTTTGTATTTTAATGGACTTTCCATTTGGTTTGCTACAGCAAAACTAGAGATGGATCATTGTATATATCAAGGAACTAAAGCATAGGGCCAGTTAAGCAAATATATTTAGCATAAAATTGCTATTATTTTCTTACCTATTGATTTAAACATGTGTTTAGGGTGCTCAAAAGAACCGTCTCATTGAGAATGAGAATGAGAAATAAAGAAATTCTGTTTCCAATACACACTGTTGTCTGGAGGCCTGGCTGCATGTTAGAATTTTCAATTTATGATGAGTTCTGTCCATGAAAATTCTTTTATCCTAGCAAACAGTGAGGAGACAGATGAAACCCTGCATTGTGCAACATTTCATCTGGGCCTTAACTGTTTGCCTAAGTACCTGTTTGCAGTATACAAGGGTTGAAGAATGACTGTATGCTGTACAAAAATTACAATTATCATATGACCTTGCATATGAGATTGATTAACGGGCTGCGTAGCGCAGTCGGTAACGTGTCTGGCAACAGATGCGAGTCTGACTGCAGATCCAGGGGTCGCAAGTTCGATCCTGGTCCGGTTCGATACTTTCCTGGTGATTGATCATGAAATTATTTCTACGGTCATTCTCCTCCCTTCTGCTGAATCATTCAAGAAGGGTTGTTGTCAGTTACAAGCGAAAGTATGTGCACAAAGTACTTTTTTTTTTTAATTTTCACGCAAAAAATGGGATTTCAAAGTAATTGCAGTGTCATATGATTAATAGAATCTAACATTCTTGCTCCTGTATTCAAACGCACTGAATAGAAGCAATAAAATGCTCAGCAAGCCAAATTATGGAGGTCATATGACATGGTTCATTAAACAGTAAAACCTGTCTTAAGCGGCCATTCAAAAATAGGCAAAACAAAGATCTTAATGACAAATGGTAGCTTAATGAAGGTCGAAACTATTGCAGAATGCTCCCCTTGGAGCATTCTACAATACTTTTGACCTGCATTAAGCGATAATCGGTCTTGGGAACCATTTTGTGGTCTTCTTTTTGAGTGGCCGCTGAAGACAGGTTTTACTGTACCTATTACTCTTGCAGTTACACAATGTACTATGAGAATCTGCTGCGAGGTCTACACCAGAACTTGTACCAGAAGGAACAAGAAATTAAACAGATGAGAGACCAACTCAAGAGTGCTCAGGTCAATGCCATGGTGGAGGTTCAGTGTCAGCTCGCTAATCAGGGTCATGATCTTATCATGGGTAAGTTCATCTTGTGGATTCATTTCCTTTGTTATTATACAGTCATTTTAGTACTGGTCAGATCATGATACACATGGTTATATCCTGTTGTATGGTTTCTGTGCAAGATAGTCATTCAATGTGTGCTTCTTTGATATAAGATCAGCTGTCTACGAAAATCATATACTGGATCCTTAAATGAATCTTTAGATTTTTGCAACTGTTCATAGCCACATGAATTACACAACTTTGATTGACAGCTGCCAAGCTCACTTGCTCAAGCAACAGGCTTCGAACATTCAACTCGCTCTCCAGAAGTGACACTTGTGTTGTGATAGACAGCAAGCCACAACTGAATCACACGTGCAAAACAAGCTTCGTGTTTGCTCCATTGGCTGTCAGTGTTCAAGGTGGCTGTTCCGCTTTTCCATTGAACACTCAGACTAAACTGTTTATATGATTATATTTTAAATACAAAACTGTTTTAATTCCTAAATTATATATAATTTCTATATATTATATATTTATAATAAAATGTAAATATAAGCAATAAATCCAATTTTTGGAATGTTCATGGAATCATGAATACTTCGGGTCTCTTGCAAAGTTAACATGAAGACCTTCGGGCTAAACTTACTTTGCAAGAGACCCAAAGTATTCATCATACCATGAACATTCCAAAAATTGAATTCATTTCTTAAATGTCCTGAAAACGTCTGCTTTTTACATCTGCTCCATATATTCAAGTACACTTCAGACTAGATTTTTCATGAAAGCAAACAGAATAAACCATGATCAGACCAAGTTCGCAGTCTGGTCTGGACCTGTATTTTTTGCAGTGTAGGTTATCTCAGAACATAAGCAGAGATGTGGAGTAACCAACAAAAGTCATGATTGGAGGGCTAAGGGTTAAAGTGGCAATATATTCTAACATTTATTTAAACAATAATTAATCCATTGATTGGAGTTAATTTGCTAAGCTATAGAAAAAAATAGATCCCTCATAAATAGAGAGCACCCTTAAAATTTGAAAACAGCAGACTTGTTTTTATTTTAGTCTGTAAGTGGTATAATATCGAGTTTCTGCCAGAATCCAATATTCCAAAAGTATTAGAATATGAAACAATATTATGTGCCAGAAAGTCTACCAACTCCATGCAGCTTATCAGCATCTGTTCTGATCTCTTAACCCTATAGTTGCAGCAGACGACAATTTAAATTTTTGCTGCTTTTTCAAAATAACAAGTAAGGCATGATATTTCATGAAACCTTATTTTTTTTTTAAAAATAAGGAAGATGTCGCAAAAATTGTCGTCTGCTGCAGTCATGATTGGCGTTTTAAGTGTTAAAAGTATGGTTTATGTTCTAAAATATCAAACACTACCGGTAGTTGCTTGCCACAATGGCCCAGAAAACCATGCAGACCCAGATCAGACTGCTCCTGAAGAAGCAGTCTGATCAGGGTCTTCCCTGTTTGCTATTCTGACAAGCATTTTGGGAATTCAAGTCCTGATAACCAACATTTTATCTGAAAAAAGAAAGAGAAAATTGTTAGTGAAACTTTATTAAGCGGCCACTCATAAAGAAGACCAAAAATTGGTTTCCAAGACTGATTATTGCTTAATGCAGGTCAAAAGTAATGCAGAATGCTCCAAGAGAGCATTCTGCAATACTTTAGACCTTCATAAATCTACCATTTATCTTTAAGACCTTTGTTTTGTCTATTTTTGAGTGGCCGCTTAATACAGGTTTTACTGTATCAGAGTCCCTTGATGCATTCAGAAGGTGCATTTCTTCTTTTCAGAAATCACTGCTCTGAGAGCTAAGGTGGCAGAGATGTATGACTGGAGTGTAAAACAACAGATAGAGATACGAGACAGGGTCAGGAAAGAATATGATGATCTTGTACAGAACTTCTATAATTCCTGCTTCTCACTCAAGAATAAGTTTGATGAATTTAGGTAAATATTACCAGGGTGGCCAACATACATCACAGTCACGTGATTTTTTTCATAAGGAGCGCTCAAATTTTGTGGAAAAAATGCTCGTTTCAGATAAGAAAATTGGTTTGTGTGCCATTCATACATTACAGAGATAAATACGCTAAAGCACAGTTATGGTGAAGGCCCCTAACATTGCGTACTTAAGCCTTTTAACCTCCGTTGGGTATAATAAGAAAGAAACAAAATTGAAAAAGTGTGCACAGCCAAATAAAATAATCATTATAAATTATTTATATAGAGTTAAAATTGAAAAAAATATTTCCTCGATCTCTTGCAAAAATAGTGAGTATGATCAGGAAATACCACAATCACAAACCACAGACAACCCCATGGCACCGCGAGGAAGAGCCGCTCAACCATCACGAGACACCATGAGACAAATTAAGCAAAGCAACCAGTTCTCTCTTCTCCATCAAGATGATTGCAATACTAGAATGGACATAAAAAAACGTACAACAAAACATAGAACAATTACAGACTCCCACAATGGGAGTAACAATAAACAAAAAGTCAACAACAACAGAACCACCGCCTTAGAACGGACAGCAGCTTAAGCCACGGGGGGCTTAACTGCATTTTACTGGTACCAAATCTTCGCCCTAGATTCTGCTGTTGTTGAAGTACAAGAAATGTTCAGCTCGCATGGAGGCCATCTAACTAATGCAATGTATCATCATGGAGAAACACTCTATTCAAATCAACACACCATGATGAAACAAAGAAAAGGGCTCATGACTCACAGATCAGAGCTAAAGAAAACCTCAAGTTGAGCCACGGTGGGTCCAGCTACAGACAAGCATCAAGCACCAACCCACCGATTAAAGCTTTACGTCAGAGCTGTCATAGAGTCTGAGGCCTGACCCACCGTCCTGCAATTAAAGAGGAAACCATAGCTATAAACCGTGATTGGGTTTAAAACTAGGCATGCAGACTGTCGCATGATATCCAAGTTATATCCAACCCTTATATAATGTTTTACTATTTTTTTTGAATTGATCACTAAAATTTGGTTTTCCAACAATTCGTTTGAATTTATAAACTAAATCACCATAAAATATAGGTTATGATATGCCCTGCTGCAGAAGAGTTTTTAACCCAATGTTTTATTTAACAAGTAACTCTGAGTGTCTGCGGTAGAATTTAGAAAATGCTTTTCTAATTTCATGATATCTATAACCTTGTTTTAATAAATTAGCAGTTAAAAATAAGTTTCTGTTGTTGAAGTCCTCAACATTAGAACACACTCTAGCAAAACGAATAAGTTGAGAAATATATACACCATAGGAAGGAGAGCAAGGAACATCTCCATCAAGAAAGGGGAAATTTATTATTTCAAAATTAAAATCATCCTGTTTATCATAAATTTTAGAAGAAACTATGTCATTTGTTATTGACAAGTTCAAGTCCAAAAACGGAGCTTCAGTATCAGACGAATTCGCTTTATTTAATTGAAGTTCAGTGGGATATATCTGACCTACCATTTGTTCAAAATAAGGATTATCAATATTAAGTAAGTCATCTAAACATCTGGAGGTTGAGTTAAAGCTTCAATAATATCAGTATGATTATTGTCAGACAGAGACAACATAAAGTCTCTCACATAACAAAACAAAAACAAATCTGCAACAAGAGGAGCACAATCAGTATCCATTGGAATACCTACAATTTGTCTATATAATTTCGAGCCAAATCGTATAAATATATTGTTCAAAAGATAATGGAGTGCATCACACATTTTCTGACATGACTACAATTTATATTGTTTAGGTTGTTCAGAAGTAAAAAAGGCATTTTTATCATTACAAGTCAAATAAAGTGAGCCCTCTCTGTTAAATGTTTGTTCAATTAATTCTGTTAATTTTTCTTTGATTAGATTATGAGGCAATGCAGTATAGAGAGTAGAGAAATCATATGTAGACAAACCAGATGCTAGAAAACCTCTAGACTTCAATTTATTAAGAATTTCACCTGAATTTTTAATAGACCAAAATAAATTTTTACCATTTCCTATCATAAACTGTTGTGCAATATTTAATGACATGGTTTTTAATCGCAGTGAGGCAAGAAGTCAAAAGAATAGACAACTCAGTAGTTGTACATGCACTAGAATTAGCAATAAAACGTGATTTATGGGGCCCTTTATGAAGTTTAGGTAACCAGTATAACGTAGGAAGCTTGCTATGGTCCTCATCAACAAACAACCCAAACTTAGCTGCCATATGGCATCGATGCCTATCAACGATAGACGTCTCATCAAGCCTGTTATGCTCATATGTTTTGATTTGAAGTGATCAACCCCCCTGTTTTAGGATAACGAAAATAGTCCCCTAACATTGCGCACTTTCTGCAAAATTTTCAATAACTTCTCTTTAATGAACTGCTTTTACAAAATATACCAGGGAAAATAAAACCAGGTTGTTCTCAATAATTTACTTAAAAAAAACTTGATTCAAATTAAATAATTTGAAATCTGGGTCATTTGAAATTTAGGCCGGAAAATTTTTAACAACTTTTGCAAATTTTTGCCGAAATCCACCCCTTCTCAGCAGTGAAAGCTTAAAGTGAAAACATTTTCCTGTTTTTCTCTTTCCAAAAGCAGCCTGATACTAAATATCAAAAACGACTTTATCTGATTAAATGTGGCATAATCACTTGGGCTTGTGAGCATTGTTAGGGGCCGCACAATAATAGGGGACATGAATGTACCCCGAATTGATTTCTAGTTTTATTTGCATATTTCATCTTTTCATGAACTTCAGGCATTTACGAGATTACTCAAGGAAACCTTGTTTGTTTTTCGTTACCAGCACTGTATGTAATAATATAAATGCATATAAAACTATATGAATTGATATTTTCTGCGTCTACCTCACAGTGCTGTAGGTTGGTCTGCAGTGTGTGATGGTGGTATTTCCTGATCATACTGACTTACTTCTTGATACTATGCATTCAAAGTGACCCAATCTTTTTTATAATACCTTATTTTGTTATTCCTTAGGAATGAACTACATGATGACCTGTTTGAGAAAGTCAGTGAAACTAGGAGAGAAGCCTTTGATGCCATAGCTAAAGTTAGGCAGAAATATGGAGGAACAAAAGGTGAGTCATGCTAAAGTTAGGCAGAAATATGGAGGAACAAAAGCTGAGCCATAGTTAGAGTTAGGCAGAAATATGGAGGAACAAAGGTGAGTCATGCTAAAGTTAGGCAGAAATATAGAGGAACAAAAGCAGAGCCATAGCTAAAGGTAGGCAGAAATATGGAGGAAACAAAATGTGAGCCATAGTTAGAGTTAGGCAGAAATATGTCAGAACAAAATGTGAGCCATAGTAAGAGTTAGGCAGAAATATGACAGAACAAAAGGTGAGCCATAGTTAGAGTTAGGCAGAAATAGAGCTGAACAAAAGGTGAGCCATAGTAAGAGTTAGGCAGAAATATGGCAGAACAAAAGGTGATGATTCACATTGAGTAGCACACCTTGTTTTTGTTCTGAAACCAAAAACATGAATATACATGCTGCTGCAAAGTAGGAGTTAAAATATTTGTCTCCTAGATAATCTTGCTAGATCTGTTCTTTGTTTTCAGATGATGGAAGTCTAAACCAGACATTGGCTAAATCTGAACAGCTGAGAGAGTTGAGACAGGAGAATTATAACCTA
This sequence comes from Loripinus fragilis, assembly GCA_964019695.1. NCBI lineage: Eukaryota > Metazoa > Mollusca > Bivalvia > Lucinida > Lucinidae > Loripinus > Loripinus fragilis. The sequence continues at coordinate 3,795,954 of OZ026520.1, forward strand.
AGTACCCTCTTCTTGAAGTTGAAAGCCATGAAAGTCTGGAGACAGAATCATGATACTGCTAACTACTCTAAAACTGTAAGAATCTTAATACTGCTACTACTTTAAGACTTTAATATTCATGATACTTATAACTACTGTAAAATTGTAAGATTCATGATTCTGCTAGCTGCTCCAAAACTGTAAGACTTTTGATACTGCTAACTTAAGATTCATGATACTGCCAAACTTCAAAACTGATCTCTTCAAGAATATGTTTGTTGAGATGCCGACTGGGAGTGTCTTATTATGCTTCAAATGAGCACATAAACCAATGTTCCTTGGAGAAATGAAGGCTGTATCTTGATGAAGACTGTATGTTGACAAAGAAGCTGCTATAATTCTTAATCAATACATAAAGCAAGCCTCCTCTATATGTACTTTAGTTACAAAGTTGTGGTCCTTTTTGTAAGAGATTAATTCATGATGTGTCTCCCAGAACATGATCAGCTTTTGCTACTTTTGCATTTTTTAGCAAAACAATGTTTCTGTACTGGCTATATTTTACAGTAAGCTTTTAGACTTATTTACCTTACAAGTAAGTTTTGATCAATTGGCCTCTTACTGTTCTATGCACATAGGAAATAATACCAATGTAAATTTTCAGAAACAAGACCTACAGAGTGAGCTTGAAGGCAACAAGAAGACGTATGAAGGTATGAAGATGGAGGCAGAGGAGCAGGTGATATTACTGAGACAACAGATTGTCGCCTTGAGGAAGGCTCTCGCTGATGCCCAGAAGGAGGCTAATGATGTCAGAAAACTGCTGGATAAGGAGGTAAGAACTAGTTTTATTACTGAGACAACAGATTGTCGCCTTGAGGAAGGCCCTTGCTGATGCACAGAAGGAGGCTAATGATGTCAGAAAGCTGCTGGATAAGGAGGTAAGAACTAGTTTTATTACTGAGACAACAGATTGTCGCCTTGAGGAAGGCCCTTGCTGATGCACAGAAGGAGGCTAATGATGTCAGAAAACTGCTGGATAAGGAGGTAAGAACTAGTTTTATTACTGAGACAACAGATTGTCGCCTTGAGGAAGGCCCTTGCTGATGCACAGAAGGAGGCTAATGATGTCAGAAAACTGCTTGATAAGGAGGTAATGCTTTAAGTTATTCTTAAAATATATGGGCCTGGATGTGAGAAAAGCTGTCCTCAGGGTTTCCGACCAGGTAACAAACTGTTGTTATACAACAAAATGTCACAGAAAACAAGCATCATGTTACAGGCCTTAGTGTAGGCCGCTGTGTAATTCCGTGTGCATTTTTTGGTAAAAGTGTCAAACATACATTTTCTTGTAGAAAAATGTATTCTGTTTAAGAAAAAAGATGTTTACAATTTTTCTTTGGTGTTTTAACGTCACAGTGACGTCACAAAGTGACGTACCCATTCTTGGCTTATTTAAGGCTTGAAAATGGAGTGTTATGAATTCCAGCAGGCATAAACATGAACTGTTCGATCAGTTGTGATAATTTTACTGGCGACATGTTGATTTCGGAGCATAGACCCTGACTCTGGATTTTAAAAAGGTTACATTAACTTCAAAATGAAGTCTGTACATGGAAAAGTGATGTCAGTACCAAAATGAAAATTCAGTGATATTGAAAGCATTAATATATAGCTAGATCCTCCTCTCCTCACAGCAGGGAAAATATTGTTAACTATAATTTTCTAAACTTATATTACATAAGATGCAAAATGAGATACGTTAGCTCTCTGACCTATATTTAGACAGGCATGTAAACTACGTTACCTTTTTATAGTTTCAAATCCTATTTTGCAAATACAAAGTTAAACCTAATTATTATTTATCAACATGCTGTTTACCTTAAGACATTTTCAAATGAAGGGATGAGCCGGTATGCATTTAAACAATACATCACAATGATGTTATAGTTATATATGTTACTTTAAATGTATAACTATTTAATGCATTACTGTCACTAGACGTTGGTCTACCAAAATACCTCCTATGGGAGGTTTGTACACTATAATTTCTAAATCACATTCTACAAGCCACACAACAATAATGTATGTTAACTCTTTAGCTGGTGGGCGATACCACGCAATAGCAAAATTTTCTATGTTACTGTAAAATAATTGGAAATCTTATCTAATTACTCCTTATTTACATGCCAATATAGCCTTTTAATTGTAAGCAAATGGCTAGCAATATAATCTTATCAAAGTAGAAGGATCTGTTATAACTGTGATATACGTTACTTTCTTTTAAATACATTTTTAAATTACAAAGGATTACATTTTAAGTTTACACTGCTAGTGGGCTATTTATTGCCATTTAACTGACATTAATTGTCATTAAAGGAAAAAAAAAACAACGCATGGATGAATAAAAAAATAAAATTTGAACGTTATCCACATACAACAATTTTTTTTCAAGTCTGTGCGTTTTATTAAATACGTAAACAGCTTTTTATTTTCTTAAATTCTTATTAATGATATCTTTTATCTCACTGACACTGACATATTTGCCTCTTTCATATGTGTTTCACTACATTTATATGTAAATTATTGTGTAGTTTATAAACATTGTTATAATGTTTAATGCTGAATAAAATATATTGTATTATATTGTATCGTATTTTAGATAACACAATAATATTAAGCATAGACTAGCTTAGTAAGATTTCTCGCATATTCTTTAAGCCAGCTAATAATTACAACTACTATGCTTATACCATTCAGGAATGAAAACCCTTTCAGAATTTGTAATTGTAGGTCAATTCAAGCATATATCAAAATCGAGAATTGAGAATTTAAAACAATCCTTAATCCTTGTCTTTTGAAAAAATAAACTGAGATGATTTAAAAACTTAACAATTTTTGCCCAAAGGTATGACACACGCCAAGCCAATTCCTATGGTTACAACTGCTTTATATCAGAACGCTGTCCAGTTTGGCGACAAAAGAATACCATTTAAGATGGTAAAATGCATAACAAGAGAATTTTAAGGACATATTGCACTGTCTTATTATCTGTTCTGTCTGGTTCAAAACTATTGTTAAGCATTCAAACAGAACAATATTTGTTCTAATGGTTCATTTTAGTCATACATTTGAAAGATATATGTTAATCACTTAGAAAAGCCCTCTAGCATTGTTAGTATTACATGTATATTGTAACCATTACTAAAATAGCTGACTCACAACAAATTATTGCTTTTAATAAATTATTTGTTTTGCATTATTATATCAATTAGACCCATTAGTCTTACAGTGGAATTTTGTTGCAGATAATATCAAATGATATTTAGCATGTCAAACGTGAACATTATTGTTGATACAAAATTGCAGCTTATAATTCTTCGCATAGTTCAAATCAAACAAAATAGATTTACTAGTAAGGAAAGAACAGATCAAAGGAATAAGCCCATTTGATTTTGGTACTTGTCACAGTGTTGAGCAGTGAAGGCTCAGGTGAGCCTGTGCATATATGTAGGTAGACTTGCCAGAGCCTTCGCTGCTCGTATACACAAAGAAGTATGGAGGTTGATGGCCAAATTTTAGAACGCTAGTCCATCTGCATCTTCATGAGTGATTAAACAATACATTTACTAGTCCACATATCTATTTGTGAATTACAGTAAAAGAGTCTAAAATACTTTCTCATCTTAAAGCAACGTGATTTATACTTGCGATACTGTCAAAGAACATAGCTGAAATATAGCATTCAACATTTCCTAAACTATACCATACACACATATTACACAATTGACAATGGGGCACTGCTAAATCAACCTCTGAGATTTATAATGATATCCTGTACATTTAAATGAACTGATTTCTTTAAGAGATAACTGAATAAAAGTATACCTGGTAAATTAGATATGCATAAGTTCATGCACATTTTTAAAACTTTGCATGTGTGACTATCATTGTTGACAATGTTGATACTGAGAAGAGGGTCATCTTAATGCTGAACTGTTAGCATTGTGCATGCACCTTTTGAATATATGTCCTGACAAGTTAACACTTCATTCTAATCTGAAGTACACATATACAGTAACATTGTTATTAATGATAACATTTATCATGTTTGCGAGGTTCCTGTACTATTTTGCCAACGTTCTGTTTAGTGGAAATTTACAAAAACTTCAGGTATATAAACATTATTTGCTAAAATCAAATCAGATCTAATTTCTTGACTGCATTTTTTAATATTACACATTTCTATCCAGCATTCTAAAAACATTGTAAAATCTACTTTACAATAACTTGAATGTCACCTGTTAAAATTTTGCCTGATACAATTTTAGCTGAAACGTCTTTATTTATATTGGTATCATAGTAAGAGCTGACCTATTTCCTTGCATATGACCTTATCTAATGTGGCTTTAAAGTAAAACTCACCACTATAACCAACTTTCTCTATTTCCAGGGAAATGTTTCTCATCAATAAAGCAGTTCTTTAGATATAATTAGTTGAGCAAGTGATCCAAGATATTTACTTAATGTGATGGACAGTTTTGTTGATCGCACAATGAAGGCTATGCTGTATACAGGTCCATTAAAAAGTTATTTCACTACGCAATATTTCAAAAGTTTTTTCACATTTTTATTATACATTAATGGTCTATATTTTACCATACATGTAATAAAATCATCATGCCATTTTGTTCTATAAATCATATCAACGTATAATGAGACAACATTTGAATAAAAATTCGAAATAAATTCCAATGAAAAACAAAAAAAAATGCTTTAAATACTTTCCAATGAATACACAACAACATACTTTAAATACATTCCAATGAAAACACAACAACATCGTACGCCTATATCATAGTCAATATTTCGTTACATCTCCCATTGCTTTAATAAGATCTGCAAATCTCCTTGGCATTGAAATTGTAAAAGTTCTTCCAGGACGTTCGCTGCCAAACTTTACCAAGCTTTCACATACTCGCTTCCACATATCTTCTTTTTAGACAGCATTTGGTTACCAATCTCTTTCTTCATTTTAATCCAAACGTTCTCTATGGGATTCATGTCTGGCGAATTTCCTGGCCATTTCAGAATGGGTATTCCTTTCCTTTCCGTAATAAAGCAATGTATATACAGTCTTGCAAGTTGTTATATACGTTACATGATGCCATACAAACAAAACAAAACTAATATTTTACACCAGAAACGAAGTTAAGTATGGCTTTTCACTCTTGCGGATCAACAGAATGCTCATATTTGGTGTTTAAAGGTTTTCCAATTGAATTTCATGCCGAATTAAAGAATGATCTTTTTGTTCAGGGCCATCATATTTAACAGTTTATAACTCTTAAAGTATTTTTGATACAAACAAACTGTTTGCAGCTTTATGATGGTCCATTACTTGTCGTTTGGAAGGTATATTTAAAACCTGAAAGTTAACTGGGAAGCTTATCAAAGAAAATTATTTAACATAATTTCAGTGAGTTTAAAGAGAGTAGCTTAAAATGTAACATATATAACATAACAATGGGCCCATATAACTTTTATAAAAAATAAATATATGTAAGGAATGAATTGTTCTAGTATGATACATGAATGTTTGTCCAATTTAAATAATTCAAACATTACCTTAACAACCTTTATTACATTTATTCTGTTTAAAAAGATGTAGAGTAACGTAGTTAACACGCTGTAGCTGCTTAACGCCCCAACCACCAGAGCGCTAACTTGTTTCAAATGGCTTAGCCAGGAACATACAGTTATGCTATGACCTGATTTTAGTCGCAAGGCACACGCGAATTTCCAGAATTATTACTTTTTTGTACGCAATGTGTTTTTCCAGCACATTGACGTCAAATCAGCGTCAATTTCACGTAAAATTGAAGTCCATATTGAATCAAATTTTCATTTTAGTGTTTCTATAGACGTGTTTAACCATTTCAATGCAACAAACATAAAAAACAAGATTATTTTAGGTGTGTAAATAACCCAATCACATATAAGCTCTTTGATGCAAGTGAAAAGACGGTACCCTATTTTGTGACGTCACTATGACGTTAATACTGCAAGAAAAAATTGTAAACATCTTTTTCCTTACACTGCATATATTTTTCTAGTTGAAAATCGATAAGAATCACTTTTACCAAAAAATGCACACGGGAGCCCAAATTTCGACACAGGGGCCTACACTACCTCTAGATAAGCATGCATAATTGGAAATGAATTTTCATATTTATCAATCAACATTTAACAAAGCCCTTTTCTCTCAGAAAACTTTCATTGTTGATGATTCAACAAATAAATAATATCTCTGTTTACCAGATGAAGGAGAAGAGAGAGAAGAGTCATGAAGAAATGCAGAAAGCACAAAGTAGACGACAACTGGAACAAGCTAAACAAGCCAATATCGAGAAACTGGTAAGTTTCCCTTTAACATTAATTCTAACACTCCTCGCCTATAGAGTCAATGGTAAAAAAACGTGATATATCAAACAATAATTCACAGTTTAAAAAGCACAAGGAAAACATGTGCTAGCTGACGTCATTTGTAACTGCAAAATGATGTCATTCATGGCGTTAGATGGTGTAACGTGGTTTTTATGCTTGAAAGACGTTACAAATACATGTACACTTATGTGGCATAGTCTAACTATTGGCGGGAATTCTTTAGTGAAATGGCGGAAAGTTGGAAGAAGCTGAAGACTTCAAATGTGTTTTGGTCGTTTATTGTGTGTAAGAATCGAAATAGATCAGCTCTAGTGTGTGAATTGTTGTGTAATAATTCACTGTTTGTCCATCAGTTGTACGAAGATAAATCACTCGGGCTGCACGCTCTTGATTTGATCTGCTTTACAAATGACCTCCAAACAGTGAATTATTCAACAATTCTCTGCTCCAGCTGATCTATTTCTTAAATACAGTGTAGTTCAGTTATAACACAACTCATTATATCACAGATAGAGGATCTTACATGAGTCATCATTTCATATGAAATTTATTAAACGACCCTTTGGCCAGTTTAATAACTTTCATATGAAATGATCATGGGTATAAGATTCTGATTATCATATGACCTTTCAAATGCGATTTTATTGCCTTTACAGTTTATTTATTTAAAGAAAATTTGCCTTATTGTCTCGGACGCCATCATGACGTTACTTGTTCCCGCCTAAAGTGTTGTGTAATATGTGGTCATAACATTATTTATGACATGGTGTTATCCACTGAATAACAGTAATGTCATATATTTTAGAGCATGGTCTTGCCTATAATCTTCAATCTTTCCCATCATTCTTTTAGAAAAAAAGGGTTTGACTTTTTGTTTATTGTTACTCCCATTGTGGGACTCTGTAATTGTTCTATGTTTTGTTGTACGTTACTTTATGTCCATTCTAGTATTGCAATCATCTTGAGGGGGGAGAGAGAGCTGGTTGCTTTGCTTAATTTGTCTTCCTGGTGTCTCATGATGGTTGAGCGGCTCTTCCTCGCGGTGCCATGGGGTTGTCTGCGGTTTGTAATTGTGGTATTTCCTGATCATACTCACTTACTAATTTTGTATGTTTTGCAAGAAAGCTAGTATGGCATCTCTCAGCTTTGAAACTACATCTAAACCAGAATTTTGTAAAATAAAGCAAGCAAATAGTCCCCGAGTCTGGTCACATATTTTTCCTGTCTGAGTGATTTCGTTCTGGCAATCAAAGATTGACTGAAGTATAAACAAACTCCATTACCTCATGACATTAATCCTGTTTACTTTGGTAGCTTGAAGAACTACAAGATAAAGAGGGTCAGTTACAGACATTATCAGAGGAGAAAGATGTGAACCTGAAACAACAGACAGCCATGCAGAACAGAATCAGGAAAGATATAGATACAACTAAGAGAAAACTGGCTCATGAGAGAAGCTTGAAGTTAGATGCCTTCCAGAGAGTGGATGATCTACAGGCAATTGTGAGTGAAGTTATAAATACCATGATGATGATGATGATGATGATGATCATCATCATCATCATCATCATCATCGATCATCATCACAGCAGATGACAAAAGTATCCGCTAGTGGGAAAGAATTGAACAGCTTTTACACATCTGCCTACTGCCCAAAGAAAGAAATGCTCACACTAAATCATACCGAAAAATGGAATTTTGCTGGTTTAAAAGCATCATATAAGGGACAAAATATTTAAATATTTAACATTTAAAATCGTCAGTTCTATCCCCGCTCAGTCCCGTACATTTTGTACTTTCATGGAGATTGATCGTGAAATATTTTTTATGATCATTCTCCTCCTTCCGCTTATTCAAGAATGGTTGGTGTCAATTACCAGCTATAGTATATGAATGAAGTACTGGTTATCCGCTTAGTCAAGCTTGCGAGGAAAAAGTGAGGTTAGGTTAACTGACCATCTCGGCATGACCATAGCTGTTGACCAGGACGTAAAGCAACAAACCAAAGGAAAAAAACAGGGTAGTTCAGGAAACTACAGTGCATGTTTAATCAGATGTGGTAAATACATTAAAGGGTTCTATCAAAAGTGTTAGCATTAAATATGAACAACATGGATAAAAACTGATAGCTCTTGCAGAGACTTTCCTGAACTATATTAGTATACTAGTTTTCTGTGCAGAATTATGATATTTCTCTCAATCTGTAGTAGCGACACTTTCTTTTGATTTCCGATCGATAACTTTTGAAAGGATGCATCAATTTCATTCAATCCCCACACAAGTATACTAGCATAGTTCTATGGTGTCACATCAACGTTTCCCCAAAGCTAAATTTCTTAAGTCTTACCATATATCCGACAATTTACCTCCCCAAATGATAATTTTGAATTCAGTTATCTCCTAATTACATTATGTTTTATTTTATCACAAGCAGTGAATTCAATGCATATCAAATGTGAGTAAAATTGGTATTTTTCTACAGTGAAAAAATATCGTATTTTTTCACTAGTGACTGATTCGATTTATATTTTCACTGTAGAATAGAATAGAACTGTAGCCAAACAAGGCTTTCTTGGCAATTTTGTGACTGGGATTTTTTAACATAAGGTTTTAAGTGAAGTATATTTGTCAAAAATAACGCTACGCATGTTGTGAGGTCAACATCAAACATAATGACGTCACGGTTTGACATGGCGTAGCGCCAAATGCATGTGACGCCTACCGTAAGGCACACTCAATAGACTTTCTTTAAATGCTGATTTCTTGCGTTTCATTCGTTAAAATACGATTCTAAGCCATTTTCTTGGTGCAAACTATATTTACACCCAATGCTATACCCAATAGACACACTGCAAAAGTCAAATCTTACGAGAAACGACCAAGTAAAAAGTAAGGTTGTGATTTCTGTATTTGCGTTGAGTATAAAATAAAAAGAAAATTTACTTTTTTACGGCAAATACAAAATATATTTCATCTCGTGCGACGAAAATATCAGCATGTTCACTCGTGCTACGCACTCGTGAAAAATACTGATCTTCTTCACCGCACTCGATGAAATATATTTGGTATTCACCTCAAAAAAGTTAATATCCTCTATATATTTTCAGGTGTATGATTATGAATCCTGTGTCAGCAGATCACAGTCCATGATGGCTTTCTCAACTGCTCCATGTAAGTCAGCTAACCTGAAGATGAAATGTTGCAGACTGCCACAATTTGTTAGGTTCTATATTATTTACCAAGAAATAAAAAAAAAAATTATTGGACTAGAATACATCACAGAGTTCCCACAATCTCAAAGTCAGGAAAAACCTGGAAATCACAAAAAAAGTTCCATGCATGGAAAAATCATGGAATTTGAAAAAAAACAACTGTATAATCATGGAAAAATCATGGAATTTTGTGAAATAATTTGACAAAACTACCAGTAGCCAGAAAACTAGCTGTCAGACACACAAATTTTGTGTGTCTGACAGCTAGTTTCCTGGCTACTGGTGGTTTCAACTTTTAATTATTTCAAAATGCATGCATAGGTCTACGCATTTATGCTCTGCATGGTGAAGATACCGCTAAAGGGGAGGGTGGAGGTTGTGCTTTAAATAGTCATGGAAATTGATCATGGAAAATCATGGAATTGTGTTTTTGAATTTCTGTGGGAACCCTGACATCATATTTTGGAACTACACGAAAGGTTGCTAGGGTTAGATGAGCAAATGGATATGACTATATAAGAGATAATGTGTTACCTTTTCAAGTGGGTCTAGTCTTAGAGATAAAAAAAATACATATTGGGTTTCAACAAGTTACCATTTTGCCTCAATTATTAGTTCCCTATCTGTTTCATCAAAGGGGACTATAGATTTCCTCTCTATCTGTCCATCCACTTAGCTAACAATTCTGGAGCCTTCAATAATTCAAAGGTATATATCAAAGCTAGGTATGTGGATAGAGGGCCATATAGAGGTAATGCATATCCTTTTATTCTTTTCTATATGACAAAAAAAAACAGTTGACATGGCAACAGAAACAATTATAAAAGTATACAAAATCTGGATCCTGTGATAAATATAAAAAAATGTATTAGCTGGGGCTTTTATTTTGAGTTGATAGGATGTAGTCAGTATGTAATGTTCATGGTTTGTTTTTGTTAGTTAGACAAAAATCATGGTTGTTATGGTGACTGAAACTTAGAAAGACAGCAACACTTTTTGACTTAGAATGTCAGCAGCTTCTTTACACAATACTTGATTACATGCATGTCACTAATGATGTCATAAAACCTTTGCATGAGCTGGTTTAATTAAAATCATCTTTTGAGCCACAACCTTACAAATTATCTTGTATACTGAAAACATACTTCAAAACAATATATGCTATTTGGCCAGCTCATGAGATTTTAATACAGATTGCATTTGCTATGAATGATAACTTAAATGAGCCTGAACATCTACACAGTCTCACCAGTGTCTTTCTTACTCTCACACAATAAGTAAGGAAGTAGATGATGGCTCAGACAAAAAAAACAGACACCAAGCCCCACTAGGTAGCATGTGACTTTAATTCTTTGGATGCCAGAACTTAATTATTCAGGAAAATCATGTGCAAACAAAATAGTCCCACATCAGACTGCCTAGGAGCAGTCTGATCAAGAACTTTTTATTTGCTTACTTCAGAAAAAAATCGTAACATACATGGATAAGTCCAGATCAGCCTCAGGATTATTCTATTTTTGAAATTCAAAAGTGACCTTATGAATATGAGATAAGGGCTATTTTCACATCCTATCCAATCAATAAACCTGCACAGTTAAAAAGGGCTAGGCACCTTTGCAATTCTGACAAGCATTTTGTGAATTCCAGCCCTAAAAACCATTTTACTTGAGAACCTAACAAGAAATGGGTTTAAAATTTTAGAACATTTACCGTACCATTATATCAGGGGCTGGCCCATTTTCAATATGAGCCATGACATGAGGTTTCCAACACTGTGGTATGTGCGACCAGCAAAGGCTCAGACCAGCCTGTGCATACGAGCAGACTGATCAGAGCCTTTGCTAGTCACCTGAATATTATATGAGTGTTAAGCTACTGACTGAATATCATTTGGAGTTTCTAAGTTTAAAAGCAGGCTGCAGAGGCTCATCAGAGTCTACACTTGTCAAAATGCCACATTGTTGGAAATCACATGTCTCGGCAAGCCTCGCATTTTATCACTTTTCCCCAACTCATTTAATAAATTCAATAAAACATGAGCACTCATGTAAGATCCTCTATATATTATTGTTGTTACAGCCACAACAGGAAAGAGATCAAGAGCCCAGTCCGCCCACAGAAGTCTTCCACCTAGTCGAGGGACCCCCTCCTCTGGTCTGTTTCCACCAGCTCTTATATGGCCCAATAACCGCACCCTCACTCCTGATATGGGTGGCTTGAACAATGAACCAGTGAAGAAAATGTTGAGACCAAAGACTGTAAGTATTATTATTTTTAGGTGAGGACAGTATCCCAAACAACCTACATACTCTTTTATATACAATTTTGCATCAATAGGAGACTCTGAGAGTGATCAAATCTAATATAGTTTAGAGTTTTGTCCATTTTGAGTGTAAAAAAGGCTAACAAAGTAAGAAAGACAGCAAAGATCAGGAAACAATACAATCAAGTACCACACCTGACCAAGGATACCACGAGGGAAAGTAATAAAAATACAATAAACATCACCAACAAGAGCCAAGAGGACAGCCCTTTCCCAGCTGGTGACCACAAGGCAGCAATGAACATACACGAAAACATGGGAAACACAAGACACACAAAAAACACAAATGATCCATAAAAGAAGCACTGCCTTGGAACAGTCAGTAAAAATATTTTACTGGAGGGCTTAAACCGGTTTCACGGCGCCAACCTCACCCTTTAGTTCAGATGTGGATCAAGACACATAGATGTTTGGTTGGCATGAAAGACCCCTAGCTTATCAATGCACCATCTCCAAAAAACATATAAATCCAGATATAAAAAGGAGATAAAGCAAAGATAAGGTCTCAACAGTTCATAAAACTGAATACTGGAGCAAAAGAAATCCATCAGGCCTTCATTCTGCATTGATAGATTAATCAAATTCTTAGCTATTGGTATAAAGATCCGAAGTTATATTACACGCTAATATTGATAATGTTAATATCCTAAACCATAAAATATTTACTGATATCAATGGAATAATCCTATAATAATGTACCTAAATATAGGGCGTTCTTATTTTGTGTTGTGGATTTTGTTTGAATCCTTTTCCAAATAATACTCATAGTCTGTGAAAATGAACTCACAATTGTAATAAAAGGGTTACATTCAAATCTCATGACATTAGTTTATCAAAGAGCTAGACATGATGAGTCTCATAAAAATGTTTGAGCACAAAATCAAGATTGGTTCAAATTTACAACCCAATTTTGGTCATGACATAACTTTGTTTAAATCAAATTGCCTTTATGCGGAGTTTGACTGTAATTTGTGTTTATTTTAGGTTGGAGGTAGACTAAGGAGCAGGATAGCAGAACAACTTCTGAATGAATTAGAGGCTGATCACCATCAAACCATTGTACAGCTGGAAGAACTACAGATTGAAGGAGGGAAACAGAGTGCAGTTTATTAACACTACATACTGTACAGTTTAGCACAACATATTGTTCAGTTTTTTTAACATAACAAAATGTACAGTTTATTAACACTACAAACTGTCAGTTTATTAACAATACGAACTGTACAGTTTATTAATTCTACAGACTGTACAGTTTATTATCATTACATGCTGTACAGTTTATTAACACTAAAAATTGTACAGACAATAGAAGTGCCAAAATCTATTACCGTCCATTCATTGTCCAGCTAAAACTAGCAAATTAAGGAGAAAACAAGAACCCAGATTTATCCTTTTTTGAAAAACTTTAGATGCAGATCAGATGGCTTCTGATGAAGCCATCGGATCAGGATCCGAAATGTTTTCCACTCTGCTGGAAAATAATGCTTATTAGTGGAATGCTGCAGTTTAACATGATAAAATTAAGAGGGGAATGTAGTACATATAAATATTCAGCATCACACAGTAAAATTCCAAATCTCAATCTAAATAATTTTGGGCTTTAGCTTTTGGGAAAAAAAGGTCAAGAAAATATTGCAGACCCATACCACACTAATTATGATGGATCAGTCAAGGACCTGATTAATAGAAATTTAGTTGAAAACACAAGTGAAGGGTGTTTGAAAATTTAGAAATTTTACTATTTGTGATTGGATAGTTTGAATATGTATAAAATGATTCCTGGTTGTTATTTATTATATATGAGCTGTGACATGAGATTTCCAACAATGTGGTATGTGCGACCAGCAAAGCCTCAGATCAGCCTGCCCATACGGGCAGTCTGATCAGAGCCTTTGCTTGTCGCTTGAATATTCTATAAGTGTTAAGCTACCGACTGACCACCATTTGATGTTTCTAAGCTTAACAGGAGGCAGCACAGTTTCGTCTGAGTCTACACTTGTTAAAATACTACATTGTTGGAAATAACACGTCACTGCTCATATGTCTTAGACTTGTGCCTGTATCTATGCAAATGATATATCAGCATTCACATTTGGGCCAGCCCATGAGATTTTGGTAATTATCGCATATGTGCTAAATCCTCCTTTAAATGTCCATGTTGATGTAACCAGTGAGGCTAGAGGTCCTTATTATGGTCTGAGCCATACTTTATGTATGTGAGAAATGAAAGCTTTGGCAAGACAGTGCATATGCACAGGCTTGTCTAAGTGTTCACTGCTCTCATGTGATAAGCACCAAAATATTGTGAGTTGGCTAATTAATTTGCTCGTAAAAATTTTGGAAGATTCTTCCATAACAAATTGCTGTCAAAAAAAAATTCAGAGAGGAGAAATTCTTTTTGATTGTCAGCCAGGCTGTGATATTTTTGCAAACAAGACTCACAAGTTGGGTTGTTTACACTTTAGATTCACTGGGTGAATATTTTATATGGACATACGTCTGATAACTGTCTGTTTTCCCAATATTATGAGTCTTGACATGAGAACACATGAAGAAGAATGCCCAAGGCTTTGAACAATGTAAATTTAACAGTATCTGTTCAGCTAGCTAGAACTTTTAAAATTCGGGATCAGCGTCTCATTATCTTTTTCTGTAGGATAGCTATAATAGCTATAGCTATCCTACTTCCCAGAAAATGAAAGTAAAACATGCTGATCCAACTACAAGGATATATGAGGTGGTCTGCACCTTTTTTCTTCCATTTAACATTGACAGATTTTCTCATAATGTAGCTTATATGATCTGACAGCTCATACATTTGTTTGTCTAGGCAGCTACAGTGCAGTACCTTTATAACACACCTTGTTTTAACATGGATTTGGATATATCATGGTCATATTGTGGCTCCCAAATATTTTTACCATGGAATTTTACAAAAAGATTATAGGAAAATTACCATGAAATCAGGGTCATTTTCCTATAATTTCTTTGTAAAATTGTCCCTTAATAACACATTTCGCTTATAACAAAGTCCATTTTTATGGACCCCAAACATAGCAGTATGAAGGGACTGCACTCTGCACTGTCAAACTATAGGTTTATTTAATACCAGTATTTATACAAGCAGTTCATCTGTACATGTGCTACCTAGAGAAAACTGTTTTTGCTATTTATAAGTTGTGGATCAACATTGTTCATTGAACTGTCTGATTAGCCACATCCTATATAGGTTAACTCATTCTATACTGATGGAAATGTTCATCCAGCCTAATACAATAAAGCTTCAATGGTCCTTTATATTTTTTAAGGGATCACAGGTTGGACTTTTAAAATATATAATATTGCTGTCCCTGAAGATTGTTTTAGCTCAGTGAACATTGTAGAGCTTGCTGAGATACCACAGATATCAGGACTCTGCGCATCTCATCTTGATATACACTGTTGGTAAAAGGACCCACTTAAAAGTTTTCTTTATAGAAGAGGGATTAAAGTAGCACCTGCTAACTCCAAATGTTATGTTTAGATGAGCAGTCTTAGCATCAGGCCTCCAGATAAGAGTGTGTAATTGAAACTTATTTTTCTTATTTCTCAACCAAAACATATGTTGTGGGTACTCAAAAGAACCGTCTCAATGAGATGGCTCTTTTGAGCTCCCAAAACACATGTTTGGATTAATCGGTAATTAATTAATTGATAAGTAAATAATAACAGTTTTACACTTAAAAGTTTTGCCCATCTAGACCTATGATTCTGGCTGAAGTTGTTTCTGATTGTAATTACCAGGAAGATTTCTCATGCAGTGCCTCATTCTTATAAATAGAGGATCTTACATGAGTGCTCATGTTTTATTGAATTTATTAAACGAGTTGGGGAAAAGAGATAAAATGCGAGGCTTGCCGAGCTTTTTATCTCTTTTTCGCAACGAGTTTAATAAATTCAATAATACAAGAGTACGAATGTTAGATTCTATTTATCATATGACAAATACTTTGAAATCTGATTTCTGGCGTAAAAACGTTATAATTTTGTCATTATGTATGCAACGTTGTTATGGACGTCATAACGTTTCCCGTAAATCTATAAACCACTAGTGGTTTACAGATTTTATTGCATGGCGTTATTTCACTCCCAGACTCGACGTCATATGATAATAATGTGTAAATAATTCATTTTACTATTGTGCTTGTCTAAAGTTTTAATGTTTACATTTACCCTATACAATTAAAGTAGATATTCTAAAATTTTGATCACTAGTTGTGGGCCAAAAAGGCCTAGACTAACAGAACATACCCAGATCAGACTGCTTCTTCAGAAACAGTCTGATCTGGGTCTTTTCTATTTGCTATTCTGCCACAGATGGCTCTGATAAACAACATTTTGTTTGAGTACAGAGAAAGTTTTCATAATTTTAGAACATTTGCCAATTGTGATATTAGAGAAGCATTAATAGACACAATATTGAGAAACCTCTGAAGTCACTTGGGGATCAATCTTTTACTTCCATGAAGAGTGTAATTTTAAATTCAAATTAAGATTAATGTTGGATTGTATGTGACCAAGCAAGACCATTGTTGTTTTAATCCGTTTCCTGCCAATATTTTTGTCTTAAATGTTGTCTGTTTATAATGTATGCTGCATTCTAGACTACGTTTATCATTGAAGCTTATATTATGAAGCAGTCTGATCTGGCTACCAAATTACATCAGCAAAAAAAGGCTCAGGTCCACTCTGCACAGGCTGATCTGACATTCTAACTTTAGTTTATCTTGTCTTCATTGGTTTCTCTTTGTTGTGATGTGTAATATCTGTGATATAGCATTCAAAACCGTCCATGTATTATATTTAATGAAAAGACGTCCATTCATATTAAATTGTTTTGTAATATTTTAAGACATTTTTACATGATCATTCCATTGTATTGATAAAACATTCCATATTTTAATTCCTTGAAGAAACAATTCATAACCTATAAACCCAGTTTTATAAATATTCCATGTTTGACCTTATAAGTACACATGCCCTATTATAAGCACATACAGAAGACTTTATGGTTTGTTTACACTTTATGAATTGATTTCCGGTCAATCCAGTGATATAATATCAGTATTTATCATATGGCGTTACTGTTATTAAGCGGATAATGCCATGTCATAAATTAAGAAATGAAGTCAATTTTTGGAATATTTATGGAATCATGAATACTACGGGTCTCTTGCAAAGTAAGTGAAGTAAGAATCATGTTAACTTTGCAAAAGACCCAAAGTATTCATGATTCCATGAACATTCCATTAATTGAATTTATTGCTTATATTTATATTTTATTATAGATATCTAAAATATCTAAAATATTTTTAATTTTGGAATTAAAACAGGTTTGTTTTTAAAGTATAATCGTATTAATGGTTTAGTTGGAGTGTAAAATGGAAAAGCAGAACAGCCAGCTTGAACCGGAACTGCCAGCTTGAACATGGACAACCAATGGAGCAAACAAGAGGCTTGTTTTGCACGTGCAACTCGGGTGTGGCTCACTGTCAATCACTACATCTGTGTCACTTCTGGCAAATGAGTTCGATGTTCGAAGCGTATTGCACGGGCAAGTGAATTTGGCAGCAGTCAATCAATTTTGTGTAATTCATGAGGATATGAACGGTTGCAAAAATATAAAGATTCATTAAAGGATTGCTTCGAAAATGTAAATATTAATGTTATGACCACACGTTACACTTTCGGCGGTAACAAGTAACGATGACATCCGTTTCATTGAAATAAACAAACTTTGAAGGTGATAAATTCTCATTTAAAAGGTCATATAAACAGAGTCTTACACTCGTGATCATTTCATATTCAATTTATTAAACTCACCAAAGGCTCGTTTAATGAATTTCGTATGAAATGATCATGAGTGTAAGATCCTCTATTGATATGAATTCATAGTGTGGATGAAAATTGTAGATCTAATCAGCTGGCTTCATCAGAATCGAGGTGATTAGGATCTACACTGTTTACTGTTGTTTAGAATTTGAAAAAAGTTATTGGCATTGGGTTTCAGAGAATTGCAATACAGATTTTTATCATATGAGGTCGCATCTCGGAGTGAAATAAGGCCATGCAATAAAATCGATAAACTGCTAGTGTTTTACAGATTTTCGGGAAACGTTATGACGTCCATAACAACGTTGCATACATGGTGACAAAATTATAACGATTTTATATCAGAAATGAGATTTCAAAGTAATCTTAATGTCATATGATAAATAGAATCTAACATTCATTTTCTTGTATTATTGAATTTATTTAACTTGTTGCGAAAAAGAGATAAAATGATTGGCAAGCCTGGCATTTTATCTCTTTTCCCCAACATGTTTAATAAATTCAATAAAACATGAGCACTCATGTAAGATCCTTTATTTAGCTTACACTGAATAATAAAAAATATCTGCTGAAAAACATGAAGAGTCTTATGATAAACTGATTTAATAGGCTTAGCAGTAGCATAATCAATAAACTAGCTGATAGCAGTAACTGTCTGACAAATATAGTTGCTAGGGGAGGTAATTTGCTAATTTATATATTTGGAAATAATTAGGTTTTACATTCAGGCATCAGTGGAGCCGCAACATAAAATTAATGATATGCCTCTCTAACTGACATACTGGGATAGACAGAGTATCACCATTCTAATGTAGTTTTATTTATTTTCCCATTAATAAATAACACAGTTTTGCACCAACAGTGATTGAGCACTGCCAGTGAGATATCCACAAAAGTCAGACATTACGACATGATGTTACATAATAATAAGGTTTCTTGCAATTTAGATTGTTTGTTTTGGTATGGTTTATAAAATGGGCCAGAACATGAGAATTTGGTACTTATCACACATGCATAAATGGATTTTTTTAACCCATTTAAGTCAAATGAACTTCCCTACCCTTATCAGTAGGATGAGCACATTTCCAATATTAGGGGTGTTTGGTGTTATTTTTCATTTTTATTCAAAAATTCTAATAGAACATTCTGTGAGCAAATAGTGGAGACCCTGGTCAGATGCTGCATTCTGTGGCATCTGGTCTGGGTCTTCACTGTTTGCCTATGTCCCAAAAAAAGGATGCTGGGCTTATATGGGTTAATATGCACACTCCGCTGTCTAATTGAACTTAAGGCTTAAATCTATCTACCGAAATGTCCTTGCTTTGTGTGTACAAGAACCTAAGGCTCTGTTCAGATTGTATGTACAGTAAAACCTGTCTAAAACGGCCACTCTAAAAAAGACCAAAAATTGGTTTTCAATACCAATTATCCCTTAATGCAGGTCAAAAGTATTGAAGAATGCCCCTTCTGCAATACTTTTGACCTTCATTAAGCTTCCATTTGTCATTAATATCTTTGTTTTGTCTAGTTTTGAGTGGCTGCTTAAGACAGGTTTAACTGTATGTGCAGGCTGACCTGAGCCTTGGCTGCCTGCTGATGTGATAAGTACTAAAATCTTTTATACTTTATGATTTTAGAATAAGTCTCATTTTTAATAGATTGGTATTTAATCCTACTGCTTTGATTGTTACAGGATTTGATTTATTTTTATACCATTATGCTTGTTTCTTAGGCATAGTCAGGATTGGTGTAGAGGAATTATGCATGTCATCAAGTTAAATAAATATTGTATAACATGACCTTGAGTATGATATTGTTGTCTCATCATTTGTCTGTTTTAACCCTTTACTCCATAATAACGCCTTTTGACGCCTTTGAAATATCATGTGTTCTTGCATAGAAGTGTATTCGTATAGCTGTTTACACCCATTGTCAAATGAACGAAAATCCATGTTCCAATCAGGAGATTTACGTGCTGTTTGAACATGGGTCTGAACTTGAAAATACTTAAAATGAGCCCTGCATAATTTGCATGACGTTATATGGAAAGCGTTGCGGACCAGACTGATCATTTCGCTGATGTTTTTGTTCGCGAAAACGTTGCGTATGTTTATGACGTTGTGACGACGTTATGACGTTCGAAAGTACACAGCCGACGCCATTTTGTTTGAGAAGTTCGGTGTAAGAAAATTGACAATTTAATGTTTCAGCAGCGTTTTCAGTGCGAATTTGGTTGGAATGAGGTAAGATATGCAAGAATAACGATCACACATGTTTGTTTCATTGCATTAACACTTGCCGGTTTCCTCGGAAGATGTTTGAACACTCGGCCTATCGGCCTCGTGTTCAAACAGCATCCTCGGGACCCGGCAAATGTTAATGCATGAAAAAACATGTGTGATCCCTATATTTGAAAATATACTGACGGACTTTAATTATGCAACACCAACTTCCCCTTATATCTTCCAAAAGACTGTTGAATGTAAACTTCCTTTGCTTCGATAATGTCATCATGAGTTGGCTTCTTCAGCAAACACTTAAGTTTTTATTGTACGACTAAACTGGACGACGTTATTTGCTCCGTATGAATTTAGCCATTGAAACATTTCTTAAGTAGAGGAGATTTTAAGCTATTGAAAGAAAGGGTACACCCAGATAAACGTCATATACGCAAATATTCTGTATTGCAAACCTGCAAATCAATACGAGAGTGATTTCTCGAT
This sequence comes from Loripinus fragilis, assembly GCA_964019695.1. NCBI lineage: Eukaryota > Metazoa > Mollusca > Bivalvia > Lucinida > Lucinidae > Loripinus > Loripinus fragilis. The sequence continues at coordinate 3,816,509 of OZ026520.1, forward strand.
GTCTAACAAAGTTCATGATACAAATTTGATGCTTCTAGTGTTTCTTGATTTAAAAAAGTAGGGAATCTTTCATTCGTAACATTTGGTCACATGAAACAGTTGACCCCTATAACAAAAAGTTTACATTTTAATGCATTTAGTTCATCTTAGTTGGACAAGTTTTCCATTGTTTACTTACAAATGAATGCTCTTTAACATACAATCAAAATTATTGTTCTGCCTTCTTTTTTGACACATAAATTTAAGCTGTTATCCAAGTGTTGCGTTTTTAAAGTCCGTCAGTATATTATGGAAAATGGAGTATTTGCTTTTTTAGAGCAAATGCTCCTTTTCCATATTTCAAAAGTATTGTAAACTTAACTTAAATTTTTCTTGAATTTTTTCAATGTTGTCTAAATATATAAAATGATGTCATGGTCCAAATATAGCCTATGGAGAAAAGGGTTAATAAAAGAAAATTTATTCAAATTCAGAAGCCAAGCCATCACAACAACCTTGTAATTTTCCTGACTTTTCTCAACATGAATCTTTGTCCTTTCAACTGTTAACCCTTACCCCTTGTAGACCAACGGAATTTTTCTATAAAGTTTGATACAGTTAAGTCAGGATGGTTCATTGTATATATTAAAGGGTCACAGGTTGTAATTTGCAAAATATTGTCATGGCAGTTTTGATTGAAAGCATATACTTGCATAGAATTGGTTGCACGAAGCTGTTTGAACAAAAATCCATGTTCAAATCATGAAATTCATGTTGTGTTTGAACATGGTTTTTATCTTGACAAAGCCTAAACTGTGCCCTGAATTGTTTGCGTGACGTTACACGGGAAAACGTTGCAGCCTTGTCTGATCATTTCGTGGATGCTTTTGTTTGTGAAAATATTTCGCGAGTCTATGGAGCTGTGGCGACATAATGGCGTTCTAAAGTTTGACGCTGACGCCATTATGTTTATTGAAATCCAGTGTAAGAAAAGTGATAGTTTAATGTTTAAGCTATGTTTTCAGTGCGGTTTCGGTTGGAATTGGGTAAAACTTGCAAGAATAATGATCACACATGTTTGTTTCATTGCATTAACACTTGCCTGGTCCCCCGGGAGATGTTTGAGCACTCGGCCTATTAGCCTCATGTTCAAATAGCTTACTCGGGACCCTGCAAATGTTAATGCATGAAAAAACGTGTGTGATCCCTATATTCTGTCAACTATGAAGACATGTCCTTGCAGCTGATATTGAATGCATGTCATGACAGCTTTGACTGAAGACACTCATGACATCTGTGATTGAAGGGTTTCCTTTAAGCTGTGATTAAAGGCATACTGTAGCAGCTGTGATTAAGGGATGTCCTAGGAACTGTGATTGAAGGCATATCCTAGGATCTGTGATTAAAGGCATACCGTAGAAGCTGTGATCGAAGGCATATCCTAGGAACTGTGATTGAAGGCATATCCTAGGAGCTGTGATTGAAGGCATATCCTAGGAGCTGTGATTGAAGGCATATCCTAGAAATGTGATTGAAGGCATATCCTAGGAGCTGTGATTGAAGGCATACCCTAGGCGCTGTGATTTAAGGCATACCCTAGCAGCTGTGATTGAAGGCTTATCCTAGGAGATGTAATTTAAGGCACATCCTAGGAGCTGTGATTGAAAGCATATCCTTGGAACTGTGATTGAAGGCATACCCTAGCAGCGGTGATTGAAGGCATATCCTAGGAGCTGTGATTGAAGGCATATCCTATGAGCTGTGATTGAAGGCATATCCTAGGAGCAGTGATTGAAGGCATATCCTAGGAGCTGTGATTGAAGGCATATCCTAGGAGCTGTGATTGAAGGCATATCCTAGGAGCAGTGATTGAAGGCATATCCTAGGAGCTGTGATTGAAGGCATATCCTAGGAACTGTGATTGAAGGCATACCCTAGCAGCAGTGATTGAAGGCATATCCTAGGAGCTGTGATTGAAGGCATATCCTAGGAGCTCGGATTAAAGGCATATCCTAGGAACTGTGATTGAAGGCATATTCCAGCAGCAGTGATTGAAGGCATATCCTAGGAAATGTGATTGAAGGCATATCCTTGGAACTGTGATTCAAGACAATTCACAGCAGCGGTGATTAAAGGCATATCCTAGCAGCAGTGATTGAAGGCATACCCTAGCAGCTGTGATTGAAGGCATATCCTAGGATCTGTGATTGAAGGCATATCCTAGGAGCTGTGATTGAAGGCATATCCTAGGAACTGTGATTGAAGGCATATTCTTGGAGCTGTGATTGAAGGCATATCCTAGGATCTGTGATTGAAGGCATATTCTTGGAACTGTGATTGAAGGCATATCCTAGGATCTGTGATTGAAGGCATATCATAAGCACTGTGATTGAAGGCATATCCTAGGAGCTGTGATTTGAAGGCATACCCTAGCAGTTGTGATTGAAGGCATATCCTAGGATCTGTGATTGAAGGCATATCCTACGAGCTGTGATTGAAGGCATATCCTAGGAACTGTGATTGAAGGCATATTCTTGGAGCTGTGATTGAAGGCATATCCTAGGATCTGTGATTGAAGGCATATTCTTGGAATTGTGATTGAAGACAATTAACAGCAGCGGTGATTGAAGGCATATCCTCGCAGCTGTGATTGAAGGCATAGCCTAGGAACTGTGATTGAAGGCATTTCCTAGGAGCTGTGATTGAAGGCATATCCTAAGAGCTGTGATTGAAGGCATATCCTTGGAGCTGTGATTGGAGGCATACCCTAGCAGCGGTGATTGAAGGCATATCCTAGGAGCTGTGATTGAAGGCATACCCTAGCAGCGGTGATTGAAGGCAAACCCTAGCAGCAGTACTGAAGGCATATCCTCGGAACTGTGATTGAAGGCATATCCTAGGAGCTGTGATTGAAGGCATATCCTAGGATCTGTGATTGAAGGCATATCCAAGGATCTGTGATTGAAGGCATACCCTAGGAACTGTGATTGAAGGCATATCCTAGGAACTGTGATTAAAGGCATATCCTAGGAACCGTGATTGAAGGCATATCCTAGGAATTGTGATTGAAGGCATATCCTTAGAGCTGTGATTCAGGGCATATCCTAGGAGCTGTGCTTGAGGGCATATCCTAGGAGCTGTGATTGAAGACATATCCTAGGAGCTGTGATTGAAACCATATCCTAGGAGATGTGATTGAAGGCATATCCTAGGAGTTGTGATTGAAGGCGTATCATTGGAACTCTTATTGAAGGCATACCCTTGGAGCTGTGATTAAAGGCATATCCTAGGAGCTGTGATTGAAGGCATATCCTAGGAGCTGTGATTGGAGGCATATCCTGGATCTTGGAACAGTGATTGAAGGCATACCCTAGCAGCTGTGATTAAAAGCATATCATAGGAGCTGTGATTGAAGGCATATCCTAGGAACTGTGATTGAAGGCATACCCTAGCAGTGGTGATTGAAGGCATATCCTAGGAGCTGTGATTGAAGGCATATCCTAGGAGCAGTGATTGAAGGCATATCCTAAGAGCTGTGATTGAAGGCATATCCTAGGAACTGTGACTGAAGGCATACCCCAAGATTTGTGATTAAAGGCATGTCCTAGGAGCTGTGATTGAAGGCATGTCCTAGGAGCTGTGATTGAAGGCATATCCTAGGAGCTGTGATTGAAGGCATATCCTAGGAGCTGTGGTTGAAGGAATACCCTAGCAGCTGTGATTTAAGGCATATCCTAGGAGCTGTGATTGAAGGCATATCCTACGAGCTGTGATTGAAGGCATATCCTAGGAACTTAGATTTAAGACAATTCACAGCGGCGTTGATTGAAGGCATATTCCAGCAGCAGTGACTCAAAGCATGTCCTAGCAGCTGTGCAGCAGCTGTGTTTGAATGCATATCCTAGCAGCTGTGGTTGGATGCATTATCTAGCAGCTGTAATTGTAGACATATCCCAGCAGCTGTTTAAGCAGTTGTTAGTCAATGCATGGCCAAGCAGCTATGATGGATATCATGCCAGCAGATTTGATTGAAGGCTAGCCTAGCAGGTGTGATTGAAGGCATGCTCAGCCGCTATGCTTGAAGGCATATCCAAGCATCTTTGTTTGAAGGCATACCCTAGCAGCTCTGATTAAATATATATTGTAGCAGCTTTGATTAAAGATATGTCCTAGCAGCTGTGTTTGCAGGCATATCCTAACAGCTGTGTTTGTATGCATATCTTAGCAGCTGTGAATGAAGGCATGCCCAGTAGCTGTGACTGAAGACATGTCCTTGCCGATTTTCTAGGATATGTCTAGACAGCTGGTATGACATGCTGCTTGGGAATACCTTCAATCACAACAGCTAGTGCATGCTATGAATAAAGGAATGTCTTTGCCAGCTGTGAATGAAGGCATACCCTAGCAGCTGTGATTTAAGCCATACCCTAGTGGCTGTGATTGAAAGTTTACCTTATCAGACCACAGCTGCAAGAAAATTCCTTCAATCACAGTATGCAGGAGCTAGCAGCATGTCATATCTGCTGTAACTGAAGGCATACCATAGCAGCTGTGATCGAAGATGTATCCTGGCAGCTCTGATCGAAGGCGTATCCTAGCAGGAGATATTGTGTGCATGTCTTTGCATTTGTGATTGAAAGTGTACTCTAGCAGATGTGACTGAAGACATATCCTAGCGACTATGATTTAAGGCATGTCCTTGCAGCTGTGATTAAAGGCATACTCTAGCAGCTGTGGCTGATGTTATATCCTAGCAGTTGTGATTGAATGTTTGTCCTATTAGTTGTGAGTAAAGACATCCTAGAAGCTGTAATTGAAGGCATAACCCTTGCATATGTGATTGAAGACATGGCATATCAGCTGTAAGTGAAGTCATATCATAGCAGCTGTGAATGAAGACCAATCCTAGCTGCTGCGATTGAAGCCAAAACTATGCAGGCATATTCAAGAAGCTGTGAATGAAGGGATAACCTTGCAGCTGTGATTTAAGGCATATCCTAGCAGCTGTTATCGTTGAAATACCCTGGCAGCTGTGATTGAGGTCCTTGCAGCTGTGTTTGGAGCCATATCCTAGCAGTTGTGTTTGTAGGCATATCCCAGCCACTGTGAATAAGCATATGACCTTGCAGCTGTGATTGAAGGCATACCCAAGCAGCTCTGATTGAGGACACATCCTATCAGCTGCATATATACTATATAGACAGCTATATCCTAGCCACTGTGAATAAGCATATGACACTGCAGCTGTGATTGAAGGCATACCCAAGCAGCTCTGATTGAGGACACGTCCTAGCAGCTGCATATATACTATATAGACAGCTGTGTTTGTAGGCATATCCTAGCAGCTGTTATTATAGGCCTATCCCAACAGCTGTATTTGAAGGCTATACCAGCAGCTGTGAGTCAAGACATGACCTAACAGCTGTGAAGAAAGGCGTGTCAGCAGATGTGATTGAAGGCATATCCTCGCAGATGTTATTAAAGACATGCTTAGCCGCTATGATTGAAGACGTATCTCAGCAGCTGTGATTAAAGATATATCCTAGCAGCTGTGATTGAAGGCACTTCCCAGCAGCTGTGTTCAGAGCAGGGATAGTAGGCACAATCCAGCAGGTATGATTGAAGGCATCGCAGATACATGTATATATTTCAACATATTTCTAGCAGCTGTGATTGAAGGCATATCACAGCAGCTGTGAATGAAGGTGTACTCTAGCAGCTGTGATTGAAGGCGTACTCTAGCATAGATATGTGACTGAAGGCATACCCCAACAGCTGTGATTGAAGAGAACCCCGGCAGCTGTGATTGAAGGCATATTATTGCATTTATAAGAAGCCATGTAGCATGCTATTTACAGCCATGTAAAAGCGGCAAAAAACCATGTATTAATTAGGTAATTCACGTCCTGTTGATGCACAGCTTTTGTACTTTATTTATAGGCATTCTAGGCCGGAACAAAAATTGATGCTACCAACAGTAACATGCATAGAAATGAAGGTACTTTAATGACTTTAGAAAGATGTAAGTCATTGCTCTGGAAGAGGCGTTTTTAAAACCTACAAATCCTTCATGCTTTTGCTTGCCATAATAGTAATACAAAAATGAACTTTTGAAGCTTATTTTCAAAGCTTTAAGGTGACAAAATGATTTTAGCAATAAAAACGATCAAACATGGTTTTCTGATACACTAACATCTGCTAGACCCCTCGGAGGTCGTTAAAACCCTCATCTCTGTGCATAGAAAAACATGTTTGATCCCTTTATCCTAGCAGCTGTGATAAATCCCAACAGCTGTGATTGAAGGCATGTCCTTGCAGATATGAATACAGAAATGTCCTAGCAGTTGTAATTGAAGGCTTGTCCTAGCAACTGTTATTGAAGGAATATTGCATAAAAAAGCTATGTTACACGCTATAAACAGCCATGTTTTAACTGGCAAAAACCCATATATTAACAGAGAATTCATTGGTACTAATGATGGCTATCTTTTGTACTTTACATATAAGCATTATTGGCCATCACAAAAATTTAGATGATAAACAGTAACATGCATAGAATTAAATGCACATCTTTTGCACTTTACATATACGCATTATTGGCCATCACAAAATTTCGGTCAGAAACAGTAACATGCATAGAATTAAATGATGCACATCTTTTGTACTTTACATATACGCATTATTGGCCATCACAAAAATTTAGGTCATAAACAGTTACATGCATAGAATTAAATGTAATTTAATGACGCTAAAATGATGAAAGTCTTTGCTCTGGAACTGGCGTTTTCAAAACCTACAAATCCTTTATGTTTTTGCTCGTCATTACCATATTACAAAAATGAACTATTCGTATCGTTTTTCAAAGTAAGTGACATACTACTTTATGATAACGATCAAGCATGTTTTTCTGATACACTAACATCTGCTAGACCCCTTGGGGGTCGTTAAAAACATCGCCTTTCAGGCTCAGGTTTCAACATCACCCTTGGGTCCAGCAGATGTTAATGCATAGAAAAATATGTTTGATCCCTAGATCCTAGCAGCTGTGAACGAAGACAAACCCTAGCATCTGTGATTAAAATCGAAGGCCTAGCAGGCATATTCCAAAAGCTGTGATTGAAGGCATACCCTAGCAGATGTGATCGAAGGAATAACCTAGTAGCTGTGATAGAAGGCATACCCTTGCAGCTGTGATTGAAGGCATGCCTTAGCAAGTGATTGAAGGCATACCCTAGCAGCTGTGATTGAAGGCATGCCTTAGCAGCTGTGATTGAAGGTATATTCTAATACCTGTGATTGAAGGCATACCCTAGCAGCTGTTATTGAATTGGTTTTACCGTTTTCTTCACAAAAATGTCTGAACCTTCTCGAGCGACTTTTTCTGATTTTTTTAAAAGGGCTATAACAATATCTATGGGAAAATCCATCAAAAGGAAAAGGCTTAAGAAAAACTGCAGTAAAATAATTATTTATTATTGATCTATTGTTGATCTATTTTTGACATCTTTGACAAGGACTCTTGACAAGTTTGTGCCTGTACAGAAACCCTGATATTGTTGAAGATCATGCCAAGTGACTCGTAGAAAGGATCCAAGCAACAGCGGATGAAGTGAGAGTAGATCTTCTGCACATGGTACAGTACATGTCTCACTGACACTAGAGCTGGGTAACAGCACCAGATGGTCCAGAATGAGGTAAATGCAAACTTGATGCCCCATAAGACGGCGAGTGGGAAACCAAATATGGTGCTGAGAACTAGGTAGCACTTCTGGTGTGTCACTGTAAAGATCTTCTTGGTGTTGATCCAGGTGCATGATAAACTGTTGACATGGTCTGGTTCACCGAACACGTCATTAAATTGAACCTGAAAAATCAAGAAAAGTAGACACAGTCATACAGTGGAAACTGTAGATGTACTCACTTGTATCCAGTAATTATTAACCCTTAAAGCGCCACCTATAATTTGCAGCAGACGACAATTAAAAATATTGACGCTTTTTCAAAAATAACAAATAAGGCATGATATTTCATGAGAATCGCTCATGTAATATCAACCCTTATTTCTGTCGAAAATTGGGAAAGATGTCTCAAAAGTTGTCGTCTGCTGCAGTCGTGATTGGCGCTTTAAGGGTTAACGATAATCGTTCTGCGTCCGGGAGTGACCATACGGATGTAACGCCATGCAATAAAATCGATAAATCACTAGTGGTTTCAGAGTTAGTAACGTTACGTAATGACGTCCATTTTAATGCAAAACATGGCAAAATCATGTTTTTACGCCAAAATGTGATTGTGAAGTAATTTTAATGTCATGTGATAACTAGAATCTAACATTCTTGCTCCTGTATTATTGAATTTATTAAATGTGTTGCGAAAAAGCGATAAAATACTCGACGTGCCTCGAATTTTATCTCTACCTCAACTTGTTTAATAGATTCAATAAAACATGAGCACTCGTGTAAGATACTCTATTCAGTCTAGGGACAAGATGCCCCTGTATTTTAAAACAATCACTGCTGAGTAAAATTACATATATCAACACTCTGTCAGATTTGCTTTCAAAATAAACAGCCTAGATAAAATTGTAAGCTTGTCGTATCTCCACACATGTAAAACTTGAGGCCAGTGCTTTGGATACAAGTTAACTTCATTTAACAGTGAAGATACATCTGGCGACATTTGATCAGCGTCTGCACTGTTACCCATTGAAGGGCCAGCAAAACACATCTGACAATATTGTCTGCTAAAGTTGTTTGCTGTAATATCCTATGTAGATGGAAGATTCAATTGCAACATGAAGGGTCAATAAACTTACCTCTTTTGATGTGTGTGGCTGTTTGTCACATACTTTGCTGTTTTATACAATAGGAACTTATTAAAATTAAGTTAGTTTCTGGAAGAGTCTAGTTTGGGTTTTGATAGATAAAATGGATCCAACAAAAACAAGGCAATGATGAATATATTATGTTTTGCAGTATGCATGGAGCTAACTTATGACAGAGTTATTTCTAAATTCAGATGCTGAACCCAGTTAAATAAACAATCAATCTCAGAGTGTTGATAACACAATTACAGGCGAAATTTATGAACTCGGATCCGAGTTCCTCAAAAGTGCTTGTCTCTAGACTGTATTTATATTGTAATTATTGTATTTTCATATATGTATCTTATTGGTTAATGGAGCGATCACACGCATGGCTTTAAATTGCCACAGTGGTGTTACAAACTTTGTGACATGAACTTATGTTGCAACGCCAGAACATCAAGTAATTTGTATGGTCGAGCTGTAATGCCAATGGTTGGAATGCAGTTAAAGGTAAGAAATAATATCATAACGTATTTTTAGCATTTAAGGTGAAAATAATCATTTGCACGTGACGTCTGTCCGAAGGCGCACTTGAAAACTTCATTTAAATACTGATTCCTTATGTTGCATTCGTTAAAAATGTTCCTTTTCTTGGTACGAACTTTGTTTACATCCAATGTTACACCAAATAAACACACTGGAAATGTCAAATCGGACGAGAAACAACCAGGGGAAAAGTTAGGTTTTGCTTTCTGTGATTCTCCTTGGAGTATAAATAGAATTTCTTTTCGGTAAATACTAAATATATTTCATCTCGTGAGGAGAAAATATCAGCCTTTTCACTCGTGCTACATACTAATTTTTCACCGCACTCGATGAAATATATTTGATGTTAACCTGAAAAAGTAAATATCTTCTATCTATCGCATTGGTGAGCACCGAGCGGAGCCTTTACTGCACGTATGCACAAAGTTTGAACATATATGAAAGTTCCCACGAAAACTAATATCTTAAGTCCCACTAGATAGCATTATATGCATGTTTTAAGAGAGACTTTTTGCACATGCAACAAATACCATTATTATAAAGTCAAAATATCAAATATCAAAATTGGAAGATAAAAGCCGAGTAATGTGCCATTATCACTGGTACTCTTACTGATATTGCACCCTTACTCGGACCGTTGGATGACTTACATGATGACGCCAAACGTTCGTGATGTAGCGGGGAAAAATGCCATGCGATTTGCGAAATCTGAAAACTATTTGCTTACGCTGTGCACTATCGAAAATATTTGGAAAATAATTATAGCTATAATATACTATACAACATGAATTTAACAATTGATTTTATGGGTCATTCCACCAAGTTTAATTTGCTGGTATTAAGATAAAACCACATATCATCCGACAAGGAATACCATGTAAAAACATACAGAATTAACTTTGACACGATTTGTTTAGTTAGTGAGTATCAAAATACTACTATTATTAAAAATTAGGCCATCATCGGCCCGCCAGCGAAACGCCATCTAAATGGCGTTTCGCTGGCATTCCGATGGTGGCCCAACATTGACTGCTGGTTTGGTAGCTTTGCGATTTTTCAAGGAATCGGGACCAGTATTGCAAAGAAACCCTATATCTATCCCCCTTTCGATCCGCCCATGAAATAACCATTAGATGGTTTAGCAAATGACTGCGCTTTGGCGTCATTGACAGCAGCTGATGTTTATCGAGTATAAAAGTTTACCACATCTGTCACTTTAATAAATGTAGAATGCAAAAGACACTTGATACGAAATTTCACATGCTTGTCATTTTTGCATTACTTACAAAGGATGAGAATGTTGCTTTAAAATGAACCCTTCAGCACTTGTTGCTCTTCCTAAGGATGACGTTTATGATAAATTCGTGGTTTTATTTGCCTAAAATCCGGTTCTCCTCATTGCAGTTGAAATTATTCAATATTGCTCCAATGTGAGCAAAAACATATACGAAATTTTGAATTAAATCAAACATAATAAAGGTGTTTTAATAGCAAAAACGTCAAATTTCCGCACTTAACGTCATCATGGCGATACGTGTTTAGCGTAACACAAACGTCAGCAAACAGCATAATTGGATGGCGTTGTTGTTGGTCCGCCCAAATGCCGCGTATGCCGTGTATGTGGGCGTGACTTAAATCGATCCGTTCATGAAGGTATGTGTAGTTTCATTTAAAGACTCGCAGTGATCAGGGTGGTCAACATACGTCACAGTCACGTAATTTTATTCATAAGGCGCACATACATTTAGTGTAAACAACGCTTGATTCAGGCAAGAAAACTAGCTTGTGTGCCTCGCATACATTTAAAGAGCATGCATCCTCCATATGGAGCCCTTACACACAGACCAATGTCAGCAAGATTGAAGCTTTCCAACGTAGGGCAGCACGCTGGGTCACATATGACTACTTATACAGGGTGCCCACTCTAAGTCTGAAATGAAATTCCCTGACTTTTCACTGACTTTTCCCTGACCAAAATTCATTTTCCCCTGACCATTTTACCGCACTTTTGCACCCGCCTCCTCCCTTTACAGCCGTCTGCTATGCCCGCACTTTATTAATAGTGACATCAATCAAACTATATTCTTAAAATGTATAAACTTCACATCAGAAATACGTGTTTAAATAAAAAAGACAAACAACAGGCAGTAAGTGTGTAAGAGAAAAACATTACATAACTTTGTGTTGCGTAAGATGATTTAATAATATGTTATACTGCTTACCTGTCTGCTGGCCATGGTTTCAGACAAATTTTCCAGTTTTTTTTTTAAAAAAATAGGCGCTTATGGGAGCAAATGACCCCCAGGACATGGCCAATTTGGACCCCAGGGCATGGTTGGCAAGATTTATGTAGGGATCACTAAACATTACTATGTTTATAATAGTATACTTAATATATAAGCTGTGGGCCTCATGGTTTTAGAGGGTTTTTTTTTCCATTTATAGTCAACGGAAGATAATGGTCCCCAGGATGGGTCCAGTTTGGACCCCAGGGGCATGGCTGGAAGGATTTATGAAGGGGACCACTAGACATTCTTTTATATCAAATATGTAAGCTGTGGATCTGAAGATTATATACTGAATACAGTAATTTAAAACTCAATGGCTCAAATTGATGGCTCATTCACCTTGGATGGCTCGAACTATCATTATGGCTCCTTAAAGTCATTTTACGCATAATCCACCACTATTTACCCTTCAAGTTGGCTAGAACTATTTTGCATGGTCCCAAGACTGTTTTGAGTCATTAAAATTCTTGTATATACAAGATGTGGGTCTCATGATTACAGAGAAATAGAATCTTTAAGTGTTTTTTTTTTCGTATAAGTCTTCAGGCCAGGGTGGGACCAGTTTGGACAACAGGGGCTTGATTGCCAGGATTTATGTAAGAGAGCACAAGATATTGCTACAAACTAAATCAACACGCTGTGCGGGGCTTATGACTTCAGAGAAGATTCTTAAAGGTTTTCCAATTATAAGTTTAATGGAACTTTATGTTGCCCATGGCAACTAGAGATCCAATCAGCCCAAAAACCTCATGCAGCCTTTCCCCTACCTTATGTGCTTTACATAGAGGATCTTACATGAGTGCTCATGTTTTATTGAATTTATTAAACGAGTTGGGGAAAAGAGATAAAATGCGAGGCTTGCCGAGCATTTTATCTCTTTTTTCGCAACGAGTTCAATAAATTCAATAATACAAGAGCACGAATGTTAGATACTATTTATCATATGACAAATTCTTTGAAATCTCATTTCTGGCGTAAAAACGTTATAATTTTGTCATTATGTGCGCAACGTTGTTATGGACGTCATAACGTTTCCCGAAAATCGATAAACCACTAGTGGTTTACAGATTTTATTGCATGGCGTTATTTCACTCCCAGACGCGACGTCATATGATAAATGAAATTTGATCACACCTCGAAATATAGACTTCTTTGAAAATGTGAACAGACAATGGCAACATACCATCAATATACTCATTGTCATACCTCACTTGGGTCTTTGACTCAGGTGAGTTAAAACAATGTGACCAAAAATAGGCCTTAGATCAAATAACAGTTATTAGCCAAGAGAAATATATATTAGAATAACCGGATTGCATATGATATTCACCCTACACGTATTAAAGTCATCATCTCATATCTGTTTGTTCAATTTTTGAGGGAAAACGAAGCATGATTTTAAAATTCCCTGACTTTCCCTGTCTTTTGAAAATTTTATAATTTCCTGACCATTTTACAGAATTCCCTGACTTTTCCCTGACCTTGAAGAAAAAAAAATCCCTGACTTCCATGACCAGTGGGCACCCTGCTTATAGTATAGTGTTACTCAGATGATCAACAGCCTTGGTTGGAGGTCATTAGAGCATATATTAATGTCATAATGCTCTATAAAATAGTTTATGGTGTAGTTGAGATCTCACTGCATACCTTCACCCAGCGACAAAACAACACACTCGGACACTCCTACCACTTTATTCAGATCTTGACAACAGCAAATTACAACTATTCATGTTCCCTTTGGCTGTTCTACCATCTGTAGCCTTAACCACAATATGCCATAAATCAGGAATCTTTTAACTTTTCCTCATACTAACACTATCATGCGTTTTATCACTACTAAGCTCATTTTCAGTATATTATACTTTTCTTTGATGCGCGCATAGCAGCTGCCCGTAATCCTCACGATCCTCACGAGAGGGCGCTGCAACAGGATAAATAGAAAGAAAGAAAGAACTATAAAGTTTTGCGAGACCAGGCCCCAAGGTTATAAAACTTTTTTCATACGCAACTGAGCATTAAACTTAAACTGCTAAAAAATCTAAAAGGCTGAAAAATAAAGACTTTCTCAGATATTTTAGTTACCATACTAAAAATGTTACCAACAACTATGGCACATATAACCTCGTGGCCAGGCCTCCAGATAAGAATGTGTAGCATTAGCAAAAGCAGAATAGGTTCACCGACTGCCCCACCATGACCATATCTGTTTACTGAGATGATAAACGTAAATACAACCAAACTAAATCTCAGGATATCTTTTTGTAGTAAACATCAAAGGGATAAGGTTTAGACTTTACACAAACTTTAAAACACATTATCTTTTTAAAATTTGACGCACATCGAAATACATGTAGTCTCGTGTATCCCATATCCAAACTCACCGTGATGTGTCCCGAATGATTTGTTCTGTCACTGTTAGTTCCTTATATTACCGCCATAAAATGTATTATTATAACATTCCGTGAACAAAACAAGCTTGGCTGTCTCTAAGGCGAGAATTCAGACCATGAATGCCTCTTTTCGTCATTTTTGACTCGTTGACGAGTGTGCGTGTGTCCCATATATTTCAAAAAAGCAAGGTCTCATTGAATAATCTCGCAAATGCCTGAAGTTCACGAAAAGATGAAACGTGCAAATAAAACATGAAACCAATGCGGGGTAGCTGGACTTTTCCGTTTTTAGCTCTGTAATGTATGCGCGGCACACGAGTAGTTTTCTTACCTGAATCGAGCGTGTTTACACTAAATGTATGTGCATCTTATGAATAAAATCACGTGACTGTGACGTTCGTTGGCCATCCTGATATATTTACAACTGAAAACTCTTTTAAAAACCAAATTGATCGTTTAGTATACAGTTTTGAGATATAAAGTTGCTATCCAAGTGTTGCGTTTTAAAGTTCGTCAGTATATGTTGTGGGTATTAAAATGACCGCCTCAATGACACCAATGTGAAGACTGATGGATGCTATTTACACTTAAAAATGTATTTATCTTGGCCTTTTGGGTTGGTCACTTCATACCTCATTATGAATGTTCACTTCTCTGGGATCACGCTGCATGTTTATAAGTGTTTGTCTTTCAGTCATCCACGCTTTTCATCCAAACCAGTGCCTGAAAAACAATAAAAGTGAATTTGCAAAATAATCAAAGAACCATAAACCGTGTTGGATAATTTTTGAGAAAAAATTAATTGATGTTAAGCCCAAATGGACATTATTTTTGGCTGGGTCCCATATTTTATAGGGTTCACACGTGTTTTTTCAGCATTTACGTTTGTCGGGTCCTGAGGAAGGTGCTTGAACACGATCGCCAAGGTTTCTCTTTTTGTGACGACCAGATTCAAATGCTACATATATCAATATGTGGTTCCAAATCCACTAGACAAACATACGATACAAACTATTTTAGGCATTACATCAATGATATGGTTAATGCTATGTACCCTGAATACTTATATTTTATAAGTTAATAACGTTATGTATCAATTGACGTTGTCAGGCAAACCATTTATAAAGACACGGAACAGGATAAGATCTACAGATCCGTTGTGACCTCTGACCCTCGATCGGTATAGACCTGCATTTTTTCCATGTCGCCAGGCATAGCTTACATATTTGGGGTAAAACATAGCACGTTTCTGGTTCCAAGACCATTGCAATCGCTCTTGCTGTTTCACACTATGGTAATAAATAAAAACAGTAAAAGTTCTAGAACCGTTTTCCAATTTTTCTCGTGACAAAATTATGAATATTGCAATATCGCCAGAACTGCACTCACCTTCCGTAACGGGTCTGAATACGGCCAACATGTATAATAAGAATGTAAAAAAGTACACATGTGTATGCCTAACATCTCAACAGATATAATAAGCATGTTAATGAATAAAACAATTCATTTATCTTATCTTATTGAGATTAACATACCTAACCATTACAATTTAAAGAAGGAATTTCAAATATATTACTGTTGCTGCATTCCTCATTTATGCTCTGTGTGGTGGAGATGCCGCTAAAAAGGGAGGTTTGAGGCCATGAAATTACATAGGTTATCAAGCATGGTCTATCCGGGCCTGGTGCTGTATCGGTGTATATAGTCCCGTCTAACACAGCGTTCCCACAGAAATTCAAAAAACTCAATTCCATGATTTTCCATAAACGATGTAATTTCATGGCCTCCAACCTCCCTTTTTAGCGGCATCTTCACCACACAGAGCATAAATGAGGAATGCAGAACAGCAATATATTTAAACTAGAACAGATTCGATGGCGCGCCATTGCAAATCCCCACGCTCTCAAAGAAATCAAACGATATTTGAACTTTTTACCCACCCCAATGTCACCAGTTTGATCCTACGGTAAAATATTCCATTGGATCCTGGTCTACCGATCATTCCCTTTAATTTGGCATGCCAAATGAGCATGTTCAGAAAATTTAAAGCTGCGTACTCTGTAACTATGAACAATTTTCGAAAAATTTTCGTTTCTTTTTAAGGTAGTGCGGGACCCATGTCAAAAGATAACCTTACTTTTACTTTAAAGTTTGAGTGTAAGAGTTATCGTTCCTGAATCTTGTTTTTAAAAGAGAATACTTAATTGTAAGACGGTAGACATTATTCTCCCCTGACAACTCTTTGATGCTTGAAACGTAATTCTGTAAGTATTTTGCTTTCACAAAAAGAAGGAATGCAAGTATTAGCTTTTAAAAACATCACCCAAAGTATGAAGTCATTCAGTATTTTGATGGTTAAAAGTTGCGGACCGTATAAATATACATACTATATACATGTCTCGGTTGCTATTTCTGCATGCTGCCACTAACCTAAGACCCACTCCCACCCCCCAAAAAGGGGGGGGGGGGTGTAGACGTGCACATGCCTTGTATGTGACATTCTCATGTTTTAGGTCCCATGGAGGTATATGGTCACTAATGTTTTATGGAGAAATGACGTAACTATTTCAATTCCCTTATCACACCGGATAGGCAGCAATAAAAAACAGTCTAAACAATCGATGAATGCTGATAACAAATTGCTAGAAACAGTGTTTGTGATTGCCATTTGTTGCCTATCGGACTACAAACAACAATCCAAAATTCTGTTACTTACAATATTTAACTACGTTCGTCGATAGCATTAACGTTTTCGATTGCCGCCTATCTAGTGTGTTTTTGATATACTGAAGACGTAGCCAAAACAATCTGATACAAGGGCTAGGAGTTATTTCATGATTCTGTTGAAAAAATTATTTTGTTTCCTTGCATGTTACATGATGATAAAATGGACATTTCTGCATACATTTTAATAAAATTAATTGGAACTGCATGTGCCTGAAAGGAAGATATATGACAATATAACATTCTTTTCTGTATATTAACGGTTGGCAAGCATAGTACAGATGCGCGGATCCAGGAATTTTCATCAGGGGGGGGGGGGGGGAGGGTCCAGGTCAGTCTGACAAAAAAGCTCTGACAACGATTTTTTTAGTCCTCAGCTTATTTTACAGAAGTCAAATGGTCAATTTCAAAGAAATCTATCGTTTTTCAAGGCTCCAGATGGGGTCCAATTTTTTCCAGGGGGTCCAACTTTTTCCGGGGGTGTCCAATTGCTTATTCCCTATAAAAACCCATTTAATTTGTGATTTTCAAGAGGGGGTCCGGACCCCCTGCCCCTCCCCCCTCTGGATCCGCACTTGGTGCAGCCCTCACAGCTTCATGGTTAAGGCTACTATACATTATCTCATTTGGGCTTGGCAAACGTTAATAGACAGAAGAATGTATCATCCTTTTATTGTTATATACCTTATGATAAGTGTTTACTAAAGAAACTTGAGGTGTTTCAATCGCTGACAATTGTACATTTTATTTGATAATGTGTCATATTTTGGTTGATCGTTGACCAATCACTGACCGTGGGCTTTATTTCCGATAAAACATGACTGCAGAGGGCTTAATTGCCATTTCAACCTGCTCACGGATATCCTCTGCGAGTTAAGATACCGTCGCTTATGCTTTATTGAGAAATGACCAAAATATTCAATTATCATAAGATACGGATAGTCGGATAGGCGACAATTGAGAAGGCTCTGAACAATCGATGAACGTGGATCGCAAATCGCTAGAATTTACCATTTGTCGCCAGTCAGGCAAACAAACTGCAATCCAAAAAGTCTGTGATCTACGTTCGTCGATAGCATCAACGTTTTCGATTGCCACCTATCCGGTATGTGTATTGATACATGAATACGTAACCAAAACAATCTGAAACAAGAGCTAGGAGTTATCTACATTTTTCAGTCATGTTTCTGTTGAAAAAAAAGTTTGTTTCCACACCGGATAGTGAGCAATCGAAAACACTCTTAACCATTGACGAACGCGGATCAAAACTCGCTAGAAACAGTGTTTTGATTGCAAAGTGTCGCCTGTTCGATGAGTGATGGTGATAAAAAAAACTATGATTCTTACTACTTTTGGTCTATAATCGTCGATAGTATTGATGTTTTCGATTGCGCCTATAAGGTGTGGTTTTGTTGTATGCTTCACGATGTTACAGTGGACATTTTTTTTGGAAATGCTTTTTGCTTGAAAGGAAAGTATTCTAGAACTTTTTGGATACTGTAAAGGCGGCACCTCATGACTGCCTTATTAGTCTACTTTAGACATAGGTAAAATCTGAAAATGAGGCGTTATAACTACATTCGGAAGTGTTTGTTTAAGAAATATATCAGCTCCAGCAGTGAATTGTTGAGTAATAATTCACTGTTTGGAGGTCAGTTGTAAAGAAGATCAAATCACGAGCGCGCAGCGCGAGTGATTTATCTTCGTACAACTGACCAACAAACAGTGAATTATTACTAAACAATTCACGCAATGGGGCTGATCTATTTCGATTCTAACACACAATAAACGACGAAAACACATTCGAAGTATTCAGCTTCTTCCAATTTTCCGCCATTGCACTGAAGAACTCCCGCCAATACTTAGACTACGTCGCATACGTTTACTTGTAATTGTAACGTCTTTCAAGCGTAAAAACGACGTTACACCGTCTAACGCCATTTATGACGTCATATTCCAGTGACGTCAGCTATCACACACTTTTGCAGTGAATTATTGTCCGATATATCACAGTTTGTTACCGTTGGCTCTATAGGCGAGGTGTGTTAGAATTATTGTTTAACATTAGTATTGAGGCAAACAGTGTGGACCCAGATCAGACTGCTCTAGATCTACACTGTTTAAGAGGCTTCATAATATTTCAATAGACGATAAAAGCATACGATTGTGTTGTAATATACGCTTTAAGGGTTAATAAATGTGGGTTCAGTGCATTAACGGACGGGACTTTCATGAAATGCACGCAGACCTGTGCGGCTCAAGCAACTTTTAAACGCTTAACCAATGGATAGAACCTGATTTCCATTCTTGAGCAGTTGAAATAACCGAACCACGCCCAGATATGAAAATTAACGTTGCCACCTGTTGCAGGCCTCACCGCTGTGTGGTTCTGGTTGCAACACATCACATTCAGGCTTGCCAAACATTAATACAAGGAAAAAAATGTTTTATCCTCTTATTGCATATTTGTAAGTGTATTCTTTAAATGACATTTAGATCTATGCATCAGGAATAAAGCTATAATTTTTAGCTTTTATCTACATAAATCCTACGTGTAAGAAAGCATCAAAGTATCAAGACATGCTATAGCCATGCTTTAATGAGAATCATAATGTAATGTGCTGGGTCACATATGCTAGGTCAAAATCTTTTTTGTCATTTTCTACGCCCATTAGTCAGTGCTTAATCAATAATAGCTATGTCTCCGCCCAGTGATATAAATAGGGCGTAGACAAACAAAAAAAATTGGTTGAAAGGGGAGACAACACTTATTATAGTCTTTATTTTTTTCAGGATTTTTAAGAAAAGTCACCAAAACAAAAAACGAGCACGGTGACACAT
The DNA here is from genome assembly GCA_964019695.1 of Loripinus fragilis. NCBI lineage: Eukaryota > Metazoa > Mollusca > Bivalvia > Lucinida > Lucinidae > Loripinus > Loripinus fragilis. The sequence goes on from OZ026520.1 coordinate 3,836,083, forward strand.
ATTTTTTATTCAATCATTAGATTCTTCATGAAAATATCTTTGTAAAAATAAGTTTTTTGTTGTTCCAGTTACATTCTCTAATATGTTTATTTTGAATATAAATGTTTTTTTTGGCATTTTTTCGTTTGACTTAATTAGGATTTTGCTTAATAAATTGTGTAAATACATGCTATTTCACTATTTTTTGTTTTTATTTATATCTCTGGTGTGAGTAGTATTTGTTCTGAAAAAAAAACTGCATTGCGTTTCTTGTTAATTTGTTAATAAAATCTGTGTTAGTTTATTTCAAAAACTTGCGATTTTGCAGTTTTTGACATCAAATAACTTTTTAAAAAGAACGGTGAGGTATTGTTTTTTTTGTCTTAGATTATAAGTATAAGTCTATATTATAATATGTTAAAAGATGAAACACTTTTGGACATATGCCGGTGAGTCCGGTACTACCTTAAATCATTTGTAAAAGTAGAATTAAGCTATGTTTTCACAATAAAATGTTCAGTACAGCTGAAAACTGCATGGAAAAGTGAATTATCTTATCAAATAGGTGTATTTTTCTCTTGTTGGTCAGGACTCCAGATAAGAGTGCGTATTTGAAAACTATTTTCTTTATTTCTCATCCAAAACATACGTTGTGGGTACTCAAAAGAACCGTCTCATTGAGACGGTTCTTTTGAGCACCCAAAACACATGTTTAAATTGATGGGTAAGAAAATAATTACAATTTTACGCTCATAAATTTCCTTATCTGGACCTATGGTTGGTAATTATTTGCGTCCCTCCAATAATTCTAGACCGTTGAATTTTAACATAAATGCAGTTGTTTTGATAGAGATAACTTGTTAAGATTTACGAAAATGGTAAAATGTTTACCTGAATTTGAGTATTTTTACTGTGTTCTTGAAAAATAAAAAACATTATTTTTAAAATTAGAAGATCAAAAGTTACAGACTATGCAGCTTTAAGTTTCGACCCAAGCATCCCTCAATTAAGTACCACCCCTGGGGCATGACCCTGGCGACCGAATGAAAATTCTGTCTTAAATGTTTGCATCTTTCATTTGTGAGTAGACACACACAGTTTGGTTAAAATGTTTGAATTTGGAATAGTAATTGAAATTTAATGATATTTGACCTTTTGCCCCCCCCCCCCCCAAAGCCTCAGGGGGCGGGGACCAAAAAAGTGCCGTTTCATGTGCCATTCATGTGAGTAACTCACACACCAAATTTGGTAGAATTTCGGAAAAATAGTTTTCGACCCCCACTTCCCCTATACGCCCAAATCCAACCCTTGTGGCATGGCCCAGGAAACGGAATGAAAATCCCCTCTGATATGTTTTAAATCTTTCTTTTGTGAGAAGACACACAAAGTTTGGTTTAAAATATTTGATATTGACTTTGCAATTGAAATTTAATGATATTTGACCTATTGACCCCTCCCCAGGGCACCAGGGGGGGGGGGGGGCAAAACATTGTGCCGTTGCATGCAGTGTTTTATTTGGGATTTTGGGAAGCTACATTTTCCTTCATATTTGGGTAAATATATCATAAAATTGGGAAAATAAGTACTAATTAATATTCATGAAATTGGGAAAATAAAAGCCATTTTCGGATTGGGAATGACTCCCATATAAGGTAGTAAAAATGGCCAAATAAAATCACTGGCATGTGCCATTCATCTGATTAACTCGTACATCAAATTTGGATGGTTGGTTGATTGAATTTCGGAGAAAAAAATAATTTTCGACCCCAGCCCCCCTGTACCCCATCAAGTCCCACCCCTGGGGCATGACCCAGGCGACGGAATGAAAATCCTTTCTTTCTTTCTCTTAATACTGGCACGATCAAATTTTGATCATTACGCCAGGGAGTGCAATTTTGGAATTTTGAAGAAAAAACAAAAACAAAACAAAAAAAACAAAAACAAAACAAAAAAACAAAAAAATCTTTCGGCTGTGTTTTAACTAAATGAGGAGTGCCCTAAACTCCTCAGCAGTCTGGGAATTGACCGCCGAAGGAGAAAGAGTATTCCACTGTGGTATAGTCCGGGGGAAAAAAGAGTTCTTCAGGGCATCACTGTATGTCTGGTATCTACAATATTGGGCACTGTGTGATGACCTGGTAGATTTCAAACTGCGAGCAGGGGTCAGGTACTTGTCTTTTTCTATAGACACAGCACCAGAATGTATCTTATGAAAGAGAAGCAGGGAGGACTGATCCCTACGGGCCTCAAGAGATGGCCACTCAAGCTCATCAAGCATCTCGCCGACACTACTTGTGTTACGCCATCTCCTGCAGGTCCAACGGGCTGCTGTCCTCTGAACTTTCTCTACCTGATTAATCTGAAGTATTGAGTAAGGGCTCCAAATGGGTGCTGCATACTCTAGTTTAGGCCGAACCAAAGTTTTGTATGCAACTTCCTTAGTACTCCGAGGTGCAAAAGCCAAATTCCTGCGAAGGAAACCAAGTGTCTTAGTTGCTTTGGAAGAAATTTCTGAAATGTGTTGACCCCAATCCATATTATCAGAGATGGTTATGCCAAGGTATTTTGCTGACTGAACGTTTTCCAAAGTTTGGTTGTGAAGGGAGTAATCAAAGAGAATCTGTTTGTGATGCTGATGCCGAGTCACTCTCATAGAGTGACATTTGGCTACATTGAACTTCATTTGCCAATCGGCTTCCCATTGTCCTAAGCTAGTGAGGTCTTCCTGCAGTATAAAACAGTCTTGAATCGAATGAATGTTTCTATACAGGACACAGTCGTCCGCGAACAGGCGAACAGAAGACCTGATGTTATCCGGCAGGTCGTTTATAAAAATAAGGAACAGGATCGGCCCTAAAACTGATCCTTGGGGCACACCGGATAACACTGGGACTGGATCTGAGGCTTGACCATCTAATACTACTTTTTGAGTGCGCCCAGAGAGCCATGAGTTGATCCACTTGTGGGTGGACCCTCTTATCCCATAATAGTCCAATTTGTGTAATAGCCTCCTGTGTGGTACCTTATCAAAGGCCTTTGCGAAATCCATTATGATCAAATCTGTCTGCTTGTGTCCACGATTCACAGCGCCATCCAGGTTGCTGATGATATCGTGCACAAACTGGACCAACTGGGTCTCGCAGGACCTCTGACTTCGGAAACCATGCTGACAGTCAGCAAGTATGCTATCTAAGGCTAAGTGCTTGTTGATGTTACTGACTAATATATGCTCTAGGGTTTTGCAGCAGATGCATGTGAGCGACACCGGTCTGTAATTAGCAGCGTCATATTTTTCACCTTTTTTAAAGACCGGGGAAACATTAGCTTGTCGCCACTCATCTGGTACATCGCCCCGAGCTAAGGACTCATTAAAGATAAGTGCCAGTATTGGAGAGATCTCATTGCTACACTCTTTAAGCACTCTGGCATTCAGTCCATCCGGGCCAGGTGCTTTATGTACATTTAGTCCGTCCAACAGTTTGGCGACCCCTTTCGGGTCAACTGTTATGTCCCCCATGGGGGAGAACGGACTAGCCCCTTAGAGGGCGGGTCAGAGTCGCCTTCACGTGTGAAGGCTGATTGAAACTGCCGGTTACATATATTGGCTTTTTCCTTTGTATCTGTCTTAAGAATTCCGTTTTCTCTGAGTGATGCGATCCCACACGCGTCTTTTTTAAGAGATTTGACAAATGACCAAAACTTTTTTATCTTTTCAGGCTTAGGAGTATCGGGATCTGAGCTGTCGTTCTCAAACGTAAATATATTGGAAACGTATTTCCAATTGGCATCTCTCAATACCTTCTGTACATGTGCTCTGAACCGCTTATAATGAATCTTGACATCAGGGTCCTTGGATTTACGAGCACGAAGGTAAAGCTTATTTCTTTTCTTTACAAGCCGTTTGATCGTTAAATCGATCCATGGCACAGAGTATTTTGTTTTGGTCATTTTTGATGGGATAAACCTTTCAACAGCCTCTACAAAGCCTGTTTTGAATTTGACCCACATGTCATTAACTGACATGTGACTGTGGTCTTCAGAAAGGTACGCGTCCTTAAATTGGGTCATGTGGTCTTTAAGTCCGACCATATCTGCACGTTAATAGAGATAGATCTTTCTTGATGCCTGTTTTAACCTTTTAGCCTTAATGTCATATTCTACGTACACAATGTCGTGATCAGCTTTGCCGATCGGGGGCATCCCCTTGACTCTATTCACAGATGGGAAATTCGTAAATAGCAGGTCAAGAGTTTTATCATTGCGCGTTGGTATATCTACGACTTGAGTAAGACAGTGCTCCCCTATAATGTCCAAAAGTTGTTGCTGAGACTGTCTTTTTTGCACCCCTTGAGGTATTTTCATGTGACTCCACTCTATATCACCGCAATTGAAATCTCCTCCAATCAGAACATGTGCATTTCTGTTAGACATAATCCGAGATAAGGATGAATTAAACTCCTCAAGGTAATCATTATCAATCTTGTCGGGGGGCCGATTAAAAGAACCAAAGTACAAAGTCCTGCATCCAATAATGTTCATCTTACACCAAACTATTTCACAGTTAGTGTCCAGTTCCGGAGTTTCAGTACAGAGCAAGTCACGCTTGAAAGCAATAAAGACACCACCATGGGCATCACTTGCTCTGTCTTTCCGAACTGCATCAAAGGACTCTGGGAAAATTTCTGAGTTTTTGATATCAGGGGTTAACCAAGACTCATTCCCCAAGATGATGTCTGGTTTTGCCGAGTCGATAATTGTATGAAGTTCAGCCTTCTTGTTCTTTATTGACTGACAATTCATAACCAAAATTCTGAGTGGATGGTTTAAGGCAGCCTTGGTTGCCTTCCCTTTAGCTTCCATAGGCCCCTGTACTATAGGGGATGAAGCTGCAGTGGGGGGCCAATTATATCTGGTATCGGACTTTCAGGGTCGGACAGTGAAGATAAAGAATCAAATCTATTATGGGTTTCCAGAGAAGCTGTAGTATCAAATAAAGATGTGGAAAAGTTTGGCATTCCAGTCTGATATGTTTTATATCTTTCATTTGTGAGAAGACACACAAAGTTTGGTTTTAAAATATTTGAAATTGATCATTTAGTAATTGGAATTTAATGATATTTGACCTTTTGGCCCCTCCCAAGGGCCCAAAGGAGTTGGGCCAAAAAATATGCCGTTGCGCACCCCATTAAGGTAAGCAACTCACACACCAAATTTGGTCGGATAATCCAGGATTTCGTCCAATGGTTTAGACGGACGGACGGACAGACGGAGGCTATTACAATATAAGCATGCTTGTTCATGTTGACCATGCATGCATTTTGAATAATTAAAACTTGAAACCACCAGTAACCAGAAAACTAGCTGTCAGACGCACAAGTTTTGGGTGTCTCATGGCTAGTTTTCTGGCTACTGGTGGTTTCGTCAAATTATTTCACAAAAGTCCATAACTTCTATGATTATCAGGTTTTTTCAAATCCCATAATTTTTCCATGCATGGAACTTTTTTTCCGTTATTTTCCAGGGCTCGTGGGAACCCTGCTAAAAGCTTGACGACCCACTTAGGGTCAATTGTTGTGCCCTCCAAAGAGGAGAAGTTAACTGAGCGACATGATCATATGTTAAATCATAAACCGAACAAAAACGACAGGGATTGAGGGAGTGCAATTCTTTTTATTTACGTGTGAAAAACAAGTCAACAACCAACAGCACACTCTAAGGAAGCAAAATTCTAGAGCAGCAAGCGTCTTTCTTAAAGGAATTGGCAAATAAACCAGAAGTGCGACCCAACTTGAAATGCATTGTATAACATTTTTTTTTAAAAAAAATCTGTTCATGCCCTTCCGTATTCTGTTACTTCTGTATCAGGCCTTGTCTCAAGCTTAGGGCTAGGCTAGGCTAGGAGAATCGGGATCAGAGCCGATCTGTAACATGTTGCAGGGTGTTAGGCCCCGGAGCCAGCCTCCAATTATTCGCAAAATATTTGAAATATTTTTAAATTGAGACCCGTAAAGTGTATTTTTCCCGACTTCCATGTTATTAAACAAGCCAGAATATCCCTCAACTCAAGATTTATCTGCCCTAGTTGCTTCCCTAGAATCCTTTCCCCACCTACTTCGTTGCCGATTATGCGCGTCCTTTGTCAGTCAGTAAAAGGCATAAAAACGGTATCTATCTCTTCATAATGAACAACAACTGGCTATTACATTTGTTTGTTTTTTTCAATTTCAGCTTGAGAAACTCACCTTTACTTGGATTTTTCCTCAAGTTTTCGTTTGTATAACTTTCCAGCAGTTTGTTTCCTTCCAGCAGTTTGTTTACACTACGTCATGTAGGTATTCGTGAAGTGACGTCATTATATTTGGCTGTCGTGAATTTCCGTGTGCCTCTAGAGACAAGCTCATTGGTCAGTCTAAATCGCGCCATCTACCTCAAAGTAAAAAAGAGGGCGAAGATCAGGAATCGATACAATATAGCACCACACCTGGCCCAAGTCCTCTACCATGCTTATTTTATTCTCGATTCTAGGAGTAGCCACGGAATTACGTGACTTGCGCAGATCCAGGAATTTTCGTCAGATGTGTGTGCGCGTGTGTGTTTGTGTGTGTGTGTGTGTGGGGGGGGGAGGTGTGGAGAGGGTAGGGGGGGGGGGTCTAGGTCCAACGGGCAGAAAACGTCTGACCTTGTTGTTACATGTGTTTTTTTTGTTTTTTAAGTCCTCAAATTATTTTAAAGAGGGGGTCCAATAGTTTATTTCAAGGAAAAATTATAACTGCTTCATAGGCTAATGATTGAATCAATCAAGCGTGATAATACAATGGCTCATATGAAATAATTTATGACCTTTTCTGTCTTAATATTCTGTGATGAACAGCATGGCTATGTTCCCGGTAGATCCTGTATGTCCTGGTAATCATTGTCATTTTTTGATGATTGGGCAGATACTCTCAGTCGACACTATCGACCTAGATTTCAAGAAGGCATTCGACACTGGCCCCATCAAAGAATGCTGCTGTTAAAAGGCTGAGTCGTATATGGAATAATGGGTGATATAGGCCTACTAAAGTGAATGAGGGCTTTTCTTATTCGAGTATCTGTCAACGGTCAAGTTTTTGGCTGGTCACCTGTCAGGGCAGTTTTTCATGTTTTTGTTCTTATATAGGCCTATGTAAAGCGTGTGAACCTCGGGGTGGGGCCATATTTGGCCCAATGGATATAATTTGAACAAACGTGGTAGAGGTTTACTAGGTGATGCTTCATACCAAATATCAAGGCTCTAACTAGGCTTTGTGGTTTCAGATAAGAATATTTTTTTTCATGTTTCTCCTTATGTAAGCCTGTGTAAAACATTTGACCCCGGGGTGGGGCCATTTTTGGCCCCAGGGGCATAATTTGACCAAACTTGGTATAGGTTTACAAGTGATGCTACATACTAAATATCAAGGCTCTAGGCCATATGATTTCAGGCAAGAAGATTGTTCAACGTTTTTCCCTATATAGGCCTATGTAAAACATGTGACTCGGGGCAGGGTCATTTTGGCCCCAAGGATATAATTTGTAAAAACTTAGAAGACGTATACTAGGTGATGCTTCAAACAAAATATCAAAGCCCTAGGCATTGTGGTTTCAGACAAGAAGGTTTTTTCATGTTTCTCCCCATAAATACATATGTAAACAGTGTGACCCTAGGTCAGGGTCATTTTTGGCCCGAGGGGCATAATTTGGACAAACTTGGTAGAGGTCTACAAGGTGATGCTACATACCAAATATCAAGGCTCTAATCCTTATGGTTTCAGGCAAGAAAACTTTTCCGCGTACTTCCCTATATAAGCATATGCAAAACATGTGACCACTGGGGCAGAGCCATTTTTGGCCCCAGTAGCATAATTTGGACGAATTTTTATGAATTTTTCTAGGTGATGCTACATACCAAATATCAAAGCTCTAGGCCTTAAGGTTTCAGACAAGAAGATTATTTCATGTTTTCCCTTTATAAGCCTTTCCACATCTGAATTAAAGGTGAGGTTGGTGCCGTGAAACCCCATGGGGGGTACTCTCATCTTTTTTATTTATACGTAGGCTCAGGCCCAGCATCTACCGTTCACCTTAAACAAATATCAGGAATTTCAAGCACCCCCCCCCCCAAAAAAAAAGGAAATTTTAGAAACCCCCAAAAATATCCTCATTCTGTACCTATATCTTTAGAAAAGACCCTAAAATGCATAGAAATGACCCCTAAATATAGTCCAATTTTGTGATCACCCAAAAAATATCCGCAAAATTTTCAAACCCAAAAAGCATATTCATTTGTCTGAAAACCCCCCAAAATATTGAAATTCAAAATTTTGAACAAAAAAAATGATCCGAGCCTACGTATGTATGAAAATACCCCCCCCCCCTTGGGCGTGAAACCAGTTTAATCCCTCCAGTAAAATATTTTACTGAACGTTCCAATTGTGGATCTTTTATGTTTTTTCTGTCTTGTGTTTGCTATGCCTTTGTGAGTTTGTTACTTTCCCATTGGTATCCTGGGTCAGGTGTGGTACTTGATTGTATCGATTCCTGGTGTTTGCACCCTTACCTACTTTACCTTTGGCTTTTGGGGCAATGTGACATGAAACATTGTTCAGTATCTTCAGCATTAGGTGAGATATGTACCTGCAAAGTTTGAAAATGCCACGTCCAATAGTTTCTGAGGAGATACATTTGCAAGAAATACATTATTTGACCTTGACATGATTCATTGTCCAGTACCCTCTTCGTCAAATGACCTATGTACCTGCAAAATTTGAAGTTACTACGCTTAACATTATTTTTTAAGAGGAAATGCATTTAATAAAAAATACATTATTTGACCTTTGACCTTGATCTTAGGGTCGAGTTCACATTAAATGTTGCCCAGCACCCACTATATTATGTGAAGCATGCACTTGCATAGTTTGAAATTGTTAGGAGAAGATACAATTACAGAAGAAACGTGACAGACGAACGCACAGACAGAAGGATGGATATAGACAGTCAGAAGAAGGACAACTTTGATAAGAAAATAATATACCCTTTTCTCTAAATACAAAAAACGAATATAAGTTTTTATTGTTTGGGGCCATGCCGCGCGAAAATATGCTTCAGAAAGCTGAATTCGATAGAAAATAACGTTTTAATTCAGTTTGCACATTATTTTATTTATTGGGGCCATGCCTCGCGAAAATATGCTTGAACAGACATCTGAATTCGAAAGAAAATATCGATTCATTTCAGTGTTCACATTTCTATATAGTCGACAGAATTCCAGGTCTTGGTTGAAAAGTTCTACATCCACTACCATTACACTGTCTAAGCAGTAAACTATTAATTACCATGAGCAGCATATATGCATAGAAAGTCATTTCACGATAGGAATAATAAATACAAATGCAATGAAATTACACGTGCTCCCAGCAAACACTTGGATTGGTCAGATCATTTGCCAGTCAGGTGCGCGCTCAATTCTTGTCAGCTCAATAATTCCAGCTTAAGTTTGAGATGACCCCATACCTGTTCCACATTACAAGTGAAAGCGCAAGCGACAGCAAAAGCGGCGAATTATAAATGTCTAATATGACCTTGAAATCGAAGTGTAGCGTGAGCAGTCAAGCCAACAAGCTTCGTCAGTGAAAAAACATGCTCACCCACTAAGGGTGGTACATTGTATATTGCTTTTATATTTTTTATCTTTCTGTCTTTACTCACGCCACAAACAACAGTTTCTAATTTTCATGATGCATTTATCCGTACATCTAGTTCGCTGTATCAACGTTTTATAAACATGACTGTGCACCATCACATTACTTTCATCTCCAAGAAGTCTCGATCAGTGACTTGTTCTGGGGAATACATGGGTGTCTGGCAGTTGCCTTTATCCCACCGTTGCGACCAAAATTAATGTAGCGTGAGCCATCTAGCAAAAAAAATAAAGAAAAAAAAACAAAAAAAAAACAAACGTCAGTGGTAAAGCATGCTCACACACCATAAAGGCCACTTTAACTCGCATCACAAACAACAGAGTTTTTAAATTACATAATGCATCTTCTCGTACATCTTGTACGTTGTACCAACGTATTATACACGCGACTGCACATTGCCACAAAAGATGAAGGTCAAATATACTTATATTCTGTCTTCCTTCTCATAGCTCGAACTCCACTTTCATTGTTTAATGCAGGGCGTTCATCTTAAGCACTTACTTTTGGCTGGAAACAATGGTTTAGATCAACGTTATGACATTGGAGTCTTATGGTTATACCATTAAGGTACTGCAAGAGACTGCATGCTTGGTGGTCAACTCAATCACGGTTGGCAACTTTGCTTTCCTCTTTAATTGAACGCCATAGGGTCGGACTTCAGACTCTATGACGGTTCCGACTTAATGACTTATCTATTGAGGAGATGGTAGGGGCCTGATGCTTTGGATGTTTGTCGGGCCCACTGGGGTTTACCTGTTGGATTTCCTTTGCTCCGGTATTCAGTTTTATTTAGTGTTGAGTCCTTATCTTTGCTTTATCTCCTTTTTATATCTTGATTTATATGTTCTAGGAGATGATGTATTGATAAGTTAGGGGTCTTTCATGCAACTAAGGGTGAGGCTGGTGCACCGTTAAACCGGTTTAAGCCCTCCAATAAAATATTTTACTGACCGTTCCAAGGCGGTACTTCTTTTGTGGATCTTTTATTTTTTTTCTGTCTTGTGATTGCTTCGCCTCTGTAAGCGTCTCTTTATATGTGCCTTGTGGTAACCTGCTGGGAAAGGGCTGACCACTTGGCTCTCGTTTGCGGTGTCTAACTGTGAGTTTGTTACTTTTCCGTAAGTATCCTGGGTCAGGTGTGATACTTGATTGTATCGATTCCTGATCTTTGGACCCTTATTTACTTTGTAATGCAAACTGCTCTCACATATTTGATGAAGTGGATTTATCGTTGGCACAATGATTGCTAATGGTGTGTAGATGACAACAAAGACTTCCCATTACCAATATGACCATAAAGTCAAATGTCAAGGTTAAACACACTCACGATCAGTGTTATTGGCTTGTAACATCAACCCCTTTTGCAAATTTTGATAGGGTAAGTTCATATTTTGCATAATGCTTGCGTAAACTGTGTAAATAATAACGAAGGTTTCAGAGCAATAATATGACCCTAAAGTGAAAGACCAAGCCTGTCAAAATCTATAAGACATATAATAAGAATATTTGACCTTAAATCAAGGTCAATATCCTTAATATCTGTCTTATAGATTTCAACACGAACTCACCTTTCATCTTTCTTGTGTTTATATTAAAACAATGATTGGCTATGGTGTTTAGATGACAGCGAAGGCTTCAGAGTCACCGTTTTGACGTTTAAGTCAAAGTCAAGGTCAAATGCATCATATTTAAAATATGTGTTACAGCTTGTAGTGCAAACACCTCTTGTTATTTTTGACCGAGGACTTCATACAAAGTTGCTATGATCGCTTATGGTATGTAGATTATAAGAGTTGTTTGAAGTTCACTAATATGCCATTGGGGTCTATGGTCAAAGTTAAATGTATTTAAAATATGTCTTACGGTTCTTAAATCAAATCCATCTATCATTTTATACTGGATGGTGCTGATATTCAGCAATATTGTATTGGAATGCCCACAAACAATGAAAGCAGCTCATATTTGGTTTACTGATTGTCAATGGTTCGTAGATGACGAAATTTTATACATTACTGGCATTGCCTCAGAGACAAAGGTCAAGGTCAAAAATACCATTCTATGCTGTATTTAGTTTACATGCGGATATTTGGCATATACCCACTTGACGCACTTGAAGATTTGTGTTGACCGAACTTTTATATTTTTGGACAGCAGAATCTAGAAGATTTGGTCAGTAAAATTAATTTAAGCCCCCCCACCCCTCTACCGGTGGCTTTGGCTGCTATCCGTTCAAAGGCGGTGGTTCTGTTGTTGTTGATTGTCGTCATTCCCATTGTTTGTGTGGGTGTGTTTTGGGTTGTAAGGTTCTTGTTTGATGTGCAGTACTTTGTGTCTTTTCTAGTTTTGCAATAATCTGCCCAGATTTAAAGTATCTTCTCTCCCCATGTCTTGTTTTTGGCGGATAGGCTCCTTTTCTGGAGCGGATGGGGCTCAGGAGGGGCGGTTTTTCATGGTTGGGCTCCTTTGTGTCTATACACCGTGTCCTTGTACTCACATTGTGCAATACTGCTAAATGTCAAAAAATGACGAATTTGAGTACCTTGTTACCCCACCCACTTTTCCGACACTATTGCTACAAGACAGAAATACCAAATTTAATTCCAAGACCCTCCTTAAATTTACATAAAGAAATACTGTGGAGTACAATTTGTCACAAGTTCAAAACGTACTTATTCTAGAATTCGCAACTGTGCAATTTATGTCTATTTTCAGTGATTTTTGGGCACTTTTTGGCCAAAAACTTTGGATACGGTTATCATGGCAACGGAAGTAAAAATTAAAGAATTAAGCATGAATTATTTCGTTTTGGGTGAAAACAACCAAGTACAGAAAGTTTCGTTGAAATCTGAGACTATGCGTGAAAAACTTTGCACAAAATTTACAGAGAACCTCTCTTAAAACTTTACGTCAGAGCTGTCATAGAGTCTGAGGCCTGAACCACCATCGTGCAATTAAAGAGGAAACCGTAGCTATAAACGGTGATTGGGTTTAAAACCAGGCACGACCAAATTAGCTTCACTATTCCACTTTTATTGTCATACATAATTATTTTAATTTTTAGAGGCTGAAAAGCCGCAACGGTATCATTGAAAACTTGTCTTTGAAGATAATATTTTTGCATTGAAATAAGTATTGGTAGGCATCCTCTACCAGGTCACATAAATCACATTAAAGATTGTTACGAATATGATTTCTGGACAGAACACTGTTTAGACCGCTGCATTGATTTCTTATTCGTGCATGTAGGACAGACATATCTAGTTCCAATAGTAAAGTAGAGAGGAACATGTGCTAAGTTAAACTTTGAGATTATATGCTTTTTCAAGGTATGTAATGTTGATAGATTTCTTAAGTAATATTCAAGAGATATCATAGCCTAATGGATGTTGGAATACAAGGTTTCTGTGAAATGCTAAATGGTGTTAAGAGAGTTATTTCCCCAATAAAATCTTTTTCGAGTAAGCTTAGTAATAACGTGATCAATAACATAAATGACTCTGATGATCTTTATAATGGACATACTGGAAAAGAAATAAGTAATGGAATATTTAAATAAATGCTTTCTCACAAAAATAAAGGTATCTTATGCATGCATCAATCTGGTTGCTTGGTACATTTATAAGAGAATATTAGAACATTAAACATATTCTCAAAACAATCCCTCCTTGTGATTTTCAAGAGTGCAACTGGTCTATAATTATAGAGTTGTTTGAAAATGGGAATAACGTTCACAAGTTTCAATATACCAGGAACTATCCCCCCATCAAAAGATTTATTCTCACTAAAATGCAGAGGGCTTTCAGAGACAACCTTAAGCACTTTATGGCTTATGCCATCATCACCACTTGCTTTGTTAGAGTTGAGTACTCGAGAGCATTTCAATTTTAGGTTCAGTGCAGTTTATTTGAGAAAGAGAGTTATATGTTAGCTTATTAAAGGGAGGTAACTGAGTTTTTTCATCATTGACTGTTGGGATAGAAGCAAAATAGTCGTTAAAACAATTACTGTGTCTTGATCGTTTAAATGCCCTTGGTTATCATAGAGTGGAAGTGTTCAACATAAAAAAGGAATAAAGGCTGTAGAGTTATTACTTTTGATAAAATGACGAAATACTTTCCAAAATGAACCTTCATCATTATTTTGAAAGGCTCAAAGAGAGAAAAGAAAGAAAAATAAATCTGTCTGGGTAAGAGAGAGCTGATTCCTCTACTTTTATTGTTTTCTTGATGGCATGTGGCTGTTAGCGTTCTTTGCCTCATCTTCACGGTGTGTTGGATTGATCTGTAGTGTGTGATTATGACATTTTCTGATCATACTTACCTTCGGTTAGAACTACTTCTAAATTAGATCACTGAAATTGGAGTAAAAGTTATGACCAAAGTTAATGTAACCATACTGTTTCAATTTGCATTAATCAACATTTATCTTCATAATTCATTAAAGTGACTAAGTCTGAAATTATGAGCATTTCTGTTTTTTTTCCTTTTAAGTCATTTGTAAAAATAGAATTAAGTTATGCTTTCACAATAAATCTGTTCACTACAGCTTAAAACTGCATGGAAAATTGAATTATCTTATAAAACCAGGTATTTTTACCTCTTTTTGGTAATTATATGCATCCCTCCAGAAATTCTAGCCAGTTAATTTTAACATAAATGATGTGGTTTTGACAGTAATAACTTTTTAAGGCTTCCAAAGCTGGTAAAATGTATACCCAAATTTTAGCTATATTACTGTGTTCTTGAAAATTAGAAACATTACTTTGCAGCTTTTAGGTATCAAATTCTTCTTGGAAAAGGTCTCTGGCATTTATTGAGACAAGAATCTCTTGGTGTTGTCAGCAATTATTCTCACCATATACCATACAGATTCAGGAATGCCATTGACAATTATGATAAATTATTGTGGCCCTAATACATTACCCTGTGGTAGGTTTCCATCCTGATGAAATTCCTTTAATCGAAACACGCCGTCGACGATCACAGACGAAACTACTAATACAAGATGGTATGGAACTTCTATACCATATGATTAAGTTTTCACCCACAGACGTTTATGTTAGACCAACTTCGATTTTATTCTTTATATTCATGACATTATGGAAATGTTACTGGATACTTCTAAAACCATAAGGCTTTACCCTCTAAAAGGTGTTGTAATTTTGATTTACGCTCACGTTTCTCAAGGGTCTTGCAGACAATTGATGTTAACCGGTTTGACAGAAATTACTAGATTCTTACTTATTCCCTTTCTTACAAATTTGTGTTATTCTTGTATTTTTCCATGAAAATTGTACTGCTCCGTATGATTAAGACTTCGGTTGGTTGGTGCCTGATGTTTATCTGTAGCTGGACCCACCGTGGCTCAACCTAAGATTTTCTTTAGCTCTGACTATCTGTGAGTCGTGAGCCCTTTCTGTATATGATCATAGAATGTAAATATGTTTAGATTGTTTTTCCATGATGATACATTGTAATAGTAAGGAAGCCTCCATGCGCGCTTAGCATTTTTTGTGCCTCAACAACAGCAGAATCTAGGGCGAAGATTTGGTCCCAGTAAAATGAATTTAAGCCCCCAGTGTTTTAGGCTGCTGTCTGTTCTGAGGCGGTGATTCTGTTGTTTTTGGTTTGTCTTGCAGACAATTGATGTTAACCAGTTGGACAGAAATTACTAGATTCTTATTTATTCCCTTTCTTACAAATTTGTGTTATTCTTGCATTTTTCCATGACAATTGTACTGCTCCGTATGGTTAGGACTTCGGTTGGTTGGTGCCTGATGTTTATCTGTAGCTGGACCCACCGTGGCTCAACCTAAGATTTTCTTTAGCTCTGACTATCTGTGAGTCGTGAGCCCTTTCTGTATATGATCATAGAATGTTAATTTGTTTAGATTGTTTTTTCCATTATGATACATTGTAATAGTTAGGAAGCCTTCATGCGCGCTTAGCATTTTTTGTGCCTCAACAACAGCAGAATCTAGGGCGAAGATTTGGTCCCAGTAAAATGAATTTAAGCCCCCCCCCCCCAGTGTCTTAGGCTGCTGTCTGTTCTGAGGCGGTGGTTCTGTTGTTGTTGGTTCGTTGTCGATTCTTACTCCCATTATAGGATTCTGTAATTGTTCTATGTTTTGTTGTGCGTGACTTTACGTCCATTCTAGTTTTGCAATCATCTTGAGGGGGAAGAGAGAGAGAGAGAGAGAGAGAGAGCTGATTGCTTTGCTTAGTTTGTCTTCCTAGTGTCTCGTGATTGTTGTGTGGCTCTTTCTCGCGGTGTCATGGGTTAGTCTGCAGTTTGTGATTGTGGTATTTCCTGATCATACTCACTTACTATTTTCGAAAATAACGTAATAGAGGTTTTACAAAAATGTAAGCCATGCTTTTCGAAAGAAGTCTATAAATCAATAACCTCAACATTTTTTGGCGCTTTTACATCGTTTTCTGTTTATGTGGTGTATTTGTTTACTGTGTGATGAAAGAAGACATTTCTGAAACATGTTACAGTAAAAAAGGTGTGTTGAGTTTGATTTGGTGAGTTTAAAATTCATTCTAATGTTTTATATACATATAACGCTTTTCTATCAATGATTACATTTACAAAATTTCTGTAATAATCTGGCCATGCCACATTTTGCGTAGTGGAAATTGGCATCAGCTATATAAGCATTGATAGCTTAAAACCAAGTAAGATCTGGTGATTGCACGTTTTTTAAAGATTTAACTTTTCCATCCAACGTTCTGAAAGAACATTGTATGATCTATTCTACATTTAATATTTGAATCTCACAATGTCTTATTCGTCCTGACATAATTTTGACTGATAAAGTCTTTATAAGTTTAGATAACAATTGAACTGTTTTCCTGAACATGATCATATACATGATATCATTGCCATTAACTTAAACCCACCTTGAAAAGTGTTATTAGCTACGCAAATGATCTGAAGTTCTAAGATGGTCATTAATTGAACGATGAACGTTATGCTGAAAATAAACTAAAGTCAGTTTAAAAGCTAAGAGTAATGTACCATCATCTGCATACGCTATAGATTACAGTATACAGTTTAAATTTGAGACAGTCTCCTTAAAAAGTAACTGATTACAAACATGTATAATGCATACTATCTAATGTAACACATATATCTAATGTAACACATATCAAATTTTGTTTCACTAACTCTTAGATGATTGATTCTATCTGGAATATTATAAGCAAAGAAAAGATTACCGACTATGGTATATTTCTAGTATAGTTCTATAATGTTACCAACGTAAAACTGGGTACACGAAAAATATTATCTTAATAATATTATTGGATATATTTCAATTAAACTTAGATATTTTTTTAGATCAATATTGCAAAAATCAATACTCACCATATAATAGTTTTGAGGCCAAATAATATAATGTCTGACAACATTTTGCATAAAAATATGACATAATGATATATTTTATACAGTTATATATGTTTCATTGATAAATTTGACAGAAAATGGGAATGTATCCTTCTACTGTTACTTAAGATCTATCTTTTACTTAGTTTATGTGTTTTAAAAATCTTTGACTTTGAATAAATCATAATAAATAATGTGTTGGTTCGAAGCGTACAAATATTAACATTTAACAATTGTAAATGTGTATGGATATAGTTTCCTGATAAGAACTGATAATTATTTTAGGACAAACTGGTATCTTGTTTTAAATTTTACACACAAAAAATAAAATGAAATAAATACCATGTGACATATAGTATAAGGTATTAAGCAATATATATTTAGTAAGCCTTAAAGTTTGTAATGTACGTTACATATTGCCATACAAGCAAACAAAATGATAATTTACACCAGGAACGATGTTAAGTATAGCCTTCCATCTTGTTTATCTATAGAATGCTCATTATATTGTTTTTAAAAGTTTATATGCTAATCTCGAATTGAAAAGCTTCCTTACTTATTCAACATTTTATTTGGGTCATCATATTCAACAGCTTATAATTCTTAAAGTTTTTGTGATAGAAACCAGCTTTTTGCAGTTTGGAAATAGTCAATAAATGTTTTTAGTAACATAGTATTTAAAATCATTATAAAGATTATTAAATGTTCATTATTGAACAAAATATAAAGGATTTAATAAGATGCAGTTGAAAATGTAACGTAAATGACATAAATAACATAAGTGTGGAGGGATGGGGGGAAAGTGGATGGGGTGTCTCGCCAAATCTCCTTAGATTCTGCCGTTATCAAATCACACAAGTTTAGCTCGAGTATTGGCCTCTTAAGTTAACTAATCCAATGTATCATCATAGGGAAACAATCAAATCAGTTAACATACTCTGATAAAAGAAAGAGAAGGGTTAATTAGAGCTATAGAAACCCCGTAGTTGAGCCACGGTAGGCCCAGCCAAAGACAGGAAGACCATTATCTTATTTTAAACCAGAACCACTAAAATAATACAGTCAGCTTATTACACATTTAACGACTGGTTCTAGGGAGACCCAGGTTTTTCACAAGTTTGCACCAGAACAAATCAGGTAGCATAAAATTACTCCTAATCGGTTTAGAGCTCACGCACATATATTTGTTCAAGTTAAACATTTTACCAAATCACCCTTCAGTTTCAAGAGGATTAAAATTTTGTTGGGCTTCCATTTGCATATAATCACGTTTATTATATGATGCGTGGTATAATAGAACTTTTTGCTCTTTGTAAAGGCCGTAACTTTAATATTCATATCTGGGCGTGGTTCGACTATTTCATCTGCTAAACAAGAGAAATCAGGTTCTTTTTATAATTTGGTGAAGAATTAATAAGTTGTTTGGGCCACGCAAACGTGCGTGCATTTCATGAAAATCCTAACCGTATACACACTGCACTCACAATTATAAACCCTTAAAGGGTATAATCACAAAATGTATGTTTTTGTCGTCCATTAAAATATTTAAAGCATCATAGGCAAACAGAGTGGACCCAGATCAGACTGCTCCAATAGGAGCAGTCTGATCTGGGTCCACCATGTTTGCCTCTATGCTTATCTAAAATATACATTTTCAGATGCAGTTATTTTGCTGTCGTTTTAAGGACTAAATAATGTGTTTTGCGTCTATACTGAGGTAATGGCGCAAGATGATACAATTACTTTTGAATAAAATCACCCCTCATTTTTACCAAGGTAGACCAGTCCTAATTACACATTCATGAGGTGCCGCCTTTACAGTAACCAAAAAGTCCTATAATAAACCGTGATAAGAGTGTGTTTTTATACTTTATTAAATCTTTGAGAGCCATTGCTTAATTATTCGGATAGGAAAATCATGTTAGAACGAAATACCCTAGATCGGACTGCAGTCCAATCAAGAGGAATAGTTGTTGGCTTTCTTCAGCAAATTTATTAGGCCAGAATTTCTGTATTAGTTGATTTACGGGAAACTTTTTACAGATCAAGGGTCGGGGAGGGGGGGGGGGGAATAAAATAAAAAAGCTCTGAAAATGACCAGTTAACTGATAATTTTCAGAGTTGTTTTTAATATCTCCAGAACCCCCCCCCAGTAAAACCAACAGTCTGTATTAAATCTTTAAATACGAGGGTCAGTCAAAAATAACTGAGAGTTGGTTAATATCTTTTTACTGGGTCGGCAGTTTTGGCTGAAACTTTATACGCATATAGAATGAACCTTCGGCCTTCATTACATATAGAAGTTGACCTCTTATCATCTTCAATGCGCTGTTGCTAGGCAACCGAAGACCGTCTCTCAGTGATGCGCGTTCGCGCTGATGACACTTCAGACTAAGCAGCAATGAATTTAAAATCATTTCAAGTCTAAAACAGTATAATAACGGACCTTTTATCTCTCCGATTGTATCAAACAATATTTTAGCAATGTTTTGTAGAAGTACAATAGGTAGTAAATACAATACATGCAATGTCCGTTGCCTAGCAACCAAAATTGATGGAAATTCAAATTTTAACTAAAAGACCAGATTTTGTTGCTATGGCAACCGTTTATTCCTGGGAATATTCAAAATATGCATTAAGATGTCAAAACCAATTACTAAGTACAATGAAATGGTCATATGATATGATACTTAGTTGATAATATTGCTCTAATATTAACTGTAACTGGTGGGTGGGTATATTTTGGGGTGAAATTTTCAGAAAATTTAGTTAATTTTCCTTTTATTTATGTAATAAATTTCAAATGCCTCAATCTCAGTTGTTGCATTTCACAAAATACATTCACATACTGTATTTGCAACAAATGCACAAGTTGATGTAACTTAAATTTTGTATAGTGTTTCCATGGCAACGCTATATTCCAGCGTGAATGCATGACGTTATTTCACATTCCTCGGTTGCTAAGCAACAATGATCTATACTTTGCATGGTCTTGTATATTGCATATTCTGACGCAGGACAGGTCATTACATGCATGTGCCAAATTTCACTAGTGTACGTTAGCCTATGTAAGAGATATGAATCAACTCTCAGTTATTTTTAACTGACCCTCGTATTTCATCATTTTCCTAAAAAATCTGGACATTACAATCACTTTAAACAGTGTAACTCTCAAAAATACACAGAACCTCATTTTTTTCAGCGAAACAAATTCTATTTAGAGTTGGCGGATAAAATGTAAATTGAAAAAAGTTTTTGATTTGTTTCTACTTAACGGAAAATTACAGAAGGAGGGTTCGTTAATCAACTAATGAAAAATGCTGGCCTTATTGATAATCTGGATGGGAAGAATCAATTTTAGACTTCAGCACTTTCAGGGTTGAGTGACTAAATCAACCAATAATATGGATCACACTATAATGCCTTCAATGTTTACTGTCGTGAGTTGGCTCCCGGTACCGTTAGTGTAACAGGTTACAGGGCCCAGGGCGACGACGGTAAACATTGCGGTTACTGTAAATCAACCAATGATATGGTTCATAGAACGCTTCAATTCTTTATTTTGCTGCGATCGCCATGCTTATCAAATAGGATGACGCTTTAGATAAGCCCGTGAAAAGCAATAACGCAATAGGAAAACGCTCTTGGCTTGTGAAGACCATCATGCAGAACAATGGCGTAAATAGCATAAAATTAAAGCTATCGCACGATTTGATGAAGCTCCAAGTCTGTAAAACGTTGTCGTGCAATCAGGCGACACTCGAAGTCGTGCGACAGGCATATAAAAAGCTACTGTGCAAAAGGAATGCAGTATTAGCTTGTGAAAAGCTAATGTGCTATAGGAAAACGCCCTATGCTTGTACAGACTACCGCGCAGACGTTAATAGCTTGTACAGAGCTATCGCACAATTAGATGACGCTCTAAGTCCGTAAAAATGTGTCATGCAATAGGAAGATACTCAAAGCTTGTAAAAAGCTGTCGTGCAACAGGATAACGCTCTAATGTTTTTTTACAAGCTATCGTGCAAAAGCATGACGCTCTTAGCTGGTAAAAAAGCTGTAACGAAGCAGGATGACGCTCTTAAAATCTGTCATGAAAATGGAAGGATGATGTTCTAAGCGTTCAAACAAACGCTATTGTACAGCCGGGGGACGATTTAACCTTTTAAAAGCTTTTGGGCAAAATAATGAGGCTCTACGCTTTTAAAAACTATTGTACAAAGGGATGATGTTCTAAGTTTGTTAAACTATTGAGCAAAGAATGACGCTCCAAGGTTTTAACAGATATCATGCTAAAGAATGAGGCTCTAAACTTTTAATAGCTTTTGCGCAAAGAGATTAGGTTTCTAAGCTTGATAATGCTAATGGGTAAAATGAGGCTCTAAGCTTTTTACGCATAAGGATGAACCTCTAAGGTTGTAAAAGCCACCATGCAAAAGTGTGGCGCTCTAAGCTTTTAATAAGCTATTGTGCAAAAGAATGTCGCCCGTAGCTTTCAAAAGCTATCATGCAGATGCCTTTCAAACGCTAGCGTGTGGACGATGCTCTTAGCTTTTCAAAAGCTAGCATATGTAAGTTCTGCCTAGTCCATCGCCATGCCCTGCTTCCGTCCCCTGCCATACCCTGTCTGGCCGCGATCTAAGTTTGTTTTCTTCAAATGCTAGATCGATTATGTTTCCTCAAAACCCAACCTTAGACAACATAACCCATATATCCTAGCGTCATTTTTGTGGGATTTAGGCAAACAGAGACGTCACAGAACGCTGCGTCTGACCATTGTTTGTTTACAGAATGTTCTTTTAAATTTGGAGAAAAAAGTGGACAAATAGCACCAAACACCCCTAAAATTGGAAATGGACAGATCCAACTGACAAGAGCGGAAAATTTAATTAGGCGTATATGGGTTAATTAATTGGGTCGACTAGCTTTGTGTGTGAGTTTTCTGGACACTTTGACCAATAACCATACAATGACCTCGGCCAAGTTGTTCACCTTCTACGTTGTCATAACAAGAGTAAATATATTGGACTTGCGTCATGATAGAATTGCCCAATCATCCCCATCTACGTCAATCAGTAAATGCACATGTGTTGTTAGGTTTCCGTCTGAATTTTCATCTCATTTTTACTCTGTGCAGTGATGGCTCTGGTGCGGCTGTGTGTTTCCGTAGAGTCGCCTGAGCCTTCAATGGCCACCTACGTGAGAAGTGCCACTTCTATCTGACCTGTCGTATTTAGTCTGCTCAGCACCAAGCTAATCGGTATTAAATGGCCCTCGACGCGAGAAAACCTGTCTTCGGGGGTTTGCGAACCACACAGGCGCAGGCCAGCCTGCGCTTTCGCACAGCCTGATCAGCGCCTTTTTTATTCGCTTTATAGTAAGTATCATATGTGAACTTGCTGCAGGTGAAATTTCAATTTTCTAGCTAGTCTCTGTAGGTGAGGAGACTGGTTTGGAACTCGCTTTGGCGGATCCCCCGAAGACAGGGTTTCTCGCGTCGAGGCCCAAATATAATATACGTATAACATATCAGCCAGCACATGCTCTTTGGTACTTATCGTACCGTTGAGTAACAAAGGCTCAGGCGAGCCTGTGAGAATGTGCAGACCGGCCAGAGTATTGGTTGCTCGCATTCATAAAATATGGATGAAGATAAGACGTTAGAGCAAAATTTACATCCATGACATCATATGCGTTTAAAGGAGACCAAGTACCGACATCTCATGTATTGGGTTGGGGTGCATGGTGAAAGCTTGAACCGATCAAAAATGGCCCTAGACTGATCTCCCCTTTATAGCTGGTCAGCATATTAATATGCGGAACGGAAGTAGAGCTAAATGTACGAGTGGAACCAATCTCAAAAGGCCCGGGCAAAACATTTTGTTATCCAGAAAACCCTACGTATCTAATCATAATTTTCAATGCGAAGGCTGGGCAATCATTGCAGTTGGGTCAGGTATTCTTCATACAAATAGTCTCATTCAAATGGTGCGACATGTTCGGCTTGAAAAAGTTCCAGGGGAAAAATGAGAATTATTGCATTTTCCATTAATTCTCATGGACGGACTCAAAACACTGAGTCTACTGTTTGGCCAGTAACTCGATCTGTGATCAATACACTTTCAAAGCGGCTGTAGGTAACACCAGGCCTTAAGTTAAGAGTGCGTACCACAAAAACAATTTTCTTAATTCTCAACCGAAACATAGATTGTGGGTACTCAAAAGAACCGTCTCGATGAGACGGTTCTTTTGAGCACCCAAAACATATGCTAAAAATTATAAGTAAGAAAATATTTACAATTTTCGCTGAAAATTTTACAATTTTACGCTGAAAATTTAGTTTATCCAAACCTATGTAACACCAAGATCAGAGGCAGTTCAGCTGCCACCAAATTTGGTGTACAGTTATACTAAATTTTTACAGTGCGGTGGCTAAATGTCATTTCGCCCGAAAAACAATGCGATCACTTTTCTGAACGTTTACAAATTGAATAAGGGTCGTTGTGTGGTGATTTTGTTGAAATAAAATTATATTTGGTCAGCAAATGGACATAAAAGAGCTAGTACAATACCGATACCATTGTATTTTCATTTGTTTATGAATTACTTTGAATGGTCAACACATTAGGTATTAACAAATCTTAATCCGGCATTACCTTTTTATTTTTAACCATAAGTACTTCACCCTTTCTGTACCTTAGACGAATTAAGTCTAATATAAGTTAGTCTCCATAGGCAAGCAAATAGGTCTCAGTGTTACGTGTACCCTGTTGCGGAGCAAGGTAACGTGCGAGTTGCAAGATGCGAGTTGTAAGTCCCAAGTTGGGCACTGGTAATGCCTTTCAATAGTCACCAAGCGTTGTCCCAAATTGGCTGTCTAAGTTATATACATTTGAGCCGCGACATGAGATTTCCAACAATGTGGTATGTGTGACCAGCAAAGGCTCAGATCAGTCTGCGCATACGCGCAGTCTGATCAGAGCCTTTGCTTGTCGCTTGAATATTCTATTCTATTCTATAAGCTACTGACCCAATATCATTTGGAGTTTCTAAGCGCTAAAAAGGAGAGTGCACAGGCTCGTCTGAGTCTACACTTGTCAATATGCCACATTGTTGGAAATCACATGCCGCATCAAATAGATTTAGCTTGAACACTTGCAGAAGGTTATGCAACTAACAACTCGCAGTGTACTAATACTATAGGGGTGACGGTACAAAATACGTCATCACTTTCTGGATAGAGTTTAACAAAAATCAGCTTCTGCCATTCGATGAATATGATTGCTGTGAATGCTTTAATCATTTTTTCTGAGATAATAGGGGTTGATAATTCAACTATTTGTATCAAATTATTTCTATGCTTAATACTTTTATAATAGTTTTTTTTTTTATGCATATGCAGGGTTTTGCAGATATTCATAGGAATAGCTTTCTCGCAGACGGTTGGTTTGTATGTAATACGGCGAGTTTCCAAAATGCAGGCGTTGTTTTTATTTGACCTTTAAACTATTGAATAAATGTGCATGCATGAGTTACTGACGAAAGTTGCCGGAATGCGCTTAAAAGTTTTTTTTCGGCCGACGTGTTTATATTGAGGTCTATGGGAAATGAATTGGTACAGTCATCCCTTTAGACTTCGTTCCAATGTGCTGTCTGACTTAATTTTTAGACTGCCCCCTGTCTTTCAGATCATTTTATCTTGTAAATATAAGCTTGTCTACTTACTAGAATTATAGTAGCCACTTGAAAGCGAAAGTTCAGTAGAAGTGGTGATCTATTAAATGACACACCCATCTCATGCATGGGCGTGTCATTTTAATGTTGTGACACCAAGAGACAATACATACAGATAATTCTGACAGGAAGGGCTACCTCATGATACACTATTTAGCCGCTGCTACCTTACAGGTTGCAAACTTAGCCAAATATAATGAGCCAGTGCATGAGATTTCCAACAATGTAGTATGTGCGACCAGCAAAGCCTCAGATCAGCCTGCGCATACGCGCAGTCTGATCAGAGCCTTTGCTAGTCGCTTGAGTATTCTTTGATTGTTAAGCTACTGACTGAACACCTTTTGTAGTTTCTAAGCTTAACAGGAGGCTGCAGAGGCTCGTCACAGTCTTCACTTGTCAAAATGTCAAATTGTTGGAAATCTCATGCCGCGGCTCATTATTGTCATCCTCTTGAGGATGGTAATTACAAACAAGAGGGCCCTTGGGCCATGGGTCGCTCACCTGAGAATGACTGATCAGTGGAGTGGAACCATTTGTGAAAGTTAGGTAGAGTGCCTCATGGGGAACAATTCTCTGAAATTATATTGAATTTGGGTCGGTGGTTCAGGAGGAGATGTTGTTTTAAAAGATTTCTTATCTGGAACTCTGGCAGTCCTCCTGTATGGTGGAGCAGAACCATTTATGCAATTTTGAAAAAGGGCATCATGGGGAACACTCATGCGAAGATGTATGGAATTTGGACCAGTGGTTCAAAAGGTGATGTTGTTTAAAGACATTTCTTAGATAGCTCTGGTAGCCCCTTTGTTCAGTGGACTGGACCATTTGAGCAATATTTGAAGAAGGCGTCATGGGGAAAAATCCTGTGAAATGAACCAATGGTTCAGGAGGAAAATTCATTTAAAGTTATTTCTTATCTGGAGCTCTGGCAGCTCTTTTGTTCAGCTTTGTGCAATCTTGGTAGAGGGAATTATGAGGAACAAATCTGGGTCAGTGGTTCAGGAGATATCATTCAAAAGATTTCTTATCTAGAGCTCTGGTGGCCCTCCTGTTCGGTGGAGCTGAACCATGTATGCAATTTTTGAAAGAGGGCATCATGAGGAACATTGATATGAAGTTCTATGAAAGGATCTCTGACGGTGGTAATGGGAATCACAGTGTATCGCTGCCTATAATTTTGATAAAAAATGAAGTCGATCAAATGCTTCCATCTTCATATATAAATTTGTTGTTGGTCTCTATTTTATGATTTTACATTTGATTTCCTATTTCCATGAATATACGGCTTTATTTTGGGGCTTAGGTGGTCACTTTTTGTATTATACATATAGGAAATAGAAAACTATTTTTTAAACATCATTACCCACCGAGTTCCAACTAATCCTTTTGCATGTAAGTGTGTTCTTATATTTTACATAATATATGTGAAAAGCTAGTTGGAACTCGGGGGATGCTATCCAACAGCCCAAAATGTGACGTCTGGGCGAGCCCGAGCATTAATATTTGAAATTTTGGTGTGTTCTCTTGAAAATCTTTTTTTTCCAGTAAAATGAAAAATTAGTAAAAGTAAGCTTCCCTTTCATAACCCATTAGTCATGAAATATTACAACGTTTTAGCATATTTTTCTTTAGATTATGAAAATTGTCCTTTTACTAAATTCAGTTGATAGATTATTTTGCACATATACTGTATCTATCCAATACACATAAACTGCATTGCCCTAGACTAGTTGTACTTTACGCATGGATGAATGGTTATAGTACATTGCTGCATAATATTGCAACAGGTAAATACATTATGATCAAGGTTGAATATGGACTGCAGTTGCACTTCAAAATATTTCTTAACAAATCAGATAGAAAAAAAAAAACAACAAAAATAATCATTGAAATGCTCATGATTTTGGACTTTAAAATACTTTCACTGTGATTTGTAATCGAGCATTGATGATATAATACCCTTACACGTAAAAATAATTGATTTCTAAATATTTTGGTGAAGTCAAATTTTGCAACCCCTTCTCCACTTTGGTAGCGTCTCCTGTTTTGTCGTAGGGGTCTGCCTGTCTAATTATAACCTTAATTCGTTCCTAATACACCAAGCTTCCTATTCAAAAGAATACCAGTGTATATCTTATGCATAGAGAAGTTTTTGGAAGCATCTGAAAAATAGGCAGATACCCTATCAAAGTGTCAGAGGTCCTTTGGACCAGTGGTTCAGGAGGAGATGTCGTTTAAAGAAAAAGTTTATGGACGGACGACGGACGGACGGATGGACGACGGACAAAGACCGATCACAATAGCTCACCTTGAGCCTTCGGCTCAGGTGAGCTAAAATGCAACTCTTAACATTGATTCTATTTTCTCATATTCTGTCTTAATGACAAGGCTATCAGTTGAGTTACAATCAAGAATGGAGATCGTATCAGAGAAAAGTTTTGTCCAGCAGCAGTAGTTTACCTTGAGCTCATAGCCTAAAGCCAGGCTATTGAATTATTTGCATTATAAATTCAGACATCAACGATATAGGATGTTTTGCAATTCACAACTCGCAACTTGCAACGTGCAATTCACATCTCGCTACATGCAACTTGCAACTCGCAACATCTGATTACCTAGACATCCCTGTTGCAGATCTAGATGACAGGTGTTTTCGTGAAGTGACTCTAATCTATATGTAATATCAGAATACAGTTGTATTAAGGTTTAATTATTCAGTAGACTGTTGTGGTCATTCAAAGGTTAATATGGTGCAAATGTCGGGCACGTCCTTGATAAAGATCTGCTAGAACGTAATGTATCATATATATCGATATTGTGATTTTATTATTGGTTTAACTTTTTGCTTGCCCGGAAATTTTGCTTGGGCTTTTTTTTTTCAAAATCATTATTTTTTCCAAATAATTCTTTCAGGAAAACCACCAGAGTGCCAAATTGTTTGGATCCAGACCAGACAATACGTTTTGTCTGATCTGCTGGTTCAAACCATTAGCATTAACGGTCGCGACATAAGATTTCCAACAATGTGGTATGTGCGGCCAGCAAAGCCTCAGATAAGCCTGCGCATACACTTAAAGGGAGGCCTCACAGGCTCGTCTGAGTCTACACTTTTCAAAATGCCACTTTGTTGTAAATCTCATGTTTACCACTTCAGATTATAAATGGAAATCACCAGAAGAGAAACAGATGAATTTGGAACAGGAAAACAAGATAAAAAAAATGCCCCACAGTTACCCCCTTCTTCGCTTTCTCTCCCTAAACACTGAGAGCATAGCATGCTGTAGCAGAATGATCAAATTATGAACTCATCTCTATCATAGAAATCTCTTGTCGTCTCTAGATGTAAGAAAAATAGAAAAAAAATCAATTCAGTGAATGCACTGGGAACGATTGATACTTTCCACCGTTGGTGAGAGACTTTCCTTCCCATTGCGTACAAACTGTGCGTACAAACTGTGCGTCTGGTAACTTTTTTTTTTATAATTATTATTACATTAATTTCTATAATAGTTTAAACATATTTTATTACGATAAATAACAGCAATGGTGTTGGCCCAAATGTTCTCCCAACATTAGTTTCGACCCTCCCCCTACATATACAAATCTAAATCTAATCTCTAAACATATAAATATGGCTATAAAGCATACCTTCAACAATAAATAAATAAATAAATAAATAAATAAATAAATAAATAAATAAATAAATAAATAAATAAATAAATATACATTGAGTGCAAATGAGAACGAATTGGCATTCAAGTCTCTCTTAGAAATGCACCCGACGTTCATGAAAACTTCAATTTGATAATCGAATGCGCCATTTGCATATAAGGCCCACCAGTTACAAGGATCAGATCGGCTCTACAGACAAAATAACATAAGGTATAATCCAGGAAACAGTGGGGATATAATCACATTTAGACGTTCTAATCGATGGGAAATGCGCTCGTGTATTATCAAAACGTTTAATGTTCTTTATATATAATTAATTCTATATAAAGTTGATTGTCCAATTTTTCAATACCATATAATAATATGGTTGAACGTCTCTAGGTATTTCAAAGAATCGGTGACGCTCGTTTCTGTATCTGTTGCAATGAAAAAAGTAGTGTTCACTATCCTCTGTTTCATTGCAGCAACTGGTGTTAGTACCCAATATCTCTTCCGGTTTGGTAGTCCACGGAAAATAGTACCTTTTGAAATTTAGTACTCTCGGTTTCTGTGCCCTTTATGGCGTAAATGTGTGCTTCATTCGACTTCAAATGTGTCAATGATTAAAAATGTATGATTGTCATGCTTTTGCAGAAAAATGCATCTTTGTGCGGACTATTTTGTCACAGACTACCCAGCCGACTCCCCAGGTGACGTACGATGCTAGTCGGATTTCAATTTGAATATTTTTACTATTCCTCAAAGAACAGAGATTATTAATGTAGGTTGTCTTTTCACTTTTTTGAAAGGTGAATGACATATCGTGCCACTCACTGGCAGAAAAAACCAAGCAATGTCCTGATAAAATTTGCAGAGGCTTGAATTCTTCCTTTTTTACATTGAGTTAAATGGGACGGATTAATTGTGCACCGAAATCAACTACGGAGGGGATTAATACTAAGATGGCTGCTGAATAGATCATTATTTAGATTATTACAATTGTTTCTAGTTATAGCATGTATTCTGACAAACGGGAAGTAGCTAGGTACTTTGTATTTTATTTTAAAAGTAGTGTTTTTAGATTATGCTTGAAACAGGATATGAGCCGCGACATGAGATTTCCAACAATGTGGTATGTGCGAACAGCAAAAGCTCAGACCAGCCTGCGCATACGCGCAGTCTGATCAGAGCCTTTGCTTGTCGATTAAACATTCTTTGACTGTTAAGTTAATGACTGAACATCATTTGGAGTTTAAAAGCTTAATAGGAGGCTGCACAGGCTCGTCTTGGTCTACACATGTCAAAATGCCACATTGTTTGAAATCACATTTCATGGCTCAATTATTGTTGGTTTGTTCTTAAGACCTTCATCAAGATAACGTTCCATATTCTAATAGCTGATGGTATACATGATCTTGATGAAATGTTTGTTAGAGTGAATGGTGTAGAAAAAATATTATTATTTCGAAGGGGGTACCATAAATGGAGGAATAAAGTCAGCAAGATATGTTGGAACCATTCCATTATTAACTTTATGCATACAATTTTGGTGTCTTCTTACTGATAGGTTAGTTCAGCCACACTCGTTGTATAATTGGACTAATGATACTGATCTATGTCCAGTTACAATATTGGTCGCTTCGTTTTGCATGTTTTGTTAAGTGTTGGATTGGAATATTGGTGTGGGTAATGATGAATACTCTTTAATGGGTAGTAAATGGTGTAAGTGGATTTGATTCAAAGGATATCTGCTTAAAGTGTATTTGAGTTTACGCATGATGCCCAAAATTTTAGCTGCTGTATTTGCAATATTTTTCTATGTGAGTTTGTCATTGGCCGTTGCTAATGAAAGTAATACGCAGATGTTTGTGATTGTCAACAAATTGTATGAAGATTTCGGAAACGTTATGCAACTCAGACTTATTCATACCAAAAACACGATTACTAACTAAGTTCAAAAGTCATATGACACTGCATAAGTAACATGCTTATATATACACCTTTTTGATCCCCCGTCGAAGGCGGAGGGTTATAGGTTTGGCTTTGTCCAATGTTCATCTTTCCGTCCTTCAATCTGGTGTTTCAATCCTTTTGTCTGTCCATCAGTCTTATCCTCCTCAGCCATAACTAGGCAACGAATGCATTGATTTCATGAAACTTATACTTAATATATATGACTATAGTGTGGTTATGCGCGTGAATTTTCAGCAGTGTGTCATTAATTATAGAGAAGAAATTGTTCTTTGATTGCCTAAAGTTCAATGAAATTTTCCATCCTCAGACATTGCTACAAATGTAGGTGACCAATGGATGGAATTTCATGAATCATATACTGAATATATATGACTATGGTGTGGTTATGCACGTGAAATTTCATTAGTGTGTCATTAGTTATAGAGGAGAAATTGCTCTGTGATTGCCTAAAGTTCAATTAATTTTTCCATCCTCATCCATTGCTACAAATGTAGGTGACCAATGGATGGAATCTCATTAAACCCATTCCTGACTCTTGAGATTGTAAAGACTCTAAGTATTGCTATCAACCCGCTGGTCATATAGTCAAGGGAAAAGGAAAATTATAACTGATTCAAGAGTTTGGTCTATTATATGTAAGGGACCTAAATAAAGGTTTCCTTTGTCAATTGACTTCAAATCTTGTCGTGAGGAAATTGCAGGCGCCTTGCAAGACTTTTGTAATCGCTGGTGTAAACGAGAGCATGCTGAGTCTAATGCCTTAAATAGTTGGAAACTAAATATTTTTAAGATTATTGATGGTGGAATTTCGTTCTAACACCTAATCCTAAATTTACTTTTAGACATGTGAAGAAAGGGATCCAGGTATTCCATAGGAGGTTTGTTTTGGCACCTGCAGATAAGGTTGCTAACAATGGTGTGGTCGTTTGAAAAAGGCACTATATTGACACCCTAAAGCAAGAACTTAGCACTGCAAAAACCGATGAGCATAGCAGGCTTGATGAGACGTCTATCGTTGATAGACATCGATGCCATATGGCAGCTTAGTTTGGGGTGTTTGTTGATTAGGACCATAGCAAGCTTCCAACGATATACTGATTACCTAAACTTCATAAAACGGCCTTATAAGTCGCGTTTATTGCTAATTCTAGTTGATGTACAACTACTGAGTTGTCTATTCTTTTGATTTCTTGCCTCACTGCGATTAAAAACCATGTCATTAAATATTGCACAACAGTGTCTGAAAGGAATAGTAAAAAAATATTTTGGTCTATTAAAAATTCAGGTGAAATTCATAATAAATTAAAGTCTAGAGGTTTACTAGCATCTAGTTTGTCTACATATGATTTCTCTACTCTCTATACTACATTGCCTTATACTCTAATCAAAGTAAAACCTAACAAAATTAATTGAACAAACATTTAACAGAGAAGGCTTACTTTATTTGGCTTGTAATGATAAAATGCATTTTTTTTTTACTTCTGAACAACCTA
This sequence comes from Loripinus fragilis, assembly GCA_964019695.1. Lineage (NCBI taxonomy): Eukaryota > Metazoa > Mollusca > Bivalvia > Lucinida > Lucinidae > Loripinus > Loripinus fragilis. Next base: position 3,868,019 of record OZ026520.1, read on the forward strand.
AACGATATAAATTGTGGCCATGTCAGAAAATGTGTGATGCTCTCCATAATCTTTTAGACAATTTATTTATAAGATTTGGCTCGAAATTATATAGACAAATTGTAGGCATTCCAATGGGTACTGATTGGGCTCCTCTTGTTGCAGATTTGTTTTTGTTTTGTTATGAGAGAGACTTCATGTTGTCTCTGTCAGACAATAATCAAACTGATATTATTGAAACTTTTAACTCCACCTTCAGATATTTAGATGACTTACTTAATATTGATAATCCTTATTTTGAACAAATGGTAGGTCAGATATATCCTACTGAACTTCAAGGTGAATTCTTCTGATACTGAAGCTCCCTTTTTGGACTTGAACTTGTCCATAACAAATTGCATAGTTTCTTCTAAAATTAATGATAAATGGGATGATAATAGTTTTTGAAATAGTAAATTTCCCATTTCTTGATGGAGATGTTCCATGTTCCCCTTCCTATGGCGTATATATTTCTCATTTCTTATTCGTTTTGCAAGAGTGTGTTCTAGTGTTGATGATTTCAACAACAGAAACTTATTTTTAACTGCTAGGTTATTAAAACAAGGTTATAGATATCGTAAAATTCGAAAAGCACTTTCTAAATTCTACCACAGACACTCAGAGTTAACTGTTAAATACAACATTGGGTCAAAAACTCTTCTGCAACAAGGCATATCAGAACCTATATTTTATGTTGATTTAGTTAATAAATTCAAACGAATCGTTAGAAAACCTAATTTTAGTGATCAATTTAAAAAGATTATCAAACGTTATATAAAGGTTGGATATAACTTGGATGTCATGTGACAGTCTGCATGCCTGGTTTTAAACCAAATCACGGTTTATATCTATGGTTTCCTCTTTCATTGCACGACGGTGGGCCAGGCCTCAGACTCTATGATGGCTCTGACGTAAAGCTTTAATCGGTGGGTTGGTTCCTGATGCTTATCTGTAGCTGGACCTAACGTGGCTCTACTTGAGGTTTTCTATAGCTCTGACTATCTGTGAGTCGTGAGCCCTTTTCTTTGTTTCATCATAGTGTATCAATTGGATTAGAGTGTTTCTCCATGATGATACATTGCAATAGTTAGAAGGCTTCCATCCGAGCTAAATAGTTCATGTACTTCAACAACAGCAGAATCTAGGGCGAATATTTGGTACCAGTAAAATGCATTTAAGCCCCCTGGTGGCCTAGGCTGCTGTCCGTTCTAAGGCGGTGGTTCTGTTGTTGTTGACTTGTTGTTTATTGTTACTCCCATTGTGGGAGTCTGTAATTGTTCTATGTTTTTGAAGAGAGAGAGAGAGTCGGGTGCTTTGCTTAGTTTGTCTTCCTGGTGTCTCGTGATTGTTATTTGGCTCTTCCTCGCGGTGCCATGGGTTTGTCTGCAGTTTGTGATTGTGGTATTCCCTGATTGTATATATAATCATAGTATAGTAATGCATGTGAAGGTTTGTCAGGATATCCTAAGTAACAGAAAAGTTATGCCCTTGAATTTTCTAAAGTCAACGAATTTTAACGTCTTCAGCCTTAACTTAGTAAGCAATAGACGGAGTTCCATGAACCTCAAAATTAGTGTATTGGACTATGGTGTGGTAATGCAGGTGACGTTTCTTCAGGATGATGCCCTAAGTAACAGGGGAGAAATTGCCATTTGGTTTTCAAAAAGCCAATGATTTTTTGCCTTCAGCCATAAATTAGCAAGCAATAGAGGGAATGTCATGAAACTACTTCTAAGTATATATGTTTACAATGTGATGATGCATGTGAAGTTTCACGAGGATATCATCAGATGTAGAGAAGTTATTGCCCTTTGATCAACTAACTATCAATGAATTTGTTCATTCAGAGCCAGACCTTGGTAGCCAATGTATGGAATTTCATAAAACATTTACTGGATATATATGGCAATGGTGTGATAATTCACATTACAATTGGTTAGGATGTGTGAGGAAGTCATCAGTTGTAAAGGATTTATTGCCCTATGATCGCCTTAATATCAATGATTTTTTTCATTCAGAAGATGGAATTTCATGTAACTTATAGTAATAAAATATTTGGCAATGACATGGTGATGCACATCAAAATTGTCACATTGTTTTCAGATATACATGATTTATTGCCCTTTGATTACCCAAATGTCAATGAATTGGACTCTACTTGGTAAGAAATAGATCGAATTTCATGAAATATAACTGAACATGGGGTGGGGGATGTACATGCATATATACAGGAGTGTTTGCTCTTTGGTTGCCTTAATTACAATGAAAGTAAGAATGCCAGCAAGGATCAGGAATCGATATATTCAAGAATTGTTAGTGAGTTTGAAACACCACAATCGCAAACTGCAGACAAACCCATGGCACCGCGAGGAAGAGCCACGCAACAATCACGAGACACCAGGAAGACAAACTAAGCAAAGCAACACGCTCTCTCTTCCAAATCAGGATGATTGTAAAACTAGAAGAGACTTAAAGTAGCGTACAACAAAACATACAACAATTACAGACTCCCAAAATGGGAGTAACAATAAACAACAAGTCAACAACAACAAAACCACAGCCTTAGAACGGACAGCAGCCTAAGTCACCGGGGGCTTAAATGCATTTCACTGGTTCCAAATCTTCCCCCCTAGATTCTGCTGTTTTGAAGTACAAGAAATGATCAGTTCGCATGGAAGCCTTCTAACTATTGCAATGTATCATCATGGAGAAACACTCTAATCAAATTAACACACTATGATGAAACAAAGAAAAGGGCTCGCGACTCACAGATAGTCCAAGAAAAAGAAATCCTCAAGTTGAGCCACACCTGTCCCAGGATACCAAATCCGAAAGTAACGAAATCATAATAAGCATCACAAACAAGAGCCAAGAGGTCAGCCATTTTCCTTCAGGTGATCACAAGGCAGCAATAAACAGCCGCAAAAGCATGAACAACACAAGACATAAATAACACAAATGATCCATAAAAGAAGTACCGCCTTGGAACGGTCAGTAAAAATAATTTACTGGAGGGCTTAAAGCAGTTTAACTGTGCGCCAACCTCACCTTTAATTCAGATGTGGATCAAGACCAGAGATATTTGGTTTGCATGAAAGACCCCTAGCTAATAAATGCATCATCTCATAGAAATTATAAATCAAGATATAAAAAGTAAATAAAGCAAAGATAAGGACTCAACAGTAAATAAAACTGAATGTCAGAGCAAAAGAAGGTAAACACGGATGGGCCTGACAAACAGCCATAGCATCAGGTCCTTAGCCTGGAAAACAGACTACACTGTGACAAAAATCATACAGATCATTTACGTTAGAAGTGTTATTGGGAGAGTAATGGAGAGATTGGTATGATTCAACTAATTTCAAACATGTGGATAGACTGGGGGATATAAGGTGCACAATGCAAATAAAAAGAAGAAGCCATGTGTACAGACTATGCTAAGGGTGTGTAATTCCATATCAGAGGTACAGGAAGGAGTATACTGTAATAATAGCCATGGATAAATAGAGCTGCTATGAAAGACTAATCAGGCTGTGACTATTACAAAAGCGTAAATTGCAGAATTTCAAGCTACATCACTAACATTTGTTAGATAGGCAGTATTATATCAAGGACAATGCCTACAAGTCTCCCACATGAAAAACACCCGTACATATATCGCTGGGGTTGGTTTTTACTTACCGTTTCAAGGCTTGGCTTCTTTTGGTGGGTCCTTTTGGTTATTTTTGTTTCACGTTTGTCTTGTCTGTTACTTGCAGCCTTACTCGGGTCAGGTGTCGTACTTAATTGTATCTATTCGTTAATTTTATAAGGGTGGAGAATTACTAAAAGTCGCTAAAATAAGAAAGCATTGATAATCTCTTTGGATAGCAAACTCTCATTCAAGAGTCATAACCAAGAGAAAAACACAGGTCAATGAGCATTTAGAAGCCTTAACGCCTTTGTGTAGGGATAGAGGATGCAGTCAGTCGGTATATACTTGTATAGGCAATGTTCCAAAAAGGAATTTAAATGTACAAAATAAAACATGGCAACATTTTATTATAAGATTTACAAACTCGTAAAGCAGATAGAAAGGGGGTGTGAGAGAGCTGTTATATTAGATAGATGATAGAGATGTCTTCATGTTCAAGGGTAGTCTGCTTTGCCGAGTCCAGGACCGACGAGAGCGGAGCATCGATTTACTTTGATAGGTATCAGTTAGCTTCAGTTTCTTTTAACAGAATGAAAATCCAATGAGCAACAATTTTACAAGGGAACTGGTCGGCATACAAATAGCTCTTTAATTCCTATCTGAACTAGAACATTCAGACCAAGAAAAAAATTTTTTGCTTCTTCACTGACTGTCAACCAGCGATTGTCACTACCTTTGTCCATCATTCAACGCAGGCACCAGAAACGGCATACAGGCTTAAATATTGTACAATAGGTTAATAAAAATGGAGGAATTAGATGAAAGCGAATACATTTTTTACTACTTTCAATTAATTTTTCTTTATTCGGAATTTGAACAAGTGCGCATTGATTTATTTTGTTAATTTTATTGTATAAACATCCATTCTATGTATAGACAGTGGGATGCATGCAATACAATGTAACCAGCTAGAACTAAAGGATATTTCAAAATTCGAACATATGTCTAAGAAAATTTTAAGAAAATAGATATATAAAATTCAAAACAGGAAAGTCACTGTTTGCTTTCATATTTTTTCTTTCACTTTTTTATCATTAAGTTTATTGTTAAATTACATATTCCTCTAGTTACAAAGTAAGAAAGACGGCATAGATCAGGAAACAATACAATCAAGTACCACACCTGACCTAGAATACCACATGGGAAAATCACAAAAATACAATAAACATCACCAATAAGAGCCAAGACGTCAGCCCTTACCCAGCCGGAGACCACAAAGCAGCAATGAACAGACGCAAAAACATATGAAACACAAAAACACAAATGATCAACAAAAGAAGTACCGCCTTAAACTGTCAGTATAAATAGTTATTGGAGGGCTTTAACCAGTTTCACGGCGCTAACCTCGCCCTTAATTCTAATATATACAAAAGTAAGTAAGGGTGCAAATATCAGGAATCGATACAATCAAGTACCACACCTAACCCAGGATACCAATGGGAAAGTGATAAACTCAAAGTTGGAAATCACAAACGAGAGCCAAGAGATCACCCCTTTCCCAGCAGGTGACCACAAGGCACATATAAACACATTTGGGAAAGTGTCAAAACATAACTATCACGACAGCCAAGAGCTAAGTCCTTTCCCAGCAGGTGACCACAAGGCTACAAGGAGCAGACACTACAGCACAACACACACCATCATGAAGCATAACTATCAAAAACGATCCACAAAAGAAGCACCACCTTGGAACGGTCAGTAAAAATACTTTTACTGGAGGGCGTAAACCAGTTTCACAGCCCAATTGAATAGTGGATGTGAATTGAAGCCTTTAATAAAGGGAAAGGGGTGTTGAACCTGACAATTATTATGCTTTTAGGACAATAGTAGGAGTATAAACTCAATTTCTAAGTAAGAAAGATGACAAAGATCAGGAAACGATACAATACAATCAAGTACCACACCTGCCCCAGAATATCACATTGGAAAGTAACAGAAATACAATAAACATCACCAACACGAGCCAAAAAGCCAGCCCTTTCCCAGCAGGAGACCACAAGGCAGCAATAAACAGACATGAAGGCATGAGAAACACAAAACACAAACAAACACAAATTATCCACAAAAGAAGTACGGCCTTGGAATGGTCAGTAAAAATATTCTACTGGAGGGTTTATTTATTGTCTACTTTTAATTTTTCTACTCTTTACACTACTTAAACTCATAATTTAATTAAAGATAAACTTATTGGTCTTATTGAAGAAACATTCCAGAGAGAAGGCTCCCCTTACCTTGCATATAATGACAGAAATGCATTTTTACTTCGGAAAACCCTAAAAAATATCATGCATGGTCATGTCAAAATGTATGTGATGCGCTGACCTTTTTGTTGGACAACATTTTTATTCGAGTTGGCACCGAGCTGTATAGACAAGTAGTTGAGATTCCTGTGGGCACTAATTATGCTCCCCTGGTTGCAGATTTATTCCTGTTTTGCTATGAGAGGGACTTTATGATGTCTCTTTCTGATGATAAGTTGGCTGATGTTATTGATACGTTTAACACTACATCCAGTTATTTGGACGATATTTTAAACATTAATTATGTTTATTTTGACAATATGGTAAGTCAAATATACCCTTCAGAGCTCTAGTGTAGGCCGCTGTGTAATCCCGTGGGAATTTTTGGGTAAAAGTGTCAAGCATAAATTTTCTTGTAGAAAAATGTATCTTGTGTAAGAAAAAAGACGTTTCCAATTTTTTCTTGCCGTTTTAACGTCATGGTGACGTCACAAAGTGATACACCCATTTCGGCCTATTTAGGGCTTGAAAATTGACCACTATGATCTCCAGCTGGCGCAAACATGTACTGTTTGATCAGCTGTACTAATATTACTGGCGATATATTGTATTTGGAGCATAGGCTCTGACTCAGAATTTTAAAAAGGCTACTTTAACTTCAAAATGATGTCAAGAGTGGAAAAAATACGTCAGTATCAAAATGAAAAGTATTTTATAGTGAAAGCTCAAATGACATTAGATCACAATATGCTAATAGACCCTCCTCTCCCACTGCTGGAATATTGTACACTATGCTTTACTGAAACTACATGATATACGATACAAAATAAACATGTTAACTCTCTGACCTGTATCAGCAATGTTAACTACGTTACTCTATTGTAATTTCAAATCCTATTGTGCAAATACCAAGTTATATCTAATTCTTATTTATCGACATGCCGATTGCCTTAAAAGCCTTTATCAAACAGCAGCAAACAGCAAGTATGCGTTTAAACAATACACCTCTATGAAATGACAGTTGTATATGTTACTTACTTCAAATGTATTACAACTTAATGTAGACAGTAGGCTGCCAAAATACCCCTGAGGGAGAGCTTTGTACACTACATCCTTCTAAAACCAAATATATAAGCCACAGAATAGTGTATATTAACTCTATAGCGGTTACAGAGTTACTTCGTTACCCTGAAATAATAGAAATTCCTATCAAATTGTTCCATATTCCTACGTGACAATATAAGCGTAGACTTTTAATTGTATTCAAATGACTAGCAATATGATTCTATCAAATAAAAAGACCTGTTATTACTGTTATGTACTTAACTTTCTTTTAAATGTATTATGCTAAAGCAAAAAAAGCAATTTATGAGTTTACACTGCTAGTGGTTTACTTACTGTCATTTAACTGCCAGTAATTGCCATTAACTGAAATATCAACAAAGCATTGATAATTAGGGAAGAAATGTTAGCCTAAATCACAGAAAACGTCCGTGTATTTTACCAAATTTATAAACAGCATTTTAGATGCTGCTTATTTTATGATCCATTAATGTTTCTTTAATGCAAAAATGATATCTTTTATCTCACTGACACTGGTGTATTTGCTTCATTATACACATGAAATGATATAAAAAAAACGCTTTTCTTCACTGACTACACCTCATTTTAGATGACACAATAATATTAAGCATGAAGTAGCTTTAAGAATCTAGCCTGTATCATACAACGTAACTGAATACGTGTACCTATAATTTGAACAACTGTAAACAGTTACATAGAGTGATTGATTTTACTTATTATAATTATTTCCATTTAACTTAGATTTCTCCAGATAAATACTACAAAACAAATGTCTAAACTCATCATGATATATTAGCTTTTCAGGCTAAATTATATATCATCTTTGAAATCATTTTTGATAAACATGGGGCGTTATGATATACTTTACACAGCTTTATATGTTATTTTAACAAATTCAACAGAAAATAGGAATATATCCTTCTAAAGACTGGTCTTGAGAGCTTTCATTTTATTTTCTTATGAGTTTTAAAATCTATAATTTTGGGCAAATCAATTTTTGAAGATATAAAAAGTTAAAAGATATAATATTTTGTAAGTGTTGCATGGGTGAATTGATACTTTTTCAGACAAACAGGAACCTTGATATCTGTAACAAAAACAATTCATTTTTCCATGCGAACAAAACAATTGTTGTGCTTTAACAACAAAATAATCTAGGACTAATATTTGGTACCATTAAAATGCATTTAAGCCCCCCCCCTCCTTCCCCTGCAGTGGCTTAGGCAGCTGTCCGTTCTAGGCCCTAGGTAGTTTTGTTTTTGTTGATCCATTGCTTCTTAGTGCTCCTATTGTTTGTGGGGGGTTTGTGTTTGGCCCTTGTTTTGTTATTCAGGACTTTGTGTCCTTCTAGTGTTGCAATCACCTTTATGGGGAAAAAAGAGTTGGTTGCTTTACTTTAATTGTGTTCCTGATGTCTTGTGGCTGTTAGTGTTCTGTCGCTTTTCCTCACAGCACCATGTATTGGTCTGCAGTGTGTGATTGTTGTATTTCCTATTCATACTTACTTGCTTTTTTGAAATGATATCAAATACCATATAACGTATATTATAAGGAATTACGCAAGTCATATACAGTCTTTTAAGCTGTAATATACGTTACATATTGCCACACAAATAACAAAAAGATAATTAACACCAGAAACGATGTTGGTTACAGCTTTTTACTATTGAATTTCAATACGTATAATGCTTATACATGGTGTTTAAAGGTTTTCATATAGCATTACATATAATTTTAGAATGAAAATATTCTTACCTTATTTAACGTGCTTTTCGGTGGTAACATATTAAACAGCATATAACTCTTAAAGTTTTTTTTTATTAAAACAAGCTACTTGCAGTTATAAAATGGTCCATTTATTGTCTTTTGGAACATATAGTTAAACATGGATGTTAAATGAGAAGCTTTTTAACAACACTTCAATGATTTACAGGGGGAGGGGTAGTTTAAATATAACATTAATGACATTACAATGGGTCCTAATAACTTAAACATAAATATTTGTAGGAAATGAAATGTTCTTGTACAATAAATGAATGTTTGGCCAATTTGATTATACTGGTACTACCTTAACAACCTTATTTACATTATTTGTGTTTTAAACAATTGAGGGGTAACGTAGTTAACAGGCTGTAACAGCCAAACGCCCCAACCGTCAAAGAACTAACATGTTTCAAAAAGCTTAGCTAGAAACATTTATTTATGCTAATATTTCATTTTAATCGCAAAGCACACACAATCTTGCCAAAATTTATATTTCTGTACACAATATTTTTGCTGCATACTGACATCAAATCTACGTCAATTTGACGTAAAATTGAAGTCCATGTTAAATAGATTTTTATTTTGGTCCTCCTAGTGACGTTTTCAACCACTTCAGCGCAATAAACAACATTACATTGCGATTAATTTAGGTGTATACAGCACTAGCAGATTTAAATTGTTTGATTAATGTGAAAATACGGTACGTCATTTTGTGACGTCACTGTGACGTTAATACTGCAAGAAAAAATTGGAAACATCGTTTCCTTAAACTGCATATATTTCTCTAGATAGAAATCGACATGAATCACTTTTACCCAAAAATTCCCACGGGAGCCCAAATTCCAAATTTCGACACAGCGGCCTACACTACTCCTACAAACAAGCCAATATCTCTGATACCGAAGCCGCATTTAAGACTTGCAGTTATCAATTTCTAATGGTATTGTTTCAACCAAAATTTATGATAAACTTGACGACTTTGATTTTGAAATTGTCAATTTCCCATTTTAAGATGGTGATTTTCATCGCTCAACATCCTATGGAGTCTATATCTCTCAACTCGTTCGTTTTGCTAGAGCATCTAGCTATGTTGCTGACTTAGACACTCGCAATAAACTGTTGACTCTGAAACTTCTTAAACAAGGCTATTGGTATCATAAATTTTGCAAAACTTTTTTTTTAATTTCATAGACAATACTATGACTTGATATTTAAATTCCAAGATGGACTAAAATCTCTCTTGCGCCAAGGACTTTCGTAACCTGAATTCTATGATGACTTGGTGTATAAGTTAAAGAAGGTTGTTGGCTCTAATATTTTTTCAGCGCAATTCATAAAAATAATTTCCAATTATAAAAAGATTGGCTATGCCATTAATGTATTGCAACAGACTGCATGCTTGGTGGTCAACCCAATCACGGTTGGCAACTTTGCTTTCCTCTTTAATTGCTCGCAGGTGGGTCAGACTTCAGACTCTATGACGGTTCCAACTTAAAGACTTATCTATTGATGAGATGGTAGGGGCCTGATGCTTTGGCTGTGTGTTGGGTTCACCGGGGTTTACCTGTTGGATTTCTTTTGCTCCTGTACTCAGTTTTATTTACTGTTGAGTCATTTTCTTTGCTTTATCTCCTAGTTATATCTTGATTTATATGTTCTATGAGATGGTGCATTGATAAGTTAGGGGTCTTTCATGTAAACCAAATATATATGTGTCTTGATCAACATCTGAATTAAGGGTGAGGTTGGCACTGTGAAACCGGTTTAAGCTCTCTGGTAAAATATTTTACTGACCGTTCCAAGGCGGTACCTCTTTTGAGGATCTTTTATGTTTTTTTCTGTATGCTGCTTGCTATGCCTTTATGCGCGTCTGTTTACATGTGCCTGGTGGTCATTTGCTGGAAAAGGGCTGACCACTTGGCTCTCAATTGGGGTGTCTTACTGTGAGTGTGTCGCTTTCCCATTGGTATCCTGGGTCAGGTGTGGTACTTGATTGTATCGGTTCCTGATCTCTGCACCCTTACTTACTTTAAACCAGTTTTATAGCGCCAACCTCACCCTCAAGTCAACCACACCTGACTCAGGATACCAAAGGGAAAGTGACAAACTCACAGTTTGACGCCATATCGAGAGCCAAGAGGGCAGCCCTTTCCCAACATGTTTTTGAATTCAAGGAAACTGAATATTACTTTTGTATTATTGATAAAAGAATTTCATATTGCTGCAATAATTTAGACTCTCTTCCACCTAATACTATTTTTTAGGCATTTAATGAAATGTATCCAGGAATTTCATAGAAAGGTTGTGTTAGCGCCAGCAGATAATAATGCTAACAAATGTCGTTATTGTTTGAAGGATGCACTATATCAGTATTCTAAAGCAAGAATACCCATAAGCATAATCTGCTTCATGAGAGGTCCGTTGTTGATAGTTATTGATGTCAAATGGCTGCTTAGTTTGGCGTGTTTTTGATGGAAAACATGACAAACTTATTATGGTAGACTGGTTCCCTAAGCTTCATACAAGGCCTTGTAAATCACGTTATTGCCAATTCTAATCCATGTACTACTACTGAGCTATCGAAAGTTTGGACCTCTTGCCTAACTATTATTAAAAACCATGTTATTTAATATTGTGAGAAAAGTCGATGGCAGGAATGGTAAAATGTCTGTTAAAAATCAGATGAGGTTCTTATTCAACTAAAACTTAAGGCTTTTTAGCATCCAGTATGTCTACATATGTTTTCTCTACTCTCTATTCTACATTGTTCATTGCCTCGTAATCTAATCAAAGAAAAACTTAATTGATCAAACGTTTAATAGAGAGGTCTCTCTTCATTTGGCTTAATGGTTGTATTGAGGTCAATACCGTCAAACATGTTGAAGCCCTCCAGTGATTTTTTGCTGACCGTTCCAAGATGGTGCTTCTTTTGTGGATCCTATTTGTTATTTATAGTTCATTTTTAACTTTGTTATGTTGCCCTGTCTGTACCTCGCCAGCCTTTTCGTCACGTACTGGGAAAGGGATGACCTCTTGGCTCTCTTACGCGTCGTGTTTTTTTCTTTTTCCCATATGATGTTCCAGGTCAAGTTTAGTACTTGATTGTATCGATTCCTGAGAGAGTGTAGTGGCTAAGTGGTTGAGTGCTTGACTCGAGACCGAGAGGTCGCAGGTTCGAGCCTCACTGGTGTCAGTGTGTTGTGGTCCTTGAGCAAGACACATTTATCCTGGCTTAGTACTGGTTCAACCCAGGAAGACACGTCCCTGTTTAACTGAAAGATTATTGATGGGACGTAGAGAATCAAATCAAACCAAAAAACAAAGTATCGATTCCTGATATTTGCCTTCCTCTCTACTTTGTAGCGAGAAAAAACGTTTTTTTCACTTCTGAACTTACAATGCAAACAGCCGCATAGCTTATTATTGCATTAGTTTTAAACCTATACAGAGATCACAACTTTGGTGCAGTTGAAAATATATCTTTAATTACTATAACAAAAAACCCATGGAACACATTAAGCACCATACAGCTCAATATTCAGTTTCAGATGTTTGAAAATTTAATGATATGAGAATATTGGATTACACGTAGGGGTAATAGAATTTTAGTGAACATATGGTGAATTTTCATGACTTAATTATGTTGTTCAACAGCAACCTCTCTGATCCACATTGCAATGAATAGATATATCTAAAAGTAGAAGTCTACCTGCTGTTTCCTTGTCATTTTTTCTGAAAGAAAAGTGCACAAGTTTTTTTGGCTGCTTCAGTCTGTATAATTTGATTTTGCATTGATTTTCAGTAAATGGTGTCACCCGGAATGCGTTTGTATGGACAGTCTGGTAATTAACCAATGAGATTTTTCGTATTTAAGCTGATACTCTTATATGCAAATGTCTGTCTGTTCCTGATTGGTTGAAATTAAGAAAGGGAAATTAATATCATACGGCTGCAAGCGGCCTCTGCAACAAATGACGGGACGGTGAAAGGTAACATGTCCAATCAATATTATAACAAATTTAAGCATTTAAAAAAGCTTGGCCTACTTTAAGTATTTATAAAGTATATCAACATCGCTCACGCAATGATGGAATTTTGGAAGTAACTTGGTCGACGGGGAGTCTGAGAAAGAACTGTAAAAGACACTACTGTTGGGGAGTTAACACCTGATCCATTTCCGCAACTTGCTAATGGAACAGGCCCGAATCGAACACGCGCCCAATGGACGTTTACTAACGTATATCACCAGCGCTGACGCGCTGGTGAATAAAATTGCTATTCAGAACAAATCAGACAGACAGACAGACAGATAGGCGGGCGGCCGGACGGGCGGGCGGGCAGGCAGGCAGGCAGAAAGACTGTGCCACTTCAGCTCATAGCCCTCGGTGCCAGCTGCTTTGTTTGATTTTGTGATGTTTCAGAACATGGCTAGGTGTACAACGACGGCGGAAATTTACAATACAATAATAATTAAAATCGAAGGTTAGAAACTTCAGTATAAAAGTGTCAGCATATTTCAATTCATTGGGTTCTTTAGATCACATGGTATGATTATTTGGGCGAAGACAACAAGCAACGTCACTACATGTGACGTACGCCGTTGCACAGCCTTCGCTACTCGTATAGATGAAGTATGGATGTAGATGAAGGCTCAAATCAAAATAAAGACATCAAGAGTCGCTAGATATGTCAGCATAGTGGTTCACTAGAGACGTTTGCGCATATGCGATATGTACAGGTACCGAAATCTCGCGTACAGGCCCATACTCGAGGGCCCATAGACTGTTTGCATGCTTGGCGTGTCCCTTTTACTGGTTCAAAGGCTACAAGTTGGAATAAGTCTAACTCTTGATGTGATTTCCCTTATAAATGAATAAATAAATAAATAAATAAATAAATAAATAAATAAATAAATAAATAAATAAATAAATAAATAAATAAATAAATATTGGCGTATCTTTCCTGCCAACAGTTTCCATGTTATGCTTCCTTCCCGTTTAGGGTTTCCGTTCTGCAAACAATTAAGCATTATTTAGCGAATATGAGTTTTCGTTCTACATGTGAATTAAGCATATATTTTGGGATTACAGTAAAACCTGTCTAAAGCGGCCACGTAAAATAGACAAAATAAATGTCTTATTGGAAAATGGTAGCTTAATGCAGGTCGAAAGTATTGAAGAATGGTCCCCCCTGGAGCATTCTGCAATTCTTTCGACCTGCATTAAGCGACAATCGATAATGAAAACTAATTTTTTGGTGTTCCTTTTGAGTGACCGCTTAAGACAGGTTTTACTATATATTAGATTAACACTCTTTCCTAGTTCTATTTGCATATCCTGATCTACCTAGGACGTCCTTACGCTGGCCTCAACATTATGGGACCATTTTCTCGCGGTACAGCTCATTAATTCAATGACCCTTTTCATGCTGTCATTCATATAGCATTTTTATATCTACCTAACAAATAAACGGTTTTGTAAAAATATTTTCTCGTTGAATTATGTAAGAAAATTGATCCAGGTTTGGACGAGTATTGGAAATTGTAGTTGACTCGAGGGTAAAAGGCTACCAACTGGTCATTAATTGGTAGTCACTCTTAGTTACAAGAGCCCTTACTTATTAAGCGACACATATCCCGGTTTGGATCTGCGTACCCTCATCGGAACTGATTGTCTGATTATACGTCTATCATATGTAAATTCAAAGTAAATCTTTAACACTTTGTATACTGTAAACCCCTAAATGGGCACATGGGCAAACATTGAAAACCCAGGTGAAATATCCTGCAGACTGTTTGCTTGGAGAAAAACGATCTTTAGAGACAGAAGTATATGTATAAACCCATATAGGCCTAGCGTCCTTTTTGTGGGACATAGGGAAGCAGCTCAGACCAAGATCAGACGCCGCAGAACGCGGCGTCTGATCACGGTCTACACTGTTTGCTCACAGAATGTTCTATCAGAATTTGAATAAAATGTTATTGTATACTTGTTATTAAATTGAAGTTAATAAAATATTGTTTACACTAATTTGAATAAAAATGAATAATACCAGCCAACACCCCTAAAATTGTAAATGGGCTCGTCTTACTGATAGAGGTAGGCAAGTCTGTTCGGCTTAAATGGGGTAATATGGAAATACTGACGTGTGGTCCATTGCTATATACAATGAACCATCCCAAGTTTGTTTTATCAAACCAAGTGGAAGTACCCATTATGGTTAACATATACATATAGGGTGAAGTCGGGTAAATTCGGACAATCGGTTAAATTCGGACAGCGACCTTGTTTCTTTTATTTTTGAAATTAAATTTACTAAGCAAACAGTGAAAATCCTGATGAGACTGCTCTTAATGAGCCGTCTCATCTGGATTTCACTGTTTGCAAAAGTATGTCCGAATTTACCCGCTGTCCGAAGTTACCTGACTTTAACCTACACTAGAGTATGATTGTATCTACTTTCATACACTGTTTGTGCGAACAGCGAGGGCGCTGGTGTGACCACGAATGTACTGGTTCGACAGGAATATTAAATAAGAACCGTTTTAAGACGGGGTAGCTCATTTCAGTGATAGTTTTTCCTCTTTATATGATGAGAAATCGAACGGTCCCTTTTACTCCAACATTTGCAAAATAAAATAAAGAGGTACAGTCACTTACAAAAGTATGGTATTGTAATATAAATCACGGCAGGGACACATTACCCTGACAACGGCCATCTCAAGTTTGTCACAAAGTGTGAATGATATTTGTGTAAACGAATGTATGACCACTACTATTACCACTACCTCCACCACCACTGCTACTGCTGGCTGCATTTTTCTTAATTTGCTAGCAAGTCTTCGTAGCTGCAGAGTTTAGCTAGCGATTTGAAATTTAACATGAAGCATAATTCTTTTCAATAAGCAACAACTAATGGCACTGATCAGATTGCTCACATGCGCAGGCCGGTATGCGCCTTTGTTATTCGCATGCAACAATCGCATGTAGGCCCATTTGAAAGTTTATGGTCAATCTATTAAAAATGATCCTAAGAGCAACATTTGCACGAATTTTTACGGTTACAGTAAACCTATATAAAACATGTGTAAAAGGGCCACTCAAAAATAGACAAAACAAATGATCTTAATGACAAATGGTAGTTTAATAAGGGCCGAAAGTATTGCAGAATGCTCCATTCTGCAATACTTTTGACCTTCATTAAGCGATAATTGGTCTTGAAAAGCAATCTTCGGTCTTTTTCAGGATAGGCGTTTTACACAGGTTTTACTGTACTCGTATAATTTCATTTCTCTAAAATGTCAGAAAACCATTTGAAATCACTTGGTGAACGTGGTGCATCAGCCAGTCTTAACTGGATTGGACTCAACCACACCCTCACGGGATGATTGGACCAGGATATAGGGTACCACAATGATGCTTTGTTTGTGTTGATGCTTTACGTCCCAGTCAACACTTTTTCAGTCATGTAAAGACGATATCCTGTCTTCCTGGGTTGAACCAGTATCAAGAAGACGATAAAGTGTCTTGCTCAATTACACAACAAGTTGAACCTCGAACATGTAACCCTTCAATCCACAGTATAACGCTCTACCAACTACATGTAGGCCACAGCGCTCCGCTCACATAAGACCATGACACCTGGCTCAACAGGTTGTCGTATTGCAGTCTCAAGATTTGTTGTACCGATGTTTTAAGAGTGCAATGATTTTTTACGTATTTTTTAGAATATCACATTTTTCGAGATTTTTAAAATTCGTCAGTAGCTCGTGCAAAAATTGTTGTATGCATTTTACTGTATCTGAACAAGAATGACCTAACAGAATAGAACTTGATTCGTCCATTTAGTGGTGACAAACATTTCACTGCTGCTGTGCACTTCCGGTTTGAATGTAAAACTTGAAAAATCAATTTGACGGCACTTTGCATTTTTTTTTTCAATTTCCAAATTATTTTAAACAATATTTTATTGAAATATTCTACATTCATGCAATACAGTCAACCCTTTCCATAACGACCATGTTTGTTTCAAGCTATCTCTGACGTTAAAGTGAATTTGCTGTAATAATGAAATTCCGACCAGTACCAGGTTTTCGAATCATAATCATTTGATAAAAGAAAATATTATACAAATGAATTTAAAGGCTGTTATTCTAAGTGTATCAGTTCAATTTCATATTGCATCAAAATTCACAAAGCTTCCCTCTTATCAAATGTGAAAGAAACCTGTTCATGCAAAAATACCTTGTCCTGATCGCCAAAATTGACTGACACATGGTTAAAATTCTGTTATAATGAATTAATTTTCAATAGAAAGTATATCTGTTCCTAGAACTTGCTGTCGGTGTCGTAAAGTGAATATTCTTTTATAAAGAGGGAATTTTAATGGAAACAGATCCGTTCCCTGCAAAATAATGTCAGATAGTGAATATTCTGTTATAAAGAGTGACGTTATAAAGAGGTTTGACTGTATATACATTGTCAATGGATACAGGATTTGACAGTAAGCTAAAAGCTTATATGAAAGTCATTTCCTGTTTCAGGTACAATTTGTACAATATGTGTGAATAGCTTATAAAGCTTCAAAGAATTTCCAAATTAGAACAGTGACGCCTAGTAGTAATGAATAAACGCTGATAATTTCAATGTCGTGTCGCAGATAATAAGGCGTACAGAGAAATGACCTGCAGCATCTCGGCAAAACCTTGGTTGATTTATAGAAGCATGGATTTTGTATAACCGAATCTTACTCTCAAAACAAGCGTAAAAATGTAAGGTGACCAATTTGAAATTTTGCTCAGTGTACATTGTAGTAAAAGTTATCAACCCTTGCTCGTTCGACTCGTGATTATATCTATATCAGTCTCCCTTAAAGCCTCTCCCATAAAGGAATCGCTATGTCCTATGTTGCTCCAGTTTTACTATATAAATTGGGTTTTAGGTGGTGTGAGTCTGCTGATCACTATTGCAAACAGTTTGGACCCAGATCAGGCCCGACGTTTTGTCGGGTCTGATCTGGATCCAAACTGTTTGACACTCTGACGATACTCAATCACATAAAATAATTTTTTCGAAAAGTTATTATTGGAAAAATCAGCAGAGGACAAAACATGCTGTTTTATTGGATAGCCTGAAAAATTCTAAGCTCTTTTCAGGCTTAAAAAATTTTGAGGCCAGAGTGGCATCCATTACTACTGACAGGTGTACATAGTCGCAAGAAACCCTATTTTTGGGTTTGTCACAAGGCCGATTCAAAGTGGCCTGTTCAACTAGAATCTTTAAAGTGTGCTGATCAGACTGTGCGATTGCGCAGGGCACAGACTGATATAAGCGCTTTTATTGTTCGCATATATTGAATTGTTGATGACATACAACACAACTAGGGACCAAGTTAATAGCAATAGGAAATGATAATATGGGCCGCGATGCGACAAAACCTGTCTTCGGGGTTTCCGACAAACCGAAACTCCTAATCTCCTAAGCTACAGAGACTTGCTAGAATATTGAAATTTCTATTGAAGCAAGTTTAGATATTTTTCTTTCCAATAAGCGTATAACAAAGGTGCTGACCAGACTGCAGGCTGGTCTGCACCTTTGTTGTTCTCAAACCCCGAAGACAGGCTTTCTAGATGCGCAGGCTTGTCTGTGTCTTTCGCAAACCCCGAAGACAGGTTTTAACGCGCGTCGATGTCCAATTATAAACAGGTATACTTTATTTACAATGGGTGAACAGTTTTGGATGGTCACTGTATATACCCGATTTGCTGAGCAACCGTTTTCCTAACATTAGTGTGAAGGTTCCATGTAATCCTGAAAGACCAGCCAAAATGGTGGAGGCAAAAATCGGAATGAACTTTACGGATGTACATATGAATGGAAATGGATACAAAAAAGGTACCCAAGTCAATTTAAAATTAGATTTGAAACAGGAGAAAAAAAGAAAGTTGCAACACCTTGGGAAAATAAATAAAGAGAGAAATATGACAAATAATCCCTATAATAAATAAATGATTGCAAATACATTCTTTTGTATTGTTGGTGTATAACAATTCACATTGTATTTTATAATTAAAGAAATGAAATGAATTGTGATTTAATTTTGAAAAAAAACTTATTATAACAATGATTAAATATAACATATTAGTTTAGCGATCTTTTGAAAAAAAAAAACACCCCAAAACATCACCGCCATCACCGCACATTAAAATAATAATAATAAATCAATGATAATACGAAAAAAAAAAATAAAATAGAATAAAAACATTAAAATAAGTCGCAAATATAATTTGAACTCAAAACGAATTCGGTTTATGGACTATATAATCATTAATTAAAGAATGAATTAAAAAATAAAATATGAGATTATATCAGTCGTAAGTTTTGAAGCAAACTATGTTCAATTTAGTAATTCCGGATCGACTGCTGACAATACAAAAAAAAAGCTTAAAAGCCGTATTCAGCAAATTTCAGGGCTGAATCAGGTCACAAAGTTTAGATATTTGTTAACTAAATAGAAAATCTTGAAATGTTTTCAAATGATGTATTTCAACATCACATTAGCGCACCCATCGGGCTTAGTGTTTGTGACCAGCTAAGACACATTCCAGTCTGCTCAGCTACACAGACTAGCTAGAATATTGAAATTTAACTTGATTTAAGTTAAACCTTTATACGTTCTAAAGGCGCTGATCAGGCTGCGCGCTTCTCACACTTCCCACATTGTCCACTACTCTAATGTTTTAGCGTCTTAGGTGTTCGTTCGCTAGTTTCTAGCAACTAGAAAATCCCATTTCACCCCCAATCTTTATGGATAAATTAACCCATCGTATCCTAATGAATTCTCCCTTCTGAATTGATAATTGAGCCGAGACATGAGATTTCCAAAAACGTGGTATGTGCGGCCAGCAAAGCCTCAGATCAGCCTGCTCATACGCGCAGTCTGATCAGAGCCGTTGTTAATCGCTTGAATTTTCTACGAGTGTTAAGCTGCCGACCGAACATCATTTGAAGTTTCTAAGCTAAAAAGGAGGCTGCATAGGCTACACTTGTCAAAATGCCACATTGTTGGAAATCACATGTCATGGCTCAATTTGTAATAAGCTCGGAATTGTTATTTGAACATATAAAGGGACCGGAATGTTAGAATTTCCAAATTGAGTTGCAATTTAATACATGTACCCGAGCATTGTTTTTTTACCTAAGCAAACGTTGCGGAAGGAATATTCATCTGGGTCTTCACTGTGACCTAAAGTAATCATTTAGGGGTTACCAGAATAGAAAGGGCTAGTATGGAAGTATGGAGTATGAAACGGGCAAAATCCGTCAACATCGATGTAATCACAAAATATGATAAAAAAGTACATGTATGTATTTTGAAAATAGGAGCCTGTGCACAAAGAAATCTTTCTACAGGGGCGGATCCAGGATTTTGGAAAAGGGGTTAATATGTATAAATGTGCCGGGGTTCGCTTTGCTGATTTTTATCTCATTTTTTCTTAAATATCCAATGACAATGAAATAATTTGGTCTCATTGAGACCAAATTATTTCACTGTTAAGGCTGCTCTCAGGTCAGCATGGGCATCAACCCAGTCAGGTCATAGTGTGTAAGTGAGAACTCGTAGGCGGCACTTTTGAGTACACACAACGTATGTTTTGGTTGAGAAATAAGAAAATTAATTTTCAATTAAGCATATTAATTTGGGTGTGCCTGGACATAGTCTTCACAAATTGTTTGAATCCATCAAATATCCTGATTAGAACATATATGCATGTAGCTGTTTCGCTTAACCAAGAGTTTAGTGTAATATCGGTTATGGTCAATAGCAATATTTACTTGTATAAAAACTTATAATAGTTAACAGGCAATAGTGATTTTGGGGAAACACATTTTCCCAACTATCTTGTGACAAAGATTAGATGTTTAATTATAGAGTGCACTCGAATTTCAGCATTCAATTGACTTTCTTAGGGTCTAGCAATAAAATGACACTAACATTGTCATATCACTTTTGATGAGTTCCAGTTATTTGATAATTTTGGGCTGGACAATGACAAAGTACAAAGGGTTGAACATTGAACATATCATGCTTAAACAGTAGTCACCAGGCTATAATCACTATCGTGTATGGATGAACCAAAACAAATGTATCGTCTTTTATGGCTGATTTGGATCCTTATATAGGTAACGCCTAATTCAGTATACTGGCTAACTTAACTCCTCATGTCCGTTACGCCTAATTCTGCATATTGGCTGGTTTGATCCCTCATGTCGGCTACGAATATATCAGCATACTGGCAAGTTTGATTCCTCGTGCAGATATCACCCGATTGAGAATACTCTCTGATTCCACATGTAGATAATGCCTAGTCTAGCATACAGGATAGTATCGTTTGATCGTTCCTGATATAGTAAGTAAGGATGCAAAGATCAGGAATCGATACAATCAAGTACCAGGTCATACTTATATCAGAATACCAGATAGTTTAGTATAATTGATTCCATAATTCAGCATACTGTCTGCTTCATGTCGATTTACTCCAGTAGGTAATACCTTGTTAATACTGGCTGATTCCGTTGATTGACCCCTTAAGGTAATGCCTATTTCAGCATACTGGCTGCTTTCGTTTGATTGACTCAGGTAGGTAATACCTTGTTAATACTGGCTGATTCCGTTGATTGACCCCTTAAGGTAATGCATATTTCAGCATACTGGCTGCATTCGTTTAATTGACTCATGAAGGTAATGCCTAGCTTAGCATACTGGCTGATTCCGTTGGATTTATCCCTGTATGTAATGCTTAGTTCAGCATACTGGCTGCTTTCATTTGATTGACCCCTATAGTTATGCCTAAGTCAGCATACGGAGTGCTTTCGTTTGATTAACTCATGTAGGTAATAAATTGTTTAACATACTGGCTGATTCCGTTGATTGACTCCTTAAGGTAAAGCCTAGTTCAGCATACTGACTCCATTCGTTTCATTGACTCATGTAGGTAATGCCTAGTTCAGAATACTGGCTGATTCCGTTTGACTGACCCCTTTATGTAATGCCTGGTTCAGCATATTGGCTGCTTACATTTGATTAACACATGTATGTAATGCATAAGTCAGTATACGGGCTGATTTCGTTTGATTGACTTTTGTACGTAAAGTAGGTAAGGGTGCAAATCAGGAATCGATGCAATCGAGTATCACACCTGACGCAGGATACCGATGGGAAAGTGACAAACTCACAGTTAGACACCACAAACGAGAGCCAAGAGATCAGCTCTTTACCAGTAGGTGACCATAAGGCACAAATAAACAGACGCGCGCCAAGGCATAACAAACACAAGACAGAAAAAAAAAAATTAAGAAAAAGGTTTTGCGAAATTTATGATACCAATAGCATTTTAAGAAGTTTCTGAGTTAACAATTTATTGCAAGTGTTGAAGTGAGTAACATAGCGAGATGCTCTAGGAAATGAATGAGTTAAGAAATATAGACTCCATAGGATGTAGACGAGGAACACCACCATCTAAAAATGGGAAATTGACAATTTCAAAATCAAAGTAGTCACATTTATCGTAAATTTTGGTAGAAACAATATCATTAAAAATTGACAAATGCAAGTCCAAAAACGCGGCCTCGGTACCAGAGGCATTAGCTTTATTAAGTTGGAGCTATGAAGGGTATATTTGACTAACCATATTGACAAAATAAACATCATTAATGTTTAAAATACCGTCCAAATATCTGGATGTAGTGTTAAATGCACCAATAACATCAGCCTGCTTATCATCATAAAGAGACATCATAAAGTCCTTCTCATAACAAAACAGGAATAAATCGGCAACCACAGGAGCACAATTAGTGCCAATAGGAATCCCAACTACTTGTCTTGGTGCCAAATCGAATAAAAATGTCCAACAAAAAAGTCAGCGCATCACATACATTTTGACATGACCATCCATGATATTTTTTTTAGTTTTTTCCAAAGTAACAAATGCATTTCTATCATTACATGCAAGGTAAGGAGAGCCTTATGTCTGGAAGGTACTTTCAATAAGTTTATCTTTAATTTAATTATGAGATAAAGTAGTGTAAAGTGTAGAACAATCGTTAGTGGACAAACTGGTCACCGTGAAAGCATAGTTCAGCATACTGGCTGCTTTCGTTTGATTGATCCCTGTATGTAATGCCTATTTCAGCATGCTGGCTGCCTTCATTTGATTGACTCCTATAGATAATGCCTAGTTCAGCTCACTGCCTGCTTTCGTTGACTTATGTTGGTAAACACTTGGTACTGTTGGGGTACTGCTTTCGCTTTATTGACACCTGGTAATGCTTGGTTTAGCATATTGGCTGATTCCGTTTGATGTACTCCCTGTATGCAATGTCTAGTTCAGCATACTGGGTACTTTCGTTTGATTGACTTACGTATGCAATGCGTAGTTCAGCATATTGGCTGATTCCGTTTGTTTGATTTCTGTATGTAATGTTTTGTTCAGCATTCTGACTGGTCCAAATTATTATAAATTACTAGTATAAAATAACCTAAACACCAAGGTAATGTCTAGATCAGCGTTATGGCTTATTCTGCGTCATTTATTACTGATTTGATATAAACATACATGTCTTGTTTAGCATAAAGTCTGGCTCAGTTCCATTGATTACTGGTGTAAGTTAAACCCACACACCAAGGTAATATCTCGTTCAGCATTCTGAATGATTACTGGTATATTATAAACCCATACATCAAGGTAATCTCTAGTTCAGCATCATGACTGGCCCAGTGTCATTAATTACTAGTATAATATAAAGTAAAAAAGAGGGCAAAGATCAGGAATCGATAAAATCAAGCACCACAGCCAGGATACCAATGGGAAAGTGACAACATTACAATTAGACATCACAAACGAGAGCCAAGCCCTTTCCCAGCAGGTGACCACAAGGCATTGATAAACAGACGCACGAAAGCATAACAAAAACAAGACAGAAATAACATAAATGATCCACAAAAGAAGCACCGCCTTGGAACAGTCAGTAAAATATTTACGAAAATGTTTGGTTCAGCATTCTACTGGTCCAGTGTCATTATTTACTGGTATGATATAAACTTCCCACACACCGAGGTCAAAAATTTAAGTGAGTATGATCAGGAAATACCACAATCACACACTGCAGACCAACCCACGGCACCGTGACGAAGAGCCACAGAACATTTATAGTAACAACACATCTGTATATACGACAATAATAGCAAAAGTCTAATTCAGTATTCTGATTGCTTCACTGGCATTAATTATAAGTATGGTATAAACCTACACACCTAGTTCAGTATTCTGATAGCCCAATGTCATTGCTTACTGGTACATGTACGAGGGATGTTCGAACTAAATTGCTTATTGTCCTATATCTCGATATCCACGCGGGCCACGATAAAAACCAATATATACCCATCTAGGTTTATCCAAGGTCTACACAACGGTGTATAAATGTACATGTTAGATTTATTGTACGACATAAAATTTGCCATATTAATACACGCAGTCATTGACCACTGTAGTAAAAATGGTTGGTAGAAGCGTCGACCAGAAATATGAAATATGGGCCTACATCAAAGCTCGTTCAAAACTCGGTTGTTCTTTGAAGCAGCTGATGACTGAACTTTCTACTACTTAAGGACTTTCTTGTGTGTCTTATGACACAGTTAGGAGCTGGAAAAATAAATTTGAATCTGGTGTAGAGTCCATCAAAAATGCACCAAAATCAGATAGGCTAAAATTTGCATCTCGTAAAAAAATCATTTTGAAAATAAAGGAAATCATTGAAGGAGATGCCAGATTTACAATTCTTGATATTGCACGAAAAGTAGGCATATCACTATCAACGGTTCACCTTATTTCGAAGAAGCATTTGAAAGTCCGAAAGATTTTTGCTAGATGGGAGCCACATCTGTTGACTTATGAACAAAACAAACAACGGGTTAAAGTGGCCAAAAAAGATGCTTCAAATGTTTTAAACTTGTGACAAAAAGCAGTTTGCCAATGCCGTCACAGGTGATGAAAATTGGGTCTATTATTTTGAGCCCGTCAGAAAGTTTAGCAATAAATCTGGGCCTCTAAACATAGCAGACGCCCATTAATTTGCAAACGGTCTTTGAGAGCAAGGAAGGTTTGGTATGCAATTTTCTTCTCTGGTGAAGGAGTCGCAATAAAAGTGCCGATGGAAAATGGCAAAAAACATCACCGTAAAGCACTACAAAGACATAGTACTGAAGACGCAAAAAATATTATCAGAAACGACGCCCTGTCACTGGTTTTAAACATATCCCTCTTCTACATGGCAATGTCCGAAATAGTTACGTCGTTTTGGAAGAAAGAAAAAGTTACTGTTTTGCCTCACCTCCTGTATTCCCTAGATCTTGCCCTATGCGATTTCTTTATGTTTCCGAAATTGAAATAATTCCTTGCTGGGCGGAATACTAGTCCTGACAGGCTCTTGGATCTGCTATTCATCAGTACCTTATTACTGTGCCCAAATCAGCGTACCGTGACGCCTTCAGGAAGTGGATACATCGGTTGAAGCTTTGCATTTCTAGCCACGGAGAGTTCTTTGGTGGCATGGAATGAGCAATTTAGGGCTTACTTGAAATTTGAAGTCTCTAGATAGAAATAAGCAATTTTTTTTCGAACATCCCTCGTATAATATAAACCCATACAACAATGTAATGTCGTATTTAGTATTCTGACTGATCCAGTGTCATTTATAACCAGTACAATATAACACAAACAACACAAAATTTCTAGTTTCAGCATTCTGCCTGGTCGAGGGTCATCAACTCGTAGTATAGTATAAACCCAAACATTGTGAAAATATCTAGTTCATCATTCTGACTGGTTCAGTGTCATGGATTAATAGTATAATATCAACCTACATACCAAGTTAATGTCTAATTCAGCATTTTAGCTGGAACAGTGTCATTGATTATTAGTATAATATCAACCTACATACAAAGGTAATGTCTTGTTCAGCATTCAGACTGGTTAAGTTTCATTGATTAATATTATAATATCAACCTACATACCTAGTAAATGTCTAGTTCAGCATTCAAGCTGGCTCAGTGTCATTGATTATTAGTATAACATTAACCCACATACAAAGGTAATGTCTAGTCCAGCATTCTGACTGGTTAAGTGTCATTGATTACTAGTATAAAATAAACCCCCCACATAAGAGTAATATCTAGTTCAGCCCTCTGTTTAGTTGAGTGTCATTGATTACTAGTTAAGAATTGAAAGTTATTTTTCTGCGTTTCACTGAGGTATGAAATGTCGGGAAAATTACATCTAATTAAAATTAGATATAATTTAAACGACATTTCATACCTCAGTTAAACGCAGAAAAATAACTTTCAACTCTTATAATTACAACTTCTTCTTTATTCATTCTTATTCAGTATTTATAATTATGTTTTCCTTAAAAATACGTTTCCAGCTAATAGTTCGTTTCGCGCATTTAGACAATGACGTGCGTATGTAGACGTTACGACGTTATGTAGGCGTTACGACGTTCAAACAAAACAAAATGGCGGCCGTTCTCCAATTGAAAATAAACAAATAGCCTACGAATCTCGTTTTTACAGTGACAACCGAAAAAAACTTAACATGTGTACGATAGTTACGTCATCGGATATGACGTCATTCGTTTACATTGGTGACAAAAAGCATCATCTGTCAAAATGGCTTGGAAAGAAAAAGAAATGACCCCCAGCAAAACGAATTGAGCTATTTTTATTGAGTGATTGAAGAAAGCAAAGACGAATTGCAAAAGATGTTGGATAAACCAGGCAACAGTCATGCAATAAGTTCAAGAAACGATTTTATTGTGGGGCTCGACTGAAAACATACAACAAAGTTGCAGGAAAACTAGCACAGGTGCAAGTGGCGATCGCATCGTTTTGCGGACTGGGAAATTAAATAGATCGCAGCCAAGTGCGGATCCAGAGGGGGGACAGGGGGTCCGGACCCCCCTGGAAAATCACAAGTTATATGGGTTTTATAGGGAATAAGTAATTGGACCCCCCCCCCCCCCCCCGTGGAAAAAGTTGCCCCCCCACTCCCCACTGGAAAAATTTGGACCCCCTCCGGAACCTTGAAAAATGATATTTTTCTTTGAAATTAACCATTTGACTTCTGTAAAATAAGCTGAGGACTAAGAAAAAAACACAAAAAAAACCCAAAAACAACGTTGTCAGAGCTTTGTTGCCAGATTGACGTAGACCCCCCCCCCCTGACGAAAATTCCTGGATCCGCGCATGGCAGCAGACAGCTGATCGGCATGGCTATTGTTAATTAAGGCGTCGTATGTAAGTTAATCTTTGCTCCTCAACCTGAAAATATATGTGTACATGTAAGTGTAAGGTAAAGTGTCAGTAGTTGCAAACTGTCCATTTCTCTTCACAGTATCACAAAAGTAGTTCTGTCGTGAATGGCCCCGCCCCTCATGAATACGGACCTGGTTCATTGAAAAATGAAATGCATGTCAATGCGATCAGATGACCGTTCTTGACCAATCAAATTAGCGGATCTCAATAAATGTTATGACAGTTGTAATTATTATGATATAAACCCATATACCAGGGTAATATCTAGTTCAGCATTCGGACTGATTAAGTGTCATTGATTACTAGTATAATATAAACCCACACACAAAGGTAACGTGTAGTTCAAATTCTGACCTATTTAGTGTCATAAATTACTAGTAAGATATAAACCCACGCACCAGAGTAATATATAGTTCAGCATTCTGATTGGTTGAATGTCATCGATTACTTGTATAATTTAAACCCATACACCAATGTGATGTCTAGAAAAGCATTATGATCCATCGAGTGTCATTGATTACTGGTATGTCATAAACCTATACACCAAGTTAATGTCTAGTTCAGCATTCTGACTGGGCCAGTGTCATCGATTACTAATATAATATAAACCTATACACCAAGTTAATGTCTAGTTCAGCAATCTGACTGGTTCAGTGTTATTAATTACTAATAATATAAACCTATACACAATAGGTAATGTCTAGTTCAGCATTCTGACTGGTTCATTGTTATTAATTACTAATAATATAAACCTATACACAATAGGTAATGTCTAGTGCAGCATTCTGACTGATTAAGTGTCATTGATTACTAGTATAATATAAACCCACACACAAAGGTAACGTGTAGTTCAAATTCTGACCTATTTAGTGTCATAAATTACTAGTAAGATATAAACCCACGCACCAGAGTAATATATAGTTCAGCATTCTGATTGGTTGAATGTCATCGATTACTTGTATAATTTAAACCCATACACCAATGTGATGTCTAGAAAAGCATTATGATCCATCGAGTGTCATTGATTACTGGTATGTCATAAACCTATACACCAAGTTAATGTCTAGTTCAGCATTCTGACTGGGCCAGTGTCATCGATTACTAATATAATATAAACCTATACACCAAGTTAATGTCTAGTTCAGCAATCTGACTGGTTCAGTGTTATTAATTACTAATAATATAAACCTATACACAATAGGT
Source organism: Loripinus fragilis (assembly GCA_964019695.1). Lineage (NCBI taxonomy): Eukaryota > Metazoa > Mollusca > Bivalvia > Lucinida > Lucinidae > Loripinus > Loripinus fragilis. The sequence goes on from OZ026520.1 coordinate 3,896,390, forward strand.
AATGTCTAGTTCAGCATTCTGACTGGTTCATTGTTATTAATTACTAATAATATAAACCTATACACAATAGGTAATGTCTAGTGCAGCATTCTGACTGATTAATTGTTATTAATTACTAATAATATAAACCTATACACAATAGGTAATGTCTAGTGCAGCATTCGGACTGATTAAGTGTCATTGATTACTAGTATAATATAAACCCACACACAAAGGTAACGTGTAGTTCAAATTCTGACCTATTTAGTGTCATAAATTACTAGTAAGATATAAACCCACGCACCAGAGTAATATATAGTTCAGCATTCTGATTGGTTGAATGTCATCGATTACTTGTATAATTTAAACCCATACACCAATGTGATGTCTAGAAAAGCATTATGATCCATCGAGTGTCATTGATTACTGGTATGTCATAAACCTATACACCAAGTTAATGTCTAGTTCAGCATTCTGACTGGGCCAGTGTCATCGATTACTAATATAATATAAACCTATACACCAAGTTAATGTCTAGTTCAGCAATCTGACTGGTTCAGTGTTATTAATTACTAATAATATAAACCTATACACAATAGGTAATGTCTAGTTCAGCATTCTGACTGGTTCATTGTTATTAATTACTAATAATATAAACCTATACACAATAGGTAATGTCTAGTGCAGCATTCTGACTGGTTTCTTGTTATTAATTACTAGTATAATATGAACATACAAACAGAGGTAATGTTTAGTTCAGCCAACTGAATGTTCAAGTGTTATTAATTACTAATGTAATATAAATCCCCACACCGGTGTGTATGTCTAGTCAAACACTCTGACTGGTTCATTGTCATTAATTATCAATATAATATGAACACATACACGTAGTAAATGTCTAATTTAGCATTGCGCCTTGTCCAGTATCTTTCATTACTAGTATAATATAAAACTACGCACTATGGTTATATCAAATTCAGCATTCTGACATGGGCCGTGTCATAAATTACTAGTATAATATAAACCCCAACACCAGGGTAATGTCTAGTGAAACATTCTTACTGGTTTAGTGGTATTTATTTTTTTGTATTATATGAACCCATACACCAAGGTTATGTCTGGTTTAACATTTTGATTCTCTAGTTCTGTATTCTGACTGGTTCAGTGTTGTTGATAAATAAGTACAATATAAATCTACACGCCAAGGTAATGTCTGGTTCAGCATTCTGACTTGCTCAGTGTCATCAATTACTAGTATAATTATAAACCACTAAATGTAGGTAATGTCTAGTTCGGCATTCTAAGTAAAACATAAACCTACACATCACGGTTATGTAAAGTTCAATATTCTGACTGGTTCAGTATTATTGATAAATTAGTACAATATAAATCTACACGCCAAGGTAATGTCTGGTTCAGCATTCTCACTGGCTCAGTGTCATTAATTAGTAGTATGATTATAAACCACTAAACGAAGGTTTGTTTGTTTGTTGCTTTACGTCCCAAGTCAACAACTAAACGAAGGTAATGTCTAGTTCAGCATTCTGACTGGTTCGGTGTAATTGATAAATAGTATATTATCAAATACACCTAGTTAATGTCTAACTCAGCATTTAAGTTGGTTCAGTGTCATCGATTATTAGTATAATATCAACCTACACGCAAAGGTAATGTCTAGTTTAGCATTCCGACTGGTTAAGTGTCATGGATTTATAGTAAAATATCAACCTACATACCCATTAATGTCTAGTTCAGCATTCTGACTGGTTAAGTGTCATTGATTACTGGTGTAACATCAACCTACACGACAAGGTGATGCCCAGTTCAGCATTCTAACTGGTTAAGTGAGATTGATTACTAGTATAATAGCAACTAACATACCAGGGTTATGTCTAGTTTAGCATTTTGACTGGTTAAGTGTCATAAATCACTAGTGTAATATAAGCCTACACACCAAGGTAATGTATAGTTTAACATTCTGACAGGTTAAGTTTCATTATTTACTAGTATAATATAAATCCCCACACCAGAGTTACGTTTTGTTCCGTGTTCTGAATGCTTCAGTGGCATTAATTACTAGTGTTATATACACCTACACACCAAGGTATGTCTAATTCAACATTTTGCCTGTTTAAGTGTCATTGATTACAAGAATAGTATACGCCCACACACTAGTGTAATATCTAGTTCAGGATTCCGACTGGTTACTTTAAGTGTCGTTGATTTCTAGTATAACATAAACTCACATACCAGAGGAATGTCTAGTTTAGCTTTTTGACTTTTTAAGTGTCATTGATTACTAGTATAAAATAAACCCCCACATAAGAGTAATATCTAGTTCAGCACTCTGTTTAGTTGAGTGTCATTGATTACTAGTATAATACAAACCCCCACATTAGAGTAATATCTAGTTCAGCACACTGTTTAGTTGAGTGTCATTGATTACTAGTATAATATAAACCCATATACCAGGGTAATATCTAGCTCAGCATTCAGACTTGTTAAGTGTCAGATTACTAGTATAATATAAACCCACACACAAAGGTAACGTCTAGTTCAACATTCTGACCTGTTTAGTGTCATAAATAAATAGTTAAATATGAACCCACGCACCAGAGTAATGTATAGTTCAGCATTCTGATTGGTTAAATGCCATTGATTACTTGTATAATATAAACCCATACACCAATGTGATGTTTAGAAATGCATTATGATCGATCAAGTGTCATTGATTACTGGTATGTTATAAACCTATACACCAAGTTAATGTCTAGTTCAGCATTCTGACTTGGTCAGTGTCATTTATTACTAATAATATAAGCCTATACACAATAGGTAATGTCTAGTTCAGCATTCTGACTGGTTCAGTGTTATTAATTACTAGTATAATATGAACATACAAACTGAGGTAATGTTTAGTTCAGCCAACTGAATGTTCAAGTGTTATTAATTACTAATGTAATATAAATCCCCACACCGGTGTGTATGTCTAGTCAAACACTCTGACTGGTTCATTGTCATTAATTATCAATATAATATGAACACATACACGAAGTAAATGTCTAATTTAGCATTGCGCCTTGTCCAGTATCTTTCATTACTAGTATAATATAAAACTACACACTATGGTTATATCAAATTCAGTATTCTGACTTGGGCCGTGTCATAAATTACTTGTATGATATAAACCCCAACACCAGGGTTATGTCTAGTGAAACATTCTTACTAGTTAAGTGGCATTTATTACTTTGTATAATATTAACCCATACACCAAGGTTATGTCTGGTTTAACATTTTGATTCTCTAGTTCTGTATTCTGACTGGTTCAGTGTTGTTGATAAATTAGTACAATATAAATCTGCACGCCAAGGTAATGTCTTGTTCAGAAGTCTGACTGGCTCAGTGTCATTAATTACTAGTATAATTATTTACCACTATACGAAGGCAATGTCTAGTTCAGCATTCTGACTGGTTCGGTGTAAATGATTACTTAGTACAATAAAATCTACACTCGAAGGTAATGTCTGGTTCAGCATTCTGATTGGCTCAGTGTCATTAATTACTAGTATAATTATAACCACTAATCGTTGGTAATATCTAGTTCGACATTCTGAGTAAAACATAAACCTCCACACCACGGTTATGTAAAGTTCAATATTCTGACTGGTATAGTGCCATCGATTACTTAGTTCAATGTAAATCTACACACCAAGGTAATGTATGGTTCACCATTCTCACTGGCTCTGTGTCATTAATTACCAGTATAATTATAAACCACTGAACGAAGGTAATGTCTAGTTAAGCATTCTCACTGGTTCATTGTCATTAATTATTAGAATAATATAAATCTACATACAAAGGTAATGTCTAGTTTAGCACTCTCAGTGTCATTGGTTACTAGTATAATATAAACCCATACACCAAAGTAGTGCCTACTTCAACATTCTTACTGGCTCAGTGTCATTGATTAATAGTATAATATAAACCTACACACCAAGGTAATGTCTAATTGAGTATTCTGACTGGTTCAACCCCCCTGACTTTTTGCTTATGATCGATTTTTTTTGAATTTTTAAAATAAGCCCATTTTCCACATTTACCCAATATATATGAAAATAATCAACGGCACATACTAATATCATTGTATGCGTATTATTTTATGTAAACATGTTAGACCAAACACAATACAGCTTGAATAGCCCATTTGTTTTTTTCAGTTATTCTTTCAAGACTGGTGTCCACTTCCGGTTTTATCGTAAAATTTTAAAGGTCATTTAAATGGCTCATGCCAAATACATTATTGTTTTTTTAAATAAAACAGTGAAGCCTATTCATAATAATAATCGCTGAAAATTTCAATGCTGTGCCACAGATAATAAAGCGTACAGAGTAACAATGCACAGTTGATATGCAAATTGCATGGTTAAAGCTAAAACTCTTTGGTTAAGCTGCTGATAGTGGCTGCCTTCATGTTAACGTAGAGGAGAAACGGAGAGTTCAATTGTCACACAACTTTTGATTCTTTCTTTATCTTATGTCTTAGCTCTTATTGACAGCTTCAAACTTAATTGAAATACAAATGGATGACATATCCGAGGGATATTTTATATCACAGTAAAAAGAGTGACTTTTTGAAATGAAGGTACCTTGATTCTGACTTCGTCTGTGCAACATCTACCAGTCATTTTGAAATGGCATAATTTTCAGAGTCTCGAAAAAGCCTTGATTTTTATGGAATTAAAATTTTATAAGAGCGATGTTTTCTTTCTGAACAGGCGCAAAAATGTGTAGGTGGCCATTTATATCTTCGGTTCAGTGTAGTTTGTAGAATATTACGAATCTCACAGAATTATAAAGGTTTCTTTCAGATTGTGCAGAAATTTTAATTTGTGAAGCAATGGCTGGCCAAGCTGGGTGTACTAAACCATCAGTTTGTGGCCAAATTAGAGGCCATTCTGATTGCTAAAGGTTAGAAGCAATTAAACGATTTTGACACATTTAAACTTTATGTCGGATATGCGGGTGGGATAGTTGAAACCACAATTAATGAATAAACTTTTAATAATTGAATTCCTAAAGTTTTAAGTGTTTATTATATTTTCTGATTCAACAGGTATGTCAAATGTGTCAACACTTGACTCAATTTTCACTTTCATACATTATAATTTCGATGTTCCATTATGTATTCTTTAATGTTCCAGATAAACATTTTTTAACAAAATTATTTTCTTATCCATCAGTTTTAACATTGGTTCTGGTGCTCAAAACAACCGCCTCTTTTCTCAAAACCATCGCCTCTTTGAGGCGGTTCTTTTGAGTGCCCACAACATATGTTTTGTTTGAGAAATATTTTTTAAAACTATACGAGTATATACACACCCTTATCCAAATGTGTAAGTCAAGTGGTTTCCACATTGCATTTCTGCTCCGTTGCTTGTGTCATCTAAGTAAAGGCCAACAATTAGGTCAATGCCCCAGCCGAAATGTCAGCATTTGCAATTATAGTCCGGTTGTGATGGTAACATGGCGATTTTTTTAATCAATGCATGTAACATTGCCCGAGATCAGGGTCCAAACTGTTTGCCTCTATTCTTACAATAGTTTTTCTGTAAGCAAATGTATGCACCAGTCAGCTTAAGTAGACGACATCGTTTTTTTTTTTTTGTTGTTTTTTTTGAAGGGGGGGGGGGGGGGGGGGTGTTAAGCTCTGTTTCTAGAAGACGTCAGGATTTGTCACGAGTATTACCGGTACATTTTTCGCAATGGATCGAATAGCTAGGACATACATATAACATAGCACAAGGGTATAGCTTTGCAATGTTAGAATGTTTAATATATGCGCAGCCTGACAAGAGCATTCACCGATCGCACATGTAAATTATGAAAAAGACAAAGGTCAAAGCCAACACTAGATATCTAGCCTGAAAATGCACATCTATACTTTATTACTGTACTTATGGATTCATCTTTCTGGTTTGATACAATAAGCTTGGGATGGTCCATTGTATATATCGAGGGGTCACAGGTTATATTTTCTAAATACGTACTACATATTTTCTTTGAATATTCTTTTTGTCTTTGCAACTAGTGTAGACACTGATGAAATGTTGCATTCTGGGTAGTCACTGTTTGCCAAATCACGCATTTAGGAGTCACTAGTATACAAAGGGGTAAGACATATGCGAAAACTGAAAGTTCTTATGAGCTAATATATGCATCAAAAATATCAAAACACATGTGTGTCCGAGGCAGACTAAGATCAGCCTGGGCATCCACAAAGACTGATCAGAGTATTCACTTTCAACGTGGATTAACCATGTGACATCAGCTATTGAATGCATAACAAAAAAACTCAGATATCAAGGCTGATCCTAGCATTGACTGGGTCCCAGTCAGATCGCTTTAGTGGGCCACTTTCGGTCCGCTAGCGAAACGCCATTCAATGGCGTTTCGCTGGCGGGCCGAAAGTGGCCCGAAACTGTATGCTGGCTGCGGTGCAAATTTAATTTTGTTTGTTGATCCGAGCCTTGGCTGGGAGCACGATTTGTCATGTACTGAGTTAATGCTTCTTTCAATTTTAGACCTCTACCTTGCGACGAAGACCAGAACGAGATACAGGCGGTCCGAGCATTACTCCCACTTCGGGATCATCATCACGCTCATCTTCTTCATCATCGCCCTCATATGGATGAACATCAGTGTAGCTGAATACAACGAAAGTGCCTTCGAAATCTATGGAGATAGAATGGCATGGATTCTCTATACGATCGTTATGACCCCCTACCTTTCGCTACCAGTGGCGATCGCCGGATGTATTGGCTTGCTTCTATTCAATCCGTACGAGTATCCACCGGAACCGACATTTTCTCTGTCCTCAGCGCCGTTCATTTGCTTCCGGGTTGTTTCAAGGGGAGACTATCCTGGTTTAGTGAAAAATAATGTGGAATATAACATGCAGCTGGTTCAGAAATTAGGGTTAGAGAATTTCGTGTTGGAGGTGGTGACTGATCGCAACATTTATCTACCGGACAACAAGTGGACTAGAGAAATCGTTGTACCAAGTTGGTATGAAACAAAGAACAGAACCATGTTTAAAGCAAGGGCACTCAACTACTCTTTAGAAAGCGAGGTCAACCGATTGTCTGGCAATGATTGGATTGTGCACCTCGATGAAGAAACTATTCTAACGAAGGCATCAGTTTATGGCATCTTAGATTTTATCGCTAATGATATGGGGGATATAGGACAAGGGCCAATATCATACGCTAATGCGACACATATTCCTTGTTGGTCAACAACAATGGCAGACTGTATACGACTAGCTTTTGATTATGCCATTTTTAGATTCCAGTTGTCAATTCTTAAACGACCTGTGTTTGGATTTAAAGGATCCTACATCGTGATGCGACATCGTGTGGAAAAGTCAATAGGCTTTGATCTAGGGCCAAAAGGAAGCATTGCTGAAGATTGCTTTTTCGCTTTGAAAGCATGGAGTAGGGGGTATAAGTTTGAATTTATTCAAGGTGAAATGAAAGAAAATAGTCCCTTTTCAGTGATGGACTACATTCGGCAAAGAAGGCGGTGGTTTGTAGGACAAGTGTACACGGTACTAAGCAGGGAAATAGCACTGTGGTACAAGTTAGGAATTATACTATCAATTACTTGCAGTATACTTGTACCCATCAGTCTTTCTAATATAGCTCTTAACATCTTATTTCCTGTATATAAACCTCTCACTATGAAAGTCCTAACAGGATTTATAGGAGGAGTATTCACATTCCTTTATGCTTTTGGTGCTTTCAAATCTCTCTCAGGAAGAGGCTGGTCCTATAAGTATCTTAGTTTTATCTGTCTCTTAACTTGTGTGATCGTGGCGCCATTGGCTTCGCTCTTAGAGTCATTCGCTGTGTATTGGGGAATGATTACATTAAATGCCAGATCATTCTTTGTTGTAAAGAAGGATATGAATATGAACGACCACGTCCACTAACCTCTAAAATAAGAACGATTCAATAGTGATGAAATGTCGCGGATGAACGAACACGTCCTTTGGTCTCTGAAACACTGATGGAAGCTATATAGTGATACAGTCGGTGGTATTGAGTTGTGCCATGATAATGGTAGTTTCGGTCCCCTTTTTAGTGACTTAATGGGCCTCGTCGCGACAAATTCTGTTGTTTGTATTTGCTCAATCCAGCCTTCTCAGAAACAGAGACTAGATAGACTATCAAAAACTGAAGATATTATTCATTCCAGGGAGCGAATAACAAATGCGCTGATCAGACTGTGGATGCATTTGCTGATCTGTGTCAATCTTATCAGCAAATAACAAAACACGTTTTTTCTCGCCTAGTCTCAAGGGCTTGATCTAAGGTTCCTGGTTTTCACACCGGGTGACGTGTTATTCCACACTGGTAAATGTATACGTCGATTTGGTGGTATTTACGCGTATTGCCGGTACTTCATAGACCGGAAGTGGTAGATATTGGTGTTAATACTATGTAGAAAAACATGCCATATGCCTAGAGGACTATAAAATTAGATCATTTTTAATTATTCAGTATGTGTATGGCGATTTATGTAAGCATTTAGGAAGAGATTCGAGTACCGATCATCCAGATCGGTACTCGAATCTATTCCTAAATGCTTACATAAATCGCGATGTGCATGCCGAATACCTAAATATGATCTAATTTTATAGTCCTTTAGGCATATGACATGTTTTCTATATATAGTATTAACACCAAAATGTATCACTTCCGGTTTATGAAGTACCGGCAATACGCGTAAATACCACCAAATCGACGTATACACTTACCAGTGTTATTCACTATGCGCGCTTATATACTCAGCATCAATGAAAAGTTACCAGTATCAAAATTTCGATATTTCGGAAAAAATATAATACAGCTCCTTGGCTACTGTTACGTTCATGTTTGTGGTCAACGACAAACTGGTTTGGATAGATAAAACAGTTATACGAGCCCAGGAACTATGGTGCACGTGATGCACGTGCATTTTATGTTTTTTGCAGTTTTTAAGAATTTAAAATCATCATTTTCAGAATACAACATGCCAGGACATGCACTAGACATTTTCATTGAAAACGCCACTAAAATGGTTAAGGTTATCGCATTAAACGCAAAAAATGAGGATCAAACTTTAAGGTAGCACCAAACCTTCGCATTTTCCTATACAATGCAATGGAAACTACAGGGGTCCATCAAGGAATGGTTATAATGCTTTCGGATGTGATGGATACCGTTTTCCATAGTGATGATGCATGGGACTCTATGCCATAAAATTGAGTGTTGAAGTATCCGCCGTTTTTCGTTCAGAATGGACTAAATATTGTCCTATGATAAGTGTATGTAATTTACTGGTAACTTTTCACTGACGTTGAGTATACAATGAACTGGATGGGAGGAAGAGGATAACAAGATGGCATCATCACATGGTCGATGAAATAGTTTTACCATGGGTTGTCCGCATGTACGTGGAGATAATCCACGAGCTTTAGCGAGTGGATTATCTTACGTACAGGCGGACAAACATGGTATATCTGTTTTATACCACCTACATCAGTGTAGACCTTGCACAGCATGAGATATTTCGTGTCAAAGTTGGTAAGGGTGGTATAAATTGCTGTGAGATAACTCGTTTATATCCAATAAGGCATTGTGCTTATAAATGCCAAACTTAGGCAAACATCGTGGATTTATGTGCCGAACTGAAAACCAGTACACACAACATTAAAACAACGTCGTATCGACGTATCGACGTATCGACGTCGATGTAGAAACGACGTTGTTCCCGACGTAATGTATTTGCTGGAAAGTGTTTGCCATACCACCCGGCATTAGACTGCAATCTGGGAGTTATAGGGGTAATATTTTCGGATAGGTGTGCAGTTTATTTCGATTGACATATCAACTATTGGCGTGTCTATAGATTCTAAGTTTTCAGTAAAATAAGATTCGGGCATCACAGTTTTAATCACCGATTGGTGATGAAGGATTACACGTCATACAATGTGTGTACAAAAGATGGAGGCTCGAGCATCGGCGTCATTGTCATCGTCATTGCCTGCACTCATAGCCTTTTGTGGATAAGTAAAACTTGATGTGAGCTGGCTCAACTATATATATATATATATATAGCTAGTTCATGAGATTCTGGCTTATATCACATACGTGTGAAGTCATTCTTGAACATACATAATCGGCTATCTGCATACGTTTAGATAAACAAATATTTGGAGCGTAAAATTTATTGTTAACATTTTCTTACCCATCGGTTTTAGCATATGTTTTGGGCGCTAAAAAGAACCGTCTCATTGAGACGGTTCTTTTGAGTACCCACAACATATGTTTTGGTTCAGAAATAAGAAAATTATTTTTTGGTACACACTCGTAACTAAAGACCTGTATCTAGTGGGACTAGAGACAAAAAGTATGGCCTAAGTATTCATCTATGTTCCTACTTTGTATGCGCGAGCAGTGAAGACTCTGGTAAGACTGTTCACCTTTTCAAGCTCCAGTGGCGGATCCAGAGGGGGTTCGCTCGGACCCACTCCCCGCCCCTCTCGTTTTAAATATCCTATGAAAATGAAATAATTTGGTCTCAGTGAGACCAAAATATTTTATTTTCATGGGATATTTAAGAAAAAACAGAGAAATCAGCGAAGCGAACCCCCAAACATTTATACATATAACCCCCCCCCCCCCTTTCTAGAAATCCTTGATCCACCCCTGGGCTAATCTGAAACCTTCGCTTGCCCGAGCATATGAGATAAGGACCAAGATCTCATGAATTGGCTCATAATTTGGCCCCGACACGAGAAAACCTGTCTTCGGGGTTTCCGACAATGGGATTCAAACCAGCCTGCTTAGCTACAGTGACTAGCTAGAAAATTGAAATTTCGCTCGTAGCAAGTCTAGATATAATACTTTCCAATAAGCGAATATGACAAAGATGCTGATCATACTGTGCGGATGCGCAGGCTGGTCTGCGCCTTTGTTGGTCGCAAACACACGAAGACAGAGTTTCTCGCCCATACTATATTTATATGTATTTAAAACTTTATCATTAATTTAAAGAAAATTATTTATTTTTATCTATTTATGCATTAAGCCATGTCAGGCAATCGCATCTGTGATAAGTTGCAAAACATGATTATACTTTTAGTGTAAATGATGTCTGCTTGAGCAATTTAAGCATTACATGTAACCAGTTAACTGCCAATAGCCATTTTGTGTATTTATACATGTATATTGCTAGTGCCAATTTGAACTGTTTCGCTTTAATCAGTATGGATGAACGTTTTCAGAATTAAGCTCTTAAACGTATATATCAGCTTCAGTGTTTTAACTCCAGTGAGGAGCGCAGTGGCTTAGTTGGTAGAGTGTTTGAACAAGACACTTTATTCTCTGCTTAGTACTGGTTCAATCCAGGAAAACAGGAAAAAGAAGCGACATGACTGAAAAATGTTGACTGTGACGTAAAGCTTTGTCACAAACAAAATCATAGGATTGAATGAATTAATATGGCACATTGGAATCGGAATCGAATTCCACAGTTTGGGTGCTGTATACGAATATGACCTTTCAAACAAGGAAAATCTCATTGTATGGTTCACCGTGCGAGTTTAAACATGTTTACACGTTTACTAATTTGATAGTGTGGGTGTACCATAGTTTAGTGAATTCTAACGAACACTAATCCTTAAGAATAGCGACCTGTATGACTGCTCCCCAAGCATGATGTCGGTCGCTGATATTAGGATTGTGTGAGACCGTGACAAGTCTGCAGTTACAGATTTGCCTAAATGTATTCTACGTATTTATGGACAATGCAAATCATTTCATTCATTTTCCAAATCAGTATGTGGTGACTGGAAGACCCATTGACTCGGGTGCAACTCTGTTATCATTAATATTGAGCCGTGGCATTTGATTTCCAACAATTTGATATTTTGACAAGTGTAGACTCCGACGAGCCTCTGCAGCCTCCTTTTAAGCTCAGAAACTCCAAATGGTGTTCAGTCAGTAGCTTAACAATCATAGAATACTCAAGCGACTAGCAAAGGCTCTGATCAGTCTGCGCGTATGCGCAGGCTGATCTGAGGCTTTGCTGGTCGCACATACCACATTGTTGGAAATCTCATGCACTGGCTCATTATTATGATGTTTATAAAAGTGTATACGAACTGGTCACGACTATGTAGAAACCTCGCTTGACGAGTTTATTCTTAAAGAAAGTGTTAAATCAATGTAGAAAAGTTCACATAATGTTGAGTACATATTGAAAAGTTGGTTCATCGTGTCTTATTGAACCCCTCACCCTCGTGCCTCCCAATATGGGTGAGTGTTTCATGTTCATTCCTGTACAAGGTGTGTTACTTGATTGTATCGATTCCTGATCTTTGCCCTCTTTCTTACTTTGCATACATTTTTAATATGAGTCAAATTATAAAACCAAGACAACTCTGTGTATGACGTGTGTAGGATAAATGTACTGTTGAATATGCACGGGAGTCCGCTATAGAGTTTAAATGAGCTGTTGCACAATCCTTTTAAATTAGAGATGTTACGAATTTACAAAATATAAAGGGCACAAAAAGTGAATATGACGAGAAAATACCACTTCCCTTGACTTGCCCACCATGCTCATCTTAGGAGATGAAAGTCTCCCCAATGCATAACAACCAAATAACCAACTACTGGATGTTTTTATCTGTTTTGAGCCGGTAAAGGTGACCGATTTACTCGACTTTTTATTTCTTACCATCACTAACACACATGCAAATACTTCACTACAAAACTTCATTCAACAATATGTCCAAAAGCATTTCCAATCTTACCATTTCCAAAGAAAAATAATGTGTGTTTAATCGGTCGCTCTTTGGCTGAGAGACGAATTACATCACCATATCTACGTACCTCCCAAACAACAGTGCCACATAGTGGCTCTTACTGAAACAAGGGAAAGCAATTTTTCGTCTAATTTATTCCATTCAAACGACAAACATTACATAATCATAGACGACACACAAACCTAATTGAAACAAGAATATGGACATAGCTATAACAACATAGGCAAGCAGCTCCCTCTCAATGAGAAGATTGTCAAACTATCAACCAGTAAGCATAAACAAGGGGACCACCATCGGTCGGCCAGCGGAATGCCACTTGGCGTTTCGGTGGCGGTCCGATAGTAGCCCGAGATTGTATGCAGGCTGGGAAGGGACTGAAAGCAATCCATAAAAAAACAGGAATGAACATGAAACACTCACCCATATTGGGAGGCGAGAGGGGGGGGGTCGATATGACACGAGGAACCAACTTCATGCTATCGTATTAAATGAGTGTTGAATCAATATGGAAGCCCCAAAAGGCGAGTGTTTAATCCATATGGTAGCCCAGTATACGAGTATTAAACCAATATGGAAGCCCCACACAATAAGTGTTAAATAAATATTGAACCATCGTATTAGAAATATAATGACATATGTAAGTGTATGTCAAAGCCGAAAAGCCATGTAATAGATGCAAAGTGTAATCCATTAAACCATCAAGTTTTAGCCGAATGAAATTCAGAAAATGTCCCAAAATCAGAACGCCCGAATTGATAAATACAATGTGCACGTAGGTCAGGGCAACTTGGGTGGTAAGATTGCCTGACCAGTGTTCCGAGGGCTGCGAGCTCGACCAGCAAAATATGCCTGTCTGTCTGTCACAAACCTACGTTGTTCCTTGGTTGTTCAGACAGAGACGTCCCCAAGTCAAAACGCCACGAATTGATCAATGCAAAGTAGGTGGCGATGATTTTGGAGCACCCAGTGAGCTAGGGCTGTGAGCTCGAGAAGCAATCTCTATCTATCTGCCCGCCTGTCCGTTAGTACGAGTCCATAATTACATTGAAGGACACCGATGGACAAGAATAGCCTGTGCATTCATGCGTATAGGCCGATCTGGGTATTGAGTGAAAAGAACAATCAGGTCAATACTTATGATATAGCACAAGTGGTCATTTTCAGAACGATTTACCCAAGCTATTATGTTGTGTCGCTAAGAGATTTGCTCTTAATCCAAGCTTAATATTGGTATTCTTTTCATATAACGTGTAAACAGTAAGTCCGGCATGGTTACGTGACGTAATATCAAAGTAGATATTACAAAATATCAAACAGAAAAGGGCCCTTATCAGTTCACTTAAAATGGTAGGAAATCTACCTTCGACTAACGCGACCATGCACAGGCCAAACCAGCTAGATTTGTACGCAGTAAATGAATGCATTATTACTCTCTAAGATGCCAATATCAGTGTAGTTGCTGATCATTCTATGTGCAGGTTGAAGAGCACAGTTTTAAAACAAAATTTCTCGTAATGAGGCTAATATTCTAAGGTCACCTTAGCGGCCCAATCGGGCGTTAGTTGCATTAATCCAGAGGAAACTTCAGAATATATTATGTCTAAATACTGTATAACTTTATATTAAATTGTAGATAATTACATTGCATCCCATTATATGGTGCATTTATAGGTTTTATGTTGAATTTTGAAAACAAAATATGTGCGTTTTGTTCTAAGCTACACTTAAATGAACGCTTTGTTATACACTGGTATTCCAAAAGGAATTCAGTTTTACACGAATAATTTTTTTGTTCTAAATACATGTATTGGTGATATACTTATGTTTTACATTTATATGTCGAGGGAACACACTGCTCTGATTATTATTTTGTTAGATATGTTGTTTTATGAGCCTGCGTCGTTCTCACACTGGTAAATGTATACGTCGATTTGGTGGTATTTACGCGTATTGCCGGTACTTCATAGACCGGAAGTGGTAGATATTGGTGTTAATACTATATAGAAAAACATGGCATATGCCTAAAGGACTATAGAATTAGATCATTTTTAAGTATTTGGCATGCACATGGCCATTTATGTAAGCATTTAGAAATAGATTCGAGTACCGATCTGAATCTGGATAATCGGTACTCGAATCTATTCCTAAATGCTTACATAAATCGCCATGCACTTACTGAATACTTAAAAATGATTGAAGTCTATAGTCCTTTAGGCATATGGCATGTTTTTCTTCATATTATTAATACCAATATCTACCACTTCCGGTCTATGAAGTACCGGCGATACGCGTAAATACCAATAAATCGACGTATCCAATTACCAGTGTGGTTCTGAATATTCAATAAAAGACCCAGTGAACAAGATATAGTTACTTATCGCATATGCGCAAATGCCTTTAATAAGTAGCAGATAACTGCAAATATCAGAAGCATATTTCATTTCCCGAAACAAACATCCAAATTGGCACGATTGTTCTTTTGATAAAACCCGTTAGCCACTTGAAAAATTCAAAATGACGGCCATTTTTCAAGATGACCGCCATTGCTATGCGGAAATATTGCTAGAAGTCTTAATGTTGGTCCGAGCTTTTATTTACATCCATCATTCGAGTATGTGGACAGCAAAGGCGCTGGTGAGTCTGTGAGTATGTGCATGTGCACAGACTTGCTTGAGCTGCCTGCTAATGCGATAAGTACCAAAATCGTGTGCATTGTCCCATATTTCATAGATTTTCTGTTGAATTAGCGTTACAGGTAAAGTTTGACCTTAGCGGATCAAAAGCTACTGTCCTGCCAGCCAAGAGTGTCAGTGACGTCATGTTTTGTTTACAAAGTTATCAGGGATCCATACGATTAATACACAAGTGATCTATCGATTGGCGTTAGGTCAAGTGGAGTGTACAAGTTAATATTTTACTTAACACATGAAAACAAAATATTACGTCACTGTCACTCTTGGGTGGCTGGACATTTGGCAAGTCCGTTGTGTAGAACGTGAAGCGGAAATCAGGATGAAAAACGGTTACATCCTACCAGTTTTCAGTCCAACGTCGATAGCACGAACTGCAGGCATTTGGTTTTGAAGTCACCGTTACAAGCCGATATTTGATCCGTCTCAGGTCAAACGCCTATACCGTTCACATTATGGTTTTTATTGTACTATATGTTTATAAGTACCAATTTGAGAATACATGTATAAATTATATTTTGTTTTCACGGTGTGATGAATCAATGAAATTGTGTGTGTTGGTTTGAACATATTTTATTTCTCTAATTCAAATTGACTTGCAATTTATAGGAGCTTATAAGATGTTCTTTCCCATTTTTGTGTGTTGACTAATGAGCTTCATAAGTTCACTAATCCGTCCATATTTATGCTCTTTTACATCACCCCACCCCTCCAGTGAGCGGCCAACTATTGGCCCGCCAGCAAAACGCCATTCAAATGGCGTTTCGCTGGTTGGCCGAAAGTGGTCCGAAACTGTATGCTGGTTGGCGATCGTTTATCTTGGTCGTCTACGTAAGCATGCACTACCAGTTTGTTCATACGTAAATTCGAAAAATATGCATACTTGATGTTCATGTCGAGGGTATATGTAATAAAAGAATCCTATCTGTGTTGTCGACCAAGCCAGAACTGCATACGTCAGTATTGAGACTGACGACCAACACTAATAGCTTTCGACCGAGCCTTGTTACTATTGTTTTTATATGTTGTCTGAGCTGAAACTGCTGTCGTTTAGTTGTTTTCGCATGTATGTAAATGGAAAGGCTCGACCAACAGCACAGATTGAGGAAACTGGTATTACATCGTGGGTCACGTAATGTGGGGTTGATTTTTCTGATCGTTTTGTTGAATAATACCTTATACAAGAAAATATTAAATATTACATGTTGATCTTCTTGTTATTGTTGTGTTTTTTCGAATCTTGCGAAATAATATTGGGATTTGTTGCCCTTTGTACTTTTGGTGGCTTGCAATTGGCTATATAAGATTATAAGATTCCATTAAGACTCACACAAATAATGAATTATTTTTCTTACTCACCTTTAAAGCTGCATAGTCTGTAACTTTTGATCTTTTAATTTTAGAACTAATGTTTCTATTTTTCAAGAACACAATAAAAAACTAAAATTCAGGTATACATTTTACCAATTTCGTAAATCTTAACAACTTATAAGTATCAAAACAGTGGTATTTAGGTTAAAATTAGCTGTCTATAATTATTGGAGGGACGCAAATAATTACCAACAAGAGAAAAACACACCTGTTTTATAAGATAATTCACTTTTCCGTGCAGTTTTTAGCTTTAGAGAACAGATTTATTGTGAAAACATAAATAACTTAATTCTACTTTTACAAATGATTTACAAAGATAATAAAAAAATTCGAAAAATGTTCATAGTTGCAGACCTAGTCTCTTTAAATACCGCATTTTTATATTTAAAAAGGGATCACAAAAATTCGTGAATATGCTGAGATGCAGCATATCAAGATGACATCACTTTAACATGACTCATAGGTGTGTTGCTTTTACAATTTCATATATATAGTTTTATAGTTACCAATATAGGGTCCGTGGTAGAATGCGATAGCAATATAGTAGATCGTGATGACACAGCTACCGGCCCATTCAACTGAATGACTAGACATTTTTCATGTTTGAATCTGTGGACATACGTGCTACATTTAACATTCATAGGCATGTTTGGTCTTACAAGCTCTAAAATCGAATAGATTTACGTAAACGTTATACTATGGTTTGTCCACATGTACGCGGAGATAATCCGTGAGCGTTAGCGATTGGATTATCTCCCGTACTGGTGGACAACCATGGTAAAGTTTTTTTTATACCACCTGCATCAGTGTAGACCTGGGATACAACGAGATATTTTGCACTAAGGTGGGAAACGGTGTCATAAAATCGTTATTCTGGGCGTCCCCGTGTTTATTTCTCACCCATTCTCTTGTGCCTTTGTTATATACGTTACAAGTGTTGAAACGTTTAACACGTTCGCTGCTATTCGCGACCTAAGTATTCTAATTAAACTGTTGTTAAGTTGATGACGTTAGCAGGCGATAATAACAGTCTGCAATGGAAGTAAATATCAAGGGTGGGTATCAATCCAGCCATTCACGACATATGTCGTGTGCTCTCTCGCCTGGTGATATACATTAGTAGCATATTTTGCAAATAATATGGACCAGTTCAGACTGACAAGGGTATAGTCAGATCAGGTTCATAATATTTGCTTCCATCATGAGTAAAATTTTTTCTGGAATGCACTTGAATCATGATATGCAGCAGACGTATGAAGCAGATAGCATTTTCAGGACAAAAATATATTGGCACTGGCAGAATAAAAGTTAAGTGGCGGGCAAATAGCGGTACAGTAATAGCCTAACACATATCAAGCAGGCTCGACACGTTGACGCAACGTTGGCTCAATGCCAGATCGACGTTAATTGACCGTTTTTAAACGCTGTAGTTCGACATTGAATCATGGAATCTGTTCCTACCGCCCGAATTAATTCCCCAATTAGGAGGCTTACGAGGCAATATTTATTCTATAATTATATTCTTATTATAAAAGTCGCTAACTGTTTGCTTAGGTTGACATCATGTGTTCTTGTTGCCATGGTTTCGTATCGACTTCCTATAGTTTTAAATTAGATTCGATATTTTAGGCTAAACTGAGAAATTGACACCTCCGGCCAAAATATTCTTTTCGAAGCAGTTCTGACTTGTACATTTGTTCAGCTGTTTTCACAACGTTCAACGGGACGTTTTGAATATTTTTTGTTTACAATACATGTATATACCTATATGCCAGGATTGTCCATTTAGTTGGATGTGTAAACTTGAACTTTTGCTCTATGTGGGCATGTATACCAGTGGGATAAATATCTGAGCCATTCCATCAGAAAACGACACTTGTCATTCGAATTAAGCATTTCTTAACATACATGTCCAGCCATCCAATGAGTTTAGATTTATCAATATTTAATTTTTATCAACTTTACGATCAATGATGGCTCAGATGAGTCTGCGCAAACGCGCAGACTCATCTGAACCATTCCTGATCACATATGCGGTAAATTCCAAAATCTCTTGCCCTGGCTTATATCATTGATTGTTCATTATAACAATAGACTGACCATTGTATCATAGCTGGACAGATCACAAGAAAAATACCATTATATTTGCGATTAGCAAACATTTACACGGTACGAACATGTTTAGTCATAGCGTGTTTTTGATAAGTCGCTTCTTGTCTTCAAAATGGCTTCTGGTTGTTGGAACCAGTACTGGCTCTGATATGCTCTGGATGACCTAAGCACTCGCTGTTCACACTTGTTTGGGTTTTGGTTTAGCTGTGACGGGGTTAAGTTTTATTGTTATTTCACCAATAGTCCAGTCATGGCCTGAAGTAAGATTGAATAATTTATGAACAATATTGACCATGTTGCTGGAGGGGCACCAGATGCATAATAAACATAACAATGTGCATGTTTGTAGTGTTCACATGTCATATTTAGCAGCACTGACATCATATCTGCAAACATTCAGGGACACAAGTGACCCCACGTTTGTCCCTTAGAAAGATACGGTAAACTTTGAGGCTGCACATGGTAAAACACAACATATAACTTGGTTCTACACATAGCCCAATGTTGATAAGGATGCCTACATAGCGAATGGACGGGGTTTCAAGGCTCTTATATATGTGAAGTCGTCATGATAAAGTTAATGTAAAATGCTTTGGCAATTATGCCCCTGCTGAGAGAGAGAGAGAGAGAGAGAGAGAGAGAGAGAGAGAGAGAGAGAGAGAGAGAGAGAGAGAGTGGGTGCAGGTTGCTTTGATGATGTGATTGATTATGTGAAATCGTTCGGTTTAGTGTTCTTTGACCTCTTCCTTTTGGTTCTATATAGTATGCGGATGTTGTGCCTTATCAGGGCCATACTCACTTGTTGTTTGGTGTTCATGGGCCGTAACATATTGTGTTTGGTTTGTCATTTTTTCGTTCTTTCACATTACATTAGTTTGAATTGGTGTTAGTGCACGATCTGGAGACTGTATTCGGCCTTTGTAAACAGCTAACAGCATATCAGAATGGTGACTGAAATATTGGTGATGCCTGGAAAACTGCAAACTGCAGTTTTTCAGGCATCACCCATTTTTTCAGTCGAGATTTTATGATGGTATATGCAAAACAACTTAACATAGTCAAACACAGAATCTATATCGTGCACTAGGTCATATATGACAACATCTATTCAAACAAATTTTATATGACGAAGTCGGGAATAGTTGACCACTAAACACTATACGTTGCTGCATCAGGCACACAACAAAGCAAAGCAAACAAATAACAGCGACAAGGCCAATATACGGAATTAGCAACAGTAATCAATATGGTCAAACTTTGGCAAACAATTATTGTCTGGTCAGTCATTGTTGGTATATTGAAGACAACATAGAATGGTTTGTTCTAATTTATATTCAAAGGTACCATATCTACTAAAATGCGCAATGTCATTCTCCGCTAATGACCAAAATAAATACTTGTTAATTAGCATACGTTCAACACTGTTCGTGTATATTGCTGTCAGTTTTTCGCCAACAGTACTCAATATAATAAAACACTGGCAAACAATATTTGTTTTTCTTAGAATTGCTATTTGAACATGATATTATCAAATATATGGTCAAAGATGTTACCGAGATCTACGATTACGCTGCTAAATACTTCACACACTGAAATCTTTTTAGTACGTTGCATACAGTTTGTTTCATGCATGGACTGTCAATTTACGAAATAAAAAGGATATTTCACCTCGCTCAATTTTTCATAATCTCATATGGAAGTTTTCAGCATTTGACCAATTTTCTGAACATATCCGAAATCCTTAATATCAAGCTAAGATAGCTGTAATCGTCATCCAGCTTCTATGTTTTAATTTTAAGTATTGTTCATGACCTTAAGCTCTTTAGAAAAAGTGAAAACGCATTTGTTATCTCAAGTCGTGCCAAGATACTGCATGATATATTTTAGTAATTCCCCCAAAATAGGATTTCGATTTTAAGATTAAATTATATATTTAAAAAATCTGACATTAGCCTACTTTGAAAAGCTTACATTTTTGTTTTTATTTCATGGACTATCATTTTACCTTTTAGACAAGAAGAAAACATCGGGGCTCACTTCAGGAGGGCTTAATTTAATGCTGCCCTGGGTCAGGTGTGGTGCTTGATTGTATGTGGCGTTCGTGAGCAGGTTCTTCATTGGATCAAGGCATTTTTGTAAAACTAGAAATCTTCCCAGTTGGTATCAGCTACTTCAGGGGTACCACAAGGCTCTGTGATAGGTCCAATCTTATTTTTTGGTCTTCAGTTTAGTTTAAACTTATTTTATTGCCAAATATGATACAGCAATGGGGTTGGGTCACAAGTTCTCACAACATTAGTTACGACCCTTCCCCTACATTATATACATACAGAATATAGCTTATAAACATGGCTTAATATATACAATCTGATTAAAAATACAAGTTATGATCAAAACAGGATGATAGCAATATAAACTAGAAAATTGTAAGTAAATAATAAAAAAAAAAACATAAACATAAGAGTAAATAAATAAATAAATAAGTAAACAAATAAATAAATAAATAAATAAATAAAAATAGATAAATTCAAAATTATATAAATAAATAGAAATAAATAAATAAACAAATAAAGTACAAAATAAATCAAGAAGCAAAATAAAAAAAAAATATGACTGCCAATATGAACCCTTGAAACTTGGAATAAGTTTTTGATTCAGGTCACTAAGTACTCGTATTTACACATAAATGTTTTACGAATTTGTTTTAAAGTTATTTACAACGATAGAGTCATAGAACTTATAAAAAACGTTTCGAAGCATGGATATATCTGTGGATAGCCCTGAACAAGACCATATTTGTTTCGATATTCCAGTTTTCGCTTCCAAAAAGAATCAAATTGATGGTTAAGGGTTGAAACTCCCTAACTGTATCATTGAAAACCTGTCTTTCACCAATATATATAATACAATGAAAGAAGAAATGGGTGGCATCCTCCATCACACCACACCATTCACATAAAGGGTTATGACGAACATGGTTTCTAAAAAGATCATTGTTAAGACTACTACAATTATTTCTTAGCCATGCATGTATAACAGAGCTATATCTGTTTCCTATAATATAATAGGGAGGAACACATGATATGTTAAAGTTTGAAATAATATGTTTCTTAAAAGTTAATAATGAGGATGAATCTTTCAAATCATCTGCAAGAGAGTTCCATAGTCTAATGGATGATGGAATACAAGATTTTTGTGAAATAGTTGTTCGATTGTAAGGTACAGTTATATTTCTAGTATTTCTCAAAGGGTAATCTGAAACTTCACTAACTAAGGGAGGGATTAAATCTTGTATGTATGGGGGTACCATTCCAGTATTTACATTATACGTAAAAGAAAGCTTATGTTGTTGTCTTCTTTGCGATAGAGTTGCCCATCCACACTCTTTAAACAGGTTTTCTAATGATACAGATCTTGTTAATCCTGTGACAAGTCGGGCTGCTTCATTTTGAACCTTTTGAAGTGTTACTGAGTCTTGTTCAGAGCATCCATCCCAAACAACTGAAGCATATTCTATAATAGGTAACATATAAGACATAAACATCTGGTTAAGTGCATTTCTACTCAAAGAAAATTTAAGTTTTCGCATAATTCCCAAAATTTTTGATGCTGACTTGACAATGTTTTCAATATGTTAGTGCCACTGGCCAGTACTACTCAGGGTAACACCCAGATGTTTATGACTATCAACAAAACTTGTCGGAATATTATCAAAGACCAGTTGAGGAAAGAATTCTAGTTTTTAAGAGTAAATAAGACAGCCTCAGTTTTTAGTGGATTGAATGTAACTAGCCACTGTCTAGCCCAGCTTGTCAAAAGCTGCAAATCATGGTTAATTATACCAGCTATATCAGCAATATGTGCAGCAGCATAAAATAGTGAGCTATCATCTGCAAATAGTCTTGTCAAACTAAGAAGGTGTTTAGCTATATCATTAATATACACTAAGAATAAAAGACGCCCAAGAACAGACCCCTGTGGCACACCAGCAAATATAGATTTTAAGCCAGAGAAACATGACTTAATACAAACTTTCTCTTTCCTTTGACTTAGATAACTATTAAGCCACTCTAGAAGTTTCCCTTCAATTCCATTTTGTCTTAACTTAAACATAAGACCCTTGTGCCAGACTCTATCAAAAGCTTTTGAAACATCACAGAACACAATGCAAGAAAACATATTGTTATCAAAAGCTTGACATATATTATGGAAATTGTCTATTAACTGAAAAACTGTTGAGTGGTGCGGTAAGAACCCAGATTGATACTTGTATAAGAGATTATTTTCTATGAGAAAGTTATACCTATTTTTAAAGACAATCCTTTCTTGTAATTTTCCAATACAACTCAATAACGCAACTGGTCTATAATTGCAAGGTTGAGATTTGTCTCCCTTCTTTAAGATTGGGATAACATTTGCAAGCTTCCATATATCAGGAAAAAATCCCTCATCAAATGATCTATTCATCAAAATACAGAGGGGTTTAGAAACAGATTTGGAGACACCCTTGAGCATTTTATGACTTATTCCATCATCGCCACTTGGTTTGTTAGGATTGAGCACTTCAATAATGTTTTCTATTTCAAGTTCAGTGCAATGTATTTGTGACAGAGAGTTATCAGTAAATTTTGAAAAAGGAGGTAATTCGGTGTGTTCATCGTTTACAGTTGAAATAGAAGCAAAAAAGTCATTCAAACAATTAGCTTTATCTAGATCATTAAAATGCCATTGATTGTTGCTGTTTGGGAGTGTTGAACATAAAGGAGGGATAGAAGATGCAGAACTATTGCTTTTTACCAAATGGCGAATTACTTTCCAAAACTTTCTTTTGTCATAATTTTGAAAATCTGAAACGATGATATCCAAATTGTTATAATAAGATTCCTTCGCATGTTTTTTTCTGATTATTTACCTTATTTCTAAATATTTTGTATTTTTTCCAGTCATTCGTATTACCTGTTTTTAGAGCGGTTTTCTTTAATCTGTCTCTTTTTCTTGAATTCCTCCTTATTTCAGAATCGTACCACGGTTTATCATCCACTCGCACTACAATTGTTTTATTTGGTATACACAATTTAGCAAATTCTATAAAACATTTGTAAATAATATACTAGCTTCACTAAAAGTACCCTCTTGAAGACATGACCAATCAAACTCAGAATTTTTTGTATTCAACAATTCATAATTAGCATATTTATACATCCAGACATTTCTAGTAAAAGTTCCGTTTAAATGGTACTCAAATGGTACATGAACATAGGTGGCACTATGATCACTTATTTCAGGCGGTACTTTAATAATACCTTGATTCAAAGGTGACATGTCTTCATGAAGTATTATAGGGTCTAACAAAGCAAGTTGGCGTGTTGGTTCATCTATGATATTCTGTAGGGAGTTGAGAAGTAATACATCTTTCAAGTTATACAGACGGGGATTGAGTAAATCTTCATTCATATCCCCAAGAATAATAATATTGTTGGTAATATCTAAAGCCTTTTCCATATTTTGTTGAGAGCATCAAAAAAGATAGGGTCTGCTGTACGTGGGCTATAAAATAAACCAATGAGAAAGCTGTCCTTATTTACCTTAATTTCGACCCAAAGGGACTCATTCCAGAATGTCTCCAAACCTAAAATTCGTTTATGTGCGAGTTCACAGGAGAAATACATTAATAGCCCCCCACCATGATTTGTTCTATCAATTCTGTAAGGAATGTCATATTTGCTAGACATGATCAGTGATTCTGTAGTTATGCTAGCATCTAGATGAGATTCAGTAAAACATAGTATATCAAAATCTAAAAATTCTCTGTTATATAATCTAATTTGTTACGTATACTTCTAATATTGCTATGCAATATATAGAGAGAGTTATTAATAATATTAGGTCCTGGGTTCATCTCTATGTCACCAGCCTCCAAGAGTAATAAAATAAGAACTATCTTAAAATACAAGCTGCAGATTAAGTCCTTTAAGGCTAATGATAAAAGTTTACAATTATTACCAGTCCATTTTTGTAGATACTTCATATAATAAAAAATAAAAGCCATTGAGAAACTGACTTTGACTCTTTGGTTGAATATACATTTACTGTTGAACAGACCAATGCTTGCACGCCATTGATCTAAACTATTACCCATAATGATATAAGACGATCAAAATAGCGGACCTGCATGCAAGCATTGCATCTCACTACAGTATATTAGCTCATACAGTAATTGTGACCAATTGAGATAGAGTTTAAGTTTGTATTGATGGGGTATATAGCAGTCATAGAAAATGAATAAGAAAAAAGAATACATAGTCAAGAAATCTAAGAAAACTCCGATAAACTTGCATACATCATGCAATGTCATATGGTATGTACATGTAACTAATGAAGTGTCCATTTTTGGATGGTCTTATTTCCATTTTATGTGGTTTAATTTTATTTTTTGAAACATTAAGTTGATCATTCAAGACACACAGAACAGGATTCTATGGCAGTGCATACCCATTAGAGATATCGCAGAAAGTTACATCTCTTTTGGTCTTGCCCTGTTTGTCACCATACATATGATTTGAGGCTTAGTGATTTAACATATATGTATGTTATAACCTGTCTGTAACTCAAATTTATCTAGAACATGTTTAGATATACAAACAAAGAAAAAAGATCAGCGTTAAATTCTAACTATTTTCCATATTTTTAAGCATATGTTTTGGGTACTCAAAAGAACCGTCTTACTGAGACAGTTCTTTTTAACTACACACAACATATGTATTGGTTGAGAAGTGAGAAATTTGCATTCCATCTCACCGAGTTCGCTATCGCTACCTCCTCGCTCAATAGAAATATTTGCCATTTCAATGATAGTAACTCAAAGCTGACTTATAAATACTACAGGCTACTATGGAATTTACTAATGTAATAGTGTTCATTCATTCATAACATGTTCCGTTGATTTGTTTATAATATAATGAAGTTCACGTGATCTTGCATTCCAATGATTTTGAAAAATCTCACTCATCAATGTGAACTCCGTAAATTATCCATCAAATCCTACATTAAATATCACATACAATCACATATATTCATTCACAGTCCCTTATATTATAGCATTGTCATCTAAAATTTGAGAAATTTTAAGCTGGGACAATAAAACAACCAAAAATTGTCACTCCGTTCTACCGCGCGACTTCACCATGATTACCGCCATTTTGCCATTTTGGTCTTCATAAATGACCTCCCAGAACACATCAAATCAAAGGTGAGGTTATTTGCTGATGATACAGCAGTTTATCAGGCCATATCAAACCTCGAACATGCTAAACTATTCCAGGAAGATCTTGACAGGTCGGCAAAATTGTCTTTGGGATAGGACATGGAAAACAATGGCACAATGAAATTTCCTGATATTTGCAACATTTAAAGTCCTGCATTTACATGTAAGCTATATCTAAAAATTCCTAGTTAACAAGATATTTCGGATTAAAACAAAATACACTTTTGTAGGTTTGGCATTAGCACATTATGGCAGTGCTCATCTAGTATCCTCCTATTCCACCAGAAACGAGTTTGATGTTTTTTCCACGCAACAAACGGCGTATTGAATTTTTTCAAACATGTCACCAGATGTATATGAGAATACTTTGAAAGTACCCGATGACGTCACAGCAAGTGACCGCATGACTTTATTGTCCTTACATTAAACAACCGTTTGTACTGGTTCTTTTTTTCATTATACTTAGGAGTGGCATGATTGGTTTTATATTTGATTCCATGTGGTCGAGAGCTAAAGTACACAACTATAACAAGCAGGATGGTCAGTATTTAAATCGCGCTTCCATCCCTATTTTTTGGTGTCCTGGTGGAAAGCCATTGTCTCATTTGGTTTTAGTGTTTCCCTTGTTGTGTTTGGTAGATGAGTTCATTGGGAAGCCCTTTCTATATCATGTAGTATCTAAACAGTGTGTTCAGCCCGGTTAAGGCATGTTCGAAGGGATGCGTTTAGGGAATGACCATTTGGTTTTTATTGTGGAGGGGGAAGAAAACTTTGGTCCCAGAATTTTTTTTACATGCGCCAGAGCCTGGCTGGATAAGTTAGGGATCTTTCATGCCAAACATCTATATGTCTTGATCCACATCAGAATTAAGGGTGAGGTTGGTACCTGGAAACTGGCTGAAGCCCTCCAGTTATTTTCTTACTGACCGTTCCAATGTGGTACTTTTTGTGGATATTTTTATTTTGTGTTTGTCTTTGCCATATTGTCTTGTCTGTATCATGCATCCTTGTGGTCACCTGTTTGGAAAGGGCTGTCTTCTTGGCTCTCCTGTGTGTGATGTTTCTTGTGTTTTGTCACCTTCTCATACTGTAATCTCGGTCAGGCGTTGTACTTGATTGTATCGATTCCTGATCTTTACCTCTTTTCTTACTTTTTTGTGTGGTTTGGTCCTGGATTATTTTCAGCCAACCAGAATCATGCGTATATAAACAAAAAAATGTTTATCAAATAAAAGAGTTGATAGTGACCTGGAGATGGGTACAAGACTGATCATTAAAAGAACTGTTTTGTAAGAATTGGATGCAAAATAATTTAATACTTGCTTTGATAAAATATCTGCAATTTTAATGCCATTGAGTAACAGCATTAAAATTAGTTACAACGAATCTATATTGGCTTTAAATTCTCATTGGTCATATTTAGACTGTCCAAATATAATCATAGATTGAGCATGACAAGGTCACAAAAGAGGAGCCTTAGTAAACAAAATGAAAACTTCGAAGTGAAGTGAAAAAAATGGTCCAAAAGCCGTTTTACACATTACATAATATCATCTGCTAAAACTTGGTCTAAAAATCCCACCACACATCCCTTTTTCGTGTTTGCACACTGAGGCTGTGCTTGACACCAGCATTATACCGATACAGACTGTAAAAAATGCACCTTAACATTATAAATATTTATCACTACCCTAATACTCTTATTCCCTTTTTCTCTATTTCCCTTGCACTTTCAATATTTCTTTCTTTCTTTCTTTCTTTTTTTCTTTCTTTCTTTAGTTTTCTCTGCGCTTTAGCAGGCAGGGTCCTGGCTCTTTTCTTCTTGTGATCTGTCCTGGAAATTTTATTATTGCGAGGCCCGGTCCTGACTTTTTTTTCAAAAAACAATCCCCAACTCCATAAAAATCAAGTGGTCGCTCAATTACTTACCGGAAAGGGTCCCAGTTTAGAATGGACCTCCATTCCCCCCCCCCCCTTCAAATTCATACTTGCTGTATAATTGACAAGAAATATTGGTTGAATGAAAGACATGGTGAGAACCTTGAAATTACCGATACATAAACTAGAGATATTACTCCATCTACATGCGGGCATGACAAAGTTTTTTCCTTTTTAAATTTCAACGTAATCCAAAGAGGGCAGTACGACCCCAAGAGGGCCCACTTGCTTCTCTAGGGGTCCGTACCAGTATTCTAGGGAAACCTATGGCCACTTGTGATTTTCCAATGTGTTTGCCCCCACTGCATCCGCGCATAATCTAGGGAGCGAATGACAGAATGGCGGATCTACGTCATAGTTTATCGCCTATGCATAAGGCAGGTCTTCTCTCGACACATCTTAAATACGTTTATTGAATTGACGTGTTACATGTGTCTATGACATCTAGGTATATCAATTTGGGCGAAAATATCCGGAACAAATATAAAGCACTAGTAATTGTCATAAACATTTGAAATAAGAGGCAATTGAAAATTTAAAAGACCAACACTAGATTGTACTTTATAATGTCCGAAGCTGATACTTGTATAATAATTTCATTTGACTCAGAATTTAGTTTTGGCAATAAAGGTGAGGTCAGCAAGAAAAGATCCTGTTAGTATTTTCAAAAATAGTAAGTGAGTATGATCAGGAAATACCACCATCACAAACCGCAGACAACCCCATGGCACCGTGAGGAAGAGCCGTTCAACCATCACAGCAATTAGTTGCGAACTCTCATATATGGTAGTGTATGTTCTTGGCCTACGCTCAACACACATTAAACTGGAATGGAAAGAAAAATGACAAAATAAATCATGTGTATTTTTTTCATTATTATGGTCTTTAAGCTAGCGAAAAGATAGAAGGAATCGCCACATTTTGGTTTGGCACATGGTCCCAGACCTGTAGATGTTCTCAATTAAAGCTTTAGGTAAGCTGTGGTTCTCACAACTCTTAATATCCATTATGGACTAAGTATAATCAATTAACAGGTATAATATATCCTGATGACGGCCATGTTTACCTTTTTGTTTGGTCCCTGAAGGTGGACATCCTGTATGGGAGGCGCAGTTCATTGAAACGTATCGAGATGCAAGGCCATTTTTCTAAGCTACACCTATAAACTGAATCAACAATGTTTCAAAATGGCAGCAAATATATTCTTATAAATATGAATGGTATTCCGTTAGCCATAAGCTTCGACATACCTTTTGAGCCAATCACTTTAGGCTGCTGTCCGTTCTAAGGCGGTGGTGGTGTTGTTGTTGATTCATTGTTATTGTTGCCTCCCATTGTTTGTGGGGTTCTGTGTTTGGTCCTTGTTTTTATACTGTATTTTGTGTCCTTCTAGGTTTGCAATCATTTTGATAAAGGAACTAGAATTGGTTGCTTTACTTTAATTTTCTTTCTGGTGTCTTGTGACTGTTAATGTTCTGCGGCTCTTCCTCTTTGTGCCATGCGTTGGTCTGCAGTCTGTGTCTGTGGTTTTCCTGGTCATACTCACAATTTTTTTTCTCATATTCCAAATAGTCATATCTATTATTCTGTAAGATATTGTTAACAAATAGAGTTTTTACTTTGCCAATCTTATCTTTACGAAGTTGATAGATATTGACATGTTTATATTTTTCCAGTGATGTGCTCATGTATTTTATAACAGGACAATGTTCAGTATTCGCTTGTCAGTAAAAGACAAACATCAGTCAGTTACTTGCTTAGTTTTTTTCTGGACATGAAGACACATATATTATTAGAACTATCATGCTTTTTTAAAATATTTCAGTATATATATATGAAAAATAAATGGCATAAATTAAATTAACAAATTATATGAGCACTATTTAAATACTTGTGTTTAATAATATCATTTGATAGGATCACGGCATTTGTTTATCTTTCTTTGGAAGTAAAATACATCTGAGAATCCCTAAAACTTAAATTTGATAATTTACTGCCTTGCTATGTTGGTTAAATGCTACATACGTTACAAGATTTGTAAATTATATGCAGAATGGTAAGAATGTGTCCAGATAACACGTACTGATGATTCAAAGATGCATAATAATAAGACTATAGCCTACTTTTCATAGAAACAGGTATAAAACGGTAATTATGTTACTGCTGTTAGAAGAAATTTATGATATATACCTGTACAAATTACCAAATACCTGGACTAGTTCATATATTTTGTTTACAACGATTCTCATCTATCTTTGAATCATCAGTAGTTTAGTATGATAGGTAAACAACGATATGTAATAGGTAATGCCAGAAAAGGGATGCAGAAAGTGCTTTTAGGGACGTCGCCATAATACATGTACCATATATATACATTCCCTGGCTTTTTAAATACTAACAAATGTAAGCTATAGAAGAACTGTTTTGCAATTTAGTATGTACTGCTGACATTCATTTATTTTCTTAAACAGATACAACCATGACACTGAACCATTAGTTTACAGGAGATTACAAATATGAAGTTAAAAAACTTGTTCTAATGGAAATAAAATACTATATATACCATGCAAGATGCTGCAAGAGCAACATGAACCTCACAGTGCTACAACATAGACTCACATTTCTATACCAAACATATACGTACTTGTCCATTTAAATAGGGAAATATGAAGATTTTAAAAAAACCTGGCAACATTACCATACATTACATGTATTAGATAAAACGGCAGACTGAAAATAATTATATAAATAAATAGCAAATAAAATAAAACTCAGCAGTCGCTAGCCTATGTTGCGCCCACCTCCCATATTCTCCCTCTAGATACCCTCTCTTCCTTCTATAATCTCATTTAGTTAAAAAAAATCATCTTTGTAACTTTGCTCTTGTAAGGACTTTATAGAATAATCTAATATCACCCAAATTGTATTAGAATATGTACACACATTGAAGAATGAAGGGTGTGAGAATGATAAACAAACAACTCTTAAAACTATATTATATAATTGTAAGATGTGAGCAGTGATGGCCCTCCCGACCCTTTGCACATCATGTTACTGGGGGATTAAGAATAAAAGTGGGCATCCTGTTTTGTCTTTCTTAATAAATGTGTATGGGTATCAATCTAATCTAGTTTAGACCACAGGAGCTTAATTGGCACAATTTATATAGGGACCCACTGGACTTTGCTACATACTAGATATATAACCTTGTGCCTCGTAGTTGCAAAGAAGTAGATTTCTTTAGGGTTTTCTCATGATATATCTATGTGCGTTATTTATCCCCAGGGCATGGCCAGTTTCTATCCCAGTGGTTTGATGTGCACAGTTTATGAAGGGAACTACTAGACATTACTACATACTAAATATATAAGCTGTGGTCCTCATGGTTTCAGAGAAGAAGAAATTTTAAAGTGTTCCTATTCTTAGTATTTGGGCGCTTTTCATTACCAACCAGAGGTCTTATCCAATCAGATCTAAAACTTAATTCTTTACATGAAATTTGATCACAACTAGCCAATGCACATTAGAAATATACTTCATTGAAATGTGAACGGATGACGATGGATGACGGGTGATAGACACTTGCCATGCTAAAACTTCACTTGAGCAATTAGGCTCGGGTGAGCTAGTTATTCCAGGGATTATATAATGCAGGTGGGGGATTACAGGGTTTTCCCTTTACTTTTAGAAAATGGGTCATTTGACCCCTTTATATAAAATAAAGACCAAAAGATTTTCATTTAAGGGATAATTTGGAAAAAAGGGGTCATTTTCTATTTAAATAGGGGTCAGGGAAAACCCAGGAGGAAGAACTTGAAGCTGAAAAATACATGATAATGTACTTGACAAAAATCTTCCTGTGTTCGTTTTCTTTTGTTTGTCGATAATTTCACGGGTATGTTTGTTTACTTTCAGGGATATGGGATATTTAGGAAAAATTAATTACGAGGTATGGGGATATTTGTCGGTATGGGATATACTTGCCTGTAAACTTCGAGGGGTATGGGAAGTTGGTTTTCCCACTATACAAGCCTCACTATTTCTACTAAATGACAACTTTTTTTATCAAACAAAAGGCAAGTAAAATAACATAATACAAGGGAGATAACTGTCAAAGGATGGAGCGTTTACTTTACAAATACCTTTATTTTGTTTATGTCCTTAGGTAGCCTATATAACAAACAACATTTTGGGACGGGAGCCCGCTTATAATAGTGGAACATGTATTTTGATCCTCTCTACCATCATCAAATTAAAAAAAAAAAAGTAGTAAAGTTGGACCCCCTCTGGAAAACTTTCTGGATCCGCGCATGCAACACACGTACAAACAAGACGACATTAGTAGGACCAAAATGAGTGTCAGTGTAAAGGTTAAAAGTACAGAACTGACATTCAAGTGATGCCCAACTCTTCCAAGCTAAACGTTTGCTTTTAGCCTAATTGTGTTGCTCCGACCACTGCAAACCAATTGTTTCATTTGGTTTAGGATGGACTCCGCACCTGCAATTGGAAAAAGTGAATATTTTGGGCTTATTTGAACCCCGAAGAGCTCTGCCCACTATTTATTACCGTCTGGATCTGTCACTGTAATATGACTATCTAATAAGTCCGTTCTTTGGACGAGCTGCGTGCGCGAGTGATTTTGAAAACGGCACTGCTTGGCAGGACTAAACGTCTCCGTAGTGCCATCCATCCCACATCGGCCACCCCTACTGCTATCTTTTTTGTGACACATAAATGAAAGCAGTTGGGATAGGATGAGTGTTTGTACAAGGAATGATTAAGCAGAAAGGGTTATTGTGTAATCTTGCTTGTCACAAACGAATGAAATCAAGCATAGTGCAGTTGGGTTGTTGCTGGTATTAATATGCACATATTTAGCAATGGCACGCTCTGTAATCAATGTCAATGACCCCGAACACGTCAAACGTGGTAGGGTTATTTGGCGCCTTAAAAAGTACATATTGATTGCAATCATAAATATAAATGCATGTTTGCAATTGATTCTAACACGAAGAACAAACATAAGACCTGCCAGCGGTTTAATCGGTAAGTAAAAGAAGTTTAAATAATAAACTCGTCCGCGACATTTTGGTACTCATGGCATAGACGATCAGTTTAACATGGAATGGCAGTATCAATGGGGCAAAGGGGCGTAGGCTCAGACGAGTCTGCCACAAAGTTGACATTTTATTTTATTTCCATGTAATGTTGAATCATTATCCTTTGTTTTATCTTCTTTTTTATATCTCGACTTGTATATACATGTATACTAAGAGATGATACATCGATAAGTTAGGGATCTATAAAGCGAACCAAACATTTATGTGTGAAATAAGGGTGATGTTGATACCGTCAAACGTGTTTAACCCCTCCCGTAATTGTTATCTGTGTTTCTTGTAGGTCTTTGTCTTGCTGTCGTGTCTGTTCCTTGCAGCATTGTGGTCACCTGCTGGGAAAGGGCTGATCTCTTGGCTCTCTAGTGTGCGATGTTTTCTTGTGTTTTTGCCACTATCCCATATAATGGCGAGTGCGGATCCAGAGGGGGGGGGGCAGGGGGTCCGGTCCCCCCTGGAAAAACACAAGTTAAATGGGTTTCTATAGGGAATAAGCAATTGGACCCCCCGGAAAATGTTGGACCCCCTCTGGAACCTTTAAAAATGACAGATTTCTTTGAAATTAACCATTTGACTTCTGTATAAGAAGCTGAGGACTAATAAAAAAACAAACAAAAAAAAAACAAACAAAAAAAAACAACAACATTGTCAGAGCTTTTTATAGTCAGTCTGACCTGGACCCCCTGACGAAAATTCCTGGATCCGCGCATGAATGTCCTGGGTCGGGTGTGGTACTTGATTGTATCGATTCGTGATCTTTGCCTTCTTTCTTGCTATGAAATGTTATTGGATAGCTGCGTAAGCTTCTTCATCTTTGCAGGCTAGATAAATTATTAATGTTTTAGACGTCTGCTGTTTTTCTTCGAAATTAAGAGTTTAATAAATACTATTAGTTTAAGGAATACCATAAGTGTAATCCAAAATGCGATTTCAAAGAAAGGAAATTTCAATGTTATGTGATTTTTATTAGTAAATTTATCAAACACGTCGCGAAAAGTGATAAAATGCTCGTGCTCTTTTCTTCCACGCCTTTGATAAATTCCATAATACATATGAGCAGTCATGTAAGATTATTACACGAGGGCTTGGCAAACGTTAATACACGGAAAAGAATGTTATAAAAAATCATAGTCATTGTTATATATATTCATTTCCAGCACAAGCGTTTACAGAACACAGTTTCAAATATCCTTGACCGGCAATTTGTTTATTTGTGCCTTGCCTTGCTCGGAAAGGGCTGACCTCTTGGCTCTCGTTTGTGGTGTATATCTGTGAGTAAGTCACTTTTCCATTGGTATTTTGGGTCAGGTGTGGTACTTGATTGTATCGATTCCTGAATTTTGCACCTTTACTTATTTTAATTATCAAAAGTCTTGTTTTGTAACTATTGTGATTAGAATTGTGATTTTGCTTAAGTCTTCGACAAGGTTCCACACAGGAGGCTTCTACACAATTTAAAATACTATGGGATTAGAGAGTCTACTCACAGGTGGATCATCTCGTGGCTCTCTGGGCGCACTCATCAAGTAGTTTGAGACGGCTAAGCCTCAGATCTAGTCCCAGTGCTATATGATGTGCCCCAGGGATTGGTCCGAGGTCCGGTCCTGTTCCTCCTGTTCATAAACGATCTGCTGGATAACATAAGGTCTTCTTTTCGCCTGTTCACCGACGAGGAATATACCTTCACTCCAGGATTGTATTATCTTGCAAAAAATACTTCACCAGCTTAGGACTGTTGATAGCCAATTGGTATATTAAATCTAATGTCGCCAAATGTCTCTCTATGAGAGTGACTCGGCATCAGCACCACAAACTCATGCTTTTGATTATTCACTTCAGAACTAAACTTAAGAAAATGTTCATTCGGCAAAATACCTTGGTATAACCATCACTGATAACATGGATTGGGGTCAGCACTTTTCAGAAATCTCTTCAAAAGCGACTAAGACACGTGGCTTCCTTCGCAGGAACTTTGCTTTTGCACCTAGGAGTACTAAGGAAGTTGCATACAAAACTTTGGTTCAGCCTAAACCAGAGTACACAACACCCATTTGGAGCCCTAACTCGACACTTCAGATTAATCAGATTGAGAACCTTCAGAGGACAGCGGCCCGCTTGACCTGCAGGAGATGAAGAAACACGAGTAGTGTCGGCTAAATGCTCAATGAGCTTGAATGGCTATCTCTTGAGGCCCTTAGGGATCAGTCCTCCCTGCTTCTCCTTCATAAGATTCATTGCGGAGCAGTGTCTTTTGAAAAAGACAAGTATTTGACCCCTGCTCACATTTTGAAAACTACCAGGTCATCGGACTGTGCTAAATATTGTTGAATCCAGACCTACAGTGATGCCCTGAAGACTTCTTTCCCCTAAACTACTCCCTTGAACTATTCCCCATAAAATAGTCTGTCTCCTTCTGTGGCCAATACCCAGACTTCACAGGTGTTTAGGGCACTCTTCATTTAGTCAAAAACACAGCTAACAGTTTTTTCCCCTCAAAATTTCATACTTTGCACTCCCTGGCATGATAAGTCTTGTTTTGAAGAAAAATCTGCGATTCTAATATCATTAAGTAACAACATTTAAGTTAGCTAAAATGAATCTGTTTTCTTAAATTATCATTGGTCATCTGTTTGCTGTTTAGACTGTCCAAATATATTCATAGATTGAGCATGACTAGGTCAGAAAAGAGGAGCCTTAGTAAAGAAAATGAAAACTTGGAATACTTTGAAGTGAAAAAAGGTCCAAACGCCGTTTTTACACATAAAATATCTGCTAAAATTGGTGTAATAAAAATCCCACCACACTTCCTTTTTCCGCGTGTGCACACTGAGGCTGTGTTTGACACCACCAACATAATACCGATACAGACTGTAAAAATGTACCTTAACATATAGATATTTTTCACTACTCTTTTAGTCTGCTTTAGTATGCCAGGTTCTGGTGGCTTTGTTTTCTTCTTGTGATCCATCCTTGATTTTTTTTTATTGCGAAGCCCCGTCCGACTTTTTTTTTCAAAAAAGCTCACCCCCATAAAAATCAAGTGGTCATTTAATATTTGTTTTTATAAGAATAATCATTATTATAATTGTACTGTTAAATTCATAATTGAAAGTGTTCAGGAAATTGGAAGAAAACTTAAATAAACATACTGAGGCTTCTGGAAAACATAGAACATATTTTTTGTTAGATTAATAGCCTTCTGCATGTATTTATGGGGGTGGGGTTAAAATCAATCCACTTGAAAGAAAATTTGTATGGTGATTCAAGGTCTAAATGGTAAAATAACAGACCATAAATAAATATAAATTTAATGCATCTAGCGGAAAGTATTGAAAAAAATATTTTCAAGGACTTGCCAAAACTATCTCGTCACGAGTCAGAAGGGGAAATAATTTGTCACTTTTTAGAAGCTTTATGTCATGTACAATAATCAAACATTAAAATAAGAAACTTGCTTAAGATTACAATTATTTTGGTTTGATATTTAGATTAAGTATTATTCAGAAAATATGTCAAATGTTGTAATGGGAATGTGAAAAAACATAGCACAGTAAAAATTTCTTTATAGTTAAAATATTGATATTTATTGCACTAAGCACATTTTAAGCAAAGTATTGAACATAGTTCAACATGGAAAGTCTTTAAAAACATGTGTATGTACATAAATATGCAAACCATGTGGACTTCGATCCGACAATCAGACACCTCATTCTGTGGAGTCAGATTAAGGTTTGCTCTTTATGTTTAGGCCCCCGTTAACTTAGATTTTGTGTGTTCTATTCATATGCTTCTTCATTGCTCTACGACGTACATTGAGCCAATGCATGAGATTTCCAACAATGTGGTATGTGCGACCAGCAAAGCCTCAGATCAGCCTGCGCATATGCGCAGTCTGATCAGAGCCTTTGCTTGTCGCTTGAATATCCTATGAGTGTTAAGCTACTGACTGAACACCATTTGAGGTTTCTAAGCCTAAAAGGAGGCTGCACAGGCTCGTCTGAGTCTACACTTGTCAAAATGCCATATTGTTGGAAATCACGTGTCACGGCTCATTTGTCTTTAGAGTAAAATGAAAGACCTGATAACAGGTGAATACCAATATGAACATAAACTGTGACTTTTAGGACATTACTTCTACGAGGGACATTTGGAAAGTTCGTAGCATGGTCTTACTCTCAGTAAATAATCGCCAAACCCATCCATGTTTGGCATCATTTTAAAGAGCTAATTTTCCCCTATGTTTTGACTTAAATTTCATTTGCAGACATGCAAAATATTATTATGAATACGTGTACTGTTTGTTAACTGGAAAAAGCAAACTTTTAATGGAATACTATTAGGTAACTTTTTGCCTTTTGAAAAATTGTGCCAAAAATTAACATTATTTGATGATATTAAATAATTTTGTAGCATTTGAAAGGCCACCATCTGGTAAGTCATTAAACAAGTAATGGCCAAATTTGTTGTTTGTATTAACTCAATACCGAGACAGCAATACCAAAACCATTTAGAAAGCAGAGCAATGCCTTTATTTTTACGGCTTAAAATCGCATGTCTTAATGCACATACTTTGAAAATATATAACCGACAGTAGTTTAAACATGCCCTAGCATTTTTGTCAAGCACACTTTATGCACTTTGTATTAAAACAAAAATAAATTTTATAAACCAGAACAAAGGTGTGCAGGTTATAATTCTCACTTATAATGTGGGTGTTTGATTGTGATATACTTTGAACATTAATTTCGCCTTTCTTAGGAACAAGCGATCATAAATGGACTGTATATAAATTATTTCAAAACTTCGTGTGAGTTTTCTACGTTGTAATCAAGTATTACTCTAACTTCTCTCTTTTGCATCCACACAATCTCTTGTTTGTAAGTTTGAGAAGTATTTCCCCAGTTAATGTTACAAAAATCAATGTGAGGTTGTATGTATGACTTGTAAAACTAAATGCGATGCTCTTGTGATAAGCAAATTTTCATTTTTGACAATAACCATATATTTGATTTATGATATAATCATCTAATCAACCAGAACGACAGAATGTATGGAGTAGAAAAAAAATCAAGAGGGAGACGACTAGCCAGATGAGGACTAAATAATTCTCCAATATACAGATGAAGACACAAATGTAGAGACATTGCTGGTAAACATTGGCAAGTCATTAACGAAGAGTAAGAATAAAGGTGATCCCAAGATTGAGCCTTTAGAAACACCACATGCAACAGGTCTGAAATTGATTTGGTATTGTCTATTTGGACCTGCGAGCTATACAATACTTGTGTTTTAACAGCAACAGAATATAGGGCGAAGATTTGGCGCCAGTAAAATGCATTTAAGCCCCCCCCCCCCTTTCCCGGTAGCTTAGGCTGCTGTACGTTCTAAGGGGGTGGTTCCCTTGTAGTTGTTGTTGATCTATTGTTTTATGTACCTCCCATTGTTTGTGGGGGTTCTGTGTTGATCTTTGTTTTGGTATGCATTATTTTATGTCCCTTCTAGTTTTTCAATCATCTTGACGACGAAGAGAGAGCAGGTTGCTTTGCTTTTATTGTCTTTTGGATGTCTTGTTCATGGTTCCGTTGGTTGGTCTGCAGTTTGTGATTGTGGTATTTTTTGATCATACTCACGTAATTTCTGCTGCGGTCACTGTTATAAATAAGACTTGAACCAAGAGAGAGTTTCATTCTTTATGCCATAAAATTCCAGTTAAGTCAATAAAATGTCATGATCAACAATATCAAATGCCTTTTTAAAGTCAACTAAGACTACGCCAATCATTTTTCCATCATCAATGGTATTTAACCAGTAGCCAGTCATGAATTTGAGTGCTCTCTCACATGAATGATTTGGTCTAAAGCCAGATTGTGTTTTATACAGTAGATTTGTTTCATTTATGTACAAAGTAAGGCTATCTGAAACATGTTTTTTAAGAACCTTGGTTCTGTTGTTGTTGACTTTTTGTTTATTGTTACTCCCATTTTGGGAGTCTGTAATTGTTCTATGTTTTGTTATACTTTACTTTATGTCCATTCCATTAGTATTGCAATCATCTTGATGGGGAAGAGAGAGCTGGTTGCTTTGCTTAATTTGTCTTCCTGGTGTCTCGTGATGGTTGAGCGGCTCTTCCTCGCGGTGCCACGGGGTTGTCTGTGGTTTGTGATTGTGGTATTTCCTGATCATACTCACTTACTATTTTCGACAGAACAGGCAAAATTGAGATTGAGATTGAGATTGGACGATAGCTGTTTATTTTTCCTTGGGACCATTTTATGTAGTGGAGAACTTATACCCCTACCATTTATCAGGAAAACAGTTGGAATTAATACTGCTATTACAAATAAAGTTATGTCCTCAGCTATATGTGTTGCTGCAAGTTTCAAAAGTCTTGCACCAATATTGTCAGTACCAGTAACTTTACTTACATCTACATTGGACAAGTATTTCCAAACCTTTTCTTTGTAGATAACTGGGATTGCAAATTATGTGTCCTGAGAGTTTTTGCTTGAACAGAAATCTTTAAGTTTATCATGATTTGAAAATTTGTAGAAATCATAAGGTTTATCGTGATTTGAAGGGGTAATGTGTTCTTTTATTTTAGAAGCTACATTGACAAAAAGACATTTAAATGCATTAGCAATTAAAGCTGGATCTTCAGTAGCCTTGTTTTCATAAAAGATGACAGATGCTATTCCAGACTGTCTTTGGCAGCATTTTCCTGCTCCCTCTTCTTGAAATAGTTTGTAAATACTTCCTGGTTTACCTTTGTGCATGTCAATATATGTTTGTTTTATTTTTCTTGCTTAGCTTTTCTTATCATTTTAGTTACCTTATTTCTCCAATACAATGCTTATTATTTGTGTCTATCTCTAATTTTGATAGCATCTAAAAATTCAAGTGTAACCCAATGGGTAATGTCTCATGAAGCCAGCGTGTTGAAGTGGATCAGTCACTCGCCTTGTACCCAGGGGTCCCGATTTCGACCCCAGCTCCACCAGTCTGTCGGATAAGGTTGGCGCCGTAAAACTGGTTTAAACCCTCCAGTAAAATATTTTACTGACCGTTCCAAGGCGGTACTTCTTTTGTGCATCTTTTATGTTTTTGTTCTGTCTTGTGTTTGATATGTCTTTTTGCGCGTCTGTTTATATGTGCTTTGTGGTCACCTGCTGGGAAAGGGCTGACCTCTTGGCTCTCGTTTGTGGTGTCTACTGTGAGTTTGTCACTTTCCCATTGGTATCCTGGGTCAGGTGTAGTCCTTGATTGTATCGATTCCTGATCTTTGCACCCTTACTTACTTTAAGCTGTGCCCCGTCTCTGGGACGTTTTAAATCAGAATCACTGCCGGTGGAGCCTTCGGTTGCTTCCGACATAAAACACCCACAAAAATCATAAACCCTCTCTGCCCAGTACTGGTTACTGCCAAGGAACATCCAAAAATAAAAAAGAACGTTTTTGTATCATGTGATACATGTCATAAAAATCACACTCGTGAATATGAATGCGCAAAAAGATCACGATTACGTCATTTCACTCATATTTTCAACCAATAATTTTCTGACTACTAAAATGCGGTTTGGGTAGTATCTATAAGGGCTAACGACGAATGAATAATCAGAGGAGCAGGTTCTGTTTAACCCTTTTAAGACCAATTTAATTTTCTTTAAATATACATACAATAAAGCCAGGATGGTACATTGTTAAGGGTCACAGGTTATAATGTCCGAAAAATATTGTAGATAGATTTTGTCTG
The DNA here is from genome assembly GCA_964019695.1 of Loripinus fragilis. Classification (NCBI taxonomy): domain Eukaryota; kingdom Metazoa; phylum Mollusca; class Bivalvia; order Lucinida; family Lucinidae; genus Loripinus; species Loripinus fragilis. Next base: position 3,937,485 of record OZ026520.1, read on the forward strand.
AGCAAACAGTGCAGATTCAGATGACATTTCATCTGGGTTTTCGCTGTTTGTCAAAATACCTGTTATGGGGTTTCTCGTCTACGATAAAAATGAAAATCCAAAAAGGCAGATGGATCTATATATATAAATGAATACAGACAATCCCCTGACGACTTGAAGCTTTATCAATTACTTCCCTAACAACTTTAAGCAAATAGGTTTTCCAATTAGCCCTTTATCGCGCTACCTGTAATTGAGCAACGTCATACGTGTGTGACCAGGTGAGACTCAAACCATTCTCCGCGGCTACAGACAAGGGCAAAAGTGACACACACAATTTAGCAATGATAGCTGGTTTTACTCACTTTACGACGAAGAAGGAATGAGCCGATCTGTCTGCGCATTTGTTGTGCGCATTTCACATTAAACGTTGTATTGTGAGCATTTTGAAGAAAAGGAGCCAGCTCGTTAGAGTTCGGTTCTGTACTTTCACTTATCAAACGTGGGTGAGAAGCCTTATTACTCGTATGAGCCTTTATTTTGTTCTGTAATTTGTGTATACGAGCAGTGATTGCTCAGGTTAGATCGTGTAGATTTGTAGGCTCCCCGGAACCCTTGCTGCTCGCCCAATATGAAGTTAAAAAACTTGTTCTAATGGAAATAAAATACTATATATACCATGCAAGATGCTGCAAGAGCAACATGAACCTCACAGTGCTACAACATAGACTCACATTTCTATACCAAACATATACGTACTTGTCCATTTAAATAGGGAAATATGAAGATTTTAAAAAAACCTGGCAACATTACCATACATTACATGTATTAGATAAAACGGCAGACTGAAAATAATTATATAAATAAATAGCAAATAAAATAAAACTCAGCAGTCGCTAGCCTATGTTGCGCCCACCTCCCATATTCTCCCTCTAGATACCCTCTCTTCCTTCTATAATCTCATTTAGTTAAAAAAATCATCTTTGTAACTTTGCTCTTGTAAGGACTTTATAGAATAATCTAATATCACCCAAATTGTATTAGAATATGTACACACATTGAAGAATGAAGGGTGTGAGAATGATAAACAAACAACTCTTAAAACTATATAATATAATTGTAAGATGTGAGCAGTGATGGCCCTCCCGACCCTTTGCACATCATGTTACTGGGGGATTAAGAATAAAAGTGGGCATCCTGTTTTGTCTTTCTTAATAAATGTGTATGGGTATCAATCCAATCTAGTTTAGACCACAGGAGCTTAATTGGCACAATTTATATAGGGACCCACTGGACTTTGCTACATACTAGATATATAACCTTGTGCCTCGTAGTTGCAAAGAAGTAGATTTCTTTAGGGTTTTCTCATGATATATCTATGTGCGTTATTTATCCCCAGGGCATGGCCAGTTTCTATCCCAGTGGTTTGATGTGCACAGTTTATGAAGGGAACTACTAGACATTACTACATACTAAATATATAAGCTGTGGTCCTCATGGTTTCAGAGAAGAAGAAATTTTAAAGTGTTCCTATTCTTAGTATTTGGGCGCTTTTCATTACCAACCAGAGGTCTTATCCAATCAGATCTAAAACTTAATTCTTTACATGAAATTTGATCACAACTAGCCAATGCACATTAGAAATATACTTCATTGAAATGTGAACGGATGACGATGGATGACGGGTGATAGACACTTGCCATGCTAAAACTTCACTTGAGCAATTAGGCTCGGGTGAGCTAGTTATTCCAGGGATTATATAATGCAGGTGGGGGATTACAGGGTTTTCCCTTTACTTTTAGAAAATGGGTCATTTGACCCTTTTATATAAAATAAAGACCAAAAGATTTTCATTTAAGGGATAATTTGGAAAAAAGGGGTCATTTTCTATTTAAATAGGGGTCAGGGAAAACCCAGGAGGAAGAACTTGAAGCTGAAAAATACATGATAATGTACTTGACAAAAATCTTCCTGTGTTCGTTTTCTTTTGTTTGTCGATAATTTCACGGGTATGTTTGTTTACTTTCAGGGATATGGGATATTTAGGAAAAATTAATTACGAGGTATGGGGATATTTGTCGGTATGGGATATACTTGCCTGTAAACTTCGAGGGGTATGGGAAGTTGGTTTTCCCACTATACAAGCCTCACTATTTCTACTAAATGACAACTTTTTTTATCAAACAAAAGGCAAGTAAAATAACATAATACAAGGGAGATAACTGTCAAAGGATGGAGCGTTTACTTTACAAATACCTTTATTTTGTTTATCTCCTTAGGTAGCCTATATAACAAACAACATTTTGGGACGGGAGCCCGCTTATAATAGTGGAACATGTATTTTGATCCTCTCTACCATCATCAAATTAAAAAAAAAAGTAGTAAAGTTGGACCCCCTCTGGAAAACTTTCTGGATCCGCGCATGCAACACACGTACAAACAAGACGACATTAGTAGGACCAAAATGAGTGTCAGTGTAAAGGTTAAAAGTACAGAACTGACATTCAAGTGATGCCCAACTCTTCCAAGCTAAACGTTTGCTTTTAGCCTAATTGAGTTGCTCCGACCACTGCAAACCAATTGTTTCATTTGGTTTAGGATGGACTCCGCACCTGCAATTGGAAAAAGTGAATATTTTGGGCTTATTTGAACCCCGAAGAGCTCTGCCCACTATTTATTACCGTCTGGATCTGTCACTGTAATATGACCATCTAATAAGTCCGTTCTTTGGACGAGCTGCGTGCGCGAGTGATTTTGAAAACGGCACTGCTTGGCAGGACTAAACGTCTCCGTAGTGCCATCCATCCCACATCGGCCACCCCTACTGCTATCTTTTTTGTGACACATAAATGAAAGCAGTTGGGATAGGATGAGTGTTTGTACAAGGAATGATTAAGCAGAAAGGGTTATTGTGTAATCTTGCTTGTCACAAACGAATGAAATCAAGCATAGTGCAGTTGGGTTGTTGCTGGTATTAATACGCACATATTTAGCAATGGCACGCTCTGTAATCAATGTCAATGACCCCGAACACGTCAAACGTGGTAGGGTTATTTGGCGCCTTAAAAAGTACATATTGATTGCAATCATAAATATAAATGCATGTTTGCAATTGATTCTAACACGAAGAACAAACATAAGACCTGCCAGCGGTTTAATCGGTAAATAAAAGAAGTTTAAATAATAAACTCGTCCGCGACATTTTGGTACTCATGGCATAGACGATCAGTTTAACATGGAATGGCAGTATCAATGGGGCAAAGGGGCGTAGGCTCAGACGAGTCTGCCACAAAGTTGACATTTTATTTTATTTCCATGTAATGTTGAATCATTATCCTTTGTTTTATCTTCTTTTTTATATCTCGACTTGTATATACATGTATACTAAGAGATGATACATCGATAAGTTAGGGATCTATAAAGCGAACCAAACATTTATGTGTGAAATAAGGGTGATGTTGATACCGTCAAACGTGTTTAACCCCTCCCGTAATTGTTATCTGTGTTTCTTGTAGGTCTTTGTCTTGCTGTCGTGTCTGTTCCTTGCAGCATGGTGGTCACCTGCTGGGAAAGGGCTGATCTCTTGGCTCTCTAGTGTGCGATGTTTTCTTGTGTTTTTGCCACTATCCCTTATAATGGCGAGTGCGGATCCAGAGGGGGGGGGCAGGGGGTCCGGTCCCCCCTGGAAAAACACAAGTTAAATGGGTTTCTATAGGGAATAAGCAATTGGACCCCCCCGGAAAATGTTGGACCCCCTCTGGAACCTTTAAAAATGACAGATTTCTTTGAAATTAACCATTTGACTTCTGTATAAGAAGCTGAGGACTAATAAAAAAACAAACAAAAAAAACAAACAAAAAAAAACAACAACATTGTCAGAGCTTTTTATAGTCAGTCTGACCTGGACCCCCTGACGAAAATTCCTGGATCCGCGCATGAATGTCCTGGGTCGGGTGTGGTACTTGATTGTATCGATTCGTGATCTTTGCCTTCTTTCTTGCTATGAAATGTTATTGGATAGCTGCGTATGCTTCTTCATCTTTGCAGGCTAGATAAATTATTAATGTTTTAGACGTCTGCTGTTTTTCTTCGAAATTAAGAGTTTAATAAATACTATTAGTTTAAGGAATACCATAAGTGTAATCCAAAATGCGATTTCAAAGAAAGGTAATTTCAATGTCATGTGATTTTTATTAGTAAATTTATCAAACACGTCGCGAAAAGTGATAAAATGCTCGTGCTCTTTTCTTCCACGCCTTTGATAAATTCCATAATACATATGAGCAGTCATGTAAGATTATTACACGAGGGCTTGGCAAACGTTAATACACGGAAAAGAATGTTATAAAAAATCATAGTCATTGTTATATATATTCATTTCCAGCACAAGCGTTTACAGAACACAGTTTCAAATATCCTTGACCTGCAATTTGTTTATTTGTGCCTTGCCTTGCTCGGAAAGGGCTGACCTCTTGGCTCTCGTTTGTGGTGTATATCTGTGAGTAAGTCACTTTTCCATTGGTATTTTGGGTCAGGTGTGGTACTTGATTGTATCGATTCCTGAATTTTGCACCTTTACTTATTTTAATTATCAAAAGTCTTGTTTTGTAACTATTGTGATTAGAATTGTGATTTTGCTTAAGTCTTCGACAAGGTTCCACACAGGAGGCTTCTACACAATTTAAAATACTATGGGATTAGAGAGTCTACTCACAGGTGGATCATCTCGTGGCTCTCTGGGCGCACTCATCAAGTAGTTTGAGACGGCTAAGCCTCAGATCTAGTCCCAGTGCTATATGATGTGCCCCAGGGATTGGTCCGAGGTCCGGTCCTGTTCCTCCTGTTCATTAACGATCTGCTGGATAACATAAGGTCTTCTTTTCGCCTGTTCACCGACGAGGAATATACCTTCACTCCAGGATTGTATTATCTTGCAAAAAATACTTCACCAGCTTAGGACTGTTGATAGCCAATTGGTATATTAAATTTAATGTCGCCAAATGTCTCTCTATGAGAGTGACTCGGCATCAGCACCACAAACTCATGCTTTTGATTATTCACTTCAGAACTAAACTTAAGAAAATGTTCATTCGGCAAAATACCTTGGTATAACCATCACTGATAACATGGATTGGGGTCAGCACTTTTCAGAAATCTCTTCAAAAGCGACTAAGACACGTGGCTTCCTTCGCAGGAACTTTGCTTTTGCACCTAGGAGTACTAAGGAAGTTGCATACAAAACTTTGGTTCAGCCTAAACCAGAGTACACAACACCCATTTGGAGCCCTAACTCGACACTTCAGATTAATCAGATTGAGAACCTTCAGAGGACAGCGGCCCGCTTGACCTGCAGGAGATGAAGAAACACGAGTAGTGTCGGCTAAATGCTCAATGAGCTTGAATGGCTATCTCTTGAGGCCCTTAGGGATCAGTCCTCCCTGCTTCTCCTTCATAAGATTCATTGCGGAGCAGTGTCTTTTGAAAAAGACAAGTATTTGACCCCTGCTCACATTTTGAAAACTACCAGGTCATCGGACTGTGCTAAATATTGTTGAATCCAGACCTACAGTGATGCCCTGAAGACTTCTTTCCCCTAAACTACTCCCTTGAACTATTCCCCATAAAATAGTCTGTCTCCTTCTGTGGCCAATACCCAGACCTCACAGGTGTTTAGGGCACTCTTCATTTAGTCAAAAACACAGCTAACAGTTTTTTCCCCTCAAAATTTCATACTTTGCACTCCCTGGCATGATAAGTCTTGTTTTGAAGAAAAATCTGCGATTCTAATATCATTAAGTAACAACATTTAAGTTAGCTAAAATGAATCTGTTTTCTTAAATTATCATTGGTCATCTGTTTGCTGTTTAGACTGTCCAAATATATTCATAGATTGAGCATGACTAGGTCAGAAAAGAGGAGCCTTAGTAAAGAAAATGAAAACTTGGAATACTTTGAAGTGAAAAAAGGTCCAAACGCCGTTTTTACACATAAAATATCTGCTAAAATTGGTGTAATAAAAATCCCACCACACTTCCTTTTTCCGCGTGTGCACACTGAGGCTGTGTTTGACACTACCAACATAATACCGATACAGACTGTAAAAATGTACCTTAACATATAGATATTTTTCACTACTCTTTTAGTCTGCTTTAGTATGCCAGGTTCTGGTGGCTTTGTTTTCTTCTTGTGATCCATCCTTGATTTTTTTTTATTGCGAAGCCCCGTCCGACTTTTTTTTCAAAAAAGCTCACCATTTTCGAGGACTTGCCAAAACTATCTCGTCACGAGTCAGAAGGGGAAATAATTTGTCACTTTTTAGAAGCTTTATGTCATGTACAATAATCAAACATTAAAATAAGAAACTTGCTTAAGATTACAATTATTTTGGTTTGATATTTAGATTAAGTATTATTCAGAAAAAATGTCAAATGTTGTAATGAGAATGTGAAAAAAAACATAGCACAGTAAAAATTTCTTTATAGTTAAAAAATAGATATTTATTGCACTAAGCACATTTTAAGCAAAGTATTGAACATAGTTCAACATGGAAAGTCTTTAAAAACATGTGTATGTACATAAATATGCAAACCATGTGGACTTCGATCCGACAATCAGACACCTCATTCTGTGGAGTCAGATTAAGGTTTGCTCTTTATGTTTAGGCCCCCGTTAACTTAGATTTTGTGTGTTCTATTCTTATGCTTCTTCATTGCTCTACGACGTACATTGAGCCAATGCATGAGATTTCCAACAATGTGGTATGTGCGACCAGCAAAGCCTCAGATCAGCCTGCGCATACGCGCAGTCTGATCAGAGCCTTTGCTTGTCGCTTGAATATCCTATGAGTGTTAAGCTACTGACTGAACACCATTTGAGGTTTCTAAGCCTAAAAGGAGGCTGCACAGGCTCGTCTGAGTCTACACTTGTCAAAATGCCATATTGTTGGAAATCACGTGTCACGGCTCATTTGTCTTTAGAGTAAAATGAAAGACCTGATAACAGGTGAATACCAATATGAACATAAACTGTGTTTTTTATGACATTACTTCTACGAGGGACATTTGGAAAGTTCGTAGCATGGTCTTACTCTCAGTAAATAATCGCCAAACCAATCCATGTTTGGCATCATTTTAAAGAGCTAATTTTCCCCTATGTTTTGACTTAAATTTCATTTGCAGACACGCAAAATATTATTATGAATACGTGTACTGTTTGTTAACTGGAAAAAGCAAACTTTTAATGGAATACTATTAGGTAACTTTTTGCCTTTTGAAAAATTGTGCCAAAAATTAACATTATTTGATGATATTAGATAATTTTGTAGCATTTGATAGGCCACCATCTGGTAAGTCATTAAACAAGTTTGTATTAACTCAATACCGGGACAGCAATACCAAAACCATTTAGAAAGCAGAGCAATGCCTTTATTTTTACGGCTTAAAATCGCATGTCTTAATGCACATACTTTGAAAATATATAACCGACAGTAGTTTAAACATGCCCTAGCATTTTTGTCAAGCACACTTTATGCACTTTGTATTAAAACAAAAATAAATTTTATAAACCAGAACAAAGGTGTGCAGGTTATAATTCTCACTTATAATGTGGGTGTTTGATTGTGATATACTTTGAACATTAATTTCGCCTTTCTTAGGAACAAGCGATCATAAATGGACTGTATATAAATTATTTCAAAACTTCGTGTGAGTTTTCTACGTTGTAATCAAGTATTACTCTAACTTCTCTCTTTTGCATCCACACAATCTCTTGTTTGTAAGTTTGAGAAGTATTTCCCCAGTTAATGTTACAAAAATCAATGTGAGGTTGTATGTATGACTTGTAAAACTAAATGCGATGCTCTTGTGATAAGCAAATTTTCATTTTTGACAATAACCATATATTTGATTTATGATATAATCATCTAATCAACCAGAACGACAGAATGTATGGAGTAGAAAAAAAATCAAGAGGGAGACGACTAGCCAGATGAGGACTAAATAATTCTCCAATATACAGATGAAGACACAAATGTAGAGACATTGCTGGTAAACATTGGCAAGTCATTAACGAAGAGTAAGAATAAAGGTGATCCCAAGATTGAGCCTTTAGAAACACCACATGCAACAGGTCTGAAATTGATTTGGTATTGTCTATTTGGACCTGCGAGCTATACAATACTTGTGTTTTAACAGCAACAGAATATAGGGCGAAGATTTGGCGCCAGTAAAATGCATTTAAGCCCCCCCCCTTTCCCGGTAGCTTAGGCTGCTGTACGTTCTAAGGGGGTGGTTCCCTTGTAGTTGTTGTTGATCTATTGTTTTATGTACCTCCCATTGTTTGTGGGGGTTCTGTGTTGATCTTTGTTTTGGTATGCATTATTTTATGTCCCTTCTAGTTTTTCAATCATCTTGACGACGAAGAGAGAGCAGGTTGCTTTGCTTTTATTGTCTTTTGGATGTCTTGTTCATGGTTCCGTTGGTTGGTCTGCAGTTTGTGATTGTGGTATTTTTTTATCATACTCACGTAATTTCTGCTGCGGTCACTGTTATAAATAAGACTTGAACCAAGAGAGAGTTTCATTCTTTATGCCATAAAATTCCAGTTAAGTCAATAAAATGTCATGATCAACAATATCAAATGCCTTTTTAAAGTCAACTAAGACTACGCCAATCATTTTTCCATCATCAATGGTATTTAACCAGTAGCCAGTCATGAATTTGAGTGCTCTCTCACATGAATGATTTGGTCTAAAGCCAGATTGTGTTTTATACAGTAGATTTGTTTCATTTATGTACAAAGTAAGGCTATCTGAAACATGTTTTTTAAGAACCTTGGTTCTGTTGTTGTTGACTTTTTGTTTATTGTTACTCCCATTTTGGGAGTCTGTAATTGTTCTATGTTTTGTTATACTTTACTTTATGTCCATTCCATTAGTATTGCAATCATCTTGATGGGGAAGAGAGAGCTGGTTGCTTTGCTTAATTTGTCTTCCTGGTGTCTCGTGATGGTTGAGCGGCTCTTCCTCGCAGTGCCACGGGGTTGTCTGTGGTTTGTGATTGTGGTATTTCCTGATCATACTCACTTACTATTTTCGACAGAACAGGCAAAATTGAGATTGAGATTGAGATTGGACGATAGCTGTTTATTTTTCCTTGGGACCATTTTATGTAGTGGAGAACTTATACCCCTTCCATTTATCAGGAAAACAGTTGGAATTAATACTGCTATTACAAATAAAGTTATGTCCTCAGCTATATGTGTTGCTGCAAGTTTCAAAAGTCTTGCACCAATATTGTCAGTACCAGTAACTTTACTTACATCTACATTGGACAAGTATTTCCAAACCTTTTCTTTGTAGATAACTGGGATTGCAAATTATGTGTCCTGAGAGTTTTTGCTTGAACAGAAATCTTTAAGTTTATCATGATTTGAAAATTTGTAGAAATCATAAGGTTTATCGTGATTTGAAGGGGTAATGTGTTCTTTTATTTTAGAAGCTACATTGACAAAAAGACATTTAAATGCATTAGCAATTAAAGCTGGATCTTCAGTAGCCTTGTTTTCATAAAAGATGACAGATGCTATTCCAGACTGTCTTTGGCAGCATTTTCCTGCTCCCTCTTCTTGAAATAGTTTGTAAATACTTCCTGGTTTACCTTTGTGCATGTCAATATATGTTTGTTTTATTTTTCTTGCTTAGCTTTTCTTATCATTTTAGTTACCTTATTTCTCCAATACAATGCTTATTATTTGTGTCTATCTCTAATTTTGATAGCATCTAAAAATTCAAGTGTAACCCAATGGGTAATGTCTCATGAAGCCAGCGTGGTGAAGTGGATCAGTCACTCGCCTTGTACCCAGGGGTCCCGATTTCGACCCCAGCTCCACCAGTCTGTCGGATAAGGTTGGCGCCGTAAAACTGGTTTAAACCCTCCAGTAAAATATTTTACTGACCGTTCCAAGGCGGTACTTCTTTTGTGCATCTTTTATGTTTTTGTTCTGTCTTGTGTTTGCTATGTCTTTTTGCGCGTCTGTTTATATGTGCTTTGTGGTCACCTGCTGGGAAAGGGCTGACCTCTTGGCTCTCGTTTGTGGTGTCTACTGTGAGTTTGTCACTTTCCCATTGGTATCCTGGGTCAGGTGTAGTCCTTGATTGTATCGATTCCTGATCTTTGCACCCTTACTTACTTTAAGCTGTGCCCCGTCTCTGGGACGTTTTAAATCAGAATCACTGCCGGTGGAGCCTTCGGTTGCTTCCGACATAAAACACCCACAAAAATCATAAACCCTCTCTGCCCAGTACTGGTTACTGCCAAGGAACATCCAAAAATAAAAAAAGAACGTTTTTGTATCATGTGATACATGTCATAAAAATCACACTCGTGAATATGAATGCGCAAAAAGATCACGATTACGTCATTTCACTCATATTTTCAACCAATAATTTTCTGACTACTAAAATGCGGTTTGGGTAGTATCTATAAGGGCTAACGACGAATGAATAATCAGAGGAGCAGGTTCTGTTTAACCCTTTTAAGACCAATTTAATTTTCTTTAAATATACATACAATAAAGCCAGGATGGTACATTGTTAAGGGTCACAGGTTATAATGTCCGAAAAATATTGTAGATAGATTTTGTCTGAGCAAACAGTGCAGATTCAGATGACATTTCATCTGGGTTTTCGCTGTTTGTCAAAATACCTGTTATGGGGTTTCTCGTCTACGATAAAAATGAAAATCCAAAAAGGCAGATGGATCTATATATATAAATGAATACAGACAATCCCCTGACGACTTGAAGCTTTATCAATTACTTCCCTAACAACTTTAAGCAAATAGGTTTTCCAATTAGCCCTTTATCGCGCTACCTGTAATTGAGCAACGTCATACGTGTGTGACCAGGTGAGACTCAAACCATTCTCCGCGGCTACAGACAAGGGCAAAAGTGACACACACAATTTAGCAATGATAGCTGGTTTTACTCACTTTACGACGAAGAAGGAATGAGCCGATCTGTCTGCGCATTTGTTGTGCGCATTTCACATTAAACGTTGTATTGTGAGCATTTTGAAGAAAAGGAGCCAGCTCGTTAGAGTTCGGTTCTTTACTTTCACTTATCAAACGTGGGTGAGAAGCCTTATTACTCGTATGAGCCTTTATTTTGTTCTGTAATTTGTGTATACGAGCAGTGATTGCTCAGGTTAGATCGTGTAGATTTGTAGGCTCCGCGGAACCCTTGCTGCTCGCCCATCGATAAGCCACATAATCTCATAATGCTTTTCATTAGGTTTCATATCGATCCGTCGCTAGAAAATCGCAATCAGGCAAGGTTCAATCCAGCCTGCTCGGCTACAGCGACTAGCTAGAATAAGGAAAAAATTGTATATAGTAAGTTTAGCTTTTGTACTTTCCCGAAAGTGAGTACAAAGTCACTGATTAGACTGTAAATGCGAAGGCAGGTTTGCACATTGGTATTAGCATACAATGCAATCTGGTTTTCTGGCGACGCGCCCATAATCAAGTCTTATTTGCTTCGTAAACGAAGATAGAATTTCCGAATGGTCACGAAGGGCGTTTAAGAGTTTAACTTAACATTCACCATCAGAAGTGTTTGTAAATCTTATTTGGTCTCTTGTTTTGACTACTGGCGTTTTCAATTTCACTTTCAATGTCACCTTTGCTCCCTATGTCAACAAAGAGTACGAGGTCCACCAATGTTTACCTTTTGTAATCAAACAAGTCGTAATTTGAGAATTTCAAAATTAGGCTAATAAGTATAGTCAATTAAAATATAATCGAAAAGGCATCGAAATACGAATAATAGATTTGTCAAAGTTCTAATACATGTACATATACAAAGGATTGTCTTTCTATTATTACAACCGTGATATAGTCCGCAACAGCAGGTTTCCATCAATGTGGTATGTGCGACCAACAAAGCCTCAAATCAGCCTGCGCGTACGCGTAGTCTGATCAGAGCTTGGATATTCCATGAGTGTTTAGCTACTGACTGAATATCATTTGGATTTTCTAACCTTAAAAGGAAGCTGTACAGGCTCGTTTCAGTCTACACATGTCAAAATGCCACATTGTTAGAAATCACATGTCACGGCTCATGTATTTTCTAAACATTCCACAGGGTGGGTTTTTCGGTCAACTCTTTCTTTCCTATTTTACCGTTATAGCCCCGTTCTCACTGTCCCGGTTAAAGGTGCCGGTTCATCCCGGTTTAATGATCCGGGATGAACCGTGATGAACCGTGTCACAACCGTGGCGGCACCGTGGACAACCTTGGAGATCCGGGATGAACCGTGTTGAACCGTGTTGAACCGGCTCATGTCCCCGGTTTAAAACAACCGGGACTCACCGGGAGTAACCGGGAAGGCTGTCAAATACCGTGATAAACCGGGAAGACGCCGGGAGTAACCTTGTCTCCACCGGGGCGGCATCGGGGCGATACCGGCGCAATCTGATCCGTATCTCCACCGTGATCAGCCGTGCGGTTCAACTGCCTATGTATATGTAATAAAATGCAAAATAATAAAGAAAAGTCACTCCTGCTGCCCCTAAAATGAAAGTGGATTCACCCAAATGGTAAGGATGGGAAAGTCCATTCGTCACAATTTGGTTAAATTTTCAGCAGTATAAATGTGCTCATTACAAAGCTTATGAATAAATGCACTTATAGTTACTGAAGAGTCAAGCATATATGAGCCACGACATGAGATTTCCAACATTGTGGTAGTTGCCATTAGCAAAGCCTCAGATCAGCCTGCGCCTAGTCTAGTCGCTTGATTATTCTATGACTGTTAAGCTACTGACCGAGCAACTTTAAAGCTTAATTGGGGACTGCACAGGCTTGTCTAAGTCTATACTTCTCAAAATATCACACTGTTTGAAATCACATGCCCCGCTCAAAGTGTTTATATATTTTTACGAAAAAGCAAGACAATCTGGGCCTAGAATTACAATGTATCCTTAAAGTTAAGGAGTACTTAAGTTAAGTATTGAATTTCTAGGATGCGAAAAATAACGTTTCCAAACTGATTAAAACCAAAATAGTTTCATTTTTTCTGTAGATCACAATGATATCTTTGACCATGAGTACTGCATCGGTCTTGGCAATTTATTAAGCATTTAATGTACATGTTTAAGTATCAGTACTTAAATTAAGTCTTCCTTAACTTTAAGGAGGCATTGTACAATTCTGGGCCCAGATCAACAACATTTAAACCTCGTCGTAAGAAAACAGGTCTGCTTCTGCTTATTTGTCATGTAAATGAGCTGCGAGGTTACCAGGCATTTGCATTCGTTACAAATACCATGATTCCTCTAGTAACTCGTATATGGCTGTGCAGCCCAATTTGTGTCATAACTGTTATGCGATAGAGACAGAGGAAAACTGATGTGACTCCACGTTTTTATCCTGGTTTTATAGTGTAGGGTAGCACCGGGGCGCAACCGTGGCCCTACCGGCATGTAACCGTGGCGCAACCGGCAGTTACCGGGACATCACCGTAAACAACCTGGGTAACACCGGTGTATACTGGTACGAACCGTGGCTCCACCGTGCTGCACCGTAAGTGCTCCGTGGTGAACCGGGGATCAACCGGCGTCTTGCTTTCTCGAGAACCGGGGCTATACCGGGGTAACGTCGGCACAGTGGGAACGCAATTTATTTTTTATGAAATGTGTCCCGGTGCATCACGGTATACCGGCTGTCCTGAATCGGGATGAACCGTGGCTACATCGGCACAGTGAGAATGGGGCTTTAGACAGGGATATAGTAAACCTCAGTATATAAGTTAAAATAAATCACTTAAAGCAGTTAAAATTATGCCTATTCACCAATAGTTTCAAAGTAACGCTACAGGAAGTAACTTACTCAGGTCTTGTCTGAAATTATCGATATGAGGCCAAGGTCAAATTTGCAACCTCAAATTATAACTGATTCACATTAAAATAAGAAGCTTACTTTCTGATTTCAATGGCCTTGCACGACACGTAGGCTACAGAGATGTGTTCCATAATCGTAATAATATGTAATTGGTCTTTCAACTAAAATTACACACATATTCCTGAAAACTACGATGACTCCAGAATATGAAGGTGGAAAAAGATACTTTCAATCATACAGGTTAATTTTGCTTTTGATGAAGAAAAAAGATAACTGCTCCAAGTGATATATTTTTTAACTAAGTGTGGTTATTTACCTGACTGATTATAGTCTAATCTTGTTTTAAGCCGTGTTACACCTGGCTGTTTGCGTTCATATATCATGCAAATAGCTCTCAAGACTAACATACTTTCCTTTGAGCTGGTATTTGAACATTCTGGCAGTTAATTTTAATGTATGGGAAATACTATGCTTGCGGTTGGTATGGAATAGAGTATATGGAAGACTCAAAGTCTTCGCTGTGCCCGGCTCAGTGGGTAACTAAGAAACCAAGCTCTCTTCACGCGAAAAGCAAAGACACTAATCAGACTGAGTTGATTCATAAATCATATCAAACTGACGAACAGTATCAGATGCTACTTATGTACAAACTTAGACCACCCCGAGGTCAAAATCGGACTGTACACAAATGCCAGGCATATTGCACGACCCTTGGGTCTGCACTATAATCACTATGTGAGTCCTTCCGTCCGTCCGTTACCAGTTATTGAAAATGTTCATAACGCTGGAACCATATGGTATATTTTGATCACATTATGTCAAAATTCCCATTAGGTCACCGTTATGCATACCTGTGTCTCGATAATGTTCAAATGTATTAGTATGCAGGATTTGATTAAAATATACCATCAAGAGTTATGAGCATTTGTACCAAAATATCTCGACCGGCCAAAATGATATTCGAAAATTTGCATACCAGTGGTTATATTGCAGACCCAATGTACGTGCAATACCAGAACACCCTTATGTATAAGGTCTCTTTCAGTCTAAGAATACATCAGAATCTTGAGTTCATTCAGAGAACTCAGAGATCTAATTATACTGAGGGAAAATAGTTTAGCAATTATTTATAATGGGGTTTCCCACAGGCGTTCTTTGAAGCATTTGATCTTTTTAATTGACAGGTTCGCAAACATGTCAGTTGCTTGAAAATGACCCAATGGCTACCTGCAAGTGGTCAAAAGAAACAAAATCAAACTTCATAGTGATGATTTGATCTGCTGAGCATTTTAATTTCAAACGTTATTCAATTGAAAGGGAGGTAATTTGGTAAAATATGATTTTTAACTAAAAACTGTACGAAAAGGGTGAACATAACATTCAGTTTTAAACCGTTTTTCACTTACTTGCTTTCGGATCTAAACATTTGACAGAAAATTGAAACTTTTAGTCGAAAACTATTCGCACTATTGCCCGATAAGCTGTTTTAGCAAGGGGTCATAAAATCAGACTTTTCATTATGTGAAATTTCAATCTGTTTATGTCATCGTACTTGTGAACGTCTGTCAACATATGTTAATGACACTATGAAATTTAAAGTCATATTTCTTCTGAACTGTGAATCCTCAAAGTATATTGCTAAACTTTTTTCCCTCAGTATATATACTGTAGCTTGTTGTGAATCTCCAATAACTTGCTACTACTGCATGCCATTTACGGTGAAACCTGTAAACTTTGGCTCTCGTTTGTGAATTCTAATATTGAGTTTGTTACTTTCCCATTGGTATCCTAGGTCAGCTGTGGTACTTGATTGTATCGATTCCTGATCTTTGCCCTCTTTCTTACTTTGTATAACTGAAAACTTACTAGTATTTAAACGTCTTGTTTCTTTTTTAAAAGCTACTCTATTGTCGAGGTTTTTCGCCCACCTTGACAGATATGTTGAAACACTCAGTTTGGCTACCATAACATTGTTTTTAATTTAAATATCTAGAGTTTCATTCTAATTAGCGAACATTAAACGTGGGTCGTGCATAGTACTGTCAGTTGATTATGTTTTTTTTTCATTGACGCAATCTAGTCTATAGGACCCATCTTCGGAATGAAAATTGACCCTGTTATGACTTTAGAAGGCATAACCTGGGGGATATTATATTTGTATATTAAATAAGTGTAAGTCTACTTAGAGGCATGAAGTATTATAATTGATTTTACAAGAGGTCATGATTCAACTCTGAGTGAAACTAAATGACTAGGGTTCTATAAATGAGATATTGGCAAACATTGACTTAAGAATCGAACGTTAACGTTAATGACACTACAGCTTCGCATCGTTGCTTGGCATTTCACAGTCATTAAACTATGCCCAGCGCTTCTTATTGAAGTACATTTCTATGTCATAATGATGTAAACATTATTGATTATATCAGAATACTAGCATTTTCACAACAATATGCTTTCCTTGATAATATTAACACTGAAGTCATTATGACACAGTTAATATCAAATAATCGATCCAACAGTGGACACTGAGGTCGGCATAAAAGCTTATATCTCAATGTAGCATCCAGCAGTAGACACTGAGGTCAGCATGACGCAGGAAATATTACATCATAGATTATCTAAAAGTAAACACTGAATTTAGCATGACCTAGTTAATATATATCTCAACGAAGCATACATCAGTAGACACTGAGTTCAACATGACAGAATTAATATCACAAAATAGTAACCAACATTACCAACTGGGGTAAGCAAGAATCAGTTAATATCTCATAGTAATACTGTAAATTCAGAAATTTTCGCAAAAGGTTTTATTTTTGCGAAACTTCGCTAATGATTCCCGCGAAAATCAACTTGAGGTTTTCTTTAGCTCTGACTATCTGTGAGTCATGAGCCCTTTTCTTTGTTTCATCATGGTGTATTCATTTGATTAGAGTGTTTCTCCATGATGACACATTGCATTAATTAGAAGGCCCCCATGAGATCTGAACATTTCTTGTACTTCAACAACAGCAGAATCTAGGGCGAATATTTGGTACCAGTAAAATGCATTTAAGCCCCCCCCCCCCCAGTGGCTTAGGCTGCTGTCTGTTCTAAGGCGGTGGTTCTGTTATTGTTGACTTTTTGTTTATTGTTACTCCCATTGTGGGAGTCTGTAATTGTTCTATGTTTTGTTGTACGTTACTTTATGTCCATTCTAGTATTGCAATCATCTTGATGGGGGAAGAGAGGGCTGGTTGCTTTGCTTTATTTGTCCTCCTTGTGTCTAGTGATGGTTGAGTGGCTCTTCCTCGCGTTGCCATGGGTTGTGTCTGCGGTTTGTGATTGTGGTATAACCTGGTCATACTCACTTACTATTTCAGAGTAAGAACTACTATTTTGTTATGAAAATTTAATTATAATTTCAATATATACAATAAACCATCCCAAATTCATTGTACTAAACCAGAAGGAATAATCTATTAGCGCATAAAGGGTGATATGTCATAAAGCATACATAAGTATACACTGATGTCAGTTATGCATAATTTATCTGTCATAGAAGCATCTGAAGGTGTAGACATCGATGTCAGCATCTCTTTGAAGCATCCAGTGGTTTATTTACTTGTCTTTATGATACTGGTAATACAAACTACGTAGTAGCATCAAACAGTAGACACAAACGTAAGAAAGACGGCAAACATCAGGAATCGATACAATCAAGAACCACACCTGACCCAAGGTCATAAAGACACAATTTATTTCTCATAGTATTGCACAGTTGATATCGCATAGTGGCATATAGCTGTAGATACCTAGTTCAGCAGAATGAATATAGCAGAAGACATCTAGCTTTACATGACACAATTTAATATATGGGCCTCGTCGCAAGAAAACCTGTCTTCGGGATTTCCGACAAAGCGAAATTTAAACCAGCCTGTCAAGCTACAGAGACTAGCTAGAAAGTTGAAATATCGCGAGTAGCAAGCTTGGGTATGATACTTTCCAAAAAGCGAATAACAAAGGCGCTGAACAGACTGCGCGGATGCGCAGGCTTGTTTGCGCCTGTGTTGTTCGCAACCATCCGAAGACAGGCTTTCTCGTGTCGAGGCCCAATTATAGCATAGTATCATATAGTGGTAGAACCCTTGTTCCAGCATGACACAATTAATATATAATAGTAGCATCTAGTAGTAGAACAACTGATAAGCATAAAGTAATTGATATAGCATAGAAGGCTAGCATCTAATAGTAAACCTCATGATAAGCATACCATGATTGATATACCATTGCAGCATCTAGCAGTAGACCAATTGATAAGCATAACACACTTGATATAACATAGTAGTATCTAATAATAAACCACTAGATAAGCATACCACGATTGATATATCATAGTAGCACTTAGTAGTAGACCCATCGATAAGCATGTCACAATTAATATATCATAGTAGCATCTAGTAGTAGACCCTTGATAAGCATAATACACTTGATATATCATAGTAACATCTAGTAGTAGACCCCTTAATTAGAATGACACTATTTATATATCAGAGAAACATCTAGTAGTAGACCCCTTGATTAGGATGGCACTATTGATATATCATGGTAACATATATAGTAGACGTCTTGATCCGCATGGAACAATGTTATATATCATAGTAGCATTTAGTAATTGTCCCTTTGATAAACATAACACAAGTGTTATTACCATAGTAGCACTTGGTAGTAGACCCCTTGATAAGCACAACATAATTGATATATCATAGTAGTATGTAGTAGTAGACCCCTTGATAATCATAACACAATTGTTAATCATAGTAGCACTTAGTAGTGGACCCATTGATAGGCATAACACAAATGATAAATCATAGTAGCACTTAATTGTGGACCCATTGATAAGCATATCACAAATGATAAATCATAGTAGCACTTAATTGTGGACCCATTGATAGGCATAACACAAATGATAAATCATAGTAGCACTTAGTAGTGGACCCATTGATACGCATAACACAAATGATAAATCATAGTAGCACTTAGTAGTGGACCCATTGATAAGCATAACACAATTGATTTTATACAATTATTGACATCGATACAAGTGTTATAAAATAGTTTAATGTAGTATTATACAATTATTGACTTATGTTGAGGTGGACATGGAGTGTTATTGAACAGTAGACGTCATATTGACCGACGCGAAGGGGAGGCCAATATGATTACGTTTACTGTTCAATAACACTCCATGTCTAACGAAACATAAGTCAACAATTGTTTTATTATAAAATAAATGTACTTTGTGCATTCCCTGTTATTTTATACCGTTAAAACCATTGGCGTTACGGATGGATCATGCAAAATTACTTGACGTTCTGACGTCACTTCCCACAAGCCATGCAATATTACCTCGTGCCCGTGCTTTGCAACGTCACGTCCGGCAAACCATGCAATATGTAGTTTAATTGACTCGAGGGGATATGCATCTGGGCCAATCAGAAGGTGTTTATTTATAGATTATATAATAATTAGCATTTTGAAATATATATAAATTCTCTGGAAGTGGATGTAAAATTCAGTCATAAAATACTTTTTTTATATTTTGTTTATTCAAACAAACAAACAAACGAAATTGTTGTTAAAATCATTAAAGCCTTTAAATTGGCTGTTGGGAGATGAAACAGCAAATCATGTCAATTTCATGCAGCAAATGCTAGTTCATACTCAACATGCTATTTTTAGCTCTCTAGAGGTCGATATTGGAAAAGTGTCAAACTATTTACTTCCGGAAACTAGTTTGAGCTGGTTTACATTCAATATACACCTGTATGCCAGTTTAGACCAGTTTTCAGGGAGACATTGATATTTATGAAGTCAAATTTGGTCAATCAGGAGACAGGATTCTCTCCAGTCATATAACAAATCATTTAAGCACTTAGTAGTAGACTCTTTGATGGCATGGCACAATTTATATATTACAGTGGCACTAGGTAGTAGACCCCTTAATAGGCATGGTTCAATTAAAATATCATAGTAGCACTTAGTAGTTAGTAGTAGGCCCCTTGATAGACATGGCACAATTGATATATCATAGTATCATTTAGTGGTAGGCCCTTTGATAAGCATGGCACAATTAATATATCATAGTAGACTTTAGCAGTAGACCCCTACATAAGCATACCACAATTGGTATCATAGTAGTAGTTAGTAGTTGACCCCTTTATAAGCAAACCACGGTTGATATATCATAGTAGCACTTAGTAGTAGACACCTTGATAAGCATAAAACTACTAATACATCATAATAGCATTTAGTAGTAGACCCCTTAATAAGCATATCACAATTGATATATCATAGAAACACTTATTAGTAGAACCCTTGGCTAGCAGTATAACTTAGTAATAGAACCCTTGATGAGCATGGCACAACTGATATATAATAATAGCACTTAGTAATAGACCCCTTGATAAGCATAACACAATTGATATCATCATAGTAACACTTAGTAGTTGGTCCCTAGATAAGCATAACACAATTGATATATCACAGTAGGACATAGTAGTAGACCCCTTTATAATCATTACACAATTTATATTATCAGAGTAACACTTAGTAGTAAACCCCTTGATAAGCATGTCACTATTGATATATCATAGTAGCACTTAGTAGTAGACGCCTTCATAAGTATAACACAATTGATATATCATAGTAGTACTAAGGTAGTAGACCCCTTCATAAGCTACCAAAACTGATATTTCACAGTAGCATTTAGTAGTAGAACCCTTGATAATCATGACACAATTGATATATCTTAGAAGACTTTAGTGGTGGACCCCTTGATAAGCAAAATACAATTGATAAAGCATAGTAGCATTTAGTAGTAGACCCCTTGATAAGCATGACACAATCAATGTATCGAAGAAGCGCTTGGTATTGGACCCCTTGATAAGCATAACACAAATGATATATCACAGTGCCATTTAGTAGTAGACCCCTTGATAAGCACAACACAATTGATATATCAAAGTAGCGCTTGGTATTGGACTCCTTGATAAGCATAACACAAATGATATATCATAGTAACACTTAGTAGTAAACCCCTTGATAAGCATGGCACAATTGATTTATCTTAGTAGCAAAATATATTACAGAAATGAATTTAGATATAGACCGCGTAGTTAGAACATTTATCTCACTTAAGTATGAGCTTTTATATAGGCTGGGATTAGATGGAATTTCTGCGTGTTTTTGTTCCTCCACTTTGAATCAGTCCCCAAGTGTACCTTATCGTATATAAATAAACTACCGTTCAGTAGTTTAAAATTCGTGCATTATGCTTATGATAACTAATATAGAGGCGCAAATGGGTATATATCTCAAGGAAAAAGACTAAGTTATTCTGAATTGCAGGGCATTTGGGCCTTAGTTCAAAATAAGGGAAGCTCCCCAAAATAAGTTTTAGTTACGCGGTATACATTTACATCCACATGCTAAGCGTCGATCGTATAAGTAAGGATTAAAGTCGTTAAATCAACGAAAAACGGGGGTCATTTGCAACCTAGAAACACAGTAGTGGATTTCACCGTAGCATCTAGTAACAGACACAAAGGACAGTATGACTCAGTGTTAAATTCATAAATATTGTGCAGTCATACTTGTGAAAATCCATTCATATTGATATTTCAACATGCATAAATTGTCAGATACAGAGGTGTACATATATGGAAAAATATGTCGTTGTGATACGCTTTTTTGATTTCCATAGATTTAAAGCAGGATGTGTAGATTTTCGTCCAAACAAAGGGAAATAACCAAATTTTATAAATCTTCTTTACTGCTTCAGAATAACAGTTTGCAAGCTTAAATAGTGCGAAGGCATACTAATCAGACAGATCGAATCCGATATTGTTAGAAAAATCTCTTAAAAACACAGTTGTGGAATTAATAAAACACTTATTTTTTTTAGCTTTTCGACTTATACACATGTAGTATAAAAATACAATTCTTAGAATAGATATGTTAAAATAAGAAAAGGACAAAGATCAGGAATCGATACAATCAAGCCCCACACCTGACCCAGGGTACCAATAGGAAAGTGACAACTTCACAATTAGACATCACAAACGACAGCCAAGAGGTCAGCCCTTTCCCAGATAGTGACCACAAGGCATAAATAAACAGACGTGCACGAAAGCAAAACAAAAACAAGTCAGAAATAATATAAATGATCCACAAAAGAAACACACCCTTGGAACGGTCAGTAAAAATATTTTACTGAAGGGCTTAAAAACGGTTTCACGGCGCCGTATTTATCTCCCCTTTGCCATTGGTTGAAACATCGTTACTTATACGTGCGTCCAAGCACGCTTATACACTGAGCTTAGGATCCAAAAACTTTGTGACAGCTTTTATCCTGCTTTCGAGACGCTGTCCGTAAGGCTATCATTGAAAAGCGGGAACCAGTCCAATTTCCCCATGAGCAGTGATTAAATAGGCGCTTGTTTACAGTCCGTATTTTAATGCTTCAGTTTCTGGCGAACGCCTAAGCACTCGAGAGAAGGTCTTTTTGGAATGGCTCGGCGTTATTCGACCTATTTTTCTACCCGGGCGTAGACTGGTTCTCTCCCTTTAATAGCTTGTCAGCATATTAAGACAGGTAACTACTAAACGCCATTGCGTCTATTTATAGCATATACACTGACGTAGTAATGGAAAAATACGTAGTATTGGAAAATACCTGGGACGTCTTGAGTCCATCTGCGGTATTGAATAAAAAGTGCATTTGCGATTTTTAAACAACTGCTCCCAGCTAGCATCCCATCACGAGCCACTATCGACCCGCCGACGAACCGTCACCTGCGGATGGCGGTTCGTTGGCGGGCCGAAAGTGGCCCAATTGTACGTGCGGATTGGATTTTTTATAAAGTTTATTTTGTTCTATTATCAGGAATATGGCAACTGAAAAGTTACAAGTTCTATAGGTTCCTATAGAAATAAGCATCCCCAACCCAACACTGGATGCGTGGATCCAGAGGGGGTTAGGTGGTCCGCACCCTACCCCCCCCCCCCATCCCCCTAAAAAATCACATGTTCTATGGGTTTCTATAGAAATAAGCATTCCCCGCCACCCGAAAATAAACAAAAATACAGTTACCCCGCATCTAGTCAGACGCAACGCGGCCCGGTACAACTATTTTCTGGAATTTCAAATGTTCACAGGGGAAACACTTATGAGACTTTCAGTTTGCACCTACAAAACTCAATCCGTGACGGGGAAGTGGGCAATTACTTATTTCTAACCGATGTGCGGATCCAGAGGGGGATAGGTGGTCCGGACACCCCCCCCCCCCCCAAAAAAAAAAAATAAATAAATAAAAATAAATAATAATCACAAGTTCTTTAAGTTTCGTTGGAAATAAGCATTTGCCCCCCCCCCCCATCCCCGAAAAAAAACACATGTTACCGACTGCGCCTGCCGGTAAACCTTCTGAGACTTTCAGAAAACTCAATCCGTGACAGGGAAGTGGGCAATTACTTATTTCTGACCCATGCGCGAATCCAGAGAAGGATAGGTGGTCCGGCCCCCCCCCCCCCACGAAAAATCACAAGTTATATAGGTTTCTATAGAAATAAGGATTTGTACCCCCCCCCCCCCCAAAAAAAAAAAAAAATAATAATAATAAAAAGTTGCACCCCCCCCCCCCCCCCCCCCCGATAAATGTTTCGACCCTTTTGAACCGTAAAAAAATTTAATATAGTTGCAAAAAAATACAACAATAAACACCCTTATCAGAGTTTTTTTTTCTGTTATTTGAGTCTGGACGCCCCCCGGCCCCTGTTTCTATCTGCGAGGAGAGGGTGGAGGGGGGGGGGGGTACTATAATATTTTCATTCATACGTAGGCTCGCACCATTTTGGGGTTCAAAATTTTGAATTTCAATACCTTTGAGGGTTTTCAGAAAAATGAAAATTTTTTGGGGTATGAAGATTTTGTGGATATCTTTTGGGGTCATCACAAAATACCAAAAAGTTAACCCCAAAAATGGTCCGGGCCTACGTATGTTTGAAAATATCAGAATACCTCCCCCCCTTTCTCACCCAGGTGCGAGTATGCTTGGAATTCGTGAACAATATCAGCGGACGTCATACTTTGTGTTTGGGGTCACTACACAGATAGCAAAGATACGTTGGGCCCACGTTGGTAGTTGGTGGAAATGTGGGCGTCGCCGCATACCAACCTTGTACCAACATCGAACCGACGCAACAATGTCGACCATTCTCTCATTATTAAACACCACTATATTATTACAAAATCCTCTGTGCCTGTATTCTGAATAATGTGTTTGGTGTTAAAAGAAGTTTATGTTTCCGGAGCACATGACATTGGGCCAGCATTGCGAAGGAGATTTGTTTGATTTGATTCTTACGTCCCATCAACAATCTTTCAGTTATGTAGGGACGGGTCTTCCTGGGTTGAACCGGTACTAAGCTATGATTAATGTGTCTTGCTCAAGGACACAACGCAGTGACGCCTGCGAGGCTCGAACCCGCGGCCCCTCTGTCTCATGTTCATTAAATAAGCCAGGTTACGAGGAAAACTATCCATGCGCGGATCCAGAGGGGGCCGGGGCTCCGGGCCCAGCAAAATCACAAAGCTATAGGATTTATTTAGCAATACTCGTCTGGATCCACTTGAAAATCTCAAAGGCAAGCCAGAATTCAATGTTGGGCCATTAATTCGGCCGCTAGCGAAACGCCATTGAAATTGGCCAATGATGATACACCTTGAAAGGTATTTGGATTCTCACCATAAAAAAGTTGTTAAAGATAAATTGGACTCCCTCTAACAACACTTCCTGGGTCCGTGCATGCCTGTGTCGGGGATTTCCGATCGGATGGGGGTTACTCTGATATTTCGTAGCCTATGTGGACTGGGGCCTTTTTTAAGGAGGGGGTCTAACTTTTAATTTCAATAATTTTAGGGGGTTCAGATTGAATAAATATTTTATGGGATCTATGATAAAATTGTGGATATTTTAGGGGAGGGGGCGGGATGGTCATCATTCACAGTTAGGGAGCGTGGCGAAAAAGGAACGCATGTGCGCGACCCCCGTAATATGACTTTAAAGCATGTATAATATCATGCGCGGATCCAGGATTTTTGACAGGGGGGGGGGTCCAGATTGAGACGTTTTTTAGTCCTCAGCTTATTTTACAGAGGGGGGGGGGGGCAATGGTTTTATTGCAGAGAAAACTATACTTTCCCAAGGATCCAGAGGGGGTCCAACATTTTCAGGGGAGGTCCATCCAAGGGGGGATCCAAATGCTAATTGCTATCACAATAACTTGTGATTTTTAGGAAGGTGGGGGGGGGGGGCTCCGGGGATCCATAGGTTTTAGTTACGCGGTGTGCATTCTTCTAAGATCATTTTAAAGCTGTTTAAAAAAGAAAAACTGGGGTCACTTAAAACCTGGAAACACATCCTACCAGTAACAAAATCCACTTTAAGGCCAATTTCCTCGGGTGTCGTACTTTTAGGGGTGGCACTCTCTTTAAACAATTGTGTTTTGCGTTGTGTTTTGCGTGTCTTTGTTGGTGTTTTTGAGAAGTTAATTCTCTTTTGTGGTCCAGAGAGAGGAGAGGAGCGCATCATTCTTTTAGTATTAGCACGTATCACTATCCTTGCATTTCGTTGGCACCCCTCATAAAAAAGTCTACATCTTTGATCGAGGTTCTGTAATTTCGAGTAACAGTTTCTACACATAAGGCCTAAATGAAATATATGTGTGGTTCCTGTTTCATGCCAAGAAAATTCAGGGTAGGTAGGTAGGGAAATTATTAAATTTTGTTATAACATTTAACAAAGAAAATAGTGACAGAAATTGAAAAAGTGCCCATTTTTTCTCCAAAGACCATTTTATTGTTTAGGGTATATAGGGTTAAAAAAATTAGGGTAGGTAGGCAACAGGAACCACACATATATTTCATTTAAGCCTAACGCCACTCTCTACATCAATGCCCCCATATTTGGCGAGCAATGCTTTGGCGTTGATGTCTGATCTTTTTGTGGATTCGATCCTTCGGACCTCTTGTGCGCTCTTTCCACAGACCATGCAGACACGCTCTGCAGGGTGCAGATTTTTGTTTTACGGGAGTTCTATACATTTCTATCCCATGCTGTAGCCACGATGATCCACGGATGTATTAGTTTGTCTTCCTGGTGTCTCTTGATGGTTGTGTGTCTCTTCCTTGCAGTGCCATGGGGTTGTCTGCTGTTTGTGATTGTGGTATTTCCTGATCATGCTCACATACTATTTTTAGGTAGTGAATACCCTTTAAACCTTCTTTACATGAACCACAAGACTGGTGACCTTGAAACATGGTTTGCATCATTGGATAGTAAGTGAGTATGAGCTGGCCCACCCAGTCCACTTTCTGTGCCTTTTATATAGTAAAAAATTTAATTGAATTTGGGTCACACTGGATTCATATAATACCTGGCCTATTTATGAACTTTTTCAACACCGACGCTCTTTCTGGAGCACGCGCAGGTTCTCTACTTGAAAAAATACCATATGCGGAAGAAAAAAAATCAGGTGTGTGGGATTCGATCTCTAGACCCTTACCTCGTTAAGCTAAAGCGCTACCACATGCGCTATTTGGACAGATATCGTCACATGATTACATCAAAATCTAAGTACATTGAAAAAATTATTAAAATCGAAATTACCAATAACAGCAATATTTGAAAGGCTTTGTATCGAAAAGAAAGTGCGGCAAATCTTCTCAGTTTTCAGTACATGTTCATTTCTCATTTTGATGTGCGAAATTGACCCAGGATGTAAACAAATGCTCTTTCTGGAGCATGCGCAGTCGGATGAGTGGGATTCTCTACTGGTAAAAAATTACTAGTTACCAAACGTAATATGCGTAGCGGAAGTGGACACCGTCTATCATCGAAACCGGAAATAGCGTACCACTGAAGCGAAAGTAGAGATAAACGGCATGGCGGGCGGTGAGTTTTTACCTTTATTTGAGCTTTATTATTTGCTCCTGAGCAACCACTGACATCAAGATTAACTGCCAAGGGATTAATTTCAATGTTGTGTATCTTTATTGTATTCTGTGTGTCAATATAGCTTTGTTTACACAAAGTTATCGCAGCTTGGTACTGGCTGGAAAGTGCTCCTGCTGTAAAATAGGCTTTTAACTAACGAATACATGATTCATCTTCGGGTAAGAAGTTAATTCCTTATTTCTATATGCAATTTGCACCATCCCAGTTTTATATCTGGTCTCGGTTTGATTATTTTCAACTGGAATCTATTGAAACAAAATAACTGTGGTATACGGCGAATAGTTGTTGATGGCAAAACTCGTGTACTGCGATTAGTTAAAATCGTGTACCGCGAATAGTGGCAACGTTTAATGAGATTGACGCTTATTTCATGACTGACACTAGAAAAATAGATGAAACATTGTTTTTTAGCATTGGAGTTTATTTCAGTTAATATGTAAACCATGAGGATTAAACGTGGGGCACAGCTGCTTAGTGGTAGAGTGCTTGACTCGATATTGAGGGGTCGCAGGTTTGAGCCTCACCTGAGGCACTGTGTTGTTATCCTGAATCCTGAGCAAGACACTTATCATCTGTCTAATGCTGGTTTTACCCAAGAAGACCCATCCTGGCATGACTGAAAATTTGTTGACTGAGGTCTAAAGACGAAGAAAAATACCCCAGCACACAAAGCTAAATGGTTCACATGTGGGCTCTATCTGAGCGTATTGACCATGTGGGTGCCACATGGGAATTTAAGCCCATGTAGAACCCACATAGGGCACATATAATTGTTTACACTCACATAAGCAGAACCACTGCCGCTTGAGCCTTTGGGTGATCCCAAAAATAAAACCACAACCCTCTCCACCAGCCCAGTACTGGTTACTGTCAGAGAGACTGACTAGAAATTTGATATTTCACCTATAGCCAGTTTAGCTATGATACTTTATGTAATACTGTTCCTCCGCGTTGTGTTCTTCTTTTTTTTCAAGTCAATAAATAAAAACCTCAATTTTGACAATTTATTTTACAAGTCCTAAACTGGAGCGATAATTTATTTAATTTAATAATAATTTTTAAAACCCGATGCCGAAACCCTTTGCCAAATTCACTCTCTAAGTCAAGCCGAAATCTGCCCAAGACAGGCGAGATCTTCAGTTTTAAAGTTCTCGCCTTCCCGGCATGCAATATTGCTGATAAGTCATTTCAACCAATCCATTTGGTTCGGGTTGTGAAATCAGGCAAAAGGAATCATTCCATTGGTCCATGTGATGTCCGTTCCTTCCGGTCACTCAGACAACAGAGGCATGGACATCTCTCAAGCATATTTCAACCATTGCCATGCCGAATAACCTCAACTAATTTCAAATTCTACCCAATTGTTGTTCTTTTAAAACCAAAAAAACAGTATAAGCTTCGGATTGAAATATAAACCGTGCAGACCTAATCAGATGACCTCACTAGAAGCCAGCTGATCTGAATCCGCAGTGTTTAGAAATATTGTTCGGCCTAGCAAGTTTTTATCAAGACCACCACTCCGGTCATTATATTAATTAAATCTATATGGTTTCCAAATTTAGTGCTTGTATCAGGACATCATAAGGTCAATAGATGAAACTAATCTATATATGTCCCAGTATCGTGATGTTTGGAGTGGTTCTTCCTGATATACGAACTTTAATTAAAAGTGTCACTTAAATGTTTCATAACCGTTAAAATTGGTCCACATATACTTTCATAAGGCTTTCATAAGGTACCGTAATGCACCTAATGAAAGTGCTACATTCCTCCCGATGATGCTAGACAATCGCCATGAGGCATAAGATTTAAGCCTCATGTGATTGTCTATGAATGCATAACATAGGAAGGCTTGTAACATAAAAAAAAGTGTCTTGATTATACACATCTTTCATAATAAGTTTATATTAGGAGTTCCTCTAGTCCTTATCTTCGTCACACTGCTGGTCATCCATAGATAAAGAGTTCGTTGATATAGGGTTCGTCTCTGCGTCCGTCCGTGTCTTCCATAAACAAAGAGAGGAGATTAAATTAAGTTCCCTCTCATCTTGAAGCATTGTTTGTTCCGTGAATTCTGCAATAAGGTGAACACCAAGGATACACTTCCGAAGTGGTAACAAATCGATGTTATAGAGCTTGTACATTTCCTCCAGGAGTTCTTTCACCCGTGAAGGATCAGTGGGTACACTTGAGCTGGCTATCCCTTCAGACATGGCTTCTGAAAGAAATACAGTCATTGTACAGCATCATAGGTTGTCCATAGAATTGAGATACTTAATGGTTCCCATAAATAGCTTGGAATGCCATAGACCACCTAACACGAGTCTCAATATATTTCGGGTCTATGTAGGAAAGGTATCTGTATTCCACATCTGAATACAAATGTATTCCTAAATGATAGCATATCAACATGTAGACATGCCCTGGGTAGGTTCTTTGAGTCTTCAAGAAAGGCGAACATCGTTTAACTAAATCTCTGGCCTCAAAACACATTTTGAGAAGGGTTTCTACGTTACAGTTTTCACTTTCTTTTTTGTGTCCTGACGTGATCTTGTCTATGGCTATATCTACAACCACCTGTTCTGTGACACTCATTAGGGGTTGATAGTGATTGTCTACAAAATTTGGAATGTTCATCCTCAGCCAGCATTCATGCTCTGATTCTTCATCTTCTAGTTCTAACAGGTTATAAAAACTGTCCTTGCAGAGGACGTATCCATTGTCACTCTCCATTATCTGAAACGAAGTGGAGGTCTATTCAATAATTATAAAAATGTTGTCGTCTATTTTTTGTCCAGCACCACAAACTTTTCCTTGATGAATTGGTTGGATGTAGTTGGTCGTTCTTTGTCTGTCAGTAGCGAGGTGGCAACTTCTACCATGTTGTCATCACCTTCCGTCACACTTGATTTCGTCTTATGACCTTCCCTTATTTTGGGCTTTCTCATGACAAGGCAGGGCATGTTTTTTAGAATTTTGAACTTACATTTCAGTAAGCATGTGGCCAAAACACAAAGAATAATGATAACAGACATAACAATTATCAAGTAACCCCATAGTGGGAAATGTTCTGTTGCCATAGGCTCAATCTGCCATTTATTTCGTAAGTCTTCAACCAAATTACCCAATGGAAAATCTTCTAAGTTAGCCAATTTAGGCGGAATTTTAATAGTATCATTGCTAAAAGGAACAATTCGATTTATGTCATCCCAAACCCTTAAGTCTGAAATATTATAGTCCTTCAACATATTACTTGCAAAGCTTTCGATATTCTCTGTTGAATGACCCTCAAAATACCCTAACAATGAAAAATGATTTGACGTAGCCTGACACGACTTATGTAATGTTAAAAAACCAAATGGTGGATCAACTTGCTGTCTTCCACTTTCTTCTTTCTTACATGACAAGTGAAATACTGTTGGCTTATCCAAAATAACCAAATAAACATCATTAGACAAATAAAACGCAGTTGGTAAAGTGGTTTGATGTATCCATACATTGCAAAATTTCTTGACATGAACCTTATCCTGATTGAAGTTACTTAAAAGACAATTAAGCCCAACATTAGCATTTCTTATAGGACTTTTTACATTACAGATTTGCAAGCCTGATTGAACACAATCTTTAACTTGAGTTTCCGTTAATAAAATATATTGTGATCTATCTGAGTTGATTGCCAAATAATTAGATTCTAGTTTATAGTATGCTAAAAGTTTTTTATCATCCTTATCAACCCTTGTCCTGCCTAACAATGGCACAGGTAAAGAATAAGCACGGAAAATATCAAATTGTTGTGAATATTCCACCAAGGGAACCCTTATTGAAATAATAATGTGTTTACCATCAAAAATAGGTATACACGATAAAAGTTTATAGTAATCAAATAAATGTGCACGTGGATCACGTGGCAAACCAACTGTCTGCGGCAGCTTGTCCTTAATTTCGAGTAACATATTGCGTAATCGCTCCGCAGGAATTGTCGTTGGTGACAGTTTCTGCATAGCTACTGCTTGTATTTGTATTTGGAAATGTACATAGAAGTACATTGATCTTGATAAGGCAAGTTTTAGTTCCCCTATTAACGTATTAAGCCTTGAAAACAATACCACGATTGTCCTGGCTTCTCTTATTTCTTGCTCTAAATGATTAGACATATTAATAACCTTATCCTCAACTGACCCAATTAGCATTAACAAGTCATTAATTCTTTGCCTGTTTTCCTTTATTTCCATTCTGGATACATTAAGTATAGATAGCGACTCTTCCACGACATGCATCAAAGTGTCTTGATTAGCTGCCAATTTATACACGTTCCTCTGAATGCTAGAAATTTCAGCATTCGTAGCAAGATCAAACACGTCACTCATTAGGTCACCCAGCCAGCCAAACACTTTACGCTTGTGTCTGCCCTGTCCGTCCGTCTCTTTTAATAGTCTATAGTCATTGAAACTTTCTACAATGTCAGCGTGAACTCCCTTAATGACAGAAATCTCTCCCCGCATACCCTCAAGGACGGTCTTATATTCATTTCTCAGCCTTGAATGCTCAGGTGTATCTGCAGCATTCAACACCTTATCAGTCATAATGGCTACCTTATTTATGTCACCTGTTAAACGCTCCAGGAAACGCTCATATGTACTAAGGTCTATTACAAAGGAAATAAGCCATTTTGATCTTGACATTGAGAAACCCCCAATCTTATGAAAGAATACATTTTCGTGCATTAATGCGCCTGCACTTGTCAATAAGAAGAGCATCAAAATGTTAGTCCTTAACATCCTGCTCAACCTGCAATACAATATATAATATAACTCATTAGGACCCAAATGGGCGGTCGCTAACATCAACCTTTACTTTTATGCAAAACCCATGTCCGCGAGACCTTACAGTAAGTAGACGTCAACTACCGTCTAACACAAAATATGTCATTATGCTTGTTCTCTAACAACTTACAAGTCTCTTTCTCATTAACCCCATTGACCTATTCAAGTAGCTTGACCATAAAATTGCCAAAATGCCAAAACATTAGCACCGGAAAATATCCGACTACTAAGTCAATAAATACACCTGTTGCAACAACGCACTACTGAGTGCTAAAATATAAACCGCTTCCACAAAAGCTATATACACATAACAAAATGAATGTTACATAATTCACTGATTAACTACTATCTACAAGATAACTATTTCAGAAGCCCTATCACTGCGCCCAAAAGCTGCTTAACCTGCTCCTTCTGATTGTTATCTACACTATTTACTTGATCTACTTCCATACTTTCCTGTTTGGGAACGGTGGAACCTACATCAGTGTAGTATTCATCCGTCTCCGAGTCATAGTGCATGGGTGTTTGATCTTGGTTATCCTTACCCTCCAATGATGAGTCATCATTGTGGACTGAGCGTCTAGTCTTCAGGTCTGATTCACTAGAACTGTCTGTGCTCGATGAGACATCCCTATTTGCATACTCACGCTTCAGCTGCCTATTCCTGGCCTTGATCCGGTTTTGAAGCTCTAGCAATGGTATGTCTTCTTCACTGGAACTGCCTGATCTGTGTCTTCTCTTCATCTTAGTCAGCTTGGCTAATGGTGGTTCTGCCTCGGGTTCAGAATCACTGTTATCAGGGGAGGCTACCAGTCTGGCCTTCCGCATTTGACGTTCCTTGTCTTCCCTGGTTATCTCCCAGTCATCAATGTTAGCCAATCGCAAATGTCTGACGTGAGATTCCTTAATTGAACCATCTAACTGATTACGGATGACAAAGGTATACGGCGACTTCTGACTTACTATTCTGTAGAATGGCTGCCATTTCCTGTCAAGCTTGGACTTCCTGACATGCTGTTTCAAATAGACAGAATCTCCTACCTCTAGTTTAACATTCTTGGCATTCTCATTTGCATACCTGGCATTGCGCTTTTTCGCTTGTCTCAAGTTTTTGTGTACTAACATAAATGTTTCATGCTGTTTCTCTAATGCTAACTTACACGCATCTTCTCCTGCATACCTCTGTCTACACTTTAAAATATTGGTAACAGGTAAGATTGGGTCACGATTGTACATTAGAAAAAATGGAGACAATTTACTGGATTCATTGACCGAAAAGTTAATAGCTGCGCATGCTTGTGACAGATACAAGTCCCAGGACTCTGGATTACCCTGAAGTTTTTTTGACAATACATCCAGTAATGTTCGATGAGATCTTTCGCAGGCCCCGTTAGACATTGGCGAATAAATAGAAGTCGTTATATGCTTGATATTAAGAGCTGCTAAGGTGTCGGCCATTTTCCCAGATACAAATTCCTTACCATTATCAGTGAGCAAAGATACCATGGAGCCAAATGTAGGAAACATTTCCTCGATCAATATAGAACAAATGGTATCACTACACTTATCAGGTATAGCAAAACACACTATGTATGATGAATAAAGACAAATGAATGTCAGGATATATTTGTTACCTGACAAAGTTTCATTATAGGGTCCAGAAATATCAGCGGCCCATTTGCAACCCGCAAATGCTGGAATATCCATTTCACCCATTGGTGGTTTGACTGGTTTCATGTTACGTTCTTGACAAGTGACACACTTCGAAACATATTCATTGA
Organism: Loripinus fragilis; assembly: GCA_964019695.1. Taxonomy (NCBI): domain Eukaryota; kingdom Metazoa; phylum Mollusca; class Bivalvia; order Lucinida; family Lucinidae; genus Loripinus; species Loripinus fragilis. The sequence continues at coordinate 3,971,028 of OZ026520.1, forward strand.
TTCTCTTATACATGTTTGGAAAGTAATAGCGTACCTTGAGATTATCATATGTCTTATCCAATCCCATGTGGCCAAAATCATGATACCCCTTGATCATAACATTAGTAAGATGATCAGGCAAATACAACCGCAAACGTGGAGATCCATCAACATCTGATACAAAATATAAGACATTGTCAATCACAATAAGTGACTTTTCCAAGGATTTTGAGAGCTTGCCGGTATCTAGATTTTTTATCAGCTGAACTATGCTATCATCTTTCTGCTGCTCATCATATGTGTCAAGGTCAATTAATTTGGGCTTGTCATCCAGATCCAAGAGAGGTAACTCTGCATTCACATACTTAATAGGGTCAAATTTTGAAGAATCTATGACATTTACCTTATGAGAAGTTACTTGGTGCGGAACCTCCCCTTCATCAGGTTCGTGATTATTGGGTTGGCGACTCATAAGATCCGCGATTAAGTTCTGTTTTCCGGGCAGGTACTCTATGTCAATATTATACTCGGCAATGTTCATTTGCCAAGATGCTATTTTCCTATTTTTGAAGTGACTACTTAGCAAGTACTTCAAGGGCATATGGTCAGTTTTACATATGATTTGAGAACAGCTCACCCAGTGATGTAAGCGTTCTAACGAGTACATTATCGCGAAACACTCCTTTTCAACAGTGCTATAATTGATCTGACTTTTGTTTAATTTGTGTGAAATAAAATACACAGGCTTTTCAAAAGTTTCTTCCCCCTCAGTATATTCCTGACAGAGAACTGCACCGATGCAAGTGTCTGAAGCATCAGTGTAAAGAATGAATCTTTTATTGGGGTCTGGATAGGAAAGTAAGGGAATGACAGTGAGACTTTCTTTCATTAAATCGAATGCCTCCTGACATTGTTCCGTCCATTTGAACCTAGCATGTTTCTTTGTGAGCGCAACTATAGGTTCACTTATCTTAGCAAAATTTGGAACAAACCTACGGTAGTATGAGCACATTGCAACAAAACTCCTGCATTCCTTAACATTTGTAGGTGGGGCAAGAGTACGAATACTCTCCACTTTCAAGGGGTCTGGACGTACGCCTTCGGGTGACACAATAAAACCCAAGTGATTAGATTCTGCTTTCATGAACTGACTTTTCTTAAGTGACAACTTAAGTTTATGCTTCCTTATTCTCTCAAATAGCTGGTTAATATGCCGAATATGCTCATCTAAAGATTTCGACCAGACAACAATATCGTCCATATAAAATGAACAAAAATCATCCAAACCATCTAAGGCCAAGGTCATAAGTTCACAGAACCATGCAGGACTATTTCTCAGGCCAAATGGGGCCCGACAAAAGTGGAACTGTCCTCTTGCACATGTAAATGCCGTATAGTCCCTACTACTAGGCTCGATTCCTACAGCAAAAAAGCCAGATTTTAAATCAAATGTACTAATGTATTGTGCTCCACCTAACTTACCAAGGATCTGATCTATTGTAGGTAAAGGGTAAACATATGGTTTTGTAATTTTATTCAAACGGCGGAAATCTATACATACCCTTTTTGAACCGTCCTTCTTATCCACCACCACAGTACTTGAACTGTAAGGACCTCTAGATCGACAAATAATACCTGACTCTTCCCATTCTCTGACCGCTTTATCTACTACCTTCTGGTCATTTAAGGACAACCTATATGGCTTTATTTTGAAAGGTGTCTTATCAGTAAGGTCAATTTTCATTTTCACCAAGTCACTAGCAAGCACTTGTGAGTCCTTAAATGCAAATACATCTAAGTTCTTAAAGACTAGTTCCTCAACTAACTTCCTATGGTTCTCCTCAGTGTGTATTTGGGATTTAATTTCTTCCTGACTAGGCATATTCAAAGTGGATGTTTCCTGCCTACTAGACCTGTTAATGTGACTTATTGAATGTTCTTCACATACATTAGACATAACTACTGCTCTGCCTATCACACAACCCTTCTTAAGCCTAATATACCTGTTAGTATAATTTGAAATGCTAACTGGGAATTTTCCTGTCCTATCTAATTTCACCACTGACTCATCTAATTCTACACCAGGCTGATTACATATCATGTGATCATCAAAAGACTGCACTAACAACTCACTACCACCTTCAGCCTCAAAACTCCCCTTGACCCTAGCACAACATACATATGATGTATTAGGAGCTACTGTCAATGAACGATTAAGCCGACAAATTGAGTTTATATGTTTGTCCGCTACTAATGGCACATAAACACCCTTAACACGAATACAACCTAGGTCAAAATACATTCTTACTCCATTTGAGGTTAACCAATCATCCCCTAATAAAATGTTTCTGTTTATTCCATCTACTACAAAGAAAGTATGAGCCAATTTTAAACTCTTCATTTCAAATTTTAATTCAACTTTTCCTTTTAAAGATAAGGCTGTTCCATCAACCGATTCTAGATGTGCTGAAGCCTTTTGTAAACCAGGTTTAAATATTAAATTATTATAAAATTTCCAACTTATAAGGGAGGTTGTTGCCCCTGAATCTATAAGACACCTAACTCTCTGTTTCTCAATTTTAATTAAACAACTATTTGGATTTCCCGTCAAATTAACTAAATATTTCTCATTTGATACTGGTTTATTGACCCGCGTATCGGCTTCAACATACTTGGGTCTATTTAGTTTAAACGTTTTGGACATTCGGCCCTTTTATGACCCTCTTCATTGCATTCCCAACAACTTATGCGACTTGTCTGATTAATACCCCCTCTCTCATTAGGTTGGTTATTGAAACGTCTGTCCATATGTCTGTCCCTATTGTCATGTCTAGGATTTCTGTCAGGTCTTTCTAACCTTCTCCTACGGTCATTATAAAAGCGATTCCTATTATGGTCAATCTCCATCGATTCATGACCCCTAACATTATTATGTGCAGGCCTGTCTTGTCCTTTCTGGGCTGTACACCTTTGAAAAATTTGTTGTTCCCTTAAGGCTATAGCATATGCCTCGTCGAAAGTTCTAGGCCCACTTCTTTCTACTTGCGCCCTAATGTTTTTATCCCATATCCCCGCTAAGAAAATACTCAGTAACTGAGACTCTATAATGGGTCGTGTATGATCATTTTGTTGTGGGTACGCTCGCTGCGCAGCACCTAGCAATCTTTCAGCAAAAAACTGAATATCTTCATCTTTATTTTGCTTAAGGCTGACCAAAAGCTCAAATGCCTTCGGTCCGTCTAAAACCGGAGAAAATCTACTTGCTAAATTTGCCTTTAAGTGGTCCCAGCCCTTGTGTTCCTCCGATTCTAAGTATCTTTTTATATAGTCTGAAACAAGTCCCGTACTAAATTGATATGCAAGAAGTTGTTTCTTGCGGTCGTTTGCATGATTGAGAAAAGCCGCTTTCTCTATATCTTTGATCCAGTTTTCGTATAATTTTGGATTCCCATCAAAAACCTTTAATTGCCCAAAGCCAATACTTTTTTCTTTGTTTTCCGTTTCCCCTAGGTCTAAACTACCAACCTCCGCTACAATTTGTTTAGTACATTCAATCATTGTTCGATTGTGCTCACTCATGCCTTGCGCAGTCTGCACCAAGCATTGAGAATTGTCATTGATTGCTTTAGCTAATTCTTGAAATTCAGCCATATTGAATTAAATTAATTGAGTACAATAATGTGTAATTAAAAAAAAAAATTCCTTTTAATTATTAATTATTATTTTTAAATAAAAAAAAAACAAAACAAAAATTAACACCAATCTATTTCTTAACACCTTGTAAATAACAGAAAAAAAAATAATTTGATAAGGTACTATTTTCAAGTAGCAGATTAAACCTGTATATGACAACTGATATGATAACTCAAATATTTTAATTTTGTTCAATATGTGAGAAAGCCCAGATAAGTAAAGTCAAAAAGACTTACCAATGCAACTTCTAGCGACGTCTGTATGGTTCCAAAGTTCGATCCTCTGGCACGGCAACCAAAATAACTAGTGTAATACTGTTCCTCCGCGTTGTGTTCTTCTTTTTTTTCAAGTCAATAAATAAAAACCTCAATTTTGACAATTTATTTTACAAGTCCTAAACTAGAGCGATAATTTATTTAATTTAATAATAATTTTTAAAACCCGATGCCGAAACCCTTTGCCAAATTCACTCTCTAAGTCAAGCTGAAATCTGCCCAAGACAGGCGAGATCTTCAGTTTTAAAGTTCTCGCCTTCCCGGCATGCAATATTGCTGATAAGTCATTTCAACCAATCCATTTGGTTCGGGTTGTGAAATCAGGCAAAAGGAATCATTCCATTGGTCCATGTGATGTCCGTTCCTTCCGGTCACTCAGACAACAGAGGCATGGACATCTCTCAAGCATATTTCAACCATTGCCATGCCGAATAACCTCAACTAATTTCAAATTCTACCCAATTGTTGTTCTTTTAAAACCAAAAAAACAGTATAAGCTTCGGATTGAAATATAAACCGTGCAGACCTAATCAGATGACCTCACTAGAAGCCAGCTGATCTGAATCCGCAGTGTTTAGAAATATTGTTCGGCCTAGCAAGTTTTTATCAAGACCACCACTCCGGTCATTATATTAATTAAATCTATATGGTTTCCAAATTTAGTGCTTGTATCAGGACATCATAAGGTCAATAGATGAAACTAATCTATATATGTCCCAGTATCGTGATGTTTGGAGTGGTTCTTCCTGATATACGAACTTTAATTAAAAGTGTCACTTAAATGTTTCATAACCGTTAAAATTGGTCCACATATACTTTCATAAGGCTTTCATAAGGTACCGTAATGCACCTAATGAAAGTGCTACATTTACAAATGCGAACAACAAAGATGCTGATCAGACAAAGCAGAAGTGCAGGCTGGTCTGCGCCTTTGGTGTTCGCAACCCTCCGAATACAGGGTTTCTGGCATTGAGGACCATATAACCGTTATGTGTTGCCCATTATGACCCAAATGGGTACCACATGCAACCCATATGGGCTTTCCCACATGGATTGCATGTGGTACTGTTGCAAATATCTTATCAGTCCCATTTGGACCACTACTATGAGACTGATATTATATCCCACATTATTGGAAAAAAATGTGTGTCACATACTATTAACAGTCAGTTTTAGCCAGCGTATTATCAAGGCAATTCACGGGCTATTGAATCATAACTTTTGAACTTAACGTATACACAGTTTTGGGACGTCACAAGAAGTGACCTCAGAAAAAGTGGGGCTATTAGATTTGGGTTGTCTGTCATTCCATCATTCTGTCTGTCATTCTGTCCGTCTGTCATCATTTCGTTTCCACTAAATATCTTGAGAACAACTTTATAGAAGGACCTCGGACAGATTCCTATTCAATCTGCCCAAATTTTGACAGCCTGTCGCTAGGATAATGCATAACTGACAACTATAGTTTGTGCTTAATTCAAACCGTTACATTTAGTGAACAAAGCAAAATAAAAATATTCTGAAAATATTACATAATTATGCCAGGACTCTAGGGTTTAGGGCGTGGGGGTATTTTTTGTAACCAAATTTTATTTCACAGAAATTCAAAGTTTCATCGAGTACTCACCTAAATATATGTGAATATTATGTTTGCGGCATAAAACTTGAGACGAAAGTGATGCATTTGCATAAAATTCGGGTTGAGAAGATTTCATTGTTTCATCTAAAGAAGTGTGCTGTCAATTACTTTTGACTATTACCTGTAATGTTCCAAGTTAACCAGTTTGACTTGTGCACTAAGGTGTATCATATCTGCATACTGTATAAATCACAGTCTAGATAAACACAGTTTTTGAGCGTAAAATCGTTAATATTTTCTTTCACATCAGATTTAACCTATAATTTTGTGTTTAAAAGAACCGTCTCATTGAGACGGTTCTTTTGAGTACCAAAAACATATGTTTGGGTTGAGAAATGAGACAATTAATTACTTTGTAAGCACTCATTACAAAAGCCCTGATATATGTCATTGCAAATTGATATTTACCTACAGGTTTTTACAAAATAAGTTTCTAATACGTTTTTATAATAAAGTGTTTTGAGCATTTCGACATCGTTCCCCCCGCGACCAATCATGCCGTTTTTATATGATGTGTGAAATGTAAAACTACAACTGTATGCAAAAGGATTAGTTTGGTCATGGGGGGTGGGGGGAAAGCACTTCAGTAAAACCTTTTCTATTTTCTATATGTTTAATAGCAAAAACCGAGTTTTCAACCCATATTTTTCAAGTGGTACTTGTCCAATGAAAAAACTGCTTTTGTGGATAAGTCGAGGGTTGAACCTGCTATCTTTTTCATAGAAAAAATATCGTTTTCTTTGAAACTTTTCTCTGGTCATTTTTATGGGCAATCCTTCATTAAGCCTGTCTGAGGTCCTTTTCCCAAGTTTGTATGTGCATTGATATTGACTTATTTTTCGACTTGATCTAGATTGGGATTTTACACATTATTTTTGGACATTTATACCAGAGTTATGACCCTTGATTTACACCAAAATTTTGTTTCTGCTCAATATCTTTAGAACAAACTGACCGATTTTCCCTAAATTTTATATATGCATTCATATTGATAAAATCTAGCTTGGGATTGTTACACGTCATTTTTGGTACATTTGTACCAGAGTTATGGCCCTTGCTTTATGCCAAAATTTGTATCTGCTCAATGTCTTGAGAACAAATTGACTGATTGTCACCAAATTATATATATATATGCATTTATATTGATAAGATCTAGGTTGGGATTGTTACAGATGATTTTTAGAATATTTGTACTAGTGTTATGGCCCTTGATTTATGCCAGATTTTTGTTTCCACTTAATATCTTGTGAAAAAAATGACATATTTTCACTTAATTTTATACATATATTCTTATTGACAAGATCTAGGTTTATGACTTATTTGTAACAGAGTTATGGCCCTTGATTCATGTCAGAATTTCATTTCCACTCAGTATCTTTAGAACAAATGGACAGAATTTGACCAAAATTTATAAATGCATTTATATTGACAAGATCTGTGTCAATAGAATTTTAACCTGTTATCTTTTACAAACTTGTAACAAAGTAATGGCCCTTGATTGGCAACAGAATTTTGTTTCGAGGACAAATGGATAGAATTTCACAAAATTATGTAAATTTATATATATTTATAAGATATATGTTGGGATTGCTATTATCCATATTTTGATTATTTGTAACAGAGTTATAGCCCTAAATTGATGTCAGAATTTTGTTTCTGCTCAATATCTTTAGAGTATGGCCTTTTTACAGCATAAAAACACCTATGCGTCTTTCATGATTATGTGCACTATTGTTATACTACAGAAATTCAACTTTTCGAATCGTTTCCCCAAAGCTTTCAATCAACAATATGAATTTATGCTATAAAAGCGGTCAAGTATTTATTAACATTTGCTAGACCCCTCGGGTGCTGTTAAAAAACCTGTCAGGCTCGGTTTGCAACACCACCCTTGTCTCATCTCATCTCATTTATTTTATTTTATTGTTTTATTTCCTTTTCATTAATAACAAACAAACCCTGAAGCTTCTCATCTTCTATCAAATGGCAAAACCCAAATATCTACTCGTTACACAGTGTCAAATAAGTAGGTCAAATATAGCAAAAACAAAGTTGATATACGTTACCCCGCCACTATTTTGGGGCCTAAAAGTGTTATCCGCTATTTACATCTACTGCTTTATTCAAATGTACTTCAGACTTTTTTTTCATGAACGCAAACACTTTGAACCCTGATCAGACTGCTCCTAAAGGATCAGTCTAATCTGGGTCCATATTGTTTGCATATAAAGTGGTCTGAACAAAGCCTGGTACTGTCATAGCTCTTAAACTTGAAATCTTGTAGCACCAGGTGACACCTACTAAGCCAAATTCTTCTCGCTACCGTGTTGGAAGGAAAACGATGCAGCTTTATTTTCCTGTCCCCGTCGTATTTCTGAGCATGGTTGCTTCAAATGCAACAATAAAGCTGCTTCGTCGGCATCCCTTGAATATCAAGCACAAGAATGATAAAGCGTTAGATTTTGAAATAATGTCCGCTGACTCTACAGTCTGTTTACACAAAAAAGCTTGTGTGACACTTCCCGGAAGTTGGGACTCGTTTCGGCGCATGCGCATATGGAGCAATAGGGGAGGTAATCAAGATCAGACAACTCACGTTTTGATAATCAGCTATAGGTTACACATGAAAGAGCAGACAAAAATTGGCTGGTGGTAATTGTCAAAAATACGAAATAAATTCAATACGAAAAATAACCACAACAGTTTGCCTGCGTTGTACCCTTCGAGACAGACGCATACCTTTAATCTAGATGATGGACATTTAAATTGACTCTCAGACGGACAGACGGCAACTACACCAGCTCATGCTTTAGGTTATATTATGTTATTCATTGGATATTTTACATGTTTGAAAGGAACCCTATAGCATTTGCTTCCATAATTTGACAGTCTGTCTTCTTTTGGCAGACAGTCTGTTTTATCGTTAAACCGATCACATTTTGCACCTTTTCGATCATAAAAAAATACCACAAAATAGCAGTTTTACTTCATAGTGGGTAACAACTCATAACTATTCGCAGTACACAGTTTTCTTATGAATTTGCTATCTGCAGTACATATCCGCACCTATTCGCGGTACACAACAGGATTTAAATATCAGCCCATAATTGGCTTAATTTATAAATTCTAGCTTAAACGCTTGCAAAAACGTTTGTTTTCTATAATTTCACTTGCTTTCCATTGGAATAATCGACAAAATCTACATACTATCCTCGAATAAAGTGAAAGTAAATGTCAAAATGATGTGTGTTTTCGGTACCAGCTTTCTGATTGATGATCCATTCCAGCCTTCAAATTCGTTAATGAACAAATACAACTACTTACGGTTCAAGCTAATTATATCCACTATTTATGTATTGCAAATGTTTTGCGAAACTTAAGCGATTTTATAATGAATTGTGCTATTTTTGAAGAGCACTCATCCTCGTGTGTTGTTTACTCTCGATTCAGTGGTTCGCTATTTCCGGTTTCGATGATAGACGGTGGTGGAGCTTTATCAACGTGGGGAACCAATCTAACCCGGGCGTACAGGCTGTAGGTGCTAAAAGCAGGGTACCAAACAACCAAAATGCAAGTTGCACACACCGTGCACGTGAGGTTGCTCGATATTCAGCCAATCGCGGCCATATTGGAATCCGCAGTACAATGAACAACAAGATCAACGCCATTGCACTCTCCGTTTGACATTATTCGAAACGGCCTATCCCAAAATTACCATCATTTGCGGTTTCAGCTGTCCTCTGACTCTTCAATTGCTGTTACTAATATTGCCTCAAGTTGCTAGATTTATCCTCCTTGATCAGAATCGATGTTTTCAGTTGAACGAAACGTGGATCACAGTGCCGTCAAAGATAACATACACGGGTACATGTAAGTTTTGGTTAATGAATAAAATTCGTTACGATTCGTCGAAGTCTGTGAGTGCAGAAATCGAGTTCAGTGGCGCTGATAATGAAACCAGAATTGTTGTAACCAGAATTCGTGGTTCCAAGCGAAAGTGACTGAGGCAGCTTTAGATTTTGTGAGGTTTGAACTCAAAGTGGGCTCTTGGTCACAGTATGGACGATATTTCAGGTCTAACCCAACCCTTCTCCAGTGGAACTCAGTGGCTCAGTTGGTGGAGTGTTAGACTGTGGATCAAAGGGTTGCTAGTTCGAGACTCACTGCCTGGAGAGTCACTGACACTGTGTTGTGTCCTTTCAAAAGCAAGACATTTTATCAGCTGCTGCCTTAGTACTGGTTTAACATATGAAGACAGGAAATCGTCCCAACATGACTGAAAAATTGTTGATTGGGACATAAATAAAGCATCTAAATAAACAAACCAAAACTACTCAATCCATTGTCTGTGAAGGTAGGATACTCAAAGGATCGACCTGTCTGCTATGGCACATCACCACTGAAAAATGGATTCTGTGATAATACGCGGTATGCATTACTCAAAACACTACCTAAAAAAAGTAGCAAGTAGTTAGCACTGAATAGCTGTAAATAATCTGTGGAGACGTCAAGTAACCTTTGGTAGCAAAACAATAACAATGATTGGTATTAGCTAGCTTACAAATGTACAGTGTGTAAGATTTTTCTACACTAAAATGGGAGCACAATGGTAGAGTGCTTGACTGGAGACCAAAGGGCCGCGGGTTAGAGCCTCACCGGCGTCACTGCAATGTGGTCCTTGAGCAAGACACATTTATCCAGCTTAGTACTGGTTCAACCCAGGAAGACCTGTCACTGTTTAACTGAGAGATTGTTGATGGGACATAAAGAATCAAATTAAACAAACAAACAAATAAAACATTTTTGAAAACACTTCGCACATGGCAAGAAAAGCGGTTTCAGTGACACATGATAATGTTAATAATTGACAATTAAGATATATGCATGGACGACAGAAGTCAATGACTTTTAGCAGAAGGTGACGTTTTCGAGGTGATGTTCCAACACCAGATTAAAAATTCATCTGCGATTTTTTTCCGCCAATAGTCTTCGCCAAATTAAATTTTTTTGCGCCAAATTTATTATTTCTTGCATTTTGGGAGAATGGCGACCGCTGTCACCAACACTGGCAGATTGATAATTTAACAAGTTTGAATCAATCAATCGGGTGAATCACATAATTTGGTGACGCATTTGATAAACAAGTATGTCGCATGTACCCTTAATGCTCAAATCAAATAGGTCAGTATGCGATAGTCATACCACCTATTGTAAGATATTGCTTCTCTATCTTTTAGTTTAGGCCAAAACTAACTTGGCCAGTGGTCACTGGTCACAGTACACTAAAAATTGGTTCAATAATGCGATTATTTTACGAAAATGTTCATTTTCCATCTACATTTGTATAAGGTCCATCAATTTAAGGAGACTTAACTATATTCATGTGTTTGATGTCAATGACCAGAAACGGACCAATCCAAAATTTCGGATGCTGAACAAATATATTGTCTGCCTTGAAAAAAAGGCTCAATCAGTTTAGATATTTAACCAGTGGTGTATCCAGATGGGGTTCACTTGAACCCTCTCTTGAGCCCAAATTATTTCATTTTCATTGGGATATTTTAGAAAAATGAGGCCATCCTTTAAAAAAATTTGTGGTCACCCTACTCATAATTTTTCAGGTAGGTAGGTATTTAATTAAATTTTCACTGATTTATTTAAAGGACATTAAAAATTAAAAAAAAATGTCTAAAATTATAATAAAAAAATTTCTCCGAAATGTGGGGAAACAGCCATATTTTTTAGTTTGTGGCATTTTGAGTGAGTCTGTCGTGTGACAGCAAACAAACATTGTTTTAAGGATGGCCCAAGTTTAAATCATCAAATTTATTTGTTTTGTCATCTGATGAGTGCTGAAATGTTCAATAGCTTTTGAACAAACAGCATGGACCCAGATCAGGCTGCTCTATGTCTGATATAGATCTGACCTGGGTCATGATGATGATGCTCCACACTGTTTACCCCCAATACTTTCATAGTCAAATAATGTTTGCAAAATTTTCAGCAGATGACTTAAGCAGGCAGCATTTTAATTTTTAGCTCACCTGAGCTGGAGGCTAAAGGTTAGCTATTGTAATCGGTCTTCGTCCGTCGTCCTTCGGTAAACTTTTTCTTTAAACAACATCTCCTGAACCACTTGTCCAAATGTAAAATAATTTCACTGAATTGTTCCTCAGGGCTCACCCTGCCATTAGCCATTGTAGCCATTTGCTACTAAAAATGTAGAGTGGCTACAAATATAAATCATTGGCAAAAAGTACACTCTACGTGGCTCAAAAGTTACAGATCTGTAAAAAAGTGTATTTTGACTAGCTTTGGATTTTCCAATATTGCTTTTATTATTCCTTCACACTATTATTTAACTCTTTGAATGCTGGATTTTTTTCAATACCATATCAGGGTGTCAAACAGTTTGGATCCAGATCAGGCCTACCATTTTTGCAGGCCCAATCTGAGTCCAAACTGTTTGCAAAGGTTATCAGCAGATGACAAAAGTCGCCACTTGCTGGCAAAGAGTTGAATACAGAACTTCTTGATACTACTTTTCTGGCTAAAATACTGGCTTAAGTCAATTTTATTGGCTCCAACTTTTTCCATTTGGCTAAAGTGTTGGCTATAACAAATTTTGAGCCAGGGTAAGCCCTGGTTCCTCATGATGCCTTCTACTTAAATTGCACAAATGGTTCCGCTCCACCGAAACAAAGGGGCTACCAGACCTCTAGATAAGAAAAATCTTTTAATGACATTTCATCCTGAACCACTGGTTCAAATTCAAAAAAGCTTCACAGAATTGTTTCTCATGATGGCTTCTACCAAAATTGTATAAACAGTTTCGCTCGGCGTAATTCAGGAAAGATTAACTGAAGTGTAAAATTTTGGCATTTATTTTAATTTAACCATTGTTATGGTAACAAAAATGGCCCACAAAGTATGCTTAAAATAGAGAAATTAGCATTTTGTACCAAATTTAAGGCATTTGGAGACCTATTTTTCAAAAATTAGATATCAGCACACATAAATACCAAAATATCCTTTAAATATGTTGTGTGCCGTAATAATTCTCATCTTGGTACAGTATTTGCTTGTGCTCTCTGCCAAACATCTCAAATGGCCAATTTCCTGTTTTCAGCCTATTTTGGTGGCCATTTTTGTTACCATTGCAATGGTTAAAGTCGAATTTATTCGAGACCTATACACTTTGGTTGTTTAACTAATAAACCAATAAGAACAAATTAGTTAAAACCATTTTTATATTTTAGCCTCATAGAGAGGCCAAAAAAGCCTGTTAATGCATGTGGCTCTTTGCAACATTCACAATGTGTACAGTAAATTTTCTGAAATTTAGAACATTTCTCTTTTTGTTCTCAGATTACATGTGGGTTATCAAAGGCTGGAATTCATCGAGTGCTTGTCAGAATAGCAAACAGGGAAGACGCTGATCAGACTGCTACATCAGAAGCAGTCTGATCTGGGTCTGCACTGTATGTCTACTGTCTAGTAATAAAGGCCCTTTTACGGACAACTAGTGTTCAGAATTTTAGATCATCTATTATATATAGGCTAATTTAGAGCCATATACATGTCTGTTTCAGGTGACTTTAGCTGAGAAGTCTGACTCAGGACAGAACATCTTTGAGGTGATCAAGGAAGAAGGAATATATATCGCAAGTTTGAATGTCCTTGTTAAAGGTAATTACATTGACTTACTAAATCTTTCAGTCAGTGCTGTTATTAGTTTGGGGGAACTATGTAGGTTTGCTGGATTCCTGATGATATCCTTTACCAGAATTTCACAAATGGCTCCGCCCAATGAACTCTAGAGCTCTAGATAAGAAATATCTTTAAATGACATCTCTTCCTGATCCACTGGTCGAAATTCAAAGTAATTTCACAGAATTGTTCCTCATGATGCCTTCTACCAAAGTTGCACAAAGGCTCTGCTCTGCTGAACAAAGGGGCCATCAGAGGCCTAGATAAGAATTGTCTTAAAATGATATCTCCTGAAGCACTGGTCCAAATTAAAAATAATTTCACAGAATTGTTCCTGGTGATGACCTCTACTAAAATTGCATATATGATCCTGCACCGCAAAACAAAAAAAAGGCGGCTATAGCTCTAGATAAGAAATATCTTTAAATGACATCTCCTCCAGGCTCCTGAACCACAGATCCAAATTCAAAATAGTTACCCAGAAACACAGGTTTAGATAAACAAAAAAATTCAGCGTAAAGATGTAAATTTTTTCTTACCCATCAGTTTCAACATATGTTTTGGGTGCTCAAAAGAACCGTCTCATCGAGACGGTTCTTTTGAGTACCCACAACATATCTTTTGGTTGAGAAATAAGAAAAATAAATTTTCGTTACACACTCTTAATTCATTATGCTCTCTACCCAAATAACACAAGTGGTTCCACTCCATCGCACAAAGGGCCACCAGAGTTCTAGATGAGAAATGTCTTTAAATGACATCTCCTTAACCAATGGTTCAAATTCAAAATAATTTTACAGAAATGTTCCTCATGATGCCCTGACAACATTGCCACCAGAGCTTAAAGTAAAAAGATCTTTGAATGATATCTCTATAGCCACTGGCTAATACATTATCTCCTCATATATGAGGATTCAGATGAGCCATCCAGGGCCCTAGGGCGCTCTTGTTTTTTATAGTGCTCAGTTTTTGTCTGGCATGTGTCTTCTGTCTCAATAAACTTTTTCTTTAAATAACATCTACTCCTGAACCACTTGTCCAAATTTAAAATGATTTCACAGGAATGCTCCCCATAATGCAAAAATTGTATGAATTGCTCAAGATTTGAAGTCTTTTAAACGATATCTCCTGAACCACTGGTCCAAATTCAAATAATTTCACAGAATTGATCCTAATGATGCCTTCTACCAAATTGCACAATTGGTTCCACTCTGCTGAACAAAAGGACTGCCAGAGCTTTAGATAAGAAATATCTTTAAGCAGCAACTTCTCCTGAACAATTGTTTTATATTCAAAATAATTTCACAGAATTGATCCTCATGATGCCTTCTACTTGGATTGTACGGATGGTTACGCTCTGATTCTCAGAAATGTAGTTCAAGCATTAAGAGAGTGAATATTTGAAAACAATTCTTAGCCATCAGTTTAAACAAATTTCATTTGGGTACTCAAATGAACTGTTTGATTGAGAGGGTTCCTTTGAGTACAGACAAGATAAATAAGGGAAGGGATTTTTAATTATGTACTCTTATCTAGAGGCGTGTAGGGAAGTATATACTGTTTTCAGCCTTTGCTGGAGAGAACCCTTAGATTTATGTTATGTATTAATGTTGCCCGCCTTTACAAGTTATAGCTCGGGTTATATAATGTACATAAATGTTCATTCATACTGGAGAGAACTCTTATATGAATGTTTATTCATACTAGAGAGAACCCTTAAACGAATGTTTCTACACCATTAGCTGGTGAGAACTCTATAAATATACTGAGGGAAAAGGTTTAGCAATTTACTTTGGGGATTGATGGGATTTTTAATTTCATAATATCAAAATTATATGTTGGCAAACGTTTACAAGTACGACGAAATTAACCGGTTGGCATTACACATAATGTAATGATTTTAAGTACCCTTGCTAAAATAACTTATCTGGCAATTATACGAATATTTTTCTGCTTAAAGTTTCATTTTGCATCAAATGTTTAGATCTAAAAGCCAAAAATGAAAACCAGTATAAAACTGAAAGTTTTGGTCACCATTTTCGTACATTTTTTAGTTAAAAATTGTATTTTTTCAAATTACCTCCCTTGAAATTGAATAGCGTTTGAAATTAAAATTCTTAGCAGATGAAATAGTAATTTGTTTCTTTTGACCTCTTGACGGTTGCCATTAGCTCATTTTCAAACAATTGACATGTTTGTCAAACATTGTGCACTTGCTAATAAATATGATCTAATGCTACAAAGATAGCCTATGGGAAACCAATTATTTTTAACTAATTGCTTAACTTTTTTCCCCTCAGTATAGTTATTAATACTGGAAATAACCTTACATGTATATCATATGGTAGATAAACTATATATTCAAGAACTGTTCTTTAATGATTTTTTGAATCCTCTCATGGATGGGAGGGGACAAAATGAATAGTTAACAAAACACAGGCATGTATTTATATCATACATGTTGCCATAGCACCAGAATATTTTGGCAGGGAATAGTATTCAATTTGTATAGATCATGCAAACCGTACATAAAGTTACATAATTTCTATGTTTAACAAATTTTAGCTGAATAGATTTCCAATTCTAATTGTTTGGATGAGTCTTTCTTATAGTTTACGGGTTGCTTGAGAGTTTTTATCATTCATTTGAATTCAAAGCGAAGTAGAACATTATTTAAGATAGGAGTGAAGACCCTGATCAGAGGTTGCACAACATCTGATCTTGGTCTGCATTGTTTGTCTACTCTATGTCCCTAAAAAGGAGCAAGGCTTACATGAGTTAATTATCTAGTGTAATATTATTTTTATGTTAACACTATTTTTTCTTATAATCTTAATCTGTCATAATTTACTTTCAGATATTATTCAGAGATGTTCACTATACAGAGATAGAAAGGATGGAGCTATTACAACTGCAAGCCACAGAGGCCCAAGATGCAAAATAACACTTTATTATCACATGATTAACTCTAAAAGTTGAAGGTTACACTTCATAGAATGGCGTGTTTTTTTTTTTAATTTTCCCCAAAAGTCTTAGTCTTTCATGATGTTATCATTGTGTGTGGGGGAATTTGTGTAACATTTGAAGAAGTCACCATTCAATAAAGTGTTGCACTCAAACAAACCACCGGGCCGCGTAGCGCAGTCGGTAACGTGTCTGGCTACAGATGCGTGTCTGACTGCAAATCCAGGGGTCGCGAGTTCGATCCCGGTCCGGTCCCATACTTTCGTGGAGCTTGACCATGAAATAATTTCTATGGTCATTCTCCTTTCTTCCGCTGATTTATTCAAGAAGGGTTGTTGTCAGTTACAAGCGAAAGTATGTGCACGAATTACTGGTTAACCGCTTGTTCATGCCTGCCCAGGAAAAAGTGTGGTTAGTTGAACTGACCGTCCCGCAATGACCATAGCTGTTGACTTGGGACGTAAAGCAACAATACCAACCAACCAACTGTTAGATACAGTATGGCATTGATTGTATTAGACAAAGCTCAATAAATAGCAGGATCTAATTAATAACTTTGTGTTTTTTAATGTTTAAACATGACCAATACAGTGTTCTCTCGCTAACTCGAATCCTTCAAACTCAAACTACCCTCTGAAGACAAAGTAAGTTGTAGGATGAATTCATATTTAACAGACTTTGTTAAAAATTATTTTCTATCCCAATCTCTTCTGACTTGGATGTACTTAGAAGAACTATCTCAGTGAGACTGTTCTTGTTATGTGCGTGCATGTACATGTACTTTATACAACACATAATTAGGCTAAAACAAGATCAGATAGGGATTTTGAAATGAGCTTATGTTATACCCCTAAAGCATTTTCCTGCTTAGAGGAAATACAATATTAAACACTGTTAAGAGCTTGCTCCAAGCTTTCCAAAAATGTATAACATTACAATGTTTTGATTTAATATAGCAAAATTACAATCCTGAATACACCTAAAAATTAGGCGTTTTTCAACGTTATGCCGTGTCATTTCAAATTTGTTAATTTTTGATAACTTGTTTTTCAAATATATGTGTTAGAAACATATTTTTTTAAAAAGAAATCTTAAATTTCACGTATGAGCTAATGTAAGATAACCATAAAAAATATGAAGGCAAAGCGCAGTAATTTTAAGCATTTTGTAAAAAAATGCTTGAAGGGTTATACATTTTGTCTTTTCTTAAGAATTAACTTTGCTGTATTGTTGTTACTTGTTCGGTCACATGTATGCACAATTTTTTGCAATTTGTTGAAGCTATGGGCATGTTTCTCTGTAAAAAATACAACCGCTACCAATGGATTGTCTTTTCCAGTAATGTTTTCATCAGTTTAAAATTACACTGTTTCAGGTAGTGTCCGTAGATCACATATTTTGCATCTAGCATATTGCTGTATTAGAAGATTAATGAACATGTTTCTGCTATTTTATATTTCAGTGAGTGGCAATGATTAAGAAAAGGTCTGCTTCTTAAGTTGGCTTTCAGCAGCACTTGTGATATGAGCGGCCAGAGTCTGTCCGTAGAACGTAGTGTCCGTAGATCACACTTTTCAATGTTAAAAAAGTAACAGAATATGTCATATTGGCCCATATTTTTAGATTGTATTTATTATTTTCAACCAAAAAAGTAGTATGTAAATCAATATTTGGGTTATATTTATCTGATTTGTGAAAGAAAGAGGTACACATGGTTCTGAAACAATATGTCCTTTAGAACCTCTTCCATTCACACATAAGGTAAAAATTGCCCAAATACTGATTTACATACTATTAATTTAGTTGGAAGTAATAAATACAACATAAAAACATGGGCCATTATAACATGTTTTTGTAATTTTATGACATTAACAAGTGTGATCTACGGACACTACATTCTACGGACAGACTTTGGCCGCTCATATCTAAAGTGTTGGTGAAAGACAACTGAAAAAGCAGTGCATTTCTTAATCAGTGCCACCCTCTGAAATAGAAACTAGAAGAAACATGTTAATTAATCTTAAAGTACAGCAATCTGCTAGATGCAATGATGTGTTATCTACGGACACTACCACTACCAAACAGTGCAGTTCTAAAGTGATGAAAAAATTATTGGCAAAGACAATTCATCGGTGGTGGTTGAATTTGTTACAGAGAAACATGCCCATAGCTTCAATAAATTGCAAAAAATATGCATACTTGTGACTGACCAAGTGGCAACAGGCTCAGTGAAGCAAAGTCAATTCTTAAAAAAACCTAAAATGTATAACGCTTCAAACATTTTTTTAAAAAATGCTTAAACTTACTGTGCTTCGCCTACACATTTTATATGTTCATTTTACGTTAGCTCATATGGGAAATTTAAGGTTTCTTTTTTAAAAAACTATGTTTCCTACACACATATTTCAAATACAAATTTTCCAAATTTAACATATTCAAAATGAAACAGCATAACATTGAAAAATGCCTAATTTTTAGGTGTATTTAGGATTGTATTTTTGCTATATTAAATCTAAACATAGTAATGTTATACATTTTCAGAAAGCTTGGGGCAAGCTCTAAACAGTGGTTTAAATTATATTTTATTTCCTTTGACCATGAAAATGTTTTAGGCATATAACACAAGCTAATTTTACCATTTTCGTCATTTCCCTAACTGATATTTCTTTCATTATATTTATCTCACCGTCTATCATCGAAACCGGAAATAGCGTACCACTGAATCGAGAGAAAACAACACACGAGGATGAGTGCTCTTCAAAAATAGCACATTTCACTATAAAATCGCTAAAGTTTTGCAAAACATTTGCAATACATAAATAGTGGATATATTAAGCTTGAACCGTAAGTAGTTGTATTTGTTCATTAACGAATTTGAAGGCTGGAATGGATCATCAATCCGAAAGCTGGTACCGAAAACACACATCATTTTGACATTTACTTTCACTTTATTCGAGGATAGTATGTGGATTTTGTCGATTTTTCCAATGGAAAGCAAGTGAAATTATAGAAAACAAACGTTTTTGCAAGCGTTTAAGCTAGAATCTATAAATTAAGCTAATTATGGGCTGATATTTAAATCCCGTTGTGTACCGCGAATAGGTGCGGATGTGTACTGCAGATAGCAAATTCATAAGAAAAATGTGTACTGCGAATAGTTATGAGTTGCTACCCACTATGAAGTAAAACTTCTATTTTGAGGTATTTTCTTATAATTGAACTGGTGCAAAATATGATCGGTTTAACAATAAAACAGACTGTCTGCCAAAAGAAAACTGTCAAATTATGGTAGGCTTCCTTTCAAACATGTGAAATATCCAAGGAATAACAGGATATAACCTAAAGCATAAGTTGGTGTAGTTGCCGTCTGTCTGTCTGTCTGTCCATTCAAATGTCCATCATCTAGATTAAAGGTATGCATCTGTCTCGAAGGGTACAACGTAGTCAAACTGTTGTGGTTATTTTTTTGTATTGAATTGATTTTGTATTTTTGACAATTGCCACCAGGCAATTTTTTGTCTGCTCTTTCATGTGTAGCATATATTGCAAACAATATGGACCCAGATTAGACTGATCCTTTAGGAGCAGTCTGATGAAGGTCAAAGTGTTTGCGTTCATGAAAAAAAATAGTCTGAAGTACTTTTGAATAAAGCAGTAGATGTAAATAGCGGATTACTCTTTTAGGCCCCAAAAATAGTGGCAGGGTAACATATACATTCCGAGCCTGACAAGTGTTTAAACAGTACCCGAGGGGTATAGCAACTGATAATAAATACTTGACCGCTATTATAACATAAATTCATATAGACTATGAGGCAGTATATTGTGAAGGTACACCATACTGGGGATTTTTGTAGACATATACTTTCGGATAGCCAGTATCCTAAGCTACTTAATTCAACTTGTAAGCACTCTGGCTGTGGGGGTTTTATCGTTTCAGAGGGTGTTAAATACGTTACTTATATGTAACTTGTAAGCAAATAACAGTCTACGGCCTTGAAATTGATACGTAGTTGAGCCCGCTGTGACTTTCCATCACCTCATAAATAAAGATTATCTTCCCAACCCTCTTTTTAATGGCCACTAACAAGCATTTCCCAAAGAAAAAGAACGTGTGAAATTTCAGTCCAAACCACTTTAAGTTTATGAGGTAACCAATTCATTGTGATTATTGCATTAGGATTCCAAATACAGACCAAGTGCATTGGTAACATAATTGATGCTACTTAAAAGTAACGTAAGTAACAATCTTATAGTTTCTATAACAGAAGCCCTTAAATCATAGCTTTAAAATCAGAAACTTATTTTTCCTTACTAGTTTTCCATTGAGGAAATATTTGGTGACATGTCTGCCCCAAAAGCAAAGAAAATGCATGTTGTGTGAGAACGATTTGACTAGTAATTGGCCTCATTATCAGTCTCATACTCATTAACTACATCTATCGACATTAGAATGCTCAGCATCACCAGAGTCACAGGCTGTTAGAATTGTGTAAAGACAAATCAAAGAGTAGCATGCTGTTCACTAATATTATCAATTTAGCACACCCCAGCGCAGTATGAAACCAGATATTTCCAACTTTTTAGTCATGCAAAAGCATTTTATATGATTGTAAACTACGTTACTCTCCAAAAAATAAAATGACTAATTTCTTGATTTTAACACAAATAAAAAGTTAGCTAGCTTATAATTTTCTGAATCTACCTTATTTGACACTAATGTTTTTTTTGTAATTGAATTAAAAGTTTTGATGTCTGCAGGGGTATCTTTAAATGTATTACGTTACTTGTCCATCCATGCTTCTGAAGTTAAAATATTGTCTGAACACATTCCATAGTTTGTTTGTTTTTGTATATATTCATATTCCAAATAGTCGTATTTATTTTAGAAAACATAATTGATTACAAATGTTCTATAATTAAATAAGATATAAACGCCCAATAGTGTTGAAAACTTTACTATATGAAATAAAGTTAATGTAATATAATCATTGAAAACATTATACAATTAAATGAAACATTCTTTTTATATAAAGCTTAATAATGTTCTTACAACCACAATACACTTTCTGTATTTACTGAAACGGACAGTTTAATGAAAGGTTGTTGATACAGAAAAAAACATTAAAATTACAATGTATGCAATTTTTGCATTATCTAAAAGGAGGGTTTAGCTGATTATGTTAGCAATCTGCTATAACCTGTAATCCATACTGCTTTCATAGCTCTTTCAAGTATTGACCTTACAAGCATTTTAGGATCAATTCAGAATGCATTTCAGAACTAGTTCAGAATATATTTCGTTTTCATTTCACAAAAAAGAAAATTGAAGTTTAATTGTTTAAGGAAATTGGTAAATTCCACCGTGTTATCTCTGTTACCAAATAGAAGAAACATTATAAGACACTATGATAGTATATACGCTCACTGGAAATAAATATTCAATTTTTGTGTGTTTTATATTTATAAACTCATATCAAATCACATATCCGTGTTAATTCTAATTCATAAATCACATTTCAGTTTAGAATAAGTATTCTACACCTTCTCAAATATCAAAATTGTTCCATCAGAAGAACCCAAATGTAACGTTATGTTGAAATTTTCTATGGCTTTACAATCTTAAAAACGGAATAAACAGTATACTTTAATAAGTATGGAGCACTGGCCTTTTCAATTGTATTAAAGACAGTAACATAATTTAAGTATAAGGATACACAATTATGTGTATTTAGTCATATGTCAAGTCATGCACTGTTTTTTTAGTTAAATGGTTCAGCTCTATTTTAAAAAATATATCTAATACTGTATGCTACATGCAGTTACTCAATATTCAAATATATTATAAAAACAAGTACTATGTATTTCTCACTATACTGAAATTGTTCACTGCGAATATTGTTGACTTTTGATGAGATTTTTCAAACAACCAAAACATTACAATCCATATTTAATGTACTAATATTTAAAATTGGTTGATCTGTCAGGTGCTAATGAAGAAACTGGCACTCATTTTTATCTAAATGCATAAAAAATAAGTGAGTATGACCAAGAAACATGATTATAACATTAATTAATGGCTATGAATACGCTTGCTGTAAGCAGAGTAACTTATTAGACAATAATGGGGATATGCATGATTTCAGCCATATTTTATCTGGTTGTAATGTGTTTGTGCTAAGGTTAAGAACATTATAATGTTTCATCTATTTTTCTAGTGTCAGTCATGAAATAAGCGTCAATCTCATTAAACGTTGCCACTATTCGCAGTACACGATTTTAACTAATCGCAGTACACGAGTTTTGCCATCAATAACTATTCGCCGTATACCACAGTTATTGTGTTTCAATAGATTCCAATTGAAAATATTCAAACCAAGACCAGAGATAAAACTGGGATGGTGCAAAATGCATATAGAAATAGGAAATTAACTTCTTACCCGAAGATAAACCATGTATTCGTTAGTTCAAAGGCTGTTTTTACGGCAGAAGCACTTTCCAGCCAGTACCAAGCTGCGATAACTTTGTGTAAACAAAGCTATGTTGACACACAGTATACAATAAAGATACACAACATTGAAATTAATCCCTTGGCAATTAATCTTGATGTCTGTGGTTGCTCGGGAGCAAATAATAAAGCTCAAATAAAGGTAAAAACTCACCGCCCACCATGCCGGTTTTCTCTTCTTTCGATTCAGTGGTACGCTATTTCCGGTTTCGATGATAGACGGTGTATCTGGCAAATTTGTTAAATTTAAAATCAATGTATTTTTTCAAATATTTGAAGGACTTGCTGTTTATCCCAAACTAATTGACAGGGGGAGCATTATATCTTTCACTTTCAAATTGCACTTTCTCATCTGTTACCAATTTTGTAGTGTCTATAGAAAATATTGCACACTAAGACTGAACTTGATTTCTACACAACTTGACTACAGGGGCTATGTTAAACTACTTTATTGTTAAGAATCGAAATCATGTGATTAGTTTAAGAGGTTTACTTGTTCCTGAAAGTTCAATTCATTAAAAAAATAAATTTAGAAAGTGTACTAAATTCAAGCATTTTCATAGCCTTGTTTCTTCTGTGCTAAAATTTAACGAAATTATTTTTGTAAATAATATATTGAGTGGTATCCAAGGGCACCAATACTTGTGCGAAGTTCTGTATGGTATAATCATTGTTTTAAGCCAATAATTAAAAAGATACAATTATGTTATGCTTTAGTTTGTAGTGTAGATCTGCCACCTAAGATTGATTCAAATGCTGTAACTTTTTAATGAAAAGATCTTCAACAAAAACCTTCTAGTATTAAATGCACAAGATATGAAGCTATGGAAAGAAGGAGCTTGTTTTGTGATTCCTGCGACTTCATTTTTGACCAAAAGTGACACAACTTGTCCCTATCTGATCTTGTTTTAGCCGAATTGTATATTCTAACAGATTGTCTCCATAAGACAGTTCTTCGGTGTACAGAATATACATGGATATGTAGTAGGGAAAACAATCTTGATTAGCTTATTGACAGAGCCACTGTTTTAATTCAAGCTACAAATAAAACAATGTGAAAAGTTTGGTCCTAGGGACTTTGATTTAACGAGAGGTAACTGTATACTAACTTGCTTAGTGCCACAAACTGTCCAGACTATGTACATGTTACGTATGGTCGACCATTGGTTTGAAATTAGAGGATGTTGGTAAACAACCCTAACAGGGCATCTTAACACTGTTGCCATGGTAAATCCTTTCATTTGTAAAATGCTATATTTTTTAGCTGTCCTGCTCACAGTGTGCTCAATGTGAGCTTTTAAAAAATGATTTCCCTCTGCACAAACCGTCATCATAAAAGGTTCTGGTTTGCAATGGCAACATAAAAGATGTACTCAAATATCTCCCTATGAAAAACAACAACTACTGGCTGTATTTGAGAATAATTAAACTCTTATTGTGTATCTAAGTCTAACAATTTAGATTACAAACTTGACCACATTGTGCAAGTGAGGCTATAGGCTGGACACTGAAATGGTATTTAAGCTTCTCTGTGGGTCAACTATCACATTTAGTATGAACTAATTCATAGGCGAGCATATAGTATACCAAAGATTCTGTCATCCGTCTTTCAACATTTTCAAACACTGGGCACACTCTACTCAGATGTCACATTGAGATCCATAGGATAGAGCGAGAGAAGCTAGTTTAATGGTACTGATTACACATTCGAGATTGCTGCAGGGCTAAAATATGGCAAAACCTTTCAAGAATAGTTTTCTCTGGAACCAAAAGCCTATGACTTCTCTTTTCAAGATTTTATATTGGTGGCCCCTCTGCTGTCAAACTTGTAGTTGTGCATATATGCCTTGCCTGACGATGCTCTTATTATCCTTTGCAATCTTCATGCATGTCATGCACTCCATTCCATCATAGTTCCAATAGAGTACCGCAAGGTGCTTAATTTTTATCCCATGAACAATGCCAAGTAAATGGTAGTCCAAAAACAGTAAATAGTAGTCTTTAATACTCAGAACAGCATTTCATTACACCTTAGCCATAGGCTCAATATGAACTTTTGTGACCCTTTCATGTCTGTCATATGTCAATCAACAATATGCTTTAAATAACATCCCCTAAACTACGAAGCGTCACAAAATGTTCATTGGATATTTTTGAGATCCTATTGTGATCATTGGAATTGCTTCAAAGGGCATCTCCTCCTAAACTGCTGATTGGATTTTGACCAAAAAATAAATTAAAAGCAAATGAGTATGATCAGGAAATACCACAATCACACACTGTAGACCAACCCATGGCACTGTTACAGGAATGATCCTTTTATGGCCCTCTTCAATAATTATTCACAATGGTTCCTGTCCGTTGTATATCTAGATCAGATGGACTAAGAATATATTTGCGAGATGAAAACTAAAAATCTTCTTGTCTGAAACCACAATGCCTAGAGCCTGATATTTGGCAGCTAGCATCACCCAAGTTTGTTCAAATTATAAGTCCCCTATTCGGGGGACTATAGGTTTGCTTGTTGTCATCCGTCTGTCCGTCAGTTACGCATTCCTGTCCGAGCAATATCTCCAATATCATTTGAGATAGGCATCTAGAATTTGGTGTGTGGATGCATCTTGGAATAACTGAGTTTCTCGTATCATCTTGGGGTCAATGTGACCTTGACTGTTGACCTATTTTCTAGAATAATCGTGTCCGGAGCATTTCCTCTACATTTTTTGAGGTAGGAATCCAAAATTTGGTGTATGGGTGCATCTTAGGATGACAATGTGTACATACCATATTCGGGTCACCGCGACCTTGACCTGTGACATCATATCTAGAATAATCGTGTCTGTAGCATATCTCCTACGTTATTTTAGGTAGGAATCCAAAATTTGATGTGTGGATGCATCTTGGGACGACAGAGTGTCGAGTACAATTTTGGGTCACTGTTTACCTTGACCTCTGACCTCGTTTCTTGAATAATTGTGTCCTTAGCATATCTCGTACACTTTGCGAGTTAGAAATCCCAAATTCGGTGTGTGTATGCATCTTGGATTGTTCCTCATAATGCCCTTTACAAAAACTATACCAATTGTTCTGCTCGGCTGAACAAAAGGACCTCCAGAGCTCTAGATAGTAATTATCTTTAAAACGACATCTCCTGAACCACTGGTTCAAATTTCAAATAATTTCACAGAGTTGTTCCTCATGATGGCTTCTACCAAAATTGCACAAATGGTTCCGCTTCGCCAAATAAAAGGGTCTCCAGAGCTCTAGATAAAATGTCTTTAAACGACATCTGAAACACTGGTCCGGTCCATAAACAAAATAATTTCAAAGAATTGTTCCTGATAATGCCCTCTAACAAAAATTGCACAAATGGTTCTCTCCACTGAACAAAAGGGCCTCCAGAGCTCTAGATATGAAATGTCTTTCAATATCATCTCCTCCCGAACCGCTGGTCCAAATTCAAAATAATATCACAGAATTGTCCCTTAAATGTCCACTACCAAAATTACATAAATGGTTCTGCTCCACTGAACGAAGCGGTCACCCGAGCTCCCGATGAGAAATGACTATGAACAAAATCTTCTCCTGAACCACTGGTCCAAATTCAAAATTATATCACAGAAATGTTCCTCATGATGCCCTCTACCAAAATTGTTCAGAACGTTTGGCTTGGCTGAACAACATGGCTATAAGAGCTAAATTCTTAAAATCACATACCAATACATCATGTGCCAGGATTCAGGTGAGGGATCGAGGGCCCTAGGGCTCTCTTGTATATATGAGGATTATAATGCAAATTTAAAGCTATATTGGCTTTTTGTGTCTGGAACTTCACGTTTCCCCAAAACTATTATGCTTAACACATACACTGAAACGAAGTTCTAAGTGGCCACATTTTAATTTCATTTTTCTGACTTAGCGCTAATGTTATTGAAATGAATTTTGCCTGAGTATGTGCATTTCAATGGACTAAGGTTAAAAGGTGCTTTGAAAAGAGTTTTCTTTCAATTCACAATTTTTGGGTTCAAAAATGCAAAAATCAATTTTTTGAAGAAAATAACAGTTTTGAGTGCATTTTTTTTTCAAATTGAAGGATGGGTGATAACAAACCCGTCTAGTCGACGGCAAACCACTGGCTTTTTGCTTATGAACGATTTTTTATGATTTTATTTAAAAAAGCTTATTATTAGATATTTTTTTCTAAAATAATCAACTGCACATACTAATATCATTGTATGCGTTTTATTTTATGTAAACATGTTAGACCAAATACAATACAGCTTGATCAGCCCATTTTTTCACAGTTATGCTTTCAAGACTGGTGTTCACTGAGGGTTTTATCGAGAAATTTTAAAGGTCATTCAAATAGCATATGGCAAAGATATCTTTGATTTTCTAAATAAAACAGTGAAGCCTATTCAAAATAAATAATTGCTGAAAATTTCAATGCAGTGCCACAGATAATAAAGTGTACAGAGCAATGCAAAGTTGATATGCAAAATGCATGGTTAAAGCTAAACCTCTTTGATTAAGCTGTTGATCTTAAATCACAGCTCCTATTAACAGCTTCAAACTAATCAAAATACAACATATCTGAGGAATATTTTATATTACAGTAAAAAGTGTGACTTTTTGAAATGAAGGTACTTTTACTCTGACTTCGTCTGTGCAAGATCTACTAGTCATTTTGAAATGGCATAATTTTCAGAGTCTCGAAAAAGCCTTAAACAGGCGCAAAAATGTGTAGGTGTCCACTTATTACTTCAGTTCAGTGTACATATCTAAACATCCTTTTCTCAGAAACTACTCGACTGAATGAACTCAAATTTTATATGGCGTATGCGTTAGATTAAACAATATATTACATTTTGTGTTACGTAACATGACCAAAATGTGCACCATGCCCATATATTGTAAAAACCCTATAAATTTTCTTCTCTTGAACCAAAAGGCAAATTATGCTCGGTCTGTAGCATTAGTTCGTTTTGGTATGTAGCATTGGGGATGTGAGGCTTGTGAGCCATACAAAATATTTTAAAATAATAAGCCTAGGTTGACCAAGACGTAGTTAAACTTTATTAAGGAGATCTTGTCACTCAATATTAGGTGAGCACTTCAGGTCCTCTAGTTATGAAACTAATATGCCTTGGTATATTTTATCATTATTTCGTTCATTTCGCTGGAAAGAATAGTGTGTACAAAAATACTTTCCGTTTGATGGAATGAGAAGTAACCAATTAATTATGATCAACATTTGTAAAAATAGCAAATCTCTGTGCTTTACTTATGGGCATGTCATTAAAGTAAAAAAAAAAATCATGTTTATTACCAAAAAGTTATTTTTTCTTTCCAAATACCAATCTGAAGGTTTAACTTGGACGCACGGAAATAGGTAGTGCCTATTTAATTCATATTATTTTTGAATAATTTATATGTATGTCCCTTCGTCGTCGCAAAAATTATTGCAAGAATCACAGTTTGATAATTTGACTTTTTCACAAATGACTTTTAGGGAGATTTCACGCCTTATATGGACATTTCCTTTCCTTGGTAGCTTGATAACGGGAACATTAGTTACCTGCTAAACCCATTTACGACGAGTGGATTTTCCCTTCCTTATCAATTAGACGAGTCCATTTCCGTTTTTAGGGTTGTTGGGTTATAATTTTCATTTTTATTTTAATTCTAATATAACAATCTGTAAGCAAACAGTTGAGAATCTGATAGACGCCGCGATCTGCGGCGTCTGGTCTGGTTCTGCGCTGTTTGCCGATCTCCCATAAAATGGAAGCTAGGCTTATATGGGTTAATATAACTTTTAATTTTCATCCTTATCAATTAAACGAGTGTTACTGTTCATTTCAATTCAAATGTAACTGTGCTGCTAGCCAAGAGTGACAACGACGTCGTGTTTGTTTACAAAGTTATCAGTGACATATAATCGTTTGATCACTTGAGTATTAATCCTATTCACAGGGTAGGATTAATACACAAGTGAACTCTCGATTCGCGTTAGATCAAGTGGAGTGTACAAGTTACTTTTTACTTAGCAATTGTAAACAGAATATTAGGTCACTGTCACTCTTGGCTGGTACGAAAGTAGTATAATATTCTGTAAGTAAACAGTGACACTGTTTTTTTTTTATAGAATTGGAATTCCGGGCAATACATGAAGCACCTGCTCCACAAATGGAATGTGGTTAACTAATTATCATATAGAGATAAGATTTTGATGTAATAAAAGATACTGTGTACAAGTTGACCTAAGTTTAGACTGGCTCCAGACCTTAAAGCATTTTTTCACCAATGTGTCATTTCATATACTTGTAGCTAGTGTAACTTTTATGGCTCTGTTTTAAGCAAATTTATATTGGTCATTTTCTTTCAAAACCATAACAATGTTTCAGACCCTAAGTTGAGTCCATGGAATCTGTGCTCTAGAGATGTAGGATGCAACAGTGTTGAAAAGGACATCGAGAACGTGTGGATGTATCTGCTCGGCTTCAAAGACTAGCTCGGATCTTGAACAAGTTAATGTAGCATGTTAGTACACTAGAACCTGTGTAAAACGACCACTCTCAAAAAGACAGAAAATTGGTTTTCAAGACCAATTATCCCTTAATGCAGGTCAAAACTATTTTGTATTGTCTATTTTTGAATGGCCGTTTTACACAGGTTTTACTGTACAGCAAACATACTTTCAAGACACTATATAACTAAGGCATCGATCAGACTGCACGGATACACAGGCGGTATTTATTATTAGTATATTCAATAACAGGTTTTCTCACGGTGTTGGCATAAAGTATGCTACTTTTGAACAATAAATCACATCAAAAAGAGGAATATTTCGTCATTGACGGATCCAGATGCGGGGACAAGGGGTCCGGACCCCCCTGAGGAAGATCACAAGTGGCTATAGGTTTCCTTAGAAATATTGGTACGAAGCAATATGACCCTTGCTTCCAATTGCTTCTTGATGGAGGTTCGCACGGCCCTCTGTGAAATTCGTTAATGACTTGTCAGCCCCCAACCCGACGGAATTTTCTAGATCCACGCATGATTTAGTTAAAGAAGTGTTTCTAACTACAGAAGAGCATAGCAATGTTAATAAAGAGATTTGGACAAAAAAGTAAGTGAGTATGACAAGGAAATACCACAATCACACACTGCAGAACAAACCCACGCACAGTGAGGAAAAGCCACAGAACACTAACAGTCACAAGATATCAGGAAAACAATAAAAGTAAAGCAATAATCTCTCTCTTCCTCATCAACATGATTGCAAAACTGGAAAGGACACTAAGTACTACAAAACAAGTACCAAACACAGTACCCCCACAAACAATGGGGCAACAATAAACAATGCATCAACAAAAACAACAGAACCACCGCCTAAGAACGGTCAGCAGCTGAATCCATTGGAGTCTTAAATGCATTTTATTGGCGCCAAATCTTCGCTCTAGATTCTGCTGTTGTTAAAACACAAACATTTTATTAGCTCGCATTGAGGCTTCCTAACTTATACAATGCATAAGTTGTGGCTAAGAGAAGTGTCTGGGCAACCAATGTGGGACCATCTTATGAATTTTCCGTAGGCCACAGTCAGCAATTTTCACCAATCTCTTCTATCCATCCCACCCATACTTTGTGAATGTGTACTAATTGGCCCTTTATTGTTGTATACGCTAACTGGTTTCAAAATAAGGACCAGCACACGAGACTTTGGTATTTATGTAGACTGGCTCCTGTCCATAAAACAATTTTTCACCATTGTGTGATATCATAAACTTGCATAAAACAGAGCCATCAGAGTTAGACTAGCTACAAGTTTATGATATCACACAATGGTGAAAAATTGTTTTATGGACAGGAGCCAGTCTAGTATTTATGATATCAGCGCGCAGCGAAGACTTAGACAATCCTACGCTTTTGCACAGTCTCACCAGAGCCTTCACTTCTCGCATACAAAAAGTATGAAAGTTGAGAACGCCTCGTCTCCAAATTATACTTCTAGCCAAGCTGGATACATAAGCATGAGCGTTTAAAGTAGGTCGTTTGCGCATAAGCGATAAGTACCAGTACCCAAATCCCGTGTGCTGGCCAATGTATTGTTTGAAACGCTTTCTGTTCTATACAAAACACATGGTATTAAATATCTTGCAGGTAACTCGAGATCCGGTAGTGTCATTGTCATAGCCATACAACCGGAGTAAACCTTGTTCCCCTTGTTGGTTAACCGAAGACGTGGATCAGCATGCGTGTACGCAAAGATTAGTACGATCTCGTGGGGCTATAATGTAGGCGTCATAGGTTATATAGCAAATGCCTTATTGGGCCATATCACGTAACATTATGCATGCCATGAGAAACCGTGTCAATTCATAATGTGAAAATTCTGGCACATAATAACATGTGCACTTCTGTGCATTCTGATCTGCACCTTTCTTGTTCGCTAACTAGATAATGTACATGTATTTTTTGTATTCTGGCTATAGCAATATATCATTACTCATTTCGTCTCCCCCCAAATATAGGCCTAATGTTCAAGAGGGCACGTCAGTCTATAGTTCTATAACGTAGTACGCGTATATATGTCAGCTATATAATTTTATTTTCACAGTCGCAAAGATGACTTAAATATTGTTGATTGGGCCGTAATGGTAACTTATATTAAAATTAGAATAATTGGCAGGACATGTGTCTAGGATGATAGAATATTTATAAAAATCTCTTTTCCCGAGGTACTGGTAACATAGAGTATGCCAGTTCGTCATGTACGTGTGTTTAACTAGAGTGACCCCGATCTGTTACTCAAGATAAAATCAGCGAGAGGGTCGGTCTGTTCTTTTTAAACTGTTCTATTGTTTTAAGCTTGTCTTTAACGTCGTTACATAGATCAAAGTTAAGTTTTGTTTTGTCTTGGTGTCTGTCACTATGAAATATGTCTCCTGCTTTGTTGCGAACAAAAACACTGTGTGTAATGATTGTATTCGTCACTGATACTTTGTCGGTAAAATGTTTTACTTTTTACTGTTTTATCTTCGACAAGCAGTGAAGAATCAAATCAGAGGTCGTATTCTAGAATCAACTTAAATCGGAAGTCGTATGATAGAGCCACATAAACCAAGAACCACTATCATTTGGAAGAACATACTTTGATTGGTCAAAATCAGAGATACATACACGTATATATATACTCTTTGAAGGTGTCCCTATAAGATGGGTGAATGCTTGTTGGTTCACTTATCTGTTTGTTTGTTTCTGAGTCCGTTTGTCTTTTTGTTGACTTTCAGTAGTTTGTCTGTTCTCTACTTTTTTGGTTAATATCTTTGAGTTTTTTGTCTGATTGTTTGTTTGTCTGTTTATTCGTTTGTTAGTTTGTTTGCTAAGGTAATTAAATCTATGTTTCTGAAAATTTATTTGATCTTATCAAATAGTGCTAACCCTTATGAGATGTTATCTTCTGCTATAGTTCATCTGAGTCTTCGTTGTTTGTTTTTTGAGTCCGTTCATAGGTGTTCCACCAAGAACTCTGTAAGCTCACTAAAAGGTAATAGCATTTTAGAACCGTGACAATGTGGGATGTGCGACCAGCAAATACTCAGATCAGACTGATCATACGTGCAGTCTGATCAGAGCCTTTGCTGGTCGCTTGAATATTCTGTTACTGTTAAGCTACTGACTGAACATCATTTGGAGTATCTAAGCTTAAAATGAGGCCGCACAGGCTCGTCTGAGTCGACACTTGGCAAAATGCCACATTGTTGGAAATCACATCTCGCGGCTCATTTGTTATTCTCCTCATAAGCATAGCTCATGTCTACAGAATTATGAGGCAATGTGTTGCCTAGTGAATCATAAAAAAGCATTTTAAAACTGCATTTATATTTGGATTTTGTTTAACCAGTAATTAAGTGCCCTGTAAAACACATATAAGTTAATACCCAAAGAGGTGACAGCTGAGCTGCCCCCTCCTTTTTTGCAAACTTACTCTTACTTTCCTACTAAACAACTTGACACCAGCATTTGATCTGTGAAAACGTTTTAACATTTCTACCTGTAATTGTTATAGTTATTCCCTGATCGATACAATCAAACAGATCATAGGTTTTAAAGCAGTCAAAAAGTTGCACAAAAATTCGTGGCAGTTGAGCTGCCACCAAATTACAGTATACTGATAAGTTTGACTACATATCATCTGACTTTGCTCCAGAAACTGACTTAGGAAATCTTTAGTGTCTCATTAGCCATTCGCCTGCTACGTCGTCTGCAGAAGGCGTCTGCAGCATGTAAATGTTAACGCCAACGACTAATTTCGGCATTCAGCCAAACAGTTGGGACCCAGATCAAACTGCTCTGACAGGAGCAGTCTGACCTGGGTCCACACTGTTTGCTACAGAGACGTTCTAAAATGGACTAGCATACCTTTCAGCAGACGATATATATACGCGATTAGCAATTAGTTTTCATCCGTACTCCCTGCCCGGGTGTTGCTGCCCATTGTTTTAATATAAATCATAAAACAAAAGTCATTAGTCTTTGAAAACTCCAATATGGCGTATATGAACGGATGTTTGCTTGATAGAATGGTCTTGTAAGTTTCTTTTAATTTCACATTTTGTTTCGGTATGTATGATATGTTATTTATGTAAATATACATGTATATACATTCAACATATGATAGGGTCTGAATAAATGAGTGTTCTTTCTTTCTGAAAAAATCTACAACAGCTAGGATAATCAGCTATCAAACTAAACTGTGATATTGTTCTTGTTAGAATTCCTCTACGTCTTAACTTCCTCTACGTCTTAACCATTTCAATTTCAAATTGGTAGAATTTCTCTCCGTCTTAACCATTTCAATTTCAATTTGTTAGAATTCCTCTACGTCTTAACCATTTTAATTTCAATTTGTTAGAATTCCTCTACGTCTTAACCATTTTAATTTCAATTTGTTAGAATTCCTCTACGTCTTAACCATTTCAATTTCGTCATAAATTATCAAAGATATATATCATATAATAATCCTAGCATTTTTTGTGCTTAACAGGTACTTTTTTCCACGGATATAAATATATCTAACACAAGTGTTATTATATTAATGGCTGTTTTTCGAGCACCATTTTATTCCATATGTCGTCATCAGTTACCAATGCCCAAATAAACTCTCAGTCACATATGAGCAATGTGGAATGTGCGGACAGCGGATATTCATATAGCATACAGCAAAGGTTCTGATCATACTAGGCGGAGGACAGGGCTGACCAGCGTCTTTTGTGTCCGCACATTTCGTTTTGTTGGTTTTGCCATGAGTCAGCTCAAACAACAACAACAACAACAACAACAACAACAACAACAACAACAACAACAACAACAACAACAACAACAACAACAACAACAACAACGACAACTTAATGCATCGCATGCCATTATTCGTGATCTGATAATCATGTCATTTCTTTGATGCACAGCAGCAGATTGAGGTGGATAAAATTACTCCATATGCTTTTATTTTGTCAAAATGCGTGTTTATTTATACAGCTAAAAGATAGTTTACACGACCATCACCAAGCCATCATGACGTTGGTGTCGTCAGATTTTGCCAGGTCAGTTATGGCATGTAGTGAGCGAGGTACCATGTGTTTGTTTTGCTCTAGTAATATACTAATGCTTTAATAATTATCTTCAAAACAGGATCATTACGGATATCTTTTATTTCAGTCCGCGTTTTGTATCTCGAAGAATATAATTTGTCTAATATAAGTACTTATTGCTCGCCTCCCGAGACCAGTCCAACGAGCATCAAAAAGAAGTGTACAGTAAAGTATCATGAAGATACTTTAAACTAGACACGTTCCCCTAATGATTATGGCATGGCTTGAAGATTAACCAGCAGGATAGTGCTTTGTTTGTTTGTTTGTTTGCTTGCTTGATTTGATTCTTTACGTTCCAGTCAACTATTTTTCAGTTATGTCGGGACGGGTCTTTCTGAGTTGAACCAGTGCTAAGCAAGGATTAATGTGTCTTGCTCAAGGACATAACGCAGTGACGCCGGTGAGGCTCGAACCTGCAACCCCTCGGTCAGGATAGTCTGGAAAACATATGACCTGAACATAATATTACGAGGGTTCGACCCGAGCAGTGAACTCCAAAAGTCTCTGGGACTCTCATACCCTTACAGTTAGGGTTCCTAAGTGTTAATCAAGAGTATTCCTTTGATTCATTCAAGACACTGCTAAATGCTTTGGCAAGGATTGGACCCTCGTTTACAAGAAATTTTGTATAAAACAAAATGCCCTCTATTTTTTGTGGAAAACTGTAAGTAGCTATTACACTTCATGTAAAAGTTCATGTTTAGCAGACATTCCATATAAATAGCTACACAAAATAAAGCTATCTACTTTGGAAGCCCAAAGAATGCAAACCTATTTTCTCAGGGGTCCCAGACATTGATTTGGGAGACTCAATATAGCGAGTCAGGGAAAACCATGCCGAACGATTACGAAAGAATGGACATAGCGTTTACTTTGCTCGCTTGAACTTTGAACTGAAATGGAGGGAGGACTCTTACTCTTGCTACTCTGGATAGCTACTCACTAACTATTATGTGTAGGAATTTAGCTTGGCGTTTTGAGTTTGGAGATGTATGCTTATTGCTTTCACCCAATATTGAAAACCATACTCAAATTACGAACCTTGTTCACACGCTTTAACTATTTGCATTCTGTGTAATTTCTCTTGTTTGTGCCTGTGGATTTTGTTATAATTAAAAACGTGTCTTTTATGAATATCATTGGATTGTCAAACAATATTGATTCAATTCATGTCCGATGCTATATGCCAGACTAACATAAGTATCAACTGTTGCTTAACATTATGTTGAAAATATATTGTCAAAACAAATGAATGTATGATTTGGCTTGATATGCAAGTTTGCAGTGTATTTCGTTGCTAATAGTAGCAGATAACAATTAACCCCTGGTAGCTCAAAAAAATAACCTCTAAGAATGACTACTTGTCACATAAGCTTGTGTTTTGAACATTTTTGTGATTCCCGTCGTCGCTATGTAGGCTGCATCAGGTTGTATTTTTTCAAATAGTGAGTACAATAACCTTTCTTTCTTTCTTTCTTTCTTTCTTTCTTTCTTTCTTCATATACGTTAACCTCCATGGAGGGTATCGGACCTATCATAGACTACAGTATACTACATATTATACTCCCACATAATTGACCCTCGACGTAAGAAAACCTGTCTTCGGGGGTTTGCGAACAACAAAGCCGCAGTCCGATCAGCGCCTTTGTTATTCACTTTTTAGAAAGAATCATATATCTAAACTTGCTACAAGCAAAATTTCAATGTTCTAGCTAGTCTCTGTAGCTGAGGTTCCTGGTTTGAGTCTTTCTTTCTCTGAAACAACGAAGAAAAGTTTTATCGCGTCGATGCCCAAAATATAGCCCAGGATCTCCTCTCCACCTTCTATTGGGACACATTGTCGGGAGTTTTCAAGATTAAGGACGTATGATCAACTTGAACGCCGCACCAAACATCGCGTACACTGCAACGCTGTGGAGAACGAGTGATGGCTATCAACCCATTTAAGCCGAATGGAATTTCCCAATCTTATGGATTTGGCCCTGGTCAGACGCCACTTTCTGTGGCATCTGTTCTGGGTCTGCACTCGTTGCACTAGCAGTAACATATCGCAGTTACATTTAGCGCATATGAATCTTGAGGCATACAGTTCAATGGAATCGATAGACGTTCTTCTGATTCCCTTTGTAACAAAATTGGTAACAATTTGTTTAAAAGCTTGTGAGTTTGCTAAGAAAGTAAGTTAAAATCAAGTTTGAACTGCCAATATAACCATGATTAACGTATATATCATTCTTGACTCCAAGATATTCTTAATGGCTGACAGTACATTTGTACTGCCCATGGCTGCAAATTCCTGAGTTCGATTTTTGCTAAGTAATATTTTGATAACCAAAAATTCACCGATACCATAAATAGCAAATATGCTTTTATGTCGGTTAAGCTTTGAAGTGCCTCTGTGTTTATTATTAGGGTCATTTGCAGATTAACAGGGGATTAAAGTTTAATTTTAAACCAGATTCGCCATATGAACCGGAATTCAAACTAAGGTATTCTTTTTGATTGTTTTTCATTTACTTGCTGTAAGTGCACTAAAACCCATAAAATGTTGCTCATGTTTCGAATATGGACCAGCACTTGGGATTTTATTACTTATCGCATTGTCGAGCAGCGACGGCTTTGGCGAGTCTGTGCATATGTGAAAACTCGTCAAAGTCTTCGTTGCTCGCATATATGTGGGTGTAGATGAAAACTAAGACAAAGTTTAAGAACTCAAGTTTGGCTGGATACTTCAGCATGTACGTTTAAACGAGATGTTTGCGCATATGCAATGAGTACTAAATTATCCATGAACTGGTCCATAAAGTAAAGAATAATGTCGGAATGCAAGAAGTAGGCGCGCCTATCCACGATCAACACTTCATTTATTTATTTGCCCTGCTAGATATATAGAGGATTATTACTTTTTTTGAGGTGAAATAGTAAATATATTTCGTCGAGTGTGTTGAAATCATCAGAGTTTTCACGAGTGCGCAGCACGTGTGAAAGTTCTGGTGTTTTCAACTCACGAGATGAAATATATTTGGTATTTACCGAAAAAGGGTCAATTTTCTTTTTATTTTATACTTTTATAGGCTACATGCAATGTCTCAAAGGAGGTGCTAAAATGCAAAAAACAATTTTTTTAGCAAACCCAAATAGTTTTGGTACCAAAATATTCGTCACGTTCTAACTAAGAAAATGCATAGCCACACTTGATGTTTTCGTTCACAAATAACATGAATAAGAAAGTTATGGACTTTTGAAGTTCTGAAGTGAAATGCATTAAGTAAATGGAAAATTCAGAGGTAATAGTGAAAACATAGGCTTATATCAATCACTGATCATTGATATCATATCATTTCACTTGTGATTGATATCATTTTTATTTGTTTTTGAAATGCATTGATTTCACTGCTAAGCATGAAATAAAAATAATGTGCATAATCTCAGTAATTTACGAAAATATATCAAGATCTGTAGTTCTAAAGTATATATACAATAAGTGGATGAAAAATTAAGTTTTTTTTTACCGTTGTTTTACGGATGTACCAAAGCATTACAAAATGGTTCGGGCGCCCAACGTAGACTCAGAACAGTTGTTGGTTCATTCACACATGGGGGAGCTTTTGCTCCTGCTCGCATTACTTAGATAAATACCAAAGTGTATCATTGTAGGTCGAACTGGAAATCCGTTAACGGCTACCATGCGCCGATCTAGAGGGCGGGGGGAGAGCAAACCAAGAGATTGCACCCCAGTCGGGGACCTCTTCCTATAGAATTGTATCAGACGGGCACCTATATCCCAGCTCCCAACCCAGTAAACAATGCCTTGTGGTAATAGTGTTTGTACAAAACAGGGTTCTGTAAAGTCTGCGTCTTTGCTGTAAGCCTAAAGCATCAGATTTTACTTGCCTTGTAAACCCATATAAGCCTAGAGTCCTTTTTGTGAAACATAGTCAAACAGTGCAGACCCAGATCAGAACGCGGCATCTGACCAAGGTCTCCACTGTTTGCTTTCAGAATTTTCTATTTAGATATGAATAATAAAAAAAATACCACACAACAACCCTTAAAACGGAAATGGACTGGACCAATTAATAGGAGTGGGGAATTCCATTAGGTTTAAAGGGCTAATGTTAAACAAAACCATTGTTGCTATTTTTTCAGATTAAAAACCTGGTCAAGACACCATAATCATTCAACACCAAAAAGTATGAGGGACGTCTGGGTAAGATTTTTTTTAAATAACAAATAGAGGATCTTACATAAGTGCTCATGTTTTATTGAATTATTTAACGAGTTGGCGAAAAGAGATAAAATGCGAGGCTTGCCGAGCGAGGCTTGCTGAGCATTTTATCTCTTTTTCGCAACGAGTTTAATAAATTCAACAATACAAGAGCACGAATGTTAGATTATATTTATCATATGACAAATACTTTGAAATCTCATTTCTGGCGTAAAAACGTTATAATTGTGTCATTATGTACGCAACGTTTATTATAGACGTCATAACGTTTCCCGTAAATCTATAAACCACTAGTGGTTTATCGATTTTATTGCATGGCGTTATTTCACTCCTAGGTGCGACGTCATATGATAAAAGGTTTTCTTTAACCATGTCACCTATCGAAACAGAATTGAAAGTGGTAAAAGACACACAGGTCTCGTTTTGGGGTATGTGACCGAGTAAGACTCAATCCAGCCTGCTAAGATTGAGTTTTAA
This sequence comes from Loripinus fragilis, assembly GCA_964019695.1. Classification (NCBI taxonomy): domain Eukaryota; kingdom Metazoa; phylum Mollusca; class Bivalvia; order Lucinida; family Lucinidae; genus Loripinus; species Loripinus fragilis. The sequence continues at coordinate 4,010,158 of OZ026520.1, forward strand.
AGATTTCATACCTTTAATGCGCACGATCAGTCTGGGTAGAAGGTGCAAACCAAATTACTACGTGCGATCATTGAAAAAAATGGTTATAAAGCATCAATTGCCAAACGCAAACTTTCTTAATCACTTTATGAAGATATTGATCTCTTCAATTCTTTAAAAAAACAATGCAGAAAACGGGGTCTGATCATGGTCCCAACCGTTTGCTTTCAGAATATTCTAACAAAAAGTAAAAAACAACAACACACCACCAACAAATACTAAAATTGGAAATAGAACCTTCCAATAGGTAAAGATTATAAAGTTCATTAAGCTTAATGGGTTAAATACACTTAGTAAGTGTTCTTAATGTTTTTACGTTCATTTTGTTTGTGGTAGAATGGTGTTTTCTGAACATTTTGCCATGTCAATTTTCATTATTTTGGGTGTCGAGGTTTGCAAAAAAGAAAGTTTAACGTGTTTGGCAAAACCGATGTTAAATGTAAATATGTATTATAAACTGATCGCCTTCTCGGGATACATTTAGGAGTAACCAAGATCTGATGCGCGCAGAATACAAAAGACGCACATATAAGTGTCCAAACGAGTATCTCAGAGGATGGAAAAAGCTTCTAACAGAAAATGTCGACATTATCTGAAAAAAGAATCGTGAAAAGAATGATAGGATGGAAACCTATTATTAAACGCATATGCAAATTGTATACATTTGGTCACCAGCCAGGTAAATTCTGGTAATAGGAAAAAACAGAAAACAATAACTACCAATGAATAAAATTATTTAAGATAGTGTCAAGTGATGAACAATACGCCTATTCGACTGGTCATTTCGTGCTTAACGTCTTTTTAAGTATATTTATGATAATTTTCTTTATGCTTTACACAACGTGCTTAAAGATGCAAAAATGTGCAACACAGATGATGTCATAAAATGTAGAGAATATGCAACACAGATGAAATCATCATATGGTCGTGAAGCACGAAATGACGAGTCGAATAAGCGTATTATCTCCCGTTTCGCCCGAGGTTTCCCTTAACTCTTATTTAGGAACTATACGTTTATGATATTCCATAACATATTTGTTGAAACCTTGGGCAAAATTGGAACATACTACTGTCTCACCTGGTAGTGCAGTAGTCCGACACTTCATCTACATAAATACAGTGTGTTACAAAAAGAAACGCCAATTGTACATAACGTTTGATAACTAGATCAATCTCAAAGATACACATTATAAACTTGCAGGATACTTAAATAAAATTCTCACTCATCAGCAGGTTGATTTCCATATTTTGTTTCAGGCCCTGTAACATCATGTTGTCAACATGCAAGGGTACCCATAAAAGAAAAAAATCACAAACACAATATGTAATAAGAACTTCTTGTATCTTTGATTTATAGACTTCCTATGGCCTCATTCATTTCACTCACGATATTTTATTGTTTTTCCATTGTTACTCTGAAATCCTAATAAAGTTTGCGATTCACACTATTTGATTCTTCAATTTCGCCAAAAGCATTAAAAAAGTGTTTAAGGCAACAAGTGTATCAGTGTTCCAGATTGACCATTCTTTGACTATCTTCTACACCATGGTTTTGTCGATGAATCAAACAATGTGACTCGCAAACTTTATTAGGATATCAGAGGAACGATGGAAAACTGATAAAACATAATTCCAAATGTATGAGGGAAAGGATATGAAACATTCTCATTTTAAAAGTAAGAAAGACAGCAAGGATCAGGAATCGATAAAGTCAAGTAGGTTACCAAATGGGAAAGTAACAAAATCACAATAAACATCACAAACAAGAGCCAAGAGGTCATCCATTTCCCTTCAGGTGACCACAAGGCAGCACTGAACAGACGCAAAAGCATGACAACACAAGACATAAACAACACAAATGATCCACAAAGGAAGCATCGACTTGGAACGGTCAGTAAAATATTTTACTTGTGTTTGTGACTTTTTCTTTCATGGGTACTTTTGCAGCCGACAGAGAACATGATGTCAGCCTATTTATATGTGACAACTTAATCTAAGTATTCTGAAAGTTTAAATGCTATTCTTTTACATGACTCTAGTAACCAAATATTATAAACAGTGCGTTTATTATTGTAATTATATACATGTATATAATTTATAAATGCAATCAGCGAAGGCTCCTACAAGTCTTCACAAAAGCCCAGACTTGTCTGAGCCTTCGTTGCTCGACAATGCGGTTAGTACCAGAATTGCAAGTGCTAGCTCAGTTATTATTATTATTTTAATTTCAGTCGACATCTTACAGTAACGAATTCAGTGGCAAGAAAATAGGTTACTACCCCGACAGAACTATTGTTGGTAAGTTTTATCATTAAATGCCTTATCACAATAATTCCGAATTGAACCATAACGCTTGAAAGCTTTACAAGACCTCAACTTAACCATTTACGTACACCACTTGATCTCGCGTAAGGGTACGTAATCCCTTGCAGCTGACCAAGAACAGGCCCCCAGATAAGAGTGCGTAACTGAAAATTATTTTTTATTTCCCAACCAAAACATATGTTGTTAGTACTCAAAAGAACCGTTTCACCCAAAACGCATGTTTTAACTAATGGATAAGAAAATAATCGCAAGTTTTCGCCGGTAAATATTGCTAAACTGGTTCTATAAAAAAAAACTCTAGTCTTTAAATGATATATTTTTAAAAGAAGTATCCATTGACATGCCAATTACCAGAAACTGTCAGAATCATAGACCAAGGACCAACCAACCTCACTGTGAGAAAGAGACACCCAAACAACATCAACACTCAACTCTTCTTCAGCGAGATGATTGTAAAACTAGAAAGGACATTAAGAACTACTTCACAAAACAAGGATAATACACGTACTCGCACACACAATGGAAGAACCAACAAACAATGAATCAACAACAACAGAATCATGTGCATTTTTGGGGGGACAAATATTTCTTTCTTACCTGCAGCATGTCCTATTCACAAAAAGGAAAATAGATCCTTCGTCAATAAAAATAGACCCCCTTGGCAAATAAAAACGACCAATATAGCTACTGGATGCAGAAATATGGGCATTATAACGATTCTTATCTAGTCATCTATCGCGTACCGATTTCTCTTCAGTCTGGTTTCATACAAGGTGATTCTAAGGAGCACAGTGGCTCAGTGGTAGAGTGCTTGTCTCGTGATGGAGGGGTTGCGGGCTAGAACCTCACTCGGGTCACTGCCAAGACACATTAATCATTGCTTAGTACTGGTTCAACCCAAGAAGACCCGTCCCAGCATAACTGAAAAATTGTTGATTGGGACGTAAAGAATCAAATCAAACAAACAAGGTGATTCTACTCTGCACCAAATGCCGTTTCTGTGCAATACATTCTGCCAGGTCCATGTCACTGGTTTAGAACTTTGACTCATTTTTCTGTCACAAAGGTTAACATTTTGGCCACGATTTTGGCGTTTTGGTTGAATACTTAAACTTGAAGGAACTCTGTGACTAGAGAATCTCTGCCATGGTTTAAACATAGCATATCTGAGTGATTTGAGAGAAAGTAACGTTTCATACTTCCCAATTAATGTAAGACAGTAGCCAGTTTTACTTATAGTTAAATACTTGGATATTTGCTTTCTGATTTTCATAAATGAAATATTAAACAATATTGGTTCTTTAATACATTTATTTGCTTACGACACTTTATCATTGTGGACGACTCTGCTCTTTTCAGCTAAACGTCTTAATTCAGACGATTTCAAAATGACAAAACCACAGAAAAGGGAAGATTGATTAGGTATAAAACGGTCTTTTTTTCTTTTTTAATTTTTAGCTTCTACAAAGAAATAATACAATCCATTTCGATCCTTTCTATTTCCAACTCTCCTTATACCTGTATTATTAGAGCTTAAAATGCCACTGGGATAAGTAGACACTTCTTCAGATCGTGTTATTACATACATGCTTATTTATTAACTATTTTACATTGCAGACTACTTTTCTGGTGAAAGCCGCTGGGTACCTAGTCGACAGAGTCGTCAAGGAGACAACTTGAGAACATCACTAAACAGTAGGGCCAAAAGTGGATTCAGATACTGGGTCTTAGACAAACCTAAAGTATCACATTGTAAGTACAAGAAAAAGTAAGTATAGATATTACATTTATTTCCGCTGTTTAGCTAACCGGCTAACTTACTGACAGATAAATGTGGCGGAAATAGAGCCGAACTTGTCATGTGACCGTAGTAAGTAACATAGCATATTAATTAAAAGCAATGTTGTGAAAAATGAATGCTTTAGATTTAGCAATAGATAGGTACAGTGTTCACAGTTGGGTAAATATACTGTAAATTCGGAAGTTTTCGTGAGATTTTTAATTTCGCGTAAAGCATTTAAAGACATATTTGCAACATTTAAAATCGCGACTATGGCAGTATTTGCCTACATCAATAAAGGGCAAAGAGTTTTTGGCATTTCGTGAGGGTATTATTTTTACGAAGTTTCGCGAAAATAAAACTCTCGCTAAAAGTTCCGAATTTACAGTATATATTCATGTACAGTAGAAAATACTAAATATACTTTACTGACTGTCAAAGTAAAGTGAAAAGCACATAATCAGAGCGAAAAGAAAGCACTTTTAAAGCAGCATTTTTCACAAGGCATTTTATCTAATACTTGAATACGAGCTTCATCATTGGAAACTTTCAATTCGGAGAATCAACTCTAACGCCATCCTGTGTATCTACGTAGGGGCAAATCAAACTCCAATGCCTATTGAATTTGTATGCATGCAATGCATATTTTATTAGAATTCAGGACTTTGGTTTCAAACTAATTTGCAAGTTCTCCAATGAAAAATTCCATTTTTGAGGGTGTTATTTGCTTTATATGTGTTTTAGATGTTTACATGTACATATATCAATATTTTGAGATTGCAAAATGCGAGCAGAGGAGGCTCAGCCGAAAAGTGTGCGTTACATTTGCAAGTACCTTATAATTATGTTCTAATTGTTTGTTTTAACATCAGAGTCAAAAGTGGTGGACATCTTGAGATTATCAGTTTACCAAGCCACTTCTTCCTGGTAGGCCTCTTAGCGCCATCGTCGTAACCAATCTTCAGTGCAAAGCCTGTCACCAATAACTAACAACTTTCAAACTAAAATCATAAGAAGGAGAATTCTCATTTCAATGAATGACATAAAAAGTAATTGAGTATGATCAGGAAAAAACACAGTCACACACGGCAGAGCAATTAGTTACATAATGCTGCTGAAAACTGGGTACCTAGTCGCCAGAGTCGTCAAGGGGACAACTTGAGAACATCACTAAATAGTAGGGCCAAAATAGATTAAGATACTGGGTCTTAGACAAACCTAAAGTATCACATTGTAAGTACAAAAAAAAGTCACAACTAAAATCAAGAAGATTGTTGGCTCTAATAATTCAGCACAGTTCATTAAAATAATTTCCCATTATAAAAAGATTGACTATAACATTAATGTATTGCAACAGATTGCATGCTTGGTGGTCAACGCAATTACGGTTGGCAACTTTGCTTTCCTCTTGAATTGCACGCTGGTGGGCCGGACTTAAGACTCTATGACGATTCAGACTTAAAGGCTTATCTATTGATGAGATTGTAGGGGCCTGATGCTTTAACTGTTTGCTGGGCCCAGCGGGGTTTACCTGTTGGATTTTTTTGCTCCGGTATTCATTTTTATTTACTGTTGAGTCCTTATCATTGCTTTATCTCCTTTTTGTATCTTGATTTATATGTTCTGAGAGATGATGCGTTGATAAGTTAGGGGTCTTTCATGCAAACCAAATATCTATGTGTCTTGATCCACATCTGAATTAAAGATGAGGTTGGCGCCATGAAACCGGTTTAAGCCCTCCAGTGAAAAAAATTACTGACCGTTCCAAGGCGGTGCTTCTTTTGTGGATTGTTTATGTTTTTCTGTCTTGTGTTTGCTATACCTTATTGCGCGTATGTTTATATGTGCCTTGTGGACATCTGCTGGGAAAGAGCTGACCTCTTGGCTCTAGTTTGTGGTGTCTTACTGTGAGTTTGTCACTTTCCCAATGGTATCCTTGGTCAGATGTGGTACTTGATTGTATTGATTCATGATCTTTGCACCCTTACTTACTTTGCACTTGTGGCCTTGTATGTCAGTATTAAGCAAAAATAGTGAGTATGATCAGGAAATACCACAATCACAAAATGCAGACAATGTATGGCACTGCGAGGAAAGAACATTAATCAGAAGACACCATGAAGTCAAACTGAGCAAAGCAACCAGCTCCCTCTTTCCCATCAATATGATTGCAAAACTAGAATGGTGGACACAAAGTAACGCACAACAAAACATAGAACAACTGCAGAATCCTACAATGGGAGCAACAATCAACAACAAGTCAACATCAACAGAACCACCGCCATGGACAGTAGCCTAAGCCACTGGGGAGCTTAAATGCATTTTACTTGTACCAAATCTTTGCCCTAGATTCTGCTGTTGTTAAAGCTCGCATGGAGGCTTCCTAATTATTGCAATGCAACATCATAGAGAAACAATCTAATCAAATCGACACACTATGGTGAAACAAAGAAAATGGCTCACGACTCACAAATAGTCAGAGCTAAAGAAAACCTTTAGTTGAGCCACGGTTGCCCCAGCTACAGACGGCACCAACCCACCTATTAAAGCCTTACTACAGACTCATCATTGAGTCTGAGTCCTGACCCACCGTCATGCAATTAAAGAGGAAACCATAGCTATGAACCATGATTCGGTTTAAAACCTGGAATGTAGGCTGTCGCATGATATCCAAGTATATTCTACCTTTTTATAATGTTTGATAAAAGGACTGTATTTCAGGGTACTGCCTAAATTACTGAGTATCATTGTACTATGTTTGCTTATCGTGTATTAGCTATTTTTTCTATGTTTTCTACGTTTTTCATCAGTATTGCAGCTTCTCTTCATTTCATATTTCTATCTCAAACACTTGGAATTGATTGTTAAATGTATTATTGGTTTGAAATGGCATATCAGAGCAAGTATTTATGGCAATTTAGTCTATAAATGAATTTGAATGTTGAAAAGGCTTCTTTGTTTTCTGATCAGTTCAAAAGATAATCAAATATTATAAAAGAGTTATCTCTAGCATATATACTCTGAAAAACAAATGAAGGATATTAAAACTCTTTAGATTTTTTTTTATATTCGAGAAATATTTTTCGCCAAAATGTTTTTTTGCTTACCCTTTAATTTTACAACATGCTAATTATCACACCCATTTAACATTCATTACACCTAAAACGCTTAAACTTCTTGTAAAAATATGCGTACATAAGGCATACCCCAGACAATTTGACATCAGGTTGGCAGTAAAACATAAAAAACGACTAGAAAATAAAGTGTCAAGCTTATGAACGAGAGCCAGCAATGATTTTGCTTCCTGTCATTAAAGTATATAAATAAAAAATGGAATTTAATCATTTTTAAATAATTGCAAACTTTTAGTGTAGTGGGTTACACCATTTGGAACTGTAGAGTACTTTAATCATTGAAGTGTGGTTTAAATTAAACATGCATTATGATAGCTGATATCTGAATCTTATAAATTCATACATTTTGAAATTAGTTAACATTTTATTGAATGTAAGCAATTAAATAGAATTTCCATATCCTTCAATTGTTTTTCTGAGTATATGTTATAATATGAATAGATGTGTCGAATTACAACCAACCTGGCTGCTGTCCCTTCTAAGGCGGCGATTATGTCGTTGTTGCTTCATTGTTTGTTGTTGCTTCCATTTTGTGTATGTGGTTTTGTGTTAGGTCCTTGCTTTGTTCAGTCTACGTGGACACCTTGCGACTTACTCTCTGGATCAGCATGGGAAATTACTGAATGCGTTTTAAGCCTTTACACAATAATGTATTCTTCCTTCTGGTTTGGTAGAATACATTTGGAATTGTCCATTGTATATATCAAGGGGCTATATTTTCCTAAAAGAATTGTGTTACTTTCGTTAAGGTATGTTTTTGTCTGAGCAATCAGTATACACCCTGATTAAATGCCCCATTATGCGGCTGTTTGCCAAATTTCTCACCTAGGAGTCACTGGTATACAAACGGTTGATTGACTGTGAAAAAAAGAAAATAGTTTACAACAAATAATGTGTATGCTGTTTGGCATTAGTAATCATAAATAATATTTTCTTCATTTCAGTTGGAAGATATGGAACTGGTTCATATAAGACAGTTCTAGGAATTGGAAATGCACCTCGGACATAAAGACACAGTTATGACAGAATATTGATTTTGGCTTCATCAATTTGCTTCAGTTAATGGTTGAAAAGACAATCAACATTATTTATTCATATGATCTCATGTTGTACCTTTCCTCCTATTTACACAACCGGTTAGATGGTTCTGAGAGAAAAGTATGTAAGGGAAAATGATCACGTTGTGCTATAGCCATATCAAAGTCCATCGGAGTCCTAGATTGATTGATTTACTTAGCCACATCTGACCCATATTTTAATTTATGATAGGGCGTGCATTAGCCTTAAAGTTGATGTAATTTCACTTGGCTGTTTTATTTAAGGATGATTAAAATAATTCAAAACGTAAGTTTGATATTATAGGTTGATTATTACCTGAAGAAAAACGAAAACAACAGCTGTTGTACATGTGCAATGGGAACATGACATGTTTAGTTTAACAGGTAACCATTTATTTTTTATAAGCCAACGCAAGCGAATGGTACATTAAAGAATACAAATTCATAAGTAAAACCTTCAAAGTGAAACACTCTCGTAAAGCCTCTCATGACGACTTTTAGTGTTCTCACACATACTGGTAATATAAGGATGGGATTGTACTTCATGCGCGGATCCAGAAAGTTTTGTCAGAGGAGGCCCAAGTTCGACGTTTTTTTTGGTTTTTTTTAGTTGATTATGGGAGGAAGGATCAAATTACCACTATGTAGCGGGCCTCTCCGGCCTGCCAGCAAAACGCCTTTTAAATGGCATTTCTCTTGCGTGCCGATGATGGCCCTACATTGAATAATGGCTAGTTAGCTTTGTGATTTTTAAGGGGATCCCAACCAGTATTGCTAAGGAACCCCATATTTTTGTAATTTTCATATTTTCCAGGGGGGGGGGGGGTCCAGGCATCCTGTACTCTTTGGATCCGAACACATGTACTTTATCTATTATGATGGTGGCAGATTGGTTATTCAATAATGATTTGTATTTCTGCGTCTAAAGATTGCTTCATTGAATCAAACAATGTAGACTTTGTTGAAATACCATATTCTATTGTTTTGTCTGTGTATTCATTCGATGTTTGACAAAGTACATCTTTGCTAGTTTCAAGTCAATGATGGATTAAATTTGTTATTTGTTTGTATTTTAATCGGCAATGTTGTTTATATGCCAATTTGTAGAAAATATAATCAACTCATTCAAGGTGTTTTGAATGTTTTATGTTTATCTAAGATCAAAAAAGAGAACAATCTGACCTGCATATACCACGATTCAAATGCACCTAATGGGGTTAGCATATGGGACAGTGATCTTATCTCATATGCGGAAAGTCATCTTTAAACGTTCATGGGCAGTTATATATACTATCAAAACGTCTTTGCTCACATGCCAGTGGTGAAAAAACCCCAAATAATCCCGTAGTAGAGTGATTGCTATTTTCTAATGTGAAATAACAATATATCAATCGGCCAGACTCGCTATGAGAAATAATTGATTGAAGTAAAATACAGAACCAAATTGGATGGAATCTGAGAAAAAGAAAGGATCATTGGTATTCAATGGGCACCAGAAAATTCCAGCCCGAAGATCCACTGTTTAGTTCAAGTTGGCCTCTTTTCTGTGTGTGTGTGTGAACATGTTTACATAAGCCATTAAATCGGAGTAAGATGGGAAACAACAGCTTGGCCTATACTAAAAATAATAATCAACTGTGTAAAGATCTTACAAAACTTATACCTGGTCAAAACTTTCAAAACTCTAGGTGCTTTCAGATTTTTTATACGGTATAAGATTAATGGATTGTTAAACAAAGGCGATGGGAAATGTATCCTAAAAGAAACCTTACAACGTTGTTCTTGACTATTACAAATATTTCTAGTATCATTATGTCAGCAAAAGACGATGTACATATCTATTAATAGTCTACTCAAATTTAGTACCGAAGATTTGTTGATGAAAAATATTGTGTACAGTCTGAGGTGCAACTGATAAAACAGTATTAATTTGTGGTCATAGTTTAGGTATTACTAAATAAAATTAATTAATCTAGATTGAGTCTTTGCTTATAATAATATTTTAAATCAGTCTAGCAATGCAAGTTTTACAGTTAAAAAATAAAAAATGACATCTGTTTGCAAAAGTAACACCACTTAGCTTCAAAGAAGCCATTTATGAATGAAGACTTCACTATCAAATAATGTGATGAAAGTGTCAACTTGGTATGCATCTGTGTAGAGTTTCCGCACGGTCGAGGAATCCTTGAAATCCGCAAAATGAACACAATTACACATAATTTTGAAGCTACCAATTGTCCAATTAGAAGAAATCTACCAAAACGCCTTACCTTTTTGAGAAATCACACCCACATATCACATAGTGCATCGCATAACACCAACCGTGGTCCTAGTGAATCAATATGCAAATTATGTAAGGCATTTGGCTTTAATGCCTTCAGAAACAAGGGGTGTGTTGTTGTTGATTCGTTGTTGATTGTTACTCCCATTGTAGGATTCTGTAATTGCTCTATGTTTTGTTGTGCGTCACTTTGTGTCCATTCTAGCTTTGCAATCATCTCAATTGGGAAGAGAGAGCTGATTTCTTTGCTTAGTTAGTCTTCCTGGTGTTTTGTGGTTCTTGTGTGGTTCTTCCTCACGATACCACCGGTCTGTCTGCAGTTGGTGATTGTGATATTTCCAGATCATACTCACTATTTTCTAGAGCCTTAAATTAATAACAAAAGAAAACAGTCTGCTGTTTAAGAAGAACAAAAATACAAAACAAAACGACAAAAACAGAAACTCAAGGCCACCGGCCATTTACAAATTGTATGCTGAACAGCCTAAAGTAGTGAGATATTAGAAAAAGTTATGATCTTGACTTTCATATTCTTGTAATTAAACATAAAAACACTTTTGTTTTTTATCCAAACCTTCTCAAAGAGTAAATTTTCAGTCTTGACTTTGAACTTATAAGCCTGAGCATAATAAAATTTAAAGCTGCATAGTCTGTAACTTTTGATATTCTAATTTTGGAAACAAAGTTTCTATTTTTCAAGAATATAGTAAAAATTGTCAAATTCAGGTAAACATTTTACCATTTTCATAAATTTTAACAAATTATATCTATCAAAACAACAGCATTTATGTTAAAAGTCAACTGTCTAGAACTATTGGAGGGACGTAAATAATTCCTAACAAGAAAAAAATCACCTGTTTTTATTAGATAATTCACTATTTCATGCAGCTTTCAGCTGTACTGGACATATTTATGGTGAAAACATAACTTAATTCTATTTTTACAAGTGATTTAAAAAGATTTTTTTCCCCAAAAAATTGTTCATGCTAACAGATCTAGCCTCTTTAAGCTGTGATGTAGCTTGTTGTGGAAAAAATTTCAAGCCGATAGTTCATTGAAGATAACCTGCTATGAGCTCTGTGCATTCAGTAAAACATTAACAACAATTCTAGCTCTTTATAATAATTGAGCCGCGACATGTGATTTCCAACAATGTAGCATTTTGACAAGTGTAGACTCAGACGAGCCTGTGCAGCCTCCTTTTATGCTTAGAAACTCCAAATGATGTTCGGTCAGTAGCTAAACACTCATAGAATATCCCAACGGCTAGCAAAGGCTCTTATCAGACTACGCGTATGCTTAGGCTGATCTGAGACTTTGCTGGTTGCACATACCACATTGCTGTAAATCTCATATTGCGGCTCCAATTATATTTACATACATATTTATACATATTTAGAACAATTAGCATTCAAAGTAATCATAAAGTGGGAATGAATTCAATTGTTTGTCTGCTGCTTTCAATTCCAAGGTGGTGCTTTTGTTGCATTTAGTTTGTGTTTTATTTCCCCACCAGTTCTTTGATTTTGCGACTTAGCTCTTTGGATTCTTTCCTTTTGCTACTCAGAAAGCGCAGTAGTTGCAAGTCAACTAGTGCACACAGCAATATACTTCGAATATTCTACTTCTGAAAGTAAAAAAGAAGGTGATACAACAAGTAGCACACCTGCCCTAGGACGCCACTGACATAAAAAAAGTGGCAAAAGCACAAGAAATAATCAAACACAAGAGAGCCAAGAGGTCAGCATTTCCTAGCATGTGATCACAAGGCTGCAAGAAACAGACAAGATGAAGATGGCATAACAAAGACAAACAAGAAATATAAATACCAAAATGGATCCACAAAGAAGCACCACTTGGAACGGTCAGTAAAAATTACTTGAGGGCTTAAATATGCTTAACAGTATTCTTCGCTGATAGTTGTCACAAATCTATATCGAGTTTTATATTTGCTTATCAAGAGTCCCGTGAGATATGCAGCGGCTAATGCAGAGCCTGAATCATGCAAAAATATACATTTTCGTTCATAAAAGGATAATAAGGCAGTTTTTATCAATTTTCCGAAACTTATTTTTACTGCAAAATATTCGTAATGTTTGAAACCCTTGGTCTGTGTATTTTTAAAGATATTCAAGCTTGTGATACTGTACGCCCAGTACTATCTACCAAGTGTACTGGGTCAGTGATAAGAGGTTCACTGTATGTATTAAAAAAATTGACTACTGGTACAATGCCATTGACTGCTTAAAATTTCAGCACGGCTAAAAGATTGCTTGGAACTTTGCGTACAATAAACCAAACTAGCTTCAATATTCTATTCCTTCTCTTATATACTTAATTTTTGATGTTTGATGTCATTAAAATAACTATTGACTTTAAAAGAACACTCTTTAGCCTGTGACCACATTTCAACACATAAAATTCAACTGACTAGTCATAAACTGGCTAGTACTTGGCTAGTTTTAGGAATTGAGCCAGAATGGACACAAATATCAAAGTGATAGTTCCACATGAAAATATCATCGTGAAGATTGATAGTTCTATTTACCGCATGGCAATAAAATTACTTGAAAATAAGTAATGGTGCAAAGATCAGGAATCGATACAATCAAGTACCACACCTGACCCAGGATACCAATGGGAAAGTGACAAACTCACAGAAGACACCACAAACGAGAGCCAAGAGGTCAGCCCTTTCCCAGCAGGTGACCACAAAGCACATATAAACAGACGCGCACAAAACATAGCAAACACAAGACAGAACAAAAACATAAAAGATCCACAAAAGAAGTACCGCCTTGGAACGGTCAGTAAAATATTTTACTGGAGGGCTTAAACCGGTTTAACGGCGCCAACCTCACCCTTAATTCAGATGTGGATCAAGACACATAGATATTTGGTTTGCATGAAAGACCCCTAACTTATCAATGCATCATCTCCTAAAACATATAAATCAAGATATAACAAAGAGATAAAGCAAGGATAAGGACTCAACAGTAAATTAAACTGAATACCAGAGCAAAAGAAATCCAACAGGTAAACCCCGATGGGCCCGACAAACAGCCAAAGCATCAGGCCCCTACCATCTCATCAATAGATAAGTCTTTAAGTCGGAACCATCATAGAGTCTGAAGTCCGACCCACTGGCGTGCAATTAAAGAGGAAAGCAAAGTTGCCAACCGTGATTGGGTTGACTACCAAGCATGCAGTCTGTTGCAATACATTAATGTTATAGCCAATCTTTTTATAATGGGAAATTATTTTAATGAACTGCGCTGAAAAATTATTAGAGCCAACAATCTTCTTCAACTTATACACCAAGTCACCATAGAAATCAGGTTCCGAAAGTCCTTGGCGCAAGAGAGATTTAAGTCCAACTTGGAATTTAGAAATCAAATCATAGTATCGTCTATAAAATTTTGAAAATGTTTTGCGAAGTTTATGATACCGATAGCCTTGTTTAAGAAGTATCTGAGTTAACAATTTATTGCGAGTGTTGAAGTCAGCAACATAGCTAGATGCTCTAGCAAAACGAATGAGTTGAGAGATATAGACTCCATAGGATGTAGAACGAGGAACATCACCATCTAAAAATGGGAAATTGACAATTTCAAAATCAAAGTCGTCACGTTTGTCATAAATTTTGGTAGAAACAATATCATTAGAAATTGACAAATGCAAGTCTAAAAATGCGGCTTCGGTATCAGAGGCATTGGCTTTATTAAGTTGGAGCTCTGAAGGGTATATTTGACTAACCATATTGTCAAAATAAACATTATTAATATTTAAAATATCGTCCAAATATCTGGAAGTAGTGTTAAACGCATCAATAACATCAGCCTGCTTATCATCAGAAAGAGACATCATAAAGTCCCTTTCATAACAAAACAGGAATAAATCTGCAACCAGGGGAGCACAATTAGTGCCCATAGGAATCCCAACAACTTGTCTATAGAGCTTGGTGCCAAATCGAATAAAAATGTTGTCCAACAAAAAGGTCAGCGCATCGCATACATTTTGACACGACCATGCATGATATTTTTTAGGTTTTTCTGAAGTAAAAAATGCATTTCTGTCACTACATGCAAGGTAAGGAGAGCCTTCTCTCTGGAAGGTACTTTCAATAAGATCAATAAGTTTATCTTTAATTAAATTATGAGGTAAAGTAGTGTAAAGAGTAGAAAAATCATAAGTAGACAAACTGGTCGCATTGAAATCTCTAGCTTTAAGTTTATCTAAAATTTCACCTGAATTTTTAATCGACCAAAATAGGTTTTTACCAGATCTCTCATATACCTTTTCACAATATTTGATAACATGTTTTTTAACAGCTGTAAGACACGAGGTTAACAATTTAGAAAGTTCTGTTGTCGTACAAGAACTAGAATTTGCAATAAATCTTGCTTTATAGGGTTTTTTATGGAGTTTAGGTAACCAGTACAACGTAGGAACTTTATCTTGATTTTCTTTAGCTTTGACACCAAAATGTAGGGCTGTATGACAACCATGCCCATCAACAATCACCCTTTCACTTAAAGAAGGCTGCAGTTTATAGGCATTAGTGTCAACAAGCTCACGCTTAAGAGTATTAATATAATACAATCGTCAAACAACTACAACATTGTTAGCAGCTTTATCTTCTGGAACCAAAACATAGTTCATATGAAAATCCTGGATACCTCGTTTAAGATGACTAAAAGAAGATTTAGGTTTAGGGGGCAAAAGATGTGTATTACGAGAGTAAAATGAAAAACGAGTATCAATAATTTTAAAAATGTTAATCTTCCATTCCTTCAAAGCATCAGGTTCAACATTTTCCCGTTTGCACCAACGATTACTGAAGTCATTTAAAGAAGCAGCGATCTCTCTACGACATTTAGAGAAATCAATATTAGAGGGAAATCTATATTTAGGACCTTTAGAAATGATATTGCGAACTCTTGCGTCAGGAATGACATTTAGATTACCTGTAATAACATGCCCTGCAGAGGGATATAAATAATTTGAATTTTAACAATCTCAGGAGGCAGGAGTATTGGAATCTATATCTAAATCATTTACAATTTTATTAAAGTTAAATATCGTAGACCTTATTGGTTTGTTATATTTATAACAAATGATAGGAGTTTCAGAATTATTAAAGTAATTTGGAATAGATGAAATCACTGAATTATCCTTGAAAACACTATGTAAATCAATAAACTCAATACCTTTGTTAATGAATGGAATTTTGATAAAATGTCGTTTATGGTTGACCTCAGAATCGATATAAGGACTAAGGAAATGTTGAACATAGCACCTTGTAAGGAGTGCTGCTTTATATAATTTGTTTGCTCTATCATAAAGTTTATTAGCCTCTAACTCTAAATTGCGTAAAACTGAGATAAGCAAGGAACTTAAAAATGAAAATAAGCCATGTCGACCATGATTAGTTAAAGCCAAAGAAAGATCCTTTAGAGAAGTATTTAAGCGTTTTTCAGTACAAATTTTGCGCTTAATGTTGCCATTTTTACGTTTACCATGAGATCTACTTTTACGTTTTTTACATTCCAAAACAGAAAAAACATCAAAATCTGGCATTTTAGAAATGTTGCCTTCATAGTATATATTATCATTAAAGCCTAAAGGAAAAGGTGATTGCAAAAATTTAATCCATTTAAGTTCAGTTTCATGTCTCTTAATATTTTTTAATCTAGTTGATGAATTTGGATCATATATAATTTTTTCAACCGGCTGAATTACAATTTTACTAGGTGGATGACCATTATTTTTGAAATGGCGATAAAGAAATGTGTCAAATTTTTTAGACTTTTTCATTTTACGAAAGTGCTCACGAAACCTAGTCTTGAGGGATCGGCCAGTTTGTCCAACATATTGCATTCCACAGTTAGTTTCAGTTCAAGTTATAACATAAATCAGATCAGATGAAGTTCAGTCCAAATCATTATTATTAATTATGGAAAATTTTCTACCATTTACAGATGATGTAATGGTAGTTTTAGTACATAAATGTGTGCAACAGACACACCTTTTGGCATTGCACTTAGAAACATTAGGATACATTCCGCGTCTTTTGAATGCATTAAATGGTTTAGTATACTTCCTGATAATAGGTGACCCAAGAGGGTCGCATTTTGACGTGAAAACGTATACATTTTATAATTCTTCAAAGACAACTAGTGATTTCAATACATAATGGATAATAACTTTTTTGTGGTGAATATGATATTTCATTGACTGAAGCAAACAATGCATATTATGAGTGAGGATTGTAGTCTATGGGCTTTAAGTACACATGCTATTTGCCATTTTACTTCCAGCGACATGGTATACTATACATGCTTTTTCAATCGGGGATATTTAGTAAAAAAATGATTATATGAATATTTGCCCGTTTACTTAAAGTGATATAGGATACTTGTCTTCAACTTAAAGGCCCCAACCACATACGAGCTTCATGATAAGTGAAGCCACGAACGGACAAAAAACAATTATTTGCTTCAAAGGTGAAAAAATATCATATTCATGACAAAATACATATCTTCTTTTTATTATCCGCATGCACAATTTTGAAGTGTAACAGCATTTTTCACTTATGACTTCACACTTGTTCACACTTAAGTAAGAAAGAGAGCAAAGATCAGGAATCGATATAATCAAGCACACAACCTAACCCTGGATACCAAAGGGAACGTGACAACGTCACAATTATACATCACAAGGAAAAGCCAAGAGGTCAGCCCTTTCCGAGCAGGCGACCACAAGGCATCAACAAACAGACGTGCATGAAAGTATAACAAAACAAGACAGAAATACCATAAATGATCCACAAAAGAAGCATCGCCTTGGAAAGGTCAGTAAAATATTTTACTGGAGGGTTTAAACCGGTTTAACGGTGCACCATCCTCGCCCTTAGTTCCGATGTGGATCAAGACACATAGATGTTTGGTTTCATGAAAGACCCCTAACCTATCAATGCATCATCTCCTAGAACATATAAATCAAGATATAAAAAGAAGATAAAGCAAAGATAAGGACTCAACAGTAAATAAAACTGAATACCGAAGCAAAAAGAAATCTAACAGGTAAACCCAGGTGGGTCTTACAACAGCCAAAACATCAGGCCCCTACCATCTCATCAATAGATTAGTCAGAACTTTCATAGAGCCTGAAGTCTGATCCACCGGCGTTCAATTAAAGAGGAAAGCAAAGTTGCCAACAGTGATTGGGTTATCCACCAAGCATGCAGTCTGCTGCAATACATTAATGTTATAGCCAATCTTTTTCTAATGGGAATTATTTTAATGAACTGCGCTGAAAAATTATTAGAATCAACAATCTTCTTCAATTTATGCACAAAGTCACCATAGAATTCAGGTTCCGAAAGTCCGTGGCGCAAAAGAGATTTAAGTCCAATTTTGAATTTAGATATCAGATCATAGTATCGTCTATAAAATTTAGAAAAGCTTTTGTGTTGTCACGGTTTATAGCTATGGTTTCCTCTTTAATTGCACGACGGTGGGTCAGGCCTCAGACTCTATGACGGCTCTGGCGTAAAGCTTTAATCGGTTGGTTGGTGCCTGATGCTTATCTGTAGCTGGACCCACCGTGGCTCAATTTGAGGTTTTCTTTAGCTGTGACTATCTATGAGTCATGAGCCCTTTTCTTGGTTTCATCATGGTGTGTTAATTTGATTAGAGTGTTTCTCTATGACGATATATTGCATTAATTAGATGGCCTCCACGCGAGCTGAACATTTCTTGTACTTCAACAACAGCAAAATCTAGGGCCAAGATTTGGTACCAGTGAAATGCATTTAAGCCCCCCGGTGACTTAGGCTGCTGTCCGTTCTAAGGCGGTGGTTCTGTTGTTGTTGACTTTTTGTTTATGGTTACTCCCATTATGGGAGTCTTAAATTGTTCTATGTTTTGTTGTACGTTACTTTATGTCTATCTAGTATTGCAATCATCTTGTTTGGGAAGAGAGAGCTGGTTGATTTGCTTAATTTGTCTTCCTGGTGTCTCGTAATGGTAGAGCGGCTATTCCTCGCGATGCCATGGGGTTGTCTGCGGTTTGTTTTTGTGGTATTTCCTGATCATACACTCTTACTATTTTTGTGATGTTTATGATACTGATAGCCTTGTTTAAGAAGTTCCTGAGTTCTGGTCCTGATTTATTGCAAGTGTTAAAGTCAGCAACATGCCTAGATGCTCTTGCAAAACGAATGAGTTGAGAGATATAGACTCCATAGGATGTAGAGTGAGGAACATCACCATCTAAAAATGGGAAATTGACAATTTTAAAGTAAGAAAGAGGGCAAAGATCAGGAATCGATACAATTAAGCACCACACCTGACACAGGATACCAACGGGAAAGTGACAACGTCACAATTTCGACATCACAAATGTGAGCCAATAGGTCTTCACTTTTATCATAAATTTTGGTAGAAACAATATCATTAGAAATTGACAAATGCAAGTCTAAAATCGCTGCTTTGGTATCAGAGGTAATAGCTGTATTAAGTTATAGCTCTGAAGGGTATATTTGACATACCATAGTGTCCAAATAAACATTATTATTGTATAAAATATCGTCCAAATATCTGAATGTAGTGTTAAAAGCATCAATAATATCAGAAAGATACATCATAAAGCCCCTCCATAACAAAACATGACTAAATCTGCAACCATGGGAGCACAATTAGTGCCCATAGGAATCCCAACTACTTGTTGGTCATATTTATGATGCGGACGCATATCAAAACTGAAACCACATGAGTAGTACCAGCCTGGAGTAAATAGATGTACAGTAAAACCAGTGTGATACAGCCACTCTCAAAAAGACCAAGAAATGGTTTTCAAAAATAGTAAGTGAGTATGATCAGATTCTACCACAATCACAAAGTGCAGACAACCCCGCGGCACCGCGAGGAAGAGCCGCCCAACCATCACGAGACACCAGGAAGACAAATTAAGCAAAGTAATCAGCTCTCTCTTCCCCATCAAGATGATTGCAATACTAGAATGGACATAAAGTAACGTACAACAAACCATAGAACAATTACAGACTCCCACAATGGAAGTAACAATAAACAAAAAGTCAACAACAACAGAACCACCGCCTTAGAACGGACAGCAGCCTAAGCCACTGGGGGGCTTAAATGCATTTTACTGGTACCAAATCTTCGTCCTAGATTCTGCTGTTGTTGAAGTACAAGAAATGTTCAGCTCGCATGGAGGCCATCTAACTAATGCAATGTATCATCATGGAAACACTCTAATCAAATTAACACTCCATGATGAAACAAGACCGATTTTCACTTAATGCAGGTCAAAAGTATTGTAGAGTGCTCCAAAGCTACTGCTACTTTCGACCTTCATTAAGCTACCAGTTGTCATGAAGACTTGCTTTGTCTGTCTTTGAGTGGCCGGTTTACTCAGGTTTTACTCTATAATGAAGATAAAAATAAAGATTATACTCATCCAAATGGAGAATAGGTACAATAACAGTACCAGCATATAATCAGAGTCATAGTTGAAGGAAAACAAACATACAGACACAAAACAACAAAACAATCAACAACACGAAAAAAGCACACACACACACACACACACACACACACACACACACACACACACACACACACACACACACACACACACACACACACACACACACACACACACACACACACACACACACACACACACACACACACACACACACACACACACACACACACACACACACACACACACACACACACACACAATCTTAAATAGATCAGATCGCACAAAACTATAGGAACCACATCTGAGATAAGAATGGGGATGGAGCAATTCACATATTCAGGCTCAAAGGATATGTGGTTTGTGGTGGTTAGCAGTAAATAGTGTATTTTAATGGTCATTACTTCGCCATAGGTTCGTTGCCAACTGATTCACTTGCTAATTAAAAGTTAGAACGGCTTTAAAACATTGTGTCATTCTGGATCTATTCTATTGAACTGGTATTTACTGTTTCTAAAAAAGCCTAGAGCCAATTTAAAGAGGGACCTCCCTTTTTATCACAAGTTCCCTGAGTCGTTATCTTTGGTAGCATTTACATTTATAAAACAAACGATAAGCAGAAACATGACAACATATTATTTGATTAGTGGAACAATGGACCGTCGTTTCCATCCTAACGATTTTGTAATTCACGCTTTGACAAGATCGTGTGAGACTTTGTTCATATGGAAACAAATGTGATCCTGGTCTATCCAAAGAGAGAGTAAAAATGCTGGGTTAAAATCGCAGTAAGAATGGTGTTTTGGAAATGCGCATGCCAACCAAGGAATATTTTTTCATGATTGGCTCATTTGAACTGAAATACTGGTGATAAAACAGGAAATGCAAAGAAGTGTAAACATGATATGTTCATACATTTATGTTGAAATGTAGACACGTGAAGATGTTCGTATTAAGCATGCATCTTGCTTTGTTTCTTGTATGGTCCAACCTAGTGGAAGGACAACAGCACCCGTTTCTGAACTGCGCGAGCTGTGCCAACGTGAAGTGTCCACCTGAGCCGACTAACTGTGTCTTAGATAGGATACCATGTGGATGTTGTAATGTATGCGCTCTAAACGTCAATGATGTGTGTCATGGGTTTTCATCCGGGTAAGGCTTTTCTTATTTGCATCATGGTACTTATCGAATATGCAAACGTCACTCTTCAAGCGTTCTGGTCTGAGCCTCCGCTGTTTGCCAATAGTATATATGAAAGTACCGAAGTGTATCTAATCCTATACTTTGTATTAACAGATGATTTATAATTGTCAATTTTTTTCTGAAATAAAATATGTTTAAACTAAGTACCGAAGTGTCATGAGCAAAATTAAGTCAAACCAGGCCCGACAACTAGCCCGGCATGAAATTTCAATTGCTCATAATAACTAAAATCCAAAAAATATATTTTACCTTGCTTTAGATATATCAGAAGTTGTATTTATCCTGCTAATAAATGTGAAATTGGCATGTTAACATTTGTGAGCGGGTTAAAGTTCATGCACAGTTGAGTTGAGCATTATTTTTTAAGTACCCTGCTACATAGGTAAGGGCTGTCGCAAGTGGAACCACAGTGTTATGGGCACACCTGTTGCAGCTTAATCACAGCCAACTGACCATGTCATATTACGGGACATAGAAATACCTTGCTTATGGGGATTTCAAATCATATATTATTGAAAATGTTGATTTAAGATGCAATAGGACAAAAATGATTGTCCGGGCCAATCAATGATAACTTTTAAAGTATATTGAAATTTTCTATACATGTACCTCCATATCACAATTTACCATCTTGAAAGGGGGCAAACGTCTTGCATCTCAGCCATCCAGGCCTATGTAGAAAAAAGCAAGGATGAATAGTCTGTATAATATACATACTGCAGAATATATTCTAAAAAACATGTTTATGTAGGCACGATGCACTATCCACGGGAATATTCAAAACACATTGGAAAGATGCTTGACAACCAGAAAAGGTAGCGTCGCCTCATCACAGAAATTCATTCAAGCACATTCAATTTTGTCAAGAAAAATGAGTTTGCCATTTAAAATAAAGATACCCTAGTTCCTGACCTACATCAGACGATAATTGTGTTAGATGGCAGTTATTAATAGGTGGCCGAGAAACACTTGCCAACCCTTAACAACTATCACAGCCATGACGATTCCCCTGAAAGTGATTTCGGCTGTCATTAAGAGGATATTTATCGATGTAGTTAAGTCTGAAGCTCCCACTTTAGGATGTCCAATTTTTTCCTCAGGTAAATGCAATGACATTGAAAGCAAATGCAGCTCAACTTAAAGGATCAGCAACGTTTCTAGTTTATGGCAAAATATTACGCCCTGAGAAGTGCAATTCACAGTTGACAGAACGTACGGTTCAGGCACCTGGAACCACAGCTTCACAGGCAAAGTCTTGTTTTGATTTACCACAATTTTATTCTCCCCATGTCCACCATGTCTGTTGTAATGTAAATAACATAATGACTAACAGCTGAAAACTCTATTTAGTAAATAACACAAAACAGAAGCTAGTATTTGTGTTAAAGTCCAAGCCAGTGTTCTTATTATGGTTAGGCTTTTTCTATTTGTTTGCCCTCACAAAATTTCAGTCTTAAGTAAATTTTTTGGAAATAATTATGTGTTTCACTTTAATATATTTAACGCCAGTAAAAACGCTACCTTTACAATATAACCTCACCCTGAATTTAATGCTCTTTTAACATTCTTATCAAATCAAACTATGGTGGCGATATCATGGAAATATCATTTTGGTGGTGATAAAGCAGTACAGATAAGCCGAGTTGTTTGTTCTGAAAAAGGGACACAACCCGAACTTCAAAAAAAAAATGCCTTATTAAGCTGGATACCAGATCATCCTTATTCTTGGCTCTTTTGGTTCAAACTCTCTGAGAATTGCAATATTACTCTACGTCTAAGCACACACATGGGATAAATATGTCCTGAAGTTTTGACCTTAAAATTGGCCATCAAAGTTTAAGAATGAAAACCGGAAGTTAACGAAAATGCGACACTTTCGATGGTAAATATCGTAAAAAATGATAAGCATAGGTTATGACCTTACCACTTACGTATGCCAACTATGAAA
Source organism: Loripinus fragilis (assembly GCA_964019695.1). Lineage (NCBI taxonomy): Eukaryota > Metazoa > Mollusca > Bivalvia > Lucinida > Lucinidae > Loripinus > Loripinus fragilis. The sequence continues at coordinate 4,033,436 of OZ026520.1, forward strand.
TGATTCAGTTTAATTAAAGTTTTAGTCATTTCTCAAATTAGAAAAATTGTGCGAAAACTTTAAATTTAAAGCATTCATTCTAGGTCATTCCTGCAAAGTGAATTTTGTGTTGTTTTCCGTATTTTTGTTTGTTTGGGTAAGACGCAGTACTTTCACACTGAAATTGAGTAGAATTTCAAGATTTAAGATGGTTACATTTTTTTAAATTGTTGGCATTTTAACAGAGCAGGATAAATTTTGTTCTCCGCGGAGTTGAGCATAATTTTTTTTTTATAACCTTGGTGCCCAGGTTCTAGTCTGATCATTTTATTTCCTTTTTTATTTTTCCGTTTATTTGTCAAAAGTGGCAGCCTGGGGGTTTTTGATTTCATTTGGCAGCGCAACATGGATTATCCCTCAGATTCAGAGGGATTTGGCCAAGAACGATAACTCTATTGGATAACTCTAGAGTGCTATAAAATGTTTTGTTATTTACTTTTCATTCATAATTACATCTGTACAATATATGTATGACAATTTAAGCGTGTCAATAGATCTAACGATGGCAATATATTTGATCAAAAATGAGAACCAACGTGACTGAGGAGAAAGAAGTGCAACTGTATATGCCTAATCGATAGGTTTTGATTGGTGTTTTTATTTTAAAGCAAATACTGACACCTTTATACCTTCTGTTTTGCTTTTTATTACAAAGTAACTATACTGTATTAGCGATGGTGTTTTCCTTCGCCTCAATTTTGATGCTCATTAAATCACATATCAAAAGTGATTTGCCAATCAAATAGCCTGTAACATGTGTCACATAGTAATGTTCAAATGCAACTCTTAATACTGTTCCAATAACAACTTAAATAAATAAATAAATAAATAAATAAATAAATAAATAAATAAATAAATAAATAAAATAAAATAATATGTCTCATATGCCTGTCTCTCAACGTATTTGTCAGTTTGTTGAAAATATTCAACATGCTAGGAAAGAAGAAGTATTGGGCTTATGTTGAATATATTTGAAGAAGGTATTGTTAAGGTATATCGTTCTTATTATATTTATTTTAATAAAGCAGTCTGAAAAATGTAAAATGAAGAATAAAACCTATCCAAAGTCTCTAAAAAATCCCCATTTCTGATTATGATGCTTAAGTTTGTCTTTGGCTAAAGCAGTATAGTGTTCTGCTTCTTTTCTTTCATGTAATATTTTTGAAAAACCCTAAGAAGTTGGTCTTTGCATTTTATACAGTAATGCAAAAATCCAATATTTGGCTATTAGAAGGATAAAGTTAAACATTGACGTTTTTGTATTGTTTATATCTAAGATACCAAAACTAATTCTATGATACGTTAAGTCTATTTCTAAATTGTTATTCTTTATGAAATTTTGTATTTTGGACCACTAATCTTGCACATAAAAGCATTCCCAAAATAAAAGTGCATTAGTTTCTTCTTGCATTCTACAAAAATCACATAAAAAGGTTGGAGATAGTTTACATTTAAATAGGTTTTTATCTTTTGGTACAATTCGCATCAAATATTTGTATTGAATATTTCTTAATTTAATCACTTGTACATCTGTGTGCCATTTGACATGCTACTTCCCAAACAATATCATAATTTTGAAATGCATTTGTCCATTTAACTTCTGATTTTAACTTTTATTATGATGTATCTTTTAATTGTGCGCTGTATAAAGCTCTACTGATGCTATGTTTCATTGAAATTATGTCTATATTTGTTTTTCTCTGATCTATACCTTGTTTCATAGCAGTTTCTCTTTTGAGTAAACGCTTCCAACCTTCAAGTATATTATTCATAATTTGATGGTATTATAAGAAGTCAGTGGCATTTAGATCGTATGAAATTTGTAAATTATTAAAATTCTAAAAGGTATTTGATCTATAATCATAAATATGCTTGATGTATTTGATTCCCTTTTCATGCCACTCTTTATAGTAAATTATATTATTATCACATTTGATATAAGAATCATTCCAAGTAATTTGTCTTGATATGAATGTAGGGGTTTCTTTGTAATTGATTTTACATCATGCACTTAAGATGTTTTCAAAAATGTATTATTTTTACTTATTTGTGTACAGTCATTTTCTTTAAGATTACTTTCTAGTACTAGCTTATTCCCAAAACTGTCGAGTTTTTGTTTATAAAAGCTTTTCCATAAAGTAGAAGTAGACTCATCGTCGAAAATGCGTTTCATCAAACTTGCTTTAAGTGAGTTTAAAAAAAAACATTCAAGATTTATCATTCTAAGACCCCCATTTTTATAATCTCTATATAGCGTAGTTCGCTTAACTTTATCAGGCATATCAGAACCTATATTTTATGGTGATTTAGTATATAAATTCAAACGAATTGTTGGAAAACCTAATTTTAGTGATCAATTCAAAAAGATTATTAACGTTATATTAAGGTTGGATATAACTTGAATGTCATGCAACAGACTGCATGCCTGGTTTTAAACCCAATCACGGTTTATAGCTATGGTTTTGTCTTTAATTGCACGACGGTGGGTCAGGCCTCAGACTCTATGATGGCTCTGACGTAAAGGTTTAATCGATGGGTTGGTGCCTGATGCTTTGCTGTAGCTGGACCCATCGTAGCCCAACTTGAGGTTTTCTTTAGCTCTGACTATCTGTGAGTCATGAGCTCTTTTCTTTGTTTCTTCGTGGCGAGTTAATTTGATTAGAGTGTTTCTTCATGATGATACATTGCATTTGTTAGAAGGCCTCCATGCGAGCTGAACATTTCTGGTACTTCAACAACAACAGAATCTAGGGCGAAGATTTGGTACCAGTTAAATGCATTTAAGCCCCCCGGTGGCTTAGGCGGCTGTCCTTTCTAAGGCCGTGGTTCTGTTGTTGTTGACTTGTCCAAGTTGGACTTAAATCTCTCTTGCGCCAAGGACTTTCGGAACCTAATTTCTATGCTGACTTGGTGTATAAATTGAAGAAGATTGTTGGCTCTAATAATTTGTCAGCGCAGTTCATTAAAATAATTTCCCATTATAAAAAGATTGGCCATAACATTAATGTATTGCAACAGACCGCATGCTTGGTTGTCCACCCAATCACGGTTGGCAACTTTGCTTTCCTCTTTAATTGCACGCCGATGGGTCGGACTTCAGACTCTATGATGGTTCCGACTTAAAGACTTATCTATTGATGAGATGGTAGGGGCCTGATGCTTTGGCTGTTTGTCGGGCCCACCGGGGTTTACCTGTTGGATTTCTTTTGCTCCGGTATTCAGTTTAATTTACTGTTGCGTCCTTATCCTTGCTTTATCTCCTTGTTATATCTTGATTTATATGTTTTAGGAAATGATGCATTGATAAGTTAGGGGTCTTTCATGCAAACCAAATATCTATGTGTCTTGATCCACATCTGAATTAAGGGTGAGGTTGGCGCCGTTAAACCTGTTTAAGCCCTCCAGTAAAATATTTTACTGACCGTTCCAAGGCGGTACTTTTTTTGTGGATCTTTTATGTTTTTGTTCTGTCTTGTGTTTGCTATGTCTTTGTGCACGTCTGTTTATATGTGCTTTGTGGTCACCTGCTGGGAAAGGGCTGACCTCTTGGCTCTCGTTTGTGGTGTCTATTGTGAGTTTGTCACTTTCCCATTGGTATCCTGGGTCAGGTGTGGTACTTGATTGTATCGATTCCTGATCTTTGCACCCTTACTTACTTTGTTGTTTAGTGTTATTCCCATTGTGCGAGTCTGTAATTGTTCTATGTTTTGTTGTACGTTTCTTTATGTCCATTCTGGTATTGCAATTATCTTGATTGAGAAGAGAGAGCTGGTTGCTTTGCTTAATTGGTCTTCCAGTGTGACATAATAGCCCTTTTCACCTGCTCTAAATGACTGAAACACTGCTGAAAGGTAAAGGGACAAAATGATCAAATTGTTCTTGATGGGACCTAAAGTCACTTTAGTTGATGGGCAGCATTCAAATTGAATGCTGCACATTGATTATTCCCGCAAGAAAAGATGATAAAATTGCTAATATCGTATTTTGAAAGGCTGGCATAGAAGTCCACCTGATGAACTTTAAAACTAGCTAAATGCATATGATCTTATATATTGGCATAAGTTCAAATCATTGTTTAAGTTTTCAAATATCAATAGATCGTGTGAGGCTAGCATCACATGCTTCTACATGTACAAATACTTATTGGCTCTTGCACCTTAATTCTGCATGTGCAGTTCAAGAAAGAATATTCTGTGGGCCTGAGTAGCCTAGGGGTCGTAGCTTTGAACCACTGGATACAAAGGCCTATGGATAATATTCTAAGTTGAGAATCAGTCCCAGCAATAGCTACGAGTAGCTGTTGTCGGGATATTGGCTCAAAAGTTAAACCGCAGGATGATAATAGTTAGGCTGGATAAGTGCCAAGCTATGAGCTATATTATGAAGGAACCTCTGTAAGCTGCATATATTGTCAGGTGATGGAAAGTTTCTATCGTGTGCATACTTTCCCCACATAGTCAGTTGATCACACCCCGGGAGACAGGTGTTTGTGATAAGGTCAGCCATCATTCCTTGTCATAATGTTCTCAGATTTTACTATATAAACTGCCCGTCTTTACCATGTCATTAGAGAGAGAGCGAGATCAAGTCAGTCGATCAGATTAAGCTTGTTGATCAGTATGATCATGTAGTCTGTATAGCGTTATTATCAGCTCGAACCTGGGTTGATTTTCATAATAAACCATTATTGAGCTGTTGTTTTTGACTTTGAAAAGAACTACTATACGATACAGCCCGACTATGTTTTACCAGGTGTCTCGTGATGGTTGAGTGGCTCTTCCTCGCGGTGCCATGGGGTTGTCTGCGGTTTGTGATTGTGGTATTTACTGATCATACTCACTATTTTGGAGTCCCAAATAAATGAAAATATTTCTGAGTTTAATTTTTGTATTACTTCTTTCGGGGGGGGGGGGGAGGTCTAACAATACTGTAAAATGGTATATTAGTTTCGGCTAAGCAAAAGTTTTGATAACGGTTATTTTACCCATCAACATCAATTTTCTGTGCTGCCATTGTTTTAAATAATTAGTGAAATCTATTATTTTTGGATACAAGTTTTGTCTTGCATTTTTTGGTTTCAGCAAAAAAGGTTATTCCTAAGGTTTTAGCAGACTCTGACGACATAAAAAGTTTAAATATTTCAGATATTCAACAGCAGTGTTTCATAAAGACCCTATTCTTAGGACAGTAGTTTTTTTATTGTTTAGTTTAATCCAGAAACAGATTTCAAGGCTTCCAAAACATCGATGAGTTCACGGAATGAATTTAAAGTCTCATCCACTGCAAAGATTGCATTACCTGCAAACATTGTACTTTAAAATTTATTCCCAATTAATGGAATACCTTTATTTTTTTATTTTCTCTCACTGTTGCAGCAAGTAGTTCGACACAGATTATAAATAGGTAAGCAGAAAGTGGACTTCCCTGTCTTTAACCCCCTTTCATATGAAAAAACTCCGTCATGTACCCTGAATTGGTTACTGAACTTTTTACGTCATTGCAAAAAAAAAATGATCCATTCAATAATATCAGGGCCAAAATTAAAACACTTCAAGCAGTTAAACATAAAATCATGACTATTACTGTCGAACGCCTTCTCAAAGTCTGCAAAGAGTAAAAACCATGGTTGATCTTCTTCTAGCTTTTTCTATTGTTTCTTGTTTGAGAAGAATGTTCCCTCCAATATATCTTCCCTTGATGAAACCTGTTTGTGAACTTTCTATAACATTAGATATGTATTTTTAATTCTATTTGAAATTGTTTGTTACTATTTTATAGTCAGTGTTTAATTATGTTAAATGTCGCCAGTTGTTTAAGTTGCCTAAGGCATTATTCATTTAGGAAGCAAGGAAATTTAACCTTGCTTTTGCATAACAGTCATATCTTCATTTTCAAATGAATAATTTAGTGATTTACATAATAACTTTTTATTTCGCTCTAAAATATTTTGTAGAATTCTGTAGTTATTCCATCAGAACCAGGACGTGTTGTTTTGCATTACTTTAAGGGCTGATGCACATCCATATTGTGTTATGGGATCTATACTGTTTTTCTCATTATTTGTAAGTCTTATATTAATATCTTTATTGAATTGTTAAATATTTTCAGTATCTATTTTTTGGTATTTATATGATTGTTCATAGTAGGACTCAAGTTCTTTTAATATTTGTTTAGGATTAATAATTTCTTTACCATCTTTATTTAGTCTTGTTTTTTTTTTGATCTTTTCTTTCTAGATTGGCAAAAAATTAGTGTTTTTCTCCCAGCCTTCTATATATTCTGCCCTTGCCCTTACTATATATCCATTAGCTTTTTTTTCGTTTATTTCTTCCAGTTTGTTTTCTTATCCTTTAATAGATTGTTATTTGCTATTGTATTATTTCCATTTGAGATGTTTTGTTGTATGTTATTTATGTGTTTAATCAGTTTGTTTTCTTAATCCTTTTTTTTCTTATTTCTGGTTGCATACTGTATTATTCATTCCTTATCAATCCTTTTATAACTTCCCATAGTACATTTATGTTAGTTGAGCCATTAATTTCAGCAGTTTCTCGAATTGCATTCCTTATTTTCTCTTGATAATTGCTTTGTAAAAGTAAGCTGTTATTTATTTTTAAATAGCCTGGTCCTCGCTGCTCAGATGTTAAATGTTCATGTAACAATTGTGTGATCTGATTTAAATCCTGGTATGATTGTTCAGTCGCAAAAGCTATTACAATAGAATTTGAGACTAAAAATAATCTAATTGTGAAAATATGTAAGGTTTACTTGATGAATGCCATGTAAACTGCATTGTATTATTATTTAATAGTCTCCATATATTACTTGGATCAAAACTTTCCATCCTTGTTTTTATTATTTCTCTACTTTTTACATGGGTTATTGATATACCTCCTATTTTATCAACATCTGGATCTAATACTGTGTTGAAGTCCCCCCCCTAGTAATAAACTCATCTTCTTCATTTTCTGCTAAATATTTATTCAATGATTTAAAAAAGACTTTGTCATTGTTGTTTGGTCCATAAATATTTATATTTGTAATGTAACGATCAAACATTTTTACTCTTATTTTCCTGGTATTATTTCTGTATGTTCTTTAACATTATAGTCCAGAATTTTATCCACCATTATGCAAATATAACCACTGATACTACTTCTACAACTAAAATAGAAATCATAAGTATCATTCACTGCCCATGTATTTTCAATTTCTGTTGTCGAGTGCGTTTCTTGTAGAAAACATATTTTTTTAGATTTCAAAAAGGTAAAAATCTGCATCCTTTTTAACTTTTGACCTTTTGACCCAATCCTTAAATACATTAAAGAAACAAATTGATAGTTTCATTTCGAATATATATGTAAAGGAAATTTAAAAGACTTTGGTAGACATTGAAGGTTCATCCTAAAGAATATAATACAAGAAAAGAAAACATAAGCTTGAAGAAAATGCAGATTTGACATATTGTCTTAACGTTTGGTCTGAATCTCTATACCTTAATGCAGTTGCACAGTCTGGATTAAATGGTTTATTAATAGACTTTTCGCTTACTGTAAAGGTGGTAACTTTAATATTCATATCTAGGCGTGGTTCCGCAATTTCATCTGCTTAAACAAGGGAAGAGTGCTATAAATAGTAACTGGAATCCCAGTTGCCTCGTTTTGCTGAATTGATAGAAAGGTAGTTAGAAAGGCAAACATAACCACAGAACAGAACAGATTGTTTATTTGACATAAACCATACAGTTTCTAGTCGATCACATATACTTATTAAACAATAAATCTGTCACGTTTCATGAATATTGAACGTTCATATTTTTGCTCATATCAAAGGCATAAAGGAGTATTTTAAGTTGCAAATACTCGTATACTTATTAAATGACTATCACAGATAACCCTACTTCTTCTCTTTCATTGGTATACGTGCTGAAATTCACCTTGTGGACGATGGTTAGCTTTGTCTCAGATGTTGACGATTGAACTTGAAACAACACATATTTTTGATACTTAAATTTCTTTCTCGTGTATAATGATTCTTATCCTTCATTTCAGATCGATCGGTTTCCAACAAAGTAAACTAATTCCGTCTTTATTTACGTTTTACGCGGAGTTTTCACAGATAGACTCCATGATCAGCTGATTGATGATGGTAGATGTTGCAGTCTCATTATCGGATTATTGTCTCGTTGTCATTTTTATTACATCACACAAAAATAGGCTATAATTAGATAAATCAGCTTATCAGAAGATTATCAAAGGGAAAGGCCATTGAAGTCCCTAGACGTCAATATCTACCGAAATTAAAAATGGATTACTGATACCTTTGTTGTGTTATCTTTTTATCATTATAATTTTTAGAATATTAACATAAGAAATACTGACAAAAACATTGACGGCGGGACCCAGGCTAGATACTAAGTAGCATACGTCCAACACGTGTCGTTTTTATTACTGCCAGTTGATTGTTGGAAAAAGCAGAAATGGTATTTGGTGTACTATGATTTTACTCAACCCGTAAAGCACCAATCACAACAAAAGTTGCCAACTCCACCAGCTGCTGAATGTTTTGTATGTCATTTATGCAAACAAAGTAAAGTCAGATAAGACTGCTCATTCATGAGCAGTCTTATCTGGGACCACTCTGTTTGCCGCTATATTGCCACGTGTCGAAATATATTCAAATATATACAACGGATGAATGAAGCAGTTGATATTTTCAGATACATTTTTGTAGGCGCTTTAAGAATAAACGTGGAAAATTTTCCGCAACGGACTGGATAATTGTCTTAATGTTTCGCGTTTTTTTCTATTTTCTAGATGTGGTCCTGGTATGGTATGTGTGACAGCTGCCGGGGTATATGACGAAAGACCACCATGGTACTCTCCTGTGAAAGGCGTCTGTGTTGTTGGATTGGATCCCAACCCACAAACCCCTCCTCTTCTGTTCCACCATTCCACACCCCCTGCCGTGGGAAAATAGTTCAAACTTTTATAAATTCTGTGTTAACTGTATAAAATATTAATCATTAAAAGGCCAGCTATTTAGGGTTTGGAACGTATCGCATAAACGAAATCTAGCACCAATTGATAGATAAATTATGCCTTACATATGTGTGTTGGGGATCTATACTAGGCCAAAAAAGAAACGCCGCATATTAAACATACATTTTATATGGGGAGACTTTCACCATTCTATCGCAAACAATCTGTCACAATTTCAGCGCTGATTCTTGGATTATGAATTCATGGGGTTATGCTAGCTATTATTGTCACCCAATGAAATTGATTCAGCAGTTTAAACCTACGTTTTCATCAATCTTGACGTCGCGTCATTAGGCGATGACGTCTTGAATGCGCATGGTCTGACATTGTTCCAATTTGTCAGAAACATTTCATAAGACGTTCAATCATCCTCGCATGGCATCGAAATTGTTGGTCTATCACCGATGGCGTCATGTTAGCTTGTATCATTCTTATCGCCTTGACGCGTTCAACATGTGTCCGTTTTGGCATCGTTAATTAGCAATGTGTAACTTTTAATTTTAAAGTTTTAAAATGTTTTCAAGCAAATTGGATATTAGACTAGTGATTTCAGTAGTTATTACATGTGTAAAACTAAATAAAATGAATGTGCACGTGAAAAACTTGAAAATAAAAAGACAGCCATTACATTGGTTTGGGTTGGTTGAGCTCAATGAAACAATGGAAATTATGTGTGACAGGAATAGTAGCGCAACATAGATAGCAGATGAAATTTTGTAACTCTTATTTAACGCACAATATTTTTAATTTTTATAAGCGGCGTTTCTTTTTTGGCCTAGTATACTAACAATGTAAGTGTTTGTATCATACAAACACCACAAATGTAACAATTAGGTGACATGCAAAAACATATTCAAAGGTTCTGTCGGAAGTAAGCTTATCCGCTACTTAAAAATGAAAAAAATAAGCGATACAATCGAGCGTCTTAAAATTCTATCATGTCTATGAATAAAAAGTCAGAAAATAATCACAAAATGCTACACTATACGTTGGAATAAGCAATAGAATGGGGTGCCATATAAAACAAGAAAAAAGGGGGCGCCATATAAAACAAGAAAAAAGGTTGAAAACCATGACCTCTTCATCTGTTAAACACAGGTTATAAATATAAAATGATTACATTCTAAAAATTAAAAACATAAAATCTACTACGAGTACTATATACATGTACGAGTACATTTATTCATAAAGCGGTGAGGTAGATATAATGGCATATATAATTTGTCCGGACAAGGGGCTTAACATCGCTTTCAACAATGTTTTAGTCAAATCACGGCGGTCAGTTACTGTCCTGCCAGCCAAGAGTGACAAAGACGTCATGTTTTGTTTACATAGTTATTATGGACTTAGAATCAATAAATCACTTGTGTATTAATCCTATTAGCAGGATAGGATTAATACACAAGTAATCTATCGATTCGCATTAGCTCAAGTGGAGCGTACAAGTTTATGCTTTACTTAGCAATCGTGAACAAAATAGTGCGGCACTGTCACTCTATAAGTTGGCACGACGGTACATATTTACAAACTGTAATCATCATGCTATCAGAGTTCATGCGCATTAGGAGTAGAGTTACGAAACAGATTCACTGTTAGAAATATGAAAGATATACCTGCATTTGACCAACCACGATATAGTTTGCACGATCGTGTGCAAACTATAATTGACAGCCGTCCTACTCGCATAAGTTATTGGAACAAAATTATGTCTACGAAACCATGTGACTGAATCGGGTTTCGAACTAACGGATTCACTACAGCAGCCCATAGAAGTTCGATAACAGCCGACGCCCTACCATCATGCAGACCAGTCTTTGTACTGAACTAATAAACTTGTAGATATTTGGACATTACACGAGATTTCGTACCTATCGCATCAACGAGCATTGAAGGTTCACGAGAGTCTGCACAAATTAGACTAGACTTTCCAAAGTCTGTTCATTTTTTTCTTCTGTCTATTTGCTCTTTTTTTCTCATAAATTTCAGCTTAAAACAATGTTCGAAATCTCTGAATGAAATTGACTTTCCAAAGTCTGTTCATTTTTTTCTTCTGTCTATTTGCTTTTTTCTCTCATAAAATTCAGCTTAAAACAATGTTCGAAATCTCTGAATGAAATGAACACATACATTTTAGGTTAAGGAGATTTTTTCTACTTTATAAAACAATTAAAGGGACGTTCATCTCAAATTAGTTCTTAAATGTAGGAACTTGGGCAAGTCTAAAAGAATTTCTAGCGATAAGGCGAGCAATCTCCCTTAACGAGACGTTCGTTTTATTTTGTTGAAATGACGACTGAAGAAACTAGGCACATTAAACAGATATATATAGACGGGCCGTCGATGCACCATTGCCCCCAAATTTGTATATTTAAAACGGGATTTCCTTAGTGCATGTAATAACTCTACTTCTTATTGAATGGGAATTTATTTCGATCATCAACTGTACTTGTTATTCAGTAACATATATGGGAACTAGACCGTTAAACAAGGGAACCAATCGTCCTATCACGCTATGTACAGTAAAACTATTCATACAGTTGATGTACAATAAAAACGACCATCTTGCAAAGTGGTCTATTTTTTGTCAGATATTTGATGTCTTCTTTCGCTTATACAACCCCTTTGCCCCCCTAGACCCAAGACGCCCTTTACATATGTTATGTATTTGTATAGCGACATTTAATTGTCCAAAGGGCATCTTGGGTCTAGGGGGGCAAAGCATCTAAAAACAAACTGAAAGACGCCAGTTTCATCTTTTCAATGACAAACGTCACAATTTTAAGTATATTTCGTACGCATGCGCAGAAGAAAAACCGCAAAGTTTCGAAAATGAAGGGTACTTATATCCTTAATATTTTAGCACTTTTACTTTTTGAAAACCTGCAAAGGATTTACTAAAACTCTCGTCTAAACGGCACCCACTCTAAAGACGTAAAATGAGGGGTGGGAGTAGAAGGCGCAAGTTTTAACGGTTTTGTAAACGATGAATCGCTTTGAAACCTATTTTGATGCTTTCTATGTAAATTTTACTACCGGAACAGACCAATTTTAAAAACATTAGGGCAATTTCAAAATTTAGGTTTTGTAATCATGTCAACTAGGGAAAATATACGCCTTATCGCTAGAACTCCTTAGACCTCTATCCCTGCTTGATACTGCATGGACGGATACTGCGCATATGCGAAAAATACCGAATCCTCGCACACTGGCCCAATTATGATAAATATGACATGGAAATGCCACAACTATAGTTTACTAAGCCATTTTCAATCTGATGATTTTTCCCTGGCATGTTGATAGAATAAGAAAACAATTGCCAATTTTCTGTTTTAAGGGACTACAGATAGACGGTAGACATTTTTTAGGTTTGATGCATTTCTGCCATGAATGATTGTTTTAACCATTGCAAACAGTGAAGAACGTGATGAAATGCCACAGTATGCGACATGTCATCAGGGCCTTATCTGTTTGCCAAAATACCTGTTTCCCCGGTAGCCAGAATGAAAAGGGGTGAGAAAAATAACACAATTGCAATTGTTCAAGGACAACTAGTGCAAATAGTTAAGTACCAAACCTATGGCTGTCATTAATACTTTAAAACTAGAGAATGTTATTGAGGTAGCCATGCCTGTCACTACAGTAGTCTGACAGTTATTATGCTGGGCAATTGTTGGTCTGTACGAGGTAGCTGCGCGTCGAGGAGGAGGGCCTGGCGGCGGGATAATGGGGAAGTTCTTGTTAATCAGATCAAAGGTAGTTGCGTAAGCTGATGAAGTCCTGTAAAACATTGGGGGCTTCCCTAGTGGTGCAGGATATATGTTAGAACTTGGTCCGTGATATGTGATATTATCCCATAAAAATTTCCACTCGCCAGGTGGTAGATACACATTCTGAGAAGTTACATTAGTTGTTAAAACTGGAGCAACAAGCACATCAGGGCCGAACATATACTGGTACGAAATCTGCCAGGAAGTTGCGTCATCAGGAAATTCCATGAAGAGAGGGCGCTGTACAGGAATCCCTTTCTCCGAATTCTCCTTCACCAAAGATTTTGTGTAGTTTGAAATGGCCACAAAAATTTGAGCAAGTCTACCAAACCGCTGTTCTGTGTAATCATCGCAGTAGAACTGAACGTTTGCTTTAGGTTGGTTTCCTGCATAAACCAAAACATAAATAATTATAATCGTCCTTCAGATACTCGGAGTTATCAAGTAAGACAGGTAAGACTAGATAATTTCTAAAATTTATCTTTTTTTTAACTTAGTGCAGGCGAACTGCTCTTGTCGCATATGTAATACATCGCATCATTCAGAGGACATTGTACACAAATGGTGAAAGTTTCAATAATTCAAACCACCTGTTTAAGGTCAAAAACCAAATTCCTTGATTTGTTTTTCGTTTGAAATGATTGATGCTTTACGTCCTAGTCAACTTTTATTCAGAATGTTGCCTTGGTTGAATCAGTACTAAGCAGAGGACAAAGTGTCTTGCTCAAGGACATACCATGGTACCTATGGTGAGTCTGAAACCAGCGACCCCTCGATCTCAAGTTCAGTACTCTAGCACTGAGATATATGCAATCCTCAAACACTATTGTAAATGAGCAACAACAAAAGGAACTGTGATCAGTGCAATTCATGAATTGTTGATAGCTGCCACTTCACTGTAAAATATAAATATAACTTTACACCGAAATTGGTGCCAGCTGAACTGCCATTGATCTTGTTGTATCTTAGCTATGTTATATTCAATTGTGCTGATCTGCGAATAACAGGCAGAAATGTTTGAATTTTCATCACTGGAGAAGTGTTTGCCAAAGTTGTTTTAATAGGATAGTAAGTGTAAGTTTACACCAGAAGAGGCAATCGGAACTGCCTCGGCCAATTCCTTGAAATTCCGTGGAATCAGACAACGGATGTACATCGAGGGTCTACTTTAATAACGCGGGTGATAACGTGACGCTGACGTTATATAACGTGACGCTGACGTCACAGAAACCATGTTAACACAATAACAAGTGTGATTGCAGCAAAACAAACGACTTAAATGAAGGTTTTTTTCAATAAAATATCGCTATAAATAAACTTCATTTATTCTGCTGATTTAACTTTTCGGATAACCAGAATAATCAATTTGAATAGAGCCGAACCCACATGCTACAGAATTTATTTTCCTTACGCCAGTTCTGGCTATCAAAATGGTGCTTTTTGGTACATAGTACTACGCGTAATGCTCCTTATATACACTCGAGTCATGACTCGATTCTAGAATTGTGGCGGAGTTTCCCGAATGCAAAAGAGGCAGTTGCCACCTATTTTGATGTAAAGTAACATTAATTGTTTTGAGTGTATATCTATATATGCTATATCTAGGTTTCCAAGTTGTTGTTTGTTTAGCTCTGTAACTGGGCAGGGTGGTTTGGCTCTATAATTGGATTTAGGACTAGGTAAGAAGTCTGGTACAGGTGACTAGCTTTGATTGTGAAAAATAGCTATAGATTTTCTACTGATGAGACATAATGATCATAAAATCTTTTAATCCAGAAAAGCTATCAGAAGCCAACTGATTGGAATACGCAATGATTTCATACTGTTTGTTAGATTAGGCTTATACCTTGAATCATGTAATATAATTGATTTATCATATGACGTCGTGTCTGGGAGTGAAATAACGTTACGCATTAAAATCGATAAACCACTAGTGGTGTGTAGATTTTCGAGAACATGCAACCGGTATGAAATGATGCCCATTACAACGTCGCGTATTTTTGGCAAACTCTAAACGTTTTAAAACCAAAAACGCCATTACAAACATTATTTTAAAGTCATATGATAAATATACTGAACCACACTTATAACGCAAAATCAAACAGAAGCTTTAATATTACGTATATTGTTTCATCCATTGCAACGCAATTTTATCAAAAATTAAAACACTTATTTAAAAAAATCAAAGTAGTACTGCATCGGTCACTTATCCCCTTTTAATCATAACCTGATTGGGCGAATGCCTGCCATAACCCCTGACCTGTACAATGATTTCGGCAATACCTCATAAATTCATTAAAGTAACATTCTTGAAACATTTTGCGTTGGAAGTGTGGCTCAGTATAGAATCTATCATTCGTGCTCCTGTATTATTGAATTTATTAAACTCGTTGCGAAAAAGAGATAAAATGATCGACAAGCCTCGCATTTTATCTCTTTTTCTCAACTAATTTAATAAGTTCAATAAAACACAAGAACTCATAAGATCGTCTATCTAGAAAAGAGGAATGTAAAACATAAACTTTGTAAAGTATCAAGCATGATAAGGGGTTACAAACCTTCATGACTTCTGAACATTGATGTAAATATGGCAGCTTCCGCCGATCTCAAGAGTAACTCCGCGGTCCGAACAAGTCCAAACGTCTGAAAGGTTGTGTAGCCACCAATGTCAAAATGTGTGATACCAACTCCGCTCAGACCCATATTCAAAGCTGCAGGTATGGTAGATGGGAGTCCATCCCCATAGCTAAAGTCAACATTCTGATCTCCCGCCCACATCAACGTCGTGTATTTAGCAGTACCTTACAAAAACGAGAAAACGATATTCTGTATTTAAAGCAATTGGTGACAATGCACGACGGACGATGCACGACGGACGACGCACGAAGGACGATGGACATCCAACGATCACAATAGCTCACCATGAGTCAATGGCTCAGGTTAGCTATAACACAGACATGATAAGAAACGTTTAGTTTTTATTATGAACAATCTTTATCATCCTGTTCTTGTTCATGTTGTTTGTATATTCCTCCGCAAGATGGGAGCACCATTCGAAGAGTGTAAAAGTTCTAATATAAAAATCGATCAACGAGGGCAATCATCATTCCCCCTACCATAACTGAAGTTTCTCGAAATGAATTTTGTAGAAAATTTCTCGGGATATATGCTCAATTCTTGGAAACACGTCACGTATGACACGCAAAATCACATCTTTGTATAACACTGGTCGCCAGTGTTATACAAAGATGTGATTTTCGTGTTCTGAAACAATAGAAGTGAACTAAAAGTACCAACATTGATTAGCAGTTAACCAGTAATAATTTACATAAGTACAACATCTTAGAAGTAGGATCTGACGTCAGCCATGAGGCTTATTTTGGTCATTTCCTTATACATGTTGATTTTACAAAATTTATGAATGGTATGCTTAGTCTAAACACATTGAACAATAGATAGATAGATAGATAGATAGATAGATAGATAGATAGATAGATAGATAGATAGATAGATAGATAGATAGATAGATAGATACATACATACATAGATAGATACATAGATGATAGATAGATAGATAGATAGATAGATAGATAGATAGATAGATAGATAGATAGATAGATAGATAGATAAAGCTGTGGTCAATAAAGCGTACAAACTGTCTCGAAGTCAGTTACAATGTATACCTATTCAATAATCAATATTTTACTGTGATGAACCTATATTTACTATCCTAGTTGTCAGTCAGCGCTGAACAAACTCACATGATTGATGCTGATTGGATTTTATCAAAAAAGAAAGCAACGCCTTCATGTGTGTGCATATCCAATGTGTCAGCTAGATTTGGGTGTCAAATATCATGTAAACAAAGACATCCTAAAATAAAACTTACATCCGCTGCCCCTGTCATGTATATTCCATGCAACAAATAAAATTGTTCATATTCCTCTATGTCTTGCGACCTTCAAAATGTTGACTTCTAAATTTCGTTGCCGTCTTTGAAATTAAATGAAAGATGGTTCTTCATGTGAAGATGATTCATTTGAAATATCAAGCCTTATTCTAAATGCTGTATACTGGGTCGAGGTTGAAACTCAACAAAAGCCATCATTATGAGATCAAAGTGGTACTTTCAAAAGACAAGCGGTACTTTAAAGTCTTATGATCTCCAGACAAAATGATAAAACTCATAACATCAATTATAGCATCTACATTTAATACACGCTTGATGATGAGCATTTTTTTATGAGCCATACATATGATGATGATATGATGATGATGATGATGATGATGAGCATTTTTCATGGGCCATACATATGATGATGATATGATGATGATGAGCATTTTTTCATGAGCCATACATATGATGATGATGATGATGATGATGATGATGATGATGATGATAAGCATTTTTTTTCATGAGCCATACATATGATGATATGATGATGAGCATTTTTCATGAGCCATACAAATGATGATGATGATGATGATGATGATGATGATATGATGATGAGCATTATTTCATGAGCCATACAAATGATGATGATGATGATGATGATGAGCATTTTTTCATGTGCATTACATATGATGATGATGATGAGCATTTTTTGATGAGCTATACAGATGATGAAGATGATGATGATGATAATGATGATGTGATGATGAGCATTTTTTCATGAGCCATACATATGATGATGATGATGATGATGATGAGCATTTTTTCATGAGCCATACAGATGATGATGATGAAGATGATGATGATGATAAGGATGATGATGATGATGATCCATACAGATGGTGATGAGCATTTTTTCATGAGCCATACATATAATGATGATGATGATGATGATGATGATGATGATGATGATGATGATCATTGTTTCATGAGCCATACATATGATGATGATTATTATGATGATGATGATGATGATGATGATGATGATGATGATGATGATGATGATGATGATGACGATATTCAGCATTTTTTCATGAGCCATACATTTGATAAAATCTATTACATTTCATTGAAACTTTTAACTGGATAGCTATGGTAACAAGAGTGACTGGTCATTTGAGGCTGGACAAAAGATATTACAAGGAGCTGTCACTCATCCCGGTAGCTTTGACAGGACAGTGTTTGAATAATGGCTAAAATAAACTTTAATTGATTGACTGTTGAAAGGAAAGTTGTTGTGACAAGTCAAATAGTTGTAACCAGGTTCAACAAAGTTTGAACGCTTTAAAGACCGCTGCTGATAGATAGATAGATAGATAGATAGATAGATAGATAGATAGATAGATAGATAGATAGATGGATGGATGGATGGATGGATGGATGGATGGAGGGATAGATAGATAGATAGATAGATAGATAGATAGATAGATAGATAGATATAGAGACAGACAGACAGACAGACAGAAAATCGTCATGACTGGGGGTGTTATTTTCGTATGTTGGCACTCAAAGTTAAAGTTTATTTTACTCCTCAACATTGTTATGCAAAGTTGACAAAACCTCTTCGTAATTATTGTTGAACGTTTCGGGTCAATCTCAAGTCGAGTACTCTATTCTTAAGCAATCATGGTCCCTCATTTATATATGTTTATTTTTTTCTTATGGTGCCATGGGTTCAGCTGTTATCCATGAGTGTGACATTTACTGTTGGTTAGAAACCATCGTGAATTATAAGTGTCAACCTTTAATAGCATAGTCATTCCTTAACACAAAACGTTTGAAATGTCAGGAGCTCAGTTATTAGAATGCACTTACAAGAGGAGTGGATAACATTGTGGATCCAAATGTGCTGGCTTGTTATAAGCTAGCTCATCTAGCTCTATATAGTTTTGAAAAAAAGGAATATGTCCAGGACATAACACAATCGTTGACCATAGACCTAGGCACAAGAGACACAGAACAGGGCACCCGCCGGCAGTAAGAATGCAATTTAAGCGAAACAACCCCCTCTCTCTCCCTTTCAGCTAAATGAACTTGAAAAGACTTACAGTACAAAAACGACCCAAAACGAAACCCCCACACACATAGGAGCTACAACAAACCATTATTCATCAAAGAGATAGTCATAGAACGGACGATAGCTGAGGTAAACACTGGGAAGAGGGGGCTTAAGTATATTTTACTTACCAAATTTTTACCTTTGCTTCTTTTGTTATTGAAATAAAAATGATATTTGGCGTATCATCGCCCTAGATTCCTCCAAATTGTAAACACAAAACTGGCTCAGCTCACATGGGACCATTCTTATTTTTGCAGCGTATAATCACATACAAGCAAAGATATTAAATTGATTTACTGTGATGGAACTCTCATATCTAAGTCTTAGCTGTAGCATTGTGTGGCCAGCAACAAACAATCACCAAGTGCAAACCCACCATTGAAAGTTTCAGGTTAGGTTTGTTATTGAGATCTGTATTAAGGGTGAGGTTGGTACCGTGAAACTAGTTTAAGGCCTTCAGATTTTTCTTAATGACTGTTCCAAGGTGGTGCTTCTTTTGTGGATTTTTTTATATTTTTTTCTTTGTGTTTGTCTCTGCCATACTGTCATGTCTGATTTGTGCAGCCTTGTTGTCAACTGTCGGGAAAAAGTTGACCTCTTGGCTCTCATGTTTGTGATGTTTTCTTGTGTCCTGGTTCAGGTGTGGTGCTTGATTGCATCGATTCCTGATATTTACCTTCATCCATACTTTGGGTATGCCTGGGTTTAGCAAGGTAAGGGTCGGAAACAGAGCCAGCATTCAAAATAATAAGAATATCTACTAGTAAAACCAGCACGCATCCAGAAGACAACTTCTCCTGTTTTATTTCTTTCCTCGATAGCTTCCCGATTCAACTTCGCCCATAGCATAGGCCATTGGTTGTGTAAAACACGTCCTGATTGGTTGTTACTGAAGACAGCGCCATCTGCAGGAAGATATTCTCCAAAATCTGCCATCCACCCTCCAAGACCAAGATCTATCATATTCACTTGGATTTTTCCTGAAGTTTTAGATAAGAGAAACAATAAAAAAAACTATTTCCATGCTACAAATGAAGTTCGTTGATATGGGATATATACTCTGACAGCTCTCTGTTGGTAGTATATAATACTGTCAAAACGTTTTGGGACGTTATGTAGAAAATGTTACTCTAAACAATAATTCACTACTCTATATACTACAGTCAGTAGCCATATATATTTCATGGACAAAAAATTAACCAAAAGTTTAATACCAATGAGTCTTGTAATGTCATCTTATTATGTATGGTCCATACTAGTTCAGTATGTGCAACATTACTAAAATGGAGACAAAATTATTTTTTTATAGTCACTACAATATTGAATTTATGTTTAAAACTCTTTCTTTCATTTTGATGAAATATATATGGGCACTGACTGTATATCACAAAAATTGAATGACTGATCAAATGTGGACATAAAGCAGGAAATAAAATGCTTTCTCTTAAACGTGTTAAATCATAACGAGTCCAACGTGTGACGATTAGCTTGCCAAATCTATTTGATCCCCTGCCAAGTTGCTCTATCTGTAAGACAACTATGCTCTACTTGGGGTGGTGGTCCAAGAACTGTTGTCATTTTACTTAAAAGAGAGATTTTTCAACTTTATGTTATCTCTGCTACTAAAATTATATTTCAAAGTGACATTTTGCTCTAAATATAATTTTATGTTGATTTTATCTGTAGACATTCTGTGATATATCAGGTTATAAATACGTGTTATCAGAATAAATAGAGAATACTAGGTGAGCATTATTTGGTATCAAGTTTACCAGGCTCGACTCCGAGAATGCGAATCAATTATTCTGTTTATCAGTTAACAAGTTGGTTCACTCTTAAAACTATTGATCGATTCAAAGTCATTGACGACGTCATTCGAATTTGCAACGTCATGATGACCGGATAAAGGCATATGCCGTGAGATAGGCAACGTTTATCAGGTCAACGTGTAACAATGCAGCTTGTATGAGAAGTAACTAATAAATATGGAAAAATCTGTTCAATTACTCTTACTTTTATACCAGTCATATGCATCTTGGTTTGTCAGATCAACAGTTGCTGCATAGAATTCTCCAAAATCAGTCAGGTAGGGTTGTCCAGTAGAGTTCTTCACAAAATACCCCTTGGGTGCTCCTTCTTTAAATATACTGCCTTCACTGTTTAAGTTTGGATTAATGTAGGCTAAAACCCGCACATTCTTTGCTGCTAAGTTCTTTATGACTTGATCTAAACCTATAAACAAGGGAAATGATAGTTAAATTGAAGAATAATGTTATTACGAGTATAATGTGATAACACATTATATCAACCAAAATGTTAACGTAGTAGCAGAACTTGAACACGTGTATTTCGAATGGTCTGGTTTACCAACATCTAAAACAAAGAGAGAGCGATGTTTTTTATCAATGATGGGTTGTTTGTTTGTTTGATTTTATTCTTTACGTTCCATCAACAATCTTTCAGTTAAACAGGGACGAGTCTTCCTTGGTTGAACCAGTACTAAGCTAGGATAAATGTGTCTTGCTCAAGGACCACAACGCAGTGACGCCAGTGAGGCTCGAACTCCAGGCCCCTCGGTCTCGAGTCAAGCACTCTTCCACTGAGCCACTGCGCTCTCGTATCAATGATGGATGACAGAAGCAACGTCTATAAATGCATTGGCGTGTCTGATATTATTATCAACATTATCCTATGCATTTGAAGTAAAACAATACGTTCTTCCAATTTCCACTTTTACGGAGAGAAATTTGGTTTATTTGCTTATTGCATTCTTGCGCTTGTGTTTGTGAGTCTTAATTGTCTTTTTTTTCTAGTAGCTTAACCTCTTCGGATCATAAGTTTGATCAGTGGCATTGTGACAATGCATAGAAGTTTTCATTCTTTAGATCATTTACACCTATTGCAATGTGTTCAATTTTAGAAATTTAGATGGACCAATCTCTTGTTATACAAAATCATCAGATCATTCATGCTGCTTCTGCCTCTTGGTGGGATAAAGTGGTCATAACCTTGATAAAAACTACTGATAATAAACAATAATGACAATTGTCGTGAAAAAAAACCCTGATTTTGTTGCATGTAATAAGCAAAACGCAGACCATGACCCTATAAGTATATAAATTTTGAAACTCTAAATAACGTGCACATGTCCGCAAGCACCCAATCATTGCACTTTATTTTGATTTTTAGAATGCACTTAAGTTTTATAACCTCCATCGACCAGCTTGCGAATTCATGCATTTTTGTCAGCACCTTTTCAGTGGCTCTCTAGAAAAAATGTAGCTGAACTTGCAACATGCATATTCCCATATGTAGAGGATCTTACATGAGTGTTCATGTTTTATTGAATTTATTAAACGAGGCCTGCCCAGCATTTTATCGCTTTTTCGCAACGAGTTTAATAAATTCAATAATACGGGAGCACGAATGTTAGGTTCTATTTTATCATATGACATTAAGATTACTTTGAAATCTCATTTCTGGCGTAAAAAAGATAAGATTTTGTCATTATGTACGCAACGTTATGATGGACGTCATAACGTTTCCCGAAAATATGTAAACCACTAGTAGTTTATCGATTTTATAGCATGGTGTTATTTCACTCCCAAACGCGACGTCATATTTTTTTTTGTTTGATTTGATTCTTTACGTCCACTCAACAATCTTTCAGTTATGCGGGACGGGTCTTCCTGGGTTGAACCAGTACTAAGCTAGGATAAATGTGTCTTGCTCAAGGACCACAACGCAGTGACGCCGGTGAGGCTCGAACCCGCGGCCCTTCGGTCTCGAGTCAAGCACTCTACCACTGAGCCACTGCGCTCCCTACGCGACGTCATATGATAGGCTAACATATTTCTGTAGCTAAACAGGCCTTGTTGGGCCTTACCAAATCGCAAACAACGCTAACAAATTGTTGTGACGAGGCCATTATTAAATCATTTATGCAATATAGAACCCTCAATTCTCAATGTGTTATCATGGTTGACAGTTCTAGTATTGATAATAAGGGAGTACTTGGTGAAACTACCGAAATATTGCTCCTGCTGAGCATGGCTTTGACAATAGCCACTAGTGCAGATCCTAACGAGAAGACGCATTTTGTGGCAATGTGATGCTACATTTTATCTGCGTCTGGGCTGTTTGATACTAAAAACCTATAGTTTAATTAAATAGAAATGAAAGCTACTGTCGTGGCAACCAAGAGTGACAGTGACGTAATATTTTGCTTACAATTGTTAAGTAAAACATTAACTTGTACTCTCCTCTTAAACTAATGCGAATCCTGTGGATAGGATTAATACACAAGTGATCTATCGATTAAAAATCCCTGATAACTTAGTAAATAAAACATGACGTCACTGTCACTCTTGGCTGGCAGGACAGTAATGAAACAAACAAACCATGCCAATATCAACAGGAAGCAGAGTGTATTTCAAAGTGTAAAAGGTACCTGGATAGCGCTGTGAATCCCACTGCCAGTTCCAGAAGAGACGGGAACCAAATGATGTAACAAGTTCTCCCGCCCAGTCTTGTATCCATAATGCACTAACAGGAACGTCGTTAGATATCGATTGGTTATATCTTGAGAGCATCTAGAATAATGATTTGGGTCATATAGTTGGAAGATTGGACGAGACTTACCTTGAGAAGTTGAAAAAGTAAGTTAGTATGGAGTTTTATCGATATTTCATCGACTGTTAGCCTCTTGAAGGATACAGTTTAATAAATACTCGTCAGTCTTTAGAGCCCTAGCAGATCCTTATTAAAATTGGTTAACCTTGATTGGTTAATTTTATGAAGAACTAGATAAGAAAAATGATATAGATATTTAAAAACCTTTTACAGCCATGCGACAGCCCAAAATAGTAAGTGAGTATGATCAGGAAATACCACAATCACAAACCGCAGACAACCCCATGGCACCGCGAGGAAGAGCCACTCAGCCACCAGGAAGACAAATTAACAGGGTTGCCACGGTCAGGGAAAAAGTTCTGGAAAATGAAAAATTTTCCAGGTCAGGGAAAAGTCGGGGAATTACATGCTACAGTTACGACTTTCAATTTTGTCTTTATGGTAGCAGCTAATTGTGTGCTATGATCACCGAATACTTCAACTGTTTTAGCCACCTAAAATCTGTTGGTTCATAACGAGATGCAAAATACAATATATTCAAAATTAGTCACACCAAATTTTATAATTTGCTGGTCAAGTTTGTCCTAGCAGCTGATTGAGTGAATGTGTTTTAAACTACTGAAATAATTTATTAGATTTGTAAAAAGGTACTCGACTTGGCAATTATTTCAGTTTTCCCGAAAAGTAAAGTGAGTATGACCAGAAAATGACACAATCACAAACAACAGACCAACCTATGGCACTGTGAGGAAGAGTCAAAGTACGATAACAGCGACGCCATTCAGACGCCATTCAGAACACAAAAAAGTAAAACAATCGGCTCTCTCTCTCTTTCCCAGCGAGATGGTTTCAAAAACAAGATAGGACACAATTAAAGTACTGCTAAACTAAACAAGGACCAAACTAACAATAGTTAAATCTACTGTCGTGCCAACCAAGAGTGACATTGACGTAATATTTTATTTACCCTTGTTAAGTAAAACATTATCTTGTACACGCCACTTGAACTAACGCGAATCGATAGATCACGTGTGTATTAATCCTATCCTGCGGATAGGATTAATACACAAGTGATCTATCGATTATAAGTACCTGATAACTTTGCAAATAAAACATGACGTCACTTGTCACTCTTGGCTGGCAGGACAGTTATTTAACTTTGTTTTAGATCATGGTCATGTCTGGAAATAGTTGGTTTGTTCATTCCATGTTCAATAGAAAGGATTTAAATATGTTCTTAAAAAGGTTATCCTTTGGAAGCAAAGAATGCACCGAAGAACTAAAACTAGAGCGTGCAAGTTTTCTGGACCACACTAGCTACTTTCGGCCATTAAGGCCTCATCAAAATAATTGTACATTCCAAATCGACGGCCTGGCCAACATGGCAAGTTTTATAAGGATTGCGAAAGGACAAAATAATAATATAAACCATTTTTGCGACTCTCAACTGGCAAATGAAACTCGGTGCATTCTTTGCTTCCAAAGGATAGCCTTTTTAAGAACATATTTGACTTCACTACAGCTGGTGATTGGGACTGTGTGGTGGCGATAGAGATTTTATTTACTTGTCCTTTGGGATCATGGGTTTCATTGTGGAACTTTGAAACTATTAGGGGTCACTGATGATGCCTAAATGATCAAAACTAGCTTGTCTGGCCATGAAAACTTGCACACTCACTACAGCTGATGATTTGGACTGTGTGGCGGTGGTACAACGTCTCCCTGCCCTTCACTATAGTGTAGATTTTTTTCTTGTACTTTGGGAACATGGGTTTATTGTGGAACTTTGAAACTATTAGAGAGTCACTGATGAGGCCTAAATGACCGAAACTAGCTAGTCTGGCCCAGAAAACTTGCACACTCTTGTTTCAGTTCTTTGGTGAATTCTTTGCTTCCAAAGGATAATCTTTTTAAGAACATAGCTATTGAAAATTTATGCTCAAATAAATTGTACATAAAAAAGTTGAATAACCTGTCTGCCTAGGCTTGGTACAACTACAACAGCAGCTTTTTTGTTTATCAACAGCTTTGTTTTCTCAGAGAAAAATGTTAAGATGCTACCGAGACGGTTGAAATGTGCCCCAATACTATATATAAAAATATGTGTTAGAGAAACTAAAAATGCACTTAGTGTATAATGTTTTACAAAGATAACTGGGTTTTTATAGAACAGGTTTAATACTATCTTACCGTTTCTGTTCCCCCTTGGACCCCTAAGACGGCTCCACTGTACACCCAGTCTGGCACAACTGGTTGTCTTCCTAAATATGACGTCAGTTCCTCCACGAGCCCTTTGACTGATGTGTCAGTATTAAAATAGAATTGGCTGAACTGTCCACTCACATAGATTTCATGAAAGGTAGTCAGTTGAAAGTTAAATTCTGTGTAAGTGGAGCCCTTGTAGAGACAATAGAAGTTGCGACTGCTGACAAATGATGGCTGTGGAAAATAAGTGGTGTGGTAGTCTCCCCCTGCTCGAAGCAGTTTGTCGGCATAGAATGTCACTAAATCACTTTTATTTCGACCAACACCTATAAACATTCAAGGAGCATAGCAACTTTTATACTAATAAACTTGAATGAAAGCCATAGAATAATGTTTGGGTGGTGCAGT
This sequence comes from Loripinus fragilis, assembly GCA_964019695.1. NCBI lineage: Eukaryota > Metazoa > Mollusca > Bivalvia > Lucinida > Lucinidae > Loripinus > Loripinus fragilis. Next base: position 4,059,539 of record OZ026520.1, read on the forward strand.
AAACGCGCTGTAAAAAGAAGTATAAGATAACTTCAAAAAAGAGGTGGCAGCCCAGTAATTAAATAAGTTTAATGAAAATCCTTCCAGTTGTAAAGGAGATGTAGAGCAGATAGAATGAGGTAATCCACGACCTTTAACTGTGACATTGATCTTGAGTCTGCGTAGCTGAGTCATAGATTCTGCCACAGTGTCGGGAAGATGAACAATTGACCAAAGTTTAATGAATATCCTTCATAGGGTAAAGGAGATCGGGAGCGGTCACGAAATTAAAAAAGTTAATCTCATGGCCTTGAACTTTAACCTTGAGCCTGCGCATCTAAGTAACACTGCCTTATTGAGATGAACATTTGAACAAAGTTCAATTAATAACCTACCAGAGGTAAAAGAAATAGAGTGTTGTCTTGAAACTCAAGAATAAATCTCATGACACTGAACTGTAAACTTGACCTTGAGTTTGGCGTATTGAATCATAGGTTATGCACATAAACATTTGACCGACGTATAATGAAAATCCTTCAAGAGGTTAAGGAGATAGGCTGACTCACGAATGAAATGACAGACGAAGGCCACTGCCTCGCTGAGATGAAAGTTTGGTCAAAGTATAACCAATATCCCTCCAAAGGTAAAAGAGATTAGGAGCGGACTCGAACCTCATGGTCAATCCCATGACCTTGAACTGTGACCTTCACCTTGAGTCAGCGTAGCTGAATCATAGGTTTTGCACACCAACCCTGAGAAATGAACACTTCTTGGGTTCAACTAATTCTGTCGTATCTCATTATCTATTGTATAGTTTTGATTAAGAGTATTTGGAGTTGACGCGAAAATGAACAGTTAATCCCCTGATCATGAACTATGACCTTGGCCTTTGGTTTGCACAGCTGAGTCAAAAATTTGTGTGCAACGTCTCACTAACATAAACCTTTGACAAAGTTTAAAAAGTTACTGAAAGACTGACTGAATGTAATTCCTTTAACCCCCTTCCGCTCCCTGGCGGGGAATGGTACCAATAAGAACCACTCTAGGGCGGTGGTTCAGGTGTTGTTGATTTATTGTTGACTTCCATTGTGTGTTTTTGTGTTTGATCCTTGTTTTGCAATGTAAATCTTTGTTTAAAGCTGCATAGTCAGTAACTTTTTATATATTAATTTTAGAACTTATGTTTCTATTTGTCAAGAACACAGTAAAAAACTAAAATTCAGGTATACATTTTACCAATTTCGTAAATCTTAACAAATTATCAGTATCAAAACAACAGCATTTATGTTAAAATTAACTGTATATAATTATTGGAGGGACGCAAATAATTACCAACAAGATAAAAACACACCTGTTTTATAAAATAATTCACGTTTCCGTGCAGTTTTTTATCTACAGTGAACAGATTTAATGTGAAAACATAACTTAATTCTTCTTTTACAAATGATTTTAAAAGAAAAGAAAAAAAAATCGAAAATTGTTCATAGTTGCAGACTAAGTCTCTTGAAATTTTGTAATCATTTTACTGAGGATGAGAGATCTAGTTGCTTTATTTTAAGTTCTTGCTGTTGTTTGACTGTCAGTATTCTGTGTCTCTTCCTCGCGGTACATGAATTAGTGTGGGGTTTATGAGCATGGCAATATCAAACAAAATCTTGTGTACTGACTCCTTTCAATTCGTATATCTGCAATCGCAAACCAGCAAGCAACATCTTTTGTTAGACTAAACGTAAACAATAGAATGTATCGTTTTCCTCCCATGAGATCATTGCACGACCCTTCGGTCTGCACGATAATCACTATGCGAGTCTATCAATCCGTCCGTCTAGTAAATACTCACAACTATTGAACCTTATGGGGTATTTAGATAAAACTTTGCACACTTGTTTATTCTAATATTGTTCAGCCACTGGTATGCAAAAATGGTAACTAGGCTTTGCCGAGAATTTTTCGGCAAAGCCTAGCAAACATTTTGCATACTTTTCTTGGCGAAGCCTAGTCACCGTTTTGCATACCTCTGTCTTGATATATTTAACATGTATTAGAACCCGCTTTCGTACGGAACCTATTTCAGAATGGATATCCGTCCGCCTTGATAGATATTTTGAACACTCAGTTTGGCCATCCGAACATTGTTTTCAATTTTTCAATACCTAGAGTTTCATTCTAATTAGCAAATGTTCAACGTGGGTCGTGCATATTACTGTTTATTGGTTTATGATAATAATTTATTTAATTTAATGCTTTATTTATTTTACAAGGATTCCAAACAGCCCAGGGGATAACAATTAAACAATATGACAATATATATGATGACGCGGACATACATACATACATACATACATACATACATACATACATACATACATACATACATACATACATACATACATACATACATACATACGTACATAAGTATGCATTCACATACCCACGCACGCACGTACATACATACGTGTTACGTACGAACGTATCTGTCAGGCAGACATACAGACAGACAGACAAAACAGACAGACGGACAGACAGACACAAAGAAAAGTAGACAAAACAAGACACAAAAGGGCAGAGAGGACATAGAGCAGTCACCCTATTGAGACAGTGGATATTTGATAGTGTTTATTGACAACGTTGCGCCAGCAGTGCTAATAGTAGCGAGTCTTCAAAAATTATTGCTGAAATATAAACGGCAGCTTCCTTAAATAACTGATGTTTAACGTCAGTTATTTAAAGATGTTATTTACAAGCCATCTCATGTCTTATAATTCTATGTCGTGTTGGCGCAACCACACTGAGGCACAAACTATTCGAAAAATGAAAAGAAAAGCCTGATAGGAGGACCTTTTGTGGCGTTCAGGTTTCTCATACTTCTTTGAATAAACATTAATTATCGGTTGAGTTGTCAATTAATTCTTGAAAAGTATTAAAACGGTTTGTTGAGTCAATATATTTGAATACATCATCTAGAATTGAAGTATTTTCATCATACGATGCGTCTATGGAGCCTTCTAGGAGTACTCTACATATATACTTAGGCATCAATGTAATAAATGTATTATATAATTAACGTTTTGAAATAGTTTATTCGATATATTTTCAACTAGTAATCGTCTTTCATTGTTGAATTTAGGGCAAATTAGAAAATAGTGTTCTTCTGATTCTGTGGTTCCTCCACAATCTGAATTGGAGCAGCTGGGAGAGTCTACAAGATTTTAGCGGTGTAAATGAGAATTTAGGTGGCTAAGGCCTAATCTTATTCTACAATGATTTACTTTACTGAGGCCATGACCATAAGAATACAGTTTGTTTTGAACTAGTGGCTCATATAAGGTCCTAATTCTTGCTTTAAAGATATTCAGAGACTGTGATTGTTTTACACCGTTTGGTAGCTTATTCCAATCACGAATTGTCTTTGGAAAATAAGAATTGGAAAAGGATTCCCTATGAATTAATGGTACAAGGAAGGAGTTGTTTCTTCGAAGCTAATAGTTATTTGTATTATGTGGTATTAAGTTACATAAATGTTTTAAGTATTGAGGGGTCAAGTCATTTAATATTTAAGAAATAAAACAAGCCTGTGACTTGTTCTCCTATTTGTTAATTTCGCCATCCTAACTCTTTTGATAGTTTTTCATTGCTGGTGATCCTTAATGCACCAGTACATAATAAGCTGACTTTCCTTTGTAGTTTGTCAAGTTGTTCACTTTCATACATGGTAAAAGAATCATAAATAACATCACAATAATCGAGTAAGGGAATTATCATGCTTTTGTATAGCTTATTAAGGCAACTTCTTGGTAAAGTATGTTTTGACCTACGCATCATTGAGAGTCTTTTTTCCGCTTTGGCCAGAATTTCATTTATATGAGATGCCTAAGACATATTGTTACTAATCGTTAATCCCAAGTGTTTATGATTATTTACTTCGGTAAGTTTTGTGTCATTTAGAAGTAAGTCAGGATGCATTGCACGTGTTTTTCGTTTAGATACTATAATATATTCGGTCTTTAGTGCAATAAAAGTAATTAACCATTGGGTACCATAGATGGAGAGTTTGAGCAAGTCTTCGTTTATTACTTAAAAATCATCATGACTATCCAGACATTTTTGAATGGATGTGTCATCGGCAAACAAGTTAACATTGCATTGCAGGCCATTTATGATGTCATTAATATAAATTAAAAATAGTAGCGGTCCTAAGATTGAACCCTGAGGGACGCCAGTTTGAGGATTTCTCAGAGAGGAGGATATTCCATTTATCACAACCTTTTGTGATCTACCAGTGAGATAATGCTCTATCCAGTCATAAAGTGTACCAACAATTCCAAGTTGACGTAGTTTGAATAATAACCCTTTATGCCACACTTATCAAAAGCATTTGATACATCAAGGACTGTGGGACAAGTATCTTTACCATTATTAATATCCTGGTATATTTGATGTACCATCTTTAAGAGCTGATTTTCTGTAGAATCCTTTCGTTTAAAGACAGAGTTTTGTTCAATGAGTAAATTGTTATCCATTAAGTATTCATAAAGACGTTTGTTAACAATTTTCTCTATTTTTTAGGAACCACTTAGCAGCGAGATTGGTTGGTAATTTGTTTTGTCTGATTTATTGTCTTTCTTAAACACATAGAGGATATTTACTTTTTTGAGGTGAATACCAAATATATTTCATCGAGTGCGGTGAAAAAATCAGTATTTTTCACGAGTGCGTAGCACGAGTGAAAATGCTGATATTTTCACCGCATGAGATGAAATATATTTGGTATTTGCCGAGAAAAAGTAAATTTTCTTTTTATTTTATACTCAACGGAAATACAGAAATCACAACCTTACTTTTTACTTGGTCGTTTCTCGTTCGATTTGACTTTTGCAGTGTGTTTGTTGGGTATAACATTGGGTGTAAACATAGTTTGCACCTAGAAAATGGCTTAGAATCATATTTTAACGGATGAAACGCAAGAAATCAGCATTTGAAGAAAGTCTATTGAGTGTGCCTTAGGGTAGGCGTCACGTGCAAACTGGCGCTACGCTAGGTCAAACAGTGACGTCATTATGTTTGATGTTGACGTGACAACATGCGTAGCGTTATTTTTGACAAGTATACTTCACTTAAAACCTTATGTTAAAAAATCTCAGTCACAAAATTGCCAAGAAAGCCTTGTTTTGCTACAGTTCTATTCTATTCTACAGTGAAAATATAAATCGTATCAGTCACTAGTGAAAAAATACGATATTTTTTCACTGTAGAAAAATACCAATTTTACTCACATTTGATATGCATTGAATTCACTGCTTTTGATAAAATAATGGACATATATTTGCTTGTTTCCATTGACTAGGAAATATACCTGTTTCAAGTGACTTATTAAATAATTTTGAATATGGGAAGCTTAGGGACTTAGCACAATGCTTGAGGACCCAGTTGCCAATACCATCTGGACCTGAAGATTTATTAGTATTAATTCTACGTAGTAATGATTCGACTTCATTTTCATTCGTGGTTATCCTATCTAAGCGCGTATCTGTGAGATATTTAAAATTTGGCAGGTCAGTTATTATTACATTTTCGGTGAAGGACGATATCGATGCAAAATAGTTATTAAAAAGTGTGATAATTTATGCAGAGTAATAACTAATAAGCAGCAAAGATAAAAATGCATAACCTTGTTCTCTGACCCATACTGGGTACTTTCGTCCTCGAAGATTAAGGTAGGAATATTGTTCTCCTAAGCCAAATATCATTTCAGATGACTCGGCCTTCATCCTCAGCCACATGTCGTTATAGTTGGCAGGCCCAGTATTGGAGAATGTCAATACAAGAGGATGGCTGTCCGTGGACTCAAGTTTCATAGACACCTATGAAAATACATTAATTTCTTTATTATAAAGACAGAGCATGTGAGCGAGTGCACCAAGGGACCATAAGTGATCCAACAACGTCAGAAACCTTATAGATTTCAGGATATTTTCACGTTTGCAAGAAAATTTACTGCAGTAAGACTTGCCAACATAATGATTTTGCTGTCATTTGAAACTTTACGAGTGAGGTAATATTCTTCATAGTTTCATTAAATTACACCCAAGTGTTTAAAAGCTGCACATATTTAAATAATTTGCAAGATATTCTTTAAACTATTTTAGGACAACTTTTGCCATTGATATCAATGGAAAAGTGGCATTTCAAAATTTGTTAAAGTTTAAAACTGTTGTATTTGATAAATGCAAATACGAAACTTCTTGGATCATTTGTGTTATTTGTGTCTTGTGTTAGTCATTCTTTCACGTCTGTTCATTGCTGCCTTGTGGTCAACTCAAGGGAAAGGGCTTACCTCTTGGTTCTTGTTTGTGATGTTTATTGTGATTTTGTTACCTTCCCATTTGGTATCCTGGGACAGGTGTGGTACTTGATTGTATCGATTCCTGATCCTTGCTGTCTTTCTTACTTTCATCAAAATTATACAGTATATGCATCTTCTATTGCGCTTTACAACACTTAAAAAGTAAGTACTATTCCACAAACAGTTTATGACAGTGACGTAATAAAAGTTTGAATAGACGAAGGTTTATCTCGAAATAATGGGAAAACTCATATACAAATACAGTATACACTATGTTAATATTCCAACGTATATCGTAGTGTTCTAACGTAAATCGTGGAGTAGTGGATACTATCCCCAGCTTAAAGTCTTGCGTCCCGAGTTCGAATCTAGCGACAGGCCTTTTTTTGTTTTAATTTTTTTTATTAAAACATAAATTTCATGTACAACTATAAAGGTTTTGCTTCAATATTTGATATGTTATAATAATACAAATACAGATCAATCGAACTCGAAATAAGACTATCTCACCCCCATTACCTTTACAACACTTTGGAGAATTGAAACAGCTTTCTCATTGCTCTTTAGAGAAGCTTTGCTTTCAGTAATTTTTCAGTCATATTCAGAATTTAAGTTCAATGTACGTGTTATAAATGTTACCATAGATACACTTGTAATAATGCACAATAAAATCATACACACCTGTCTTAGATCGTGAAAATCATGAAATTGCGAAACAAAAGTATTTTGAAACATTAACCGCGAGTGGAATCGACCCAACAACTCCAAACTAACTTTGAATCAAATCAGAGCGCCTTAGACCTCTCGACCACTCTTTCATGATGTAATTTATAAGTGAAATCCAGATCCTTTTCAGTATCTTTTTAATATCTCATAACTCAAAATCATGTTTCAAAACATACTGTAACCCCACTGTTGGAATCTCCTTGATTTATTAGTTCTGACGTAATAGAATCGCGCACGTTTACACCCGAACTTAAGTTGGCTGGCAAGTAAACAAAGTGAATAGCCCTGTGCGTCCCCTTTCATTTACTCACCGTAGACGAAAATGATGTGTATATATTGTACAACCTACTCTGATTAACATTTACGAATAAGTTGAACCGCAAAATATTGCACAGCAAGGATTTTTGAGGCTAATGTAGATCCGCAAACCACCTAGCTGGATAGGTCTAGAGGAGGGAACCAGACAACCTACTAGAGTAACGGTGCTCTGACCCACCCTCTAGTTGGTTCGTGACGTCACTATAGTTTCGAATCGAACTATAGTTACTATAGTAGGAACTATAGTTCGATTCCAAGCGGGCCATAGTTGCTCTTTAATCTTGGGATTACACAAGAAAGACATTTGTACACAGTTATAAGCTTTTCAAAAAAGCTTGCCATTTTTCGGCACTTGGTTGAAAGTACAGAACTCATTTGAATGCGAAATTTAACATACCCAACTCATCACCATCTCATGGTCGCGGCGTGTCATTTCTTGATGTAACAATTCACGGAAAGTGCTATCTCATACTACACCACTTAGCCGGTGCTACCATACAGATTGCAAACTTAGTCATTTGTAATTGCCATCCACTTGAGGATGGCAATTACAGTCTATGGGAAATTAATATTGTGAACTGCCATTGACTGTACATTAGATTTTGGTACTCGTTTCATATGCGCAAAGGCCACCAATGCTGAGTTATACCGAGCGGAGTAATAATTCTAACATTGAACCTGGGTCTTCATCTACATCCATATTGCTTGGCGTTAACAGGTACAGGTAACAGGTTTTTGAAAAGAGATACTATTTGTAAACAGCAAACCCGCTAAAAGAGGGATAGTTTATGAAAGTTATATCTTTAAAAGAGCTGAGCTAGATTTTAGAATACTATTTAAAGTCGCTTGTGATGAGCTCTTGCCGTTGGTGAAAAACACGGGCATTTGTAAAGAACGCCGACGAGTCCTGGATTGCTAGGTCAAATTTTAAGGCATGTGGCAGTTTGCGACAATCTAGGAGAATGAACGAACAACTTGGGAGGTGTGAAGAGCATTTCAGTTTACGGAGAGCTTCCGAGACACTTGTGCTTTGTCAGTGTTTCAAGGACTGATGCAGTTTTGCACAGATTTGGACAATTAATGAACAACTTTCGGTAGGGGGGGGGGGGGGGCTAGGACATGATGTGGTATACAGGGATAGTATGTAAATAGCTTTGTTCGTTTGCGGGTATCTAGGACGATTAATGAGCAGTCCTGGCGTGCGCGGATCCAGAAAGTTGAGGGGGTCCAACTTTGACAACTTTTTTTTTTTTTTAGTTTGATGAGGGGTTGAATGATCCAAAAACCACTATTAGCATGCCATCAACGTTTCGCTGGCTGGCCGATGGTGGCCGAATATTGAATGCTGGATTGGTAGCTTTGTGATTTTAAGGGGATCCAGACCAGTGTTGCTAAGGAACCCTATATTTTTGTAAATTTCCAGGGGGGGGGGGTCCGGACCCCCTCCCCCCTCTGGATTCACATATGCCTGGCAGCTTTTAAAGTGCTGGATCACATTACGAAATGTTAAGACACATTTTGCACAGCTAGAACAATTTAAAATAGACAGTTTTTATTGGTTAGTACAGTCTGTGATAGACCAGTTTGTGAAAATCCAAACCGTTGTTTGAAAAGACATACGACTTATGCAGTGTGGGGTTAGTTCGTGAGTGTTTTCAAAATAAAGGGATTCTAATTGCTTCTAACTCGAGCACCACACTCTAACTTACCTGAAAGGTCCCGTATGTGAACACAATTATGTCTGATGACACTGTTGTTGTTCTATTAAACTCAGGAAGCCCAATCCTATCCTGGACATAGTTGTTGGTGAAAAAGTTCCCTCGGAATTCTGTAAAGTCTAGCTGGCCCTTCCCTACATATAACATAGGTGTAGATCGAGTGTGTTGTAATAACTGGAAGAGCAAGTATAAATGAGCCGCAACATGTGATTTCCAACAATGTGGCATTTTGACAAGTGTAGACTCACACGAGCCTGTGTAGACTTAGACACTCCAAATGATCTTCGGTCAGGAGCATAACAGTCAAAGAATATTTAAGCGACTAGCAATGGTTCTGATCAGTCTGCGCAGATGCGCAAGCTGGTCTGAGCCTTTGCTGGTCACACATACCACATTGTTGGAAAGCTCATACCACGGCTCAAATGAGTGTCAAACACTTATTATCTATCATTCAAAAACTGGAAGAGGCGAATGAATGGCGTGTTGTTTATAATGCACCCTGTGCATTCACTATTTGCATATTCCCTATCTACGGAATAAATTTAAGCCCTTAAGGTTATGTTCCTGTAATACTGACCAATCGCAGGCGTGTAGACTGTGCTTACAGTTACAACTATACACCAATGTGATTGGATAAAATGATGAAACTGGTAAGTTGAGTTCTTTTTCTTTAGTAAATTAATATAGGCTGTGGTGGTGGCACATGTAATTATAGAATCAGAATTTCCTAACTCTAGCATTCAATGAGATGTTTGCATTTTTCAACTGATATGCATGTCACCAAGTTATGACCATTTCCTTACTGACCGATGTTGTCAATCAGACCGCAACACAAGGTATTTATCCTAGCTTAGTACTGGTTCAACCCAGGAAGACCCGTCCCTGTTTAACTGAAAGATTGTTGATGGGACGTAAAGAATCAAATCAAACAAAGCAACACAAGGTCTCGATTTTTTTTTTAAATTTGAAAGATATCAGGGTGTTTTTATAACTAATGGTGAGTAAGACCTGTTGAATCATTTAAAGGCTAAATAAAGGATATTTTCTCTGTATTGAGGTCTATGGAAAAACAATTACAGGATCAAAACCTTCAGTGGCCTCAGTTGCTGTGCGTTCTTTGGCGATGATTTTGTTGCTGTTATTGCTCCTATCGTGTCATTTTAGTCCTAAAATGAGCCGCGACGTGAGATTTCTAACAATGTGGTATGTGCGAACAGCAAAGGCTCAGACCAGCCTGCGCATATGCGCAGTCTGATCAGAGCCTTTGAAAGTCGCTTGAATATTCTATGACTGTTAATCTACTGACTGAACACCATTTCGAGTTTCTAAGCTTAAAAGGAGGCAGCACAGGCTCGTCTGAGTCTATTCATGTCAAAATGCCACATCGTTGGATATCACTTGTCACGGCTCATTAATGGTCTCGCCGATGGAGAAGGGCACCTGATAGTGGTCTTGCTGTCGTATGAATGTCAGTGCTCTGATTCTATGCCCTGCGGTGCCATTGGCCTTGTTCTGGTTTGGTTTGATGCTTTACGTCCCAGTCAACAGCTATGGTCATGTCGGGACGGTCAGTTAACAAAATCACACTTTTCCTTGGCAAGCTTTACTAAGCGGCTAACCAGTACTTCGTGCACATGCGTTCGCTTGTAACTGACAACAAGCCTTCTTAGAATCAGATGAAGGGAGGAGAATGGCCGGAAATTATTTCATGATCAGTCTCCACGAAAGTATGGGACCGGAACGGGATCGAACTCGCGATCCCTGGTCCTGGATCTGCACTCAGATACGCATCAGCAGCCAGATACGCTACCGACTTCGCTACGCGGCCCGGTATGTATAGGGCTTGTGGTATTTCCTGGATACAATTGCTTTTTATGTTTGAAAGTAACAAATAATTAACTATTCTAATATGGATCAGTTTCTGGAATAAGACAATCTGCTGAATGACAAAATTGAATAAATTGTATAATACCAGTATTCCAGCTACGGAAACATTAAATCCATTCTGATCAGCTGTGAGTGAGTAAAGCTTCTGAGATGATGTCATGGTCACCAGAGTAACCAAAGCCAACAAAGAATCCACATTGATGAGGTTCATCTAGTAAAAAAAGAACAAGATTACATGCATAAACACACTCTCAAAGACATATTCGAACAGTGGACAATAGAGAGTGTGTGTGGCAAGAGAATGGCACAATCTACATACACTATCAAGCATAGTTTACACCAAACGAGATGTAAACTGCCATCCCCTATAATGTAAACGTACGCTCAATTTCTTACAAAAACAGCTTTAGGCCAAAATCTCTAGTGAAAAATGTTAAAACATTTCTACCTGCTATTGATGTAATTACTCTCGGGATCAATACAAATGAAACAGAACATGGCCCTTTAAGCTGTCGTCCTGAATGGTTATATCAAATTGCCATCAAAATGGTAAAACTTATTTATATTAATATATTTATTATATTATTGCAGCATAACATCTTCTGGGAGCGTAAATATTGAGAGTATGAAAATAGAAATCCGTTTTGTCGATAGAAAAAGACATTTAGTCTTTTTTTTCTTTTTTGTGTTAAAACCTGCCAGATTTTAGTTAAGAGAAAATACAAAATAATAGATTAGAATATATTACACGCAATAAAATCAAAGATTTTCGATTATGTGTGTTGGGTGCGCATCTGCAAACTTTGATGGACATTGTGTTTTTAAACCATTATCTAGTCGGTGTTCAGAAAAGGTTACAGTTAACATGTGCGCTCATAGAAGACTCTAATCAGACTATTTTCGCGCAGTTTGATTAGATTCTACTATGGACACTCTATGGGTATCGCGAAAATAAAACCCTGGCGAAAATTTCCGATTATACAGTATACCAGCGCGTACCTTATGCTGGACATCGGTATATTTATTTAAGCACATCCCATGATTGAATTTTTAAAAGCAACACTCGTCTGAGGGTCGCTAGTTCGAGACTACCGTTGGAGCCACTGTGTTGTGTCCTTGAACAATTTAAGATACAATATCCGCTGCTTAGTACTGGTTCAAACCGGGAAGAATCGTACCAACATGGCTGAAAAACTGTTGACTGTTACATAAACCATCAAAACAAACAACCAATTAAACAACAGGTTCAATAACAGAGCAACAGAACCACTTTCGCTTACCCTGGTTTTCGTGCACACCAACTTTCTCCAACCTCGGTATTCGCGGCTAAGCCATGGTCAAAAATACTAAGAAGTATTCAAACCCCATTTTATCTCGGTAAATAGGTTAGTATATAGAATGCTTGACAGTTTGATCTTAGTTAACTGATTAAAAATGAACTAATATCAATCAGAGCATTAGCACTCAATGAGAATTCAAACAAGAGGACCAAGTGACCCTGAATCGCTTACCTGAGTTTTGTTGCTTCTTATATCTATGCGAAATTGGCAACATCCCAACAGCACAGACCCCCACCCCCAGGTGGCCATGTTTTTTAGAAATCAAATTTGTTTTAGCTATTTCTATAGAGTGTTATCTAGTGACAATGCTTGCCGAATTGTTTTAAATTCTGATCATTGGTTTCAGAGAAGAAGACGATTAAAATCTATTGTATAGGTACATAATGGAAACTGGCCGCGCCCCCCCCCCCCCCCTCCCTTGCGGCCATGTAGTTTCGACCCAACGAATTCGTTTTAGCTATACTGAAACAATAAAGTTATGTCCACTTGACGTTTATGTCTGCCAGTTCCAAATGTATGAGCACATTTCATTCAAATTTTCACATTACCAACTGTGATCATTTAGAAACGTTTTGCACCTAAGATAAATACATTTGATAATCAGTAGAGCCGCTGACAAATCAGCGAACACGAGCACCCTTAAAATCAAAAGTCACAACATCAATAGCTTGTGTGTCCGTCATAATCCCGAATTTTAAGCACATTTAAACATCACTGAGCAAACTCTATAGTAAGATGTTATGCTTGCTAGCTGTATGCATTGCTTTTACGACCACACCCATAATCTGTAACATACTCTGACGTCACAAAACATTGATTACGAGCGTGCGTAAAAACACTCAGATAAGTCTTTTTTGGTCAAGCGTTTTGATAATCAACAGAATCGGACAAATTTGAATTTTTTTCGTCTTCACAAGCATTCCAACATTAATTAAGACTAATAAGCATCAAAACAATTGATAATGGAAATTTGCTGATGCTTTTGCAGTAAGGGGTGGGGTATAAAACACATATTTAGTAAACTTTTGATGCCCGACATCAGCCATAGTTTTTTATTGTTCTCTTTTGTGTAACTGTTGTCATAAACATACACAACACATTAAAACAAAAACGGTCTCAAAATAATGTTAGATTAAGGAGATTTGGAAGTTTTTAAATTGTTATTTGTTTTATTCAAAGGGAGGTAATTTCAGTCAATTTCGTTAATTAAAGATTTTGAACTGCAATTTCTCTCGTTCAATAAGCAGACTTGGGACTTTTAGATGTTTTACATCGTCGGACGTTTCTTGCTGCCATTTATCGTAAAATGTCTCACGTTTTGGTGATTAACTTCCTGGTTATAATTGTGTGCACATTAGGTAAAATAAACCTTCAAGATATGAAGATAAAATTAAATAATTACCGGCTTCTTGTGTGTCCGACGTTTGATAAACATTTTGGTTCTATTTTTATTGCGACATCTTAACTGGATCGAAAGATACAGTACCATGAAAATCGGACGTTTCTTTTTTGTTTGAGTATATTTTTGTAAAAGGTGACCATGTTTTTTGATGGATCAAATTTGAATTATATATTTATTGTAGACGCTTACCTAGTGATTATATATTTATGATAAATTGTTTTCAATTCTGGTGATTGGTTGTTTAAAGTTTCTTATATAGGTACGAGGGGGGTTCAATATGTAATGAAAATCCATTTATAACTCCATCCACAAACGCGCGTTAGGATTTTACGCTATATGCCAAACGAAAGATCAAAGCGTCGCCGTTATAATGGTGCATAAAACATGATTTCATCTTATCAAATTCAATAAGTTACAGACTTTTTAAAAAGCACACTAATATACACTGCATATATTTTCTTCTGAATTGTAAAGACTGATTTAAACACAGGTAGAAAGGCATGCTGTATTTCCTAAACAAAGCATTTAACATGCATGAATCACATATCCATAGTTTTCTGACTCATTTCCCCTTTATCTGCTTTAACGATACAAACTTTTGACCGTTACCGATTTCTCGTGCAAACAGTTTTATTGCGTTACCTCCTCTTACGTTGACGTCGTTTAAAGCAATGGACGTAACACTAAAATACGCACCGTTCTTGAAAATCGGAAATGTGGATTTGTACCAGGAAAGGACAATTTTGATTGTATCGAAGTTTCAATACACACAGTGCATAGGCAGCAGACCAGAGAAACTGAAACCAATATCTATGGGTATCTTATCTGAATGGTATACCATTTTCGTTTCCTATAATTTTATTGTCTGAAATTAGCCAGACAGATTATGTACATCTAAATACGTGTAACAATGTCTAAATAATGCATCCGAATGCAAACATCGATGAAACGCGGTATTTCGTCTGATCTATTTCAGTGTAAGCCAGAGATAGTGATTTTCTTATTTCAAATAATGTACTTTGGGGTACTTTATGAGTACTTTTAAATGTAGAAATTTCAAAATCGGCTGTATTACTTGCTAATGTACATCAAAGCGACCAGAAAAATTGTTACAAATGATTTTCGTATAAATTTTCGCTATTTATTCGTTCACGCAAAAACGACTCTGTCAATGGAATGTCAGAAAATGTAGCATCAAGAAGAATTTTATCCAAAATGGCTGCCCCAGTTTTTCATAGAATAAGAAGCAATATCAAAACATTTTGCAGGTATAAATCACCAATATATGGATATTTTTTTACCACACGAAGAAACAGACTGAAAACATCCCTCGATCATGTAGTTATCTGCTTTTGAAAACATTGTTTTATTTCATATCGCAGTGTACTTCAGACCCCTATCTTGAAAGTGGCTTGTGTAAATTAGATAAGGAGATGGACAACTGCAATTTTACATTTATTTAGCCAAGAAACAGACCTTTTAATGAAAGTAATTATGAAGTGTGTAAATATAAAACTTTGGGATTTACCGGGCTGTTTTCATTACAAATTGAACGCCCCTCGTATATAAGATAAACTGGCCACGCCACGGGTGGCCATGTTTTTAGACAGATTAAATTCATTTTAGCTATTTTTGTAGAGGGTCGCCTCTTTATCATTTACATCAAAATTTAATTGTTTTCAATTCTGATCATTGGTTTCAGAGGAGAACATTTTAAAAGTACTTATATAGGCACATAAGGGAAACTGGCCACGTCTCCTATTGGCCATGTTTTTGATGGATCAAATTTGTTATAGCTATTTTTTGTAGAAAATCGCACAGTAGTCATTTCTACCCTATTATTTTGAATTCTGACATTCAATTACAGAGAAGATTTTAAAGTTTTGTAACCGCGATATGTTTTTAATGAATCCACTCTCTTTAGTAATGTTTATAGCGGGTCACCAAAGGAGCATTCCCGTGAAGTTTGGTTAAAATTGACCTAGCGGAATAGAAAAAAGTTATCATTTAAAGCAAGTTGTCGACGACGCACGACACATAAAGCCACACGACTGATCCCAGCGCTTTGTGTTCATGTGAGGTCTTATTAGGCCATGAGCTACTAAGTGTTTTGCTCCCCCCAGGGGGAACTTTGTAGACTATTGTCTTTTAAAGCATAACATCTAACGAGCTTTTTGCAACATGTTGGCCATCTGGCAGTGGGGGCGTTTGGACGCTACAGCGTGTTAAATACGTTACATCTCTTTTTTTTAAAAAAAATATAAAGTTAAGGCTATTAAAGTGGTACTTGAGCTATTCGAATTGGCTAAACAGTCATGTAATATGTAAGAACAGTTAATTTTCTGCAGATACTGATATTTATTAGAGTAATTTATGTCCATTATGGTGTCATTTACGTTACATTTCCAACTACACCCTATAAAATCATTAATATTTTGTTATATAGTTTATTTTTACTTACTTCTACATGAAGATCATAGATTAAAATAACATGTAGCTAAAACAATTAATTGACCATTTCAAAACTGCAAATAGCTTGCTTCTATCACAAAAACTTCAGAAGTTATAAGCTGTTGAATATGACAACCCCTAATAAAACGTTATTTACAGTAAGAACCTTTTCATTTAAAAACAAAGCATGTAATCCTTTATGTACGCTTTTAAACACCATATACATGCATTATATTGATAAAGAAAGGTTAAAGGGGGTATTAAACATTGTTTCTGGTGTAAAGTATTAGCTTTTTGTCTGTTTGGCAATATGTAACGTATGTTACACACTTTACGGCTTTCTATATATTGCTTAATTCCCTAAATGATACATCAAAGGGTATTTTATTCCATTCCAGAGCTGATTTTTGTGTTAAATAGACATAAAGATACTAGCTTGTCTACAATATAATTTATCGGTTCTTATTAAGAGACTATGTCAAATTGTCAAAGCATAATTAATTACTTTTGTGAAATAGATTAACAAAGACAATCCGCTTTCAAATACCAGCTGAATAAGGATAAGGTCCCATGTTCTGTCAAAATTGTTAAAATAAAATATATTAGCATATTAAATATATCATAAGGTACTGCATATGTATGTCTAAAATGCTGTGAAAGACAGTATTAAATTGAGTCTGAAATGTTTATGTTTGGTGGATTTAGATTTTGTATTACTTATCTGAAGAACATTAAGTTTAATCTAGTCACTAATTTTAACAACAACCAAAATATTTTAGTGTACCCAGTTAACTGCTGCACAAATTATACAAACATAGTAACACAATACATGCTGGTATTCCTTGTATATTTTGGTTCATCTACAATAACAAAATCTTTTTTTTACTAAATGTTGTATGGTAGGTTGTAGCATACAAAACATTTGTGCTATTATACCCCAGATAGATTCAAGTATTTGTAAGTTGGTAGAGCAAAAAATGATATATGTTACATAGATACTATACATTATAAGTGTATGTAATCATATACTGTTTGAAGAGACTGTCTCCAAATCAAATTTAATACTGACATTGTTGTATTTGCGTATACATATGTTGATGCATTACTTTACTTTTGGCTTGTAAATAGACTAGTTTATCTTCAGCATAGCTTTCATTGTTTAATGGATGAGACTGATAATTAAATCAACATTGTTCTACTGATCATTTGCGTAAGCAATGTAAATTTTATAAGTAAATTGTTAATTTAAAATAAATATTTCTGTGAAATGGGAAAAATAAGCGATAATGGTGGAGTTTACATGACAATAATCACAAGTGATATGATCATATCCAAGAAAACAAGTCAATTGTTGCTTACGATACCAATTTAAATTTATTGGACTTTATTTGCCAGAATAAGCCAGACCAAATTAGACATTCAAGTTGGCGTAAAAAAGATTTCACAATGTTCTTTTAGAATGTTGGATCGAATAGTAAAATATTTAAAGTAAAAAGTGCAGTCATGAAATCTTACTTACATGTATTGGTAGTTTTAGAAATCACTGCTAAAAAGCTGATGCTAATATCCACTATACAGAATGTGACATGACCAAATTATAGCAAAGTGTTATATGTATATTAACATAAGAATGAATTGCAAACACACCAGGATGGATTTAAGACATATGCAAAAAGTCAACTGTTCTGACAAAAAAAGAATTGGGAGAACACTCTACTCAGTATAAACAGTGTTATCAATGATATACTTACATGCATGTTAACAAAGTATACATGTACATGATTTTCGTGGTAAGTATCTATGCATTTCTAATTATCATGGATCTTTTAATTCAATCATCTCCAAAACAAATCATATTTCTTTCACATTGAAAAGGATACCATAAAGTTCAGATATTGACAGCAGTGTAACTTTAAAGACTCAATTGTCATTTATAATACATGTGTGTATGATATAGTATACCAAATATTGAAACCTTATAACAGATTTGTTTTTGACAGTATTGCCTTTAGATGAAAAAATAATTGTTGATCTCATTTATTGTAGTTTATAAAATGCTCAAATGAAGATTTGACGAGCACGTGATATTTTGGTACTTATCACATATTAGCAAATATCTCGGATCCATTGATTGCTCATGCTGATGCAATCGAGCTAGACATATTAATTCTGGACTGAGTCTGCATCTACATATCCATACTTTGTGGATGCAGGCAGCAAAGGCTCTGGTGAGTCTGCACTTTTACAAGGCTTGCATGAGCCCTCATTTTTGGACACTGCAATGAGTACTTAGGTGCCAAATCAAATGTGCTGGCTCATTTGATTTACTCTTTGTTACAAGTTATAATCTATTTAGCTTGATTTGAAATATCCAAAGTACTAAAAGGATGCAACTATATAACAATGATTATGTTTCCATGTGGCATGCTTTGTACCAAATTTAATATGAAACAAAACTACACTGTTAAGCTAAGTCTAATTGATAGAAATAATTCAACTAAAAAGTCCCAATGAACTGTTGAAGTCCTTTCATTTAGTCATGTCTATAATACAATACTAACAATGCAGGGGATCTTTTCTAAGCACTAACTTATCTCTTTTAAGTATATGACTAAATTGAACATTTTGAACAAATGCTGCCTAGCTAGCTGTTTAAATGCTTCACAAAATTGTAGGAACAGGCAACACAGATGATAAGTGTAATAGTCTCCTTAAATACTCTTGTTATGCATGTTACCAAGATTATTTTTTCTTTCTTCGCCAAATTAGACATGCTGATTACTACCATAGGTATTATAACCATAGGGGCAGGCATGTAGGTACCACATTTGGGATAGAAATTGTTATAAAGAACTTCAGTTTTCATTGAAAGGACCAGGGATAACGCCTAATAAATTCTTCATTTCTCAATGCTAACCATGCCTGAAATGACTTAAAATTTTACAAATTGTGAGCTAACTTTCGTCCTTAGTTGTTTTCATTATAATAGTTGTTGTAATCAACAGCTGATTAGCTGTATATGTATTTGGTTGGCTCATACTTTTGGTAGTAGATCTTACTAAGCTACTACATGTTTAAAATCCTGTTTCGTCTCAACTGAACTGTAGAGAGTATGGAAAATGTCTTGTATATATCATTTCATGTATTGAATTAAGTTAACATATACAAGTGTCAGAGGTAAATGATATTATTCAAGCATTTAAGAAACATGATTTGATAATTAAAATACGTAGGTTCTATAAGCGATGTTCACATATTCGATATAAAAAACCTCTTAATTGAAATAGCATTTTATGTAAGTTGAGGTCAAATATCTTCTTTTACTTCAAATGTGCTTTTGTCAGAGTTTAATTTCAGTTAAATTTTATGTTAAAAAAAAGACACTTTTTATTATTTCTCTCATTATTGAGCCCTAAGATTGCAGTAATTTACGCCCATTAGGAGTTTAAACTCATATAATGCTATTTTTGCATTAAATTGATATATTCAAAGAAAGTAACGTATATAACAGTAATAAAAGGTACCTAAATGTTTAAAAAATATACTGCTAGTCATTTACTTTCAATTACAAGATACTATTGATCTGTAAGAATAAGGAATAATTTTCATATTTACACTAAAGGAGTTCCTATTATTTAAGGGTAACATAGTAAACACTACAATTGCAGGGTAACATCCAAACCAATAAAGAGCTGACATGCAGTATTTTGTGGCTTATATAATGTGGTTTTTAGAAAATCAAAGTGTACAAAACTCTTCCTAGGAGGTATTTTGGCACCACATGGTCTAGTGATCGCAAAGGGCTAAAAAGTAGTGTATTTGAAATAAAGTAACGTATATAACTGCAATATAGTATGCATATGTTGCTGTAACGCATACTGGCTATTTGCTGCATTTAATTAAGTGTTTTAAGACAATCCGCATGTGGATAAATAAAAAATATGCATAACTTTATATTTGAACAATAGGATTTGGAGATGTTTTAGGGTAACGTAGTTAACATGGCTGTTACACGGTAACGCCCCCACTGCCAGATGGCCAACATGTGTCATTTTGCTTCTTATATAACGTAGTTTTAGAAAATCATAGTGTACAAAATTCCCCCTGGGGGGAGGGGGGTCTATTAGCAGCTCATAGTCTATATGAAATACCCTAGCTGCACTCGCCCCTATCATCGTTCTAACTAATGACTTATTAACTTCATTCAATAATGTATATATAGTATGATAAATCATTGAGTACAAGTCATTAGTAAGAATATTGGCCGCCCCAAAAAAGGTCATGGTTTGTTTGTAAACGTTGATAACCAAAAAGAAAGTGACCTTGTGTAGGAGATAACTCTTTTAGCTCGACATGCTAAATTATATCCATAAAATGGTGAAATGTAGGCCTATGTTATCTTTTGATACTATACGGAAGGCAAAAATGTAACCTTCACCTATTTACCCTAGCGGTTCATGTGTACGTGTGTATGTGTCTAACATCCCACCATTAGCTAAGGTCATATGGAAACTGGGCCACAGCTTAAAGGCTCATCAGACAGACTAATAAACCTGCGACCTTTGGTTTACAAGTCGTGTGGTTTATCGACTACACAACAGTGGCTCCTCCTAGCAGTTCTTAAATAGGACATTTGCAAACAGTTCAGATCCTAATGAGAGGCCGAAAATTGCGGTATCTCATTGGGATCTGTCGTGCTTTCCACGACCAAGAACACTTGAAGCACAAAAGGTAATTAAAACAATATAGAAACTTTCTTCCAAAACAAATGATTTCTAAATGAATTATATGTTTAACCCATATGAGCCTAGCGTCCTAGCAGAACGCGGCGTCTTATCAGTGTCTCCAATGTTTACTTACAGAGTATTCTATTACAGTTTGAATAAAAATGACAAATACCACCAATATCCCTAAAATTGGAAATGAACTCATCCAATTGATAAAGACAGGAAAATCCTCTCGGCTTAATGGGTCAAATGATCATAAATATATTGATTTGGCGGTGCTCTGTATAAGAAAAATCAAGCCGCTGTTGAAGGAACACCATCAAAACAGGATTGAGACCTTAGCAGAAAAGCAGATGAAGAGCAGTTTACATGCAATATTTTTACAGAACTGTATAGAATCGGAGTGTGTACCAGAAGGAATGTTGTTGAAAAAGAAAATTTATGTAGTTAAGAACTAAGTATCGTTAGAAATTTGTCAAAACGTATGCTCTGCATATCAACAGAAGGTCAGACAAATTGGAACAGAATTGAATCTCTCAGGGATATTCTCGTATAGCTAATCTGATGACGAATATTATCTGAATTTGACCAGAAAGTAGTTGAAAAAACAACAGAGAAGAAAAAAAACTATATTCTTGAAAAGCAGAATACGAAACTTAAACGGATTCAACATAAGGACAGACATCCACCAGTGGCTACTCTGGAGACCATATGTGAGAAAGGCAAAGCCAATTTCAAACAAAAGAAGAAACAGAAAAGGCAAAACAAATCAGATAAACAAAACACTTAAATAAACCAACATACAAAGAAAATTCAGCAAAAACACAGAAGCAAATTAAAGTAAGAAGCAACAAAACTGATGTTCAAACAACTAACAAACAAAACAAGAATCACCCAAATCCATCATTTGAACAACCCTCACCAAATCAACCAAAATACTCCCCAACGCCTGGCACAAAGATACTTAGACAGAGGACACAAAGTGGGTGGATATGAATGTGCACGAGACCCTCGTCAAAAAGTAAGTGAGCATTATCAGGAATTACAACAATCACAAACTGCAGACCAACCCATAGAAACCGTGAGGAAGAGCTACAGAATATATACAGTAACATGACTTCCAAAAGACAATAAAAACAAAGCAACCAGCTCTTTCTTCCTCGTCAAGATGATTGCAAAACCAGAAAAGAAAAATATATTGCATACCAAAACAAAGATCAACAAAGAACCCGCACAAACAATGGTAGGTACATAAAGCAACAAAAGAACAACAACGGAACCACCGCCTTAGAACGGACAGCAGCCTAAGCTACCAGGGGGTGGGGAGGCTTAAATGCATTGTACTGGCGCCAAATCTTCGCCCAATATTCTGTTGTTGTTAATACACATAAAGTGCTTAGCTCGCATGACGACTTCCAAATTATTACAATACATCATCGCAGAAAAACAATCTAATCAAATTAATACACTATGATGCAACAAAGAAAAGGGCTCACGGCTCACAGATAGTCAGAGCTAAATAAACTCAAGTTGAGATACGGTGGGCACAGCCAAGGACAAACATCAGGCACCAACCAACGGATTAAAGCTTTACACCCGTGGCCGTCATTGAGTCTGAAGCATGACACACCGTCCTGCAATTAAAGGGGAAGCCATAGCTTTGAACCGTGATTGGGTGACAACTAGGCATGATATCTATATTGCATCCCACTCTTTTATACTTGTTTTCTTTTTTGGTAGTAGTTTATAGAGGGCCTCATGGAAGATTAGCTTTTTTTTTGCTAAATGTGTTACCCTCTGAAAATAAAGACTATTATTATTTTTATTATTATTATTATTATTATTATAACGTTTAGCTATCTTTTTAAATTGATCAATAAAACTAGGCTTTCCAAAAATTCTTTTAAATTTATAAACTAATTCACAATAAAATACAGGTTCTGATATGCCTTGCTGCAGAATAATTTTTATACAAATATTGTATTTAACAATCAACCCTGAGTGTCTATGATAAAATTTGGAAAAAGCAGGGGTTTATCTGTTTGATTTCTTTTGCTCTGGTATTCAGTTTTATTTACTGTTGAATCCTTATCTTTGCTTCATCTCCTTGTTTTATCTTGATTTATATGTTCTGGGAGATGATGCATTGATAAGTTAGGGGTCTTTCATGCAAACCAAATATCTATGTGTCTTGATCCACATATGAATTAAGGGTGAGGTTGGCGCCGATAAACCGATTTAAGCCCTCCAGTAAAATATTTAACTGACCGTTCCAATGCGGTAATTCTTTTGTGGATTTTTTATGTGTTTTTTCTGTCTTGTGTTTACTATGCCTTTGTGGCGTCTGTTTGTATGTGCCTTGTGGTCACCTGCTGGGAAAGGACTGACCTCTTGGTTCTTGTTTGTGGTGTCCAACTGTGAATTTGTCACTTTCCCATTGGTATCCTGGGTCAGGAGTGGTACTTGATTGTATCAATTCCTGATCTTTGCACCCTTACTTATTTACAAAGTTTATGTTATAGATACCCTTGTTTTAATGATTTAGAAGTCAAAATACATGTTTCTTTTGTATAAGTCTACAACATAAGAACATACTCTCGCAAAACGGATGGGTTGAGAAATGTATATACCATATGAAGGGGAGCAAGGAACATCGCAATGGAAAATTAACTATTTCAAAATTAAAATCATCCTGTTTATAATTTTTTTAGATTTAACCATGCTATTAGTAATTGACAAGTCTTTCTAAAGGGGGAGGGGGGGGGGGGGTGGGTGGCTTCAATATCGGAGGAATAGCCTTATTTATCTGGAGTTTAGTGGGATATATCTGACTTACCATGTGTTCAAAATAAAGGTTATCAATACTAAGCAAAGTAAGTAAGAGTGCAAAGATCAGGAATCGATACAATCAACTGCCACACCTGACCCAGGATACCAATGGGAAAGTAACAAACTCACAGTTAGACACCACAAACGAGGGCCAAGAGGTCAGCCCTTACCCAGCAGGTGACCACAAGGCACATATAAGCAGACGCATAAAACATAAAAGATTCACAAAAGAAGTACCGGCTTGGAACGGTAAAACATTTTACTGGAGGGCTTAAACCGGTTTAACGGTGCACCAACCTCACCCTTAGTTCAGATGTGGATCAAGACACATAGATGTTTGGTTTGCATGAAAGACCCTTAACTTATCAATGCTACATATCCTAGGACATATAAATCAAGATATAAAAAGGAGATAAAGCAAAGATAAGGACTCAACAGTAAATAAAACTGAATACCAGAGCAAAAGAAATCCAATAGGCAAACCCCGGTGGGCCCGACAAACAGCCAAAGCATCAGGTCCGTACCATCGCATCAATAGATAAGTATTTAAGTCGGAACTGTCATAGAGTCTGAAGTCCGACCCACAGGAGTGCAATTAAAAAGGAAAGCAAAGTTGCCAACCGTGGTTTGGTTGACCATGAAGCATGCAGTCTGTTGCAATACATTCATGTTATAGCCAATCTGTTTATAATGGGAAATTATTTTAATGAACTGCGCTGAAAAATTATTAGAGCCAACAATCCTCTTCAATTTATACACCAAGTCACCATTGAATTCAGGTTCCGAAAGTCCTTGGCGCAAGAGAGATTTAAGTCCAACTTGGAATTTAGATATCAAATCATAGTATCATCTAAAAAATGAGAAAAGGTTTTGCGAAGTTTATGATACTGATAGCCTTGTTTAAGAAGTTTCTGACTTAACAATTTATTGCGAGTGTTTAAGTCAGTAATTTAGCTAGATGCTCTAGATATATTCTCCATAGGATGTAGAGCGAGGAACATCACCATCTAAAAATGGGAAATTGACAATTTCAAAATCAAAGTAGTCACGTTTATCATAAATTTTGGTAGAAACAACGTCATTAGAAATAGACAAATGCAAGTCTAAAATGCAGCTTCGGTATCAGAGGTATTGGCTTTATTTCGTTGGAGCTCTGAAGGGTATATTTGACTTACCATATTGTCAAAATAGCCATTATTAATATATAAAATATTGTCCAAATATCTGGATGTAGTGTTAAACGCATCAATAACATCAGCTTGCTTATCATCAGAAAGAGATATCATAAAGTCTCCCTCATAACAAAACAGGAATAAATCGGCAACCAGGGGAGCACAATTAGTGCCCATAGGAATCACAACTACTTGCCTATGCAGCTTGGTCTCAAATCAAATATAAATGTTGTCCTACAAAAAGGTCAGCGCATCACATACATTTTGACATGACCATGCATGATATTTTTTAGGTTTTTCCGAAGTTAAAAATTTATTTCTGTCATTACATGCAAGGTAAGGAGAGCCTTCTCTCTGGAAGGTTCTTTCAATAAGATCAATAACTTTATCTTTAATTAAGTTATGAGGTAAAGTAGTGTAAGGAGTAGAAAAATCATAAATAGACAAACTGGTCGCATTGAAATCTCTGGCTTTAAATTTATCTAAAATTTCACCTGAATTTTTAATAGACCAAATTAGGTTTTTACCGGATCTCTCATATCTCTCAAGTCATCTACACTGGCCCAAAAAGAAAACTTTACATAGTATTCAAAAATATATATTTTGATGATAAATGAAAGTTTGGGGTTATTTTTTTCGGTCATTGAATCTTCAATGCATTATCGATGTCTGAAAAAAAACTTGGATGAAAATCATAAATTGCATAATTTTTACGAACAATTCAGTTCAGAGGGGTCAGAATGAAATTTTCTTAAAACAATTAAACCAGTCACACAGATTTCGGAAACAAGAAATTACTGACTGCGTGCTTTAAGTGATGTTAAAAAGATCATCAGTAGCCAGTGTGACCTTCATTTTTACGAATGCTTAGCAGAATACGTCGCCTCATTGAATTTACGTAATGTTATATGAGCACGTTAGGGATACTTATGTAATGCTAACAGAGGTGCATATTGGAGTCATTTAGCGCATCCATTTGATGATTGGACCTGACCCTTCGACCCAATTCATCTTATACGTGTTCTATGGGGTTCATGACCGGGAATCAAGCAGGCCAAGGCATGAGGTTGACGTTAATTTTAGCATGGAATTGTGTGGTTATTTACGTGTTGTGTGGGGCCTTGCATTGTCATGCTGGAAAATACCAGGTCCGTTATTTTGCACGAAATGATTGATTATCTTTTGTACATGAACCCCGTAAAGACGAGCAATAATGGTTCCCGTTTAAAACGATTAAGTGGGTGAGTTAACGTGTTAACGCGATAAGGACGTAACGTCGTCACATGTGCGCGACCAAGTCTTGCACGAACTCTGACATACCCAGTTCTGTTGTGCTGGTTCATAAATTAACGAATAGTCTGTCTAGAGCACCCAAATTGGTACCCGATGGCATTTATCATAGACCCCGCCTTGAGCACGCCAATAACGTGGTTTCATTGATCTTTTAAAAGACGTGCCGTCACTAAATGGAAGCGTTTCGTAACAATAAATTATTTTTTATTACCAGGACTCAGCTGAAAATGTTTTCTTGTCGGTTTTAAATCTGTTAATGAACCAACTGTTCCTCACCACGTGCAACGTAAGGAACACGTTTTTCAGGCGTTGACACTTGAATAGACCTTGGATTTGAATAAAAATTGCATACTCGTTATCTGCGATGAAGTTTCAATAATCATGCGTAAATCTTACAACGCCACACATGTATATACTAACAAAACAGTTATTCAAAGAAATAACGTGTAAAGTTTTCATTTTGGGTCAGTGTAGATATCTTGAGGTAGAGGTAAGTGCTTCAACAATATCTGCTTGATCATTGTCAGTTAGAGACAACATACAGTCTCTCTCATAACAAAACACAAACAAATTTGCATCAAGAGGAACACAATTATTACCCATAGGAATACGAAATGTCTATACAATTTTGAGTCAAATCTTACAAATATATTGTCAAAAAATTAACGGAGAGCGTTACAAACTTTCTGACATGAGCACAATTTAAATCTTTAAATCTTTTGGGTTGTTCAGAAGTAAAAAATGCTCGTTTATCATGTGACGTCGCGTCTGGGAGTGAAATAACGCCATGTAATAAAATCGATAAACCACCAGTGTTTTATAGATTTACGGGAAACGTTATGACGTCCATAACAACGTTGCGATCATAATGACAAAATTATAACCTTTTTTCGCCAGAAATGAGATTTCAAAGTATTTGTCATATGATAAATAGAATCTAACATTCGTGCTCTTGTATTATTGAATGTATTAAACTCGTTGCGAAAAAAGAGATAAAATGCTCGGCAAGCCTCGCATTTTATCTCTTTTCCCCAACTCGTTTAATAAATTCAATAAAACATGAGCACTCATGTAAGATCCTCTATTTCTCATTGCACGCAAAATAAAGTGAGCTCTGTTAAAAGTTTGTTCAATTAGTTCAGTTAGTTTTTCTTTGGTTAGATAATGAGGGAATGTAGTATAGAGAGTAGGGAAATCATATGTAGACACACTAGATGTTAGAAAACCTTTAGATATTTAATTTGTTAAGAATTTCATCTGAGTTTTTAATAGAACAAAATAGATTTTTACCAATTTGTCAAACAGAAAATTATGTGACAGTGACTAATTCTCCTCGAGAAAGGTTTGAAATTTTGTCCTAAGCCAATATCGCATGATAAAATCAAACTTGCTGAAGAACCATTTAATTACACACGTAGACTAAGCGGTAATTGGTCTTGAACACCATTTTTCGATCTGTTTGAATGTGGCCGTTTTACACAGGTTTTACTGTAGGTAGAATGAATCTGCGCCATTTCCTAGTCATGCACACTTGCTATTTTGCCACGGTTCAGAGATGTCTTTGACAGGGCTGTTCTTGTATGTTATCTTGTTCTTTTATTACTTGATGAATCTTATAGCTGTGGCTTATTTGTTTAGGATACAGTCAAAACTCTTTATAACATCACTCGTTATAACAGAATATTCAATACCCAACATAAAATTGCTGGGAACGGATCTGTTTCCATTAAAATTCCCTCTTTATAACAGAATATTCACTTAACGACACCGACATTAACTTCTGGGAACAGATATGCAATTTATATGAAATACAAATTCATTATAACAGAATTGTTACCGTGTGTCAGACAATTTTGTGATCAAAACAAAGTCTTTTTGCATGAACAGGTATCTGTCTCACTTGATAAGTGGGAAGCTTTGTACATTTTGATACAATATGAAATTGAACTGATGTATACTGTACACTTGAAATAATAGCATTTTATTCAATCTGTACAATATTTTCTTTTACCGAATGATTATTATGTTGAAATCTGGTAATGGTCAGAATTTCTTTATAACAGTAACTTCACTTTAACGCCAAAGATAGCTTGGAACAAACAGTGTCGTTTTAAAGAGGGTTGACTGTATTTTTATGGTGACATATCAAAAGCACCAAACGTAGCGGCTATATGGCATCGATGTTTATCAACTACAGACCTCTTGTAAAGCAAATTATGCACATAGGTCTTTGCAGTTTTAAGCACTTGCTTTAGAGTGTTATTGTAGTACATGTAGTACATTTTACAAATGACCAGAACGTTTTTAGCTGCCTTATCTGTAGGCGCTAAGCCTTCTATCGACTCTAAAGACCACGCTGGAGAACAACTAAAAATAATTCCAGGAGGGAAACATGCGATTCGTCCACAGAGCCAACCAAAACAAACAAAGGAAGTAAAAGAAAAGGAAACAAATTATTTGGTGGGGGAAACAAACAGTAAAGAATTTGTAAAACAGTAAGATATCTGACAGTGACTATATTCTCCTCGGAATAGGTTTAAAAAAATTTCCTAAGCCAATATCGCATGATAAAATCAAACTTGCTGAAGAAACATTTATGGACCTCTGACACTTTTATAGGGTATCTGTCTATTTTTCAGATGCTTCCCAAACCTTCCTTATGCATAAGATATCCCTATTATCCCTTTGAATAAGACGATTGATATATTAGGAACAAATTAAGGTTATAATTATAAAGGCAGATCCCTACGACAAAACAGGAGACGCTACTAAAGGGGATAGGGGTTGCAAATTTGACTTCACCAAAACATTTAGAAGTAAGTAAAGGTGCAAAGATCAGGAATCGATACAATCAAGTACCACACCTGACCCTGGATACCAATGGGAAAGTGACAAACTCACAGTAGACACCACAAACGAGAGCCAAGAGGTCAGCCCTTTCCCAGTAGGTGACCACAAAGCACATATAAACAGACGCGCACAAAGACATAGCAAACACAAGACAGAACAAAAGCATAAAAGATACGCAAAAGAAGTACCGCCTTGGAACGGT
The DNA here is from genome assembly GCA_964019695.1 of Loripinus fragilis. Taxonomy (NCBI): domain Eukaryota; kingdom Metazoa; phylum Mollusca; class Bivalvia; order Lucinida; family Lucinidae; genus Loripinus; species Loripinus fragilis. Next base: position 4,088,776 of record OZ026520.1, read on the forward strand.
CAGTAAAATATTTTACTGGAGGGCTTAAACCGGTTTAACGGCGCCAACCTCACCCTTAATTCAGATGTGGATCAAGACACATAGATATTTGGTTTGCATGAAAGACCCCTAACTTATCCATGCATCATCTCCTAAAAACATATGAATCAAGATATAACAAGGAGATAAAGCAAGGATAAGGACTCAACAGTAAATAAAACTGAATACCGGAGCAAAAGAAATCCACCAGGTAAACCCCGGTGGGCCCGACAAAGAGCCAAAGCATCAGGCCCCTACCATCTCATCAATAGATAAGTCTTTAAGTCGGAACCATCATAGAGTCTGAAGTCCGACCCACCGGCGTGCAATTAAAGAGGAAAGCAAAGTTGCCAACCGTGATTGGGTTGACTACCAAGCATGCAATTAGTTTCACGTGTAAGGGTATTATATTATAAATACTTGATTACAAATCACAGTGTAAGTATTTTAAAGTCCAAAATCATGAGCATTTAAATGATTATTTTTGTTGTTGTTTTGCCTATCTGATTTGTTAAGAAATATTTTCAAGCGCAACTGTAGTCCATATTCAACCTTGATGACAATGTATTTATCTGGTGCAATATTATGCAGCAAAGTACTATAACCATTCATCCGTGCGTAAAGTACACCTATTCAAGGGCCATGTAGTCTATGTGTATTGGATAGATACAGTATATGTACAAAATAATCTACCAACTGAATTTAGTTAAAGGTAAAGTTTCAAAATCTAAGGAAATATATGCTTAAAAAGTTGTAAAAATTCATGACTAATGGGTTATGAAAAGGAAGCTTACTTGTACTAATTATTTCATTGTTCTGGAAAAAAAGATTTTCAAGAGAGCACACCAAAAATCCAAATGCTAATGTTCGTGTTCGACCAGACATCACATTTTGGGCTGTGGGATATCATTCCCCCTGCCCCGAGTCCCAACTAGCTTTTCACATCTTTTATGTAAAATATGAGAACACACTTACATGCAAAAGTATCAGTTGGGACTCAGGGGGGGATGATGTTTTATTTTTTTCTATTTCCTATATGTATAATACAAATAGTGACCATTTTAGCCCCTAAATAAAGCTGTACATTCATGGAATTAGGAAATCAGATGCAAATGATAAAATACAGACCAACAGCGAGCTTATATATGAAGATGGAAGTATTTGATCGACTTTAATTTTTATCAAAATTATAGGCAGCGATACACTGTGATTTCCATTACCACCGTCAGAGGTCCTTACACACGTAGACTAAGATTCAAGGAATATTTCTATGAAAGTAATACTGGTTCTGAATCAAATATGTATTTCCAATAAGAAAGAATCCACACTTATTCCACCAGGTGGCTGTGATACTAATTTGGAATTCTATTGAAGCAGTTACACAGGGAATTCTTCAATCTAGTCCAAAGTAATATTTCAAAAGAAGAGATGAAATTCACTGCATTTATTCAGTCAAGACATAGAGAATACTAGGTGAGTGTCTTTTCATATCAAGTTTATCAGGCAAGGCTTTGAGAATGCTTGTTGAATCATGAGGCTAGCAAAGCAATTCAATATGCGTTCTTAAAGCAGTATATTGCTCAAGCATGCCAGTAAATGTCATATGAAGCGTCATAAATTTGACATTAGAAATATGAGTGATCCAAGTTTCTCCGGAAATGTTGCAAATTGCTTCTTTTCTAATGAACAGTCAATAGAAGAGTTTTGTTTATGCAAATTGATAATGTTTCTAGTAATATGAACAGGCTGCTCAAAGAGACGTATTGGATTCGCAAACTAGATACTTTATATCCTTAAGGTCTCAATGCTAAAGTGTACAAAACATAATATTACTATTTCATTGGTACTAAACTGTTATTTTTATTTTACAAGTATTAATATATCATAGGTTCTTTTTTTATGGAAATAATTGCATCATTATATTTCTGTAATTTCCTTAAAAAATTGAGTGCTCATTTTTTGTGGGAAAATATGGTAAATCATAATTGATCCAGTTTTAGTATCAATGTGTTTTCAAAATACGGGGTGTCAGAGTTCAATATGAGTTTTATTCCTTTAATTTACTAAATTAAATGATTTCTTCTTTAGGCCCAGATCAAGCCTAACATAATGTATAGTCTGATCTGGATCAAAACTGTTTGAGTCTCTAATGCATACATTTTTTAAAAGAGTTGATCTATATAAAAGCATGAAATATTTCCAAGCAGGCAAAAGTTAATAGTTTACTATCTGAATCTTATATACATAGCGTTTTAGCACCTACTGTGTCCATTAACGTCAATTTTGCGTTTTTCAATAATGTCATGGTAATTTTTGCGTTTTCCAATAACGTCAATGTTATTTCGGCGTTTCCTGGCGTAATCATTTTTTGCCGCTTTTACATCATTTCCTGTTTAAGTAGTGTATTTGTTTACTGTCTGTTTACTTTGTTTCGAGACATTTTCGAAATATGTGACAATAAAAAAGCTGTGCTGCTTTCGCTTTTATCCCACTTAAGAAATTCATGAAATAAGAAAAAAGGCTAACAAAGCCTTTACGGACAGTTGAACGAGGTGCATTCCTTGTATGAACTATAATATATGGTAAATGTTTTAAAATTTTGAACACTTTTCTCCTTCTGTTCTTTAAACAATTTGGTTATTAGGGCTGCAATTCACAAAATGATTCTCAGAATAGCAAACAGTTGAGTACCTTCTTAAGAAGCAGTTTGATCTGGGTTTGCGCTGTTTGTCTGTGCCTTTTTGGCAGGCAGCTAAATAAATACATAGATAAATGAGCAAATAAATAAAATAAAAAATAAATAAATAAATAAATAAATAAAATAATAATGAATAAATAAAGCTAGTGTTTAAAATTTCAAAACATCTACCAAGGACTGTGCAAGCCAAATTGCACGTTTGCTAGAGGTATTGTCAGCTTATACTTTTTCAATTGTACATAGAGCTGGTAGGGTCCACATCAATGCAGATTCATTGTCCCATAGACCATGTTACAGCAATGACTGTAAATACTGTGATAGATATGTGATAAATATGAGAGAAGATACTTTTCCAAAGTATACACTGAATTAGATAGAATAGAGAAAGAGACTAACGATGTTGAGAAAATGGATGGTGGTCAGGGTGACAGTCTACTTCAGTCTGTCACTCAACCAGAAAGTCTTATCACTGAGCACACTAATAGTGCTCCTTTGTTTGAGACGCAGGAAGATAGTCTTGGTGCTAGAGGGTTCATTATTTGTGACGACATTTAGGTGAGTGGTAGATTGGCGTGCACTTTTACTCCTTCTTTAGGACCTTGAGTAGCAGAGGTGCTCTCTTCAGAGATGACACATGGAACTCACCAAAATTGCTGGTCCTCACTTCACTCATACAATGTCAAATTGTGGTGGAGTAAAACTATCGATGAATGTCGTCATACACACATTGTTATTGCTGCACAATGACAGTAGATTTTATAGACGTTTGGCAAGATCTTTTTGAAGATGGACCTCTGATTGAGTGTTTGTTTGAGACTGGGATAATTCCTGAAGAGTTGCAAATTGCTCGTGTTGGCATGGCAATACTAATAGAAGGTGCTCACAGTGACAAGCCTATATATTTGGTATCCTTAGGAGCGTAGGTTTGAAATGATTTTCTAAACACACTTAGCAAAGGCATTTTTCAAGATGGTCACGAGTGTGGTTACAGTACCTGTAAAAACAGGATATGTTCGAATATTAGTCAACATTTTAGTGAATCTGACAAATCCACTGCTTCTTCTTTGAAGTCAGAGGAATGCTTAGATATTACATTGGAAAATATTTGTGATAAACAAGAAAAGATGCTACCTTAAAACTCCTTCTACAGTGGAAAAGGGAATTAGGAAAGGTCTTGTTGGTCTGCAGTATCACCATACTGCAAAGAGCTAAAACACTATTGACATGAATGGGATACTATACCCAACAAAAAAAGAAACGCACCACTACGATTTTCCCATTAAGATCTCATTTTAATACGAAAATGTTAATAGTCATGGAAAATTCATTTCTGATCAAATTTTACTAAAACTTAAATGTGACGTAGATGAGTATCTGTTCTTTCCCTGTGTAGGCACAAAACACATCAAGGCAAAGGGTAAAGGAGTTTTGGAAGCGTAAGTTCAATGCTACTGTCTACATGAAATTCCGAGTATGTTTTACATTAGCAAAGTATGAAAACGATATGCTGTCGTTATGTGAGACAACCAATGTGTTTACTGATGCTTTTTTGTTATTTCAAAATCCATTTTTCATCAGTTAGGATCATATAAATTGATTTAAACAATGTTGAAATCATTAAAGGTTTGTAAGGTTTATCTCCAGTGTGTAATCGTTATCCAAAGGGTAGTCACAAAACATGGGCTACCTAGTGTTCAATTATCGCGAATGATGAATTTAAAGATAGAATTTGCAAAGAATAAGTGTCTGGGTACAATTTGGTCTACTGAGATGAATCCAATTGCTTGAATTTATCCAAGAAGAGAGCATTATAAAAACGCTTAATTCCTGTGACTTTACAATTTGACCCCCGCTTGGTTCATGAACAATTTTCTTTAACACGATTTCGACGCCTGTTTGCAAAAGACGTGTGACGCAGCAGTACCTGACATACCTTTGCACTGATATAAACTAAATTGGCCTATCACTTGTAATCTTCCTGGGAGTCGAACAGTTCTAAGTGGTGCATTTCTTTTTTTGTCGGGTATATATAACTTAAAAAACTATCTTCTTTATAACAGACAGGAAAGGGGTGTTGGTAATAATGCTAAATATCTTTTTCTTGTACCTGTAATTTTAAGGAAGGAAGCTTTTGAGCAGTTGCAAGAATACATAACTGCAGAACATTTAGGTAGGACTAAAACATATAATAAAAAAGAAAAAGGTCTTAATGGTGTAACATGTATAAAGACGTGTCATATTGATGCAGGGTTTGTTCTACCTGTGGTTCAAGACATTCGACATATAGACATGCAAAAGCACGTGTGCTTCAATACGATATTGGTTAAACTATGGAATATATTGGGGAAGATATAAGTGGACCCTACCCAGCTTCAAACAGAGGTCACAAATATCTGATGGTGGCATTATGCTATTTTACTAAATGGATGGATGTTATTCCTTTGAAGACACAGGAGGCTACACATGTGTCCTCTAAATAAGTAGATCTATATCAGTATTTGGAGTGCCACTCCGACTACAAACATACTTAGAATTTCCTTTTATTGCAATAAATTAGATCTTCTACCACCTAAACCTTAATTCACTTTTAGAAATTGAAGAAAGGGGTCTAGGAATTCCATAGGAGATTTGTTTTTGCACCTGCAGACAAGGCTGCTAAAAATGTTGTGGTCGTTTGAAAAATGTACTACATTAAGACCTTAAAGTTAGAACTTGTACTGTCAAAACAAATGAGCATAACAGATTTGATGAGACGTCTGTCGTCGATAAGCATCGATGCCACATGGCGGCTAAGTTTGGTGTGTTTGTTGATGAGGATCATAGAAAGCTTTCTACGTAATACTGGTTACTTAAACCTCATAAACGGCCCTATAAGTCGCGTTTTATTGCTAATTCTAGTTCATGTCTATACTGTTGACTTCTTGCCTCACTGCGATTATAAACCATGTATAAAACTTTGTACAACAGTTTATGAAAGGAATGGTAAAAACTTTTTTGGGTCTATTAAAAGTTTCAGTGAGATTCTTAATAAATTAAAACCTAAAGGTTTCTAGCAACTAGTTTGTCTACATATGATTTCTCTACTCTCTATTCCACGTTGCCTCATAATCTAATCAAAGAATTAACGGAATTGATTGAAGAAAAAAAAACTTTAACAGAGAGGGTTCACTTTATTTGGCTTGGAATAAGAATTGCGCCTTTTTTTACTTTTGAACAACCTAAACAATATTTTGTTCATTTCTGCCTTGTGGTCACCTGTTGGAAAAGAAATGACCTCTTGGCTCTTGTTTGTGATGTTTATTGTGATTTTGTTACTTTCCCATTTTGTATCCTGGGTCAGGTGTGGTACTGGATTGTATCAATTCCCGATCCTTGCTGTCTTTTTTACATATCTTAATATTGATAATCCGTATTTTGAACATATGGTAGGCCAGATATGTCCCACCAAACAGCAATTAAATAAAACGAATAGCCCCATTTTTGGACTTGGACTTGTCCATTACGAATGGCAGAGCTTCATCTAAGATTTATGATAAACGGAACGATTTTAATTTGAAATAGTGAATTTCACATTTCTTGATGGAGATGGTCCTTGCTCCCCTTCCTATGGTGAATATATTTCGCAACTTATTCGTTTTGCGAGAGTGTGTTCCAATGTTGATATCTTCAACAACATAAACCTATTTTTTGACTGCTAAGTTATTAAAACCAGGTTATAGATATAATAAAATTCGAAAAGCATTTTCTAAATTATACCACAGACACTCAGAGTTGATTGTTGAATACAATATTGGTTTAAAAACTCTTCTGCAACAGGGCATATCAGAATCTATATTTTATGGTGATTTAGTTCATTAATTCAAAAGAATTGTTGGAAAACCTAATTTTAATGATCAATTCAAAAAAGTTATAAAACGTTATAAAAACGATGGATATAATTTGGATATCATGCGACAGTCTGCATGCCTGGTTGTAAACTCAATCACAGTTTTTAGCTATGGTTTCCTCTGTAATTGCACGACGGGTGGTCAGGCCTCAGACTCAATGACGGCTCTGACGTTGGTGCCTTATGCTTGGCCCATGGCTTAACTTGAGGTTTTTTTTAGCGCTCTGACTATCTGTGAGTCGTGAGTCCTTTTCTCTGTTCATCATAGTGCGTTAATGTTTCTCTACGATGATGCCATGCAATAGTTAGGAATCATCCATGCGAGCTAAACATGTTTTGTGCTTCAACAACAGCAGAATCTAAGGCAAAGATTTGGTTCCAGTAAAATGCATTTAAGCCCTCCAGTGACTTTGGCTGCTGTCTGTTCTAAGGCGGTGGTTCTGTTGTTGTTGATTCGTTGTTGATTGCTACTCCCATTTTGGGATTCTGAAATTGTTCTTTGTTTTGTTGTGCGTTGCTTCGCGTCCAATCTAGTTTTGCAATCATCTCAATGGGAAAAGAGAGCTGGTTGCTTTGCTTGGTTTGTCTTCCTGGTGTCTCGTGATTGTTGTGTGGCTCTTCCAGACGATGCCACTTGTTTGTCTACAATTTTTGATTGTGATATTTCCTGATCATACTCACTTACTATTTCTAGGTTCAAACTTTGAGTCTAAGGTCTTTGAGTTCAGAAAGTCTGCAAACTCCTTGGTATTGAGAAAATCAGAACCTCAGTTTGAAGACTCCCAGTCTGATGGAATTCATGATTTTGCACGAAAGCATCTGAATGTTTCAAGTGAAAGCATGAAGAGAAGATATGATGTTAAAATGCATAAAATAGCATATAAAGCAGAGGATGCTTTTTGGTATTATAATTCAAAACAAAAAGTTGGGTTCAATCCAAATCTACAAAGACGCTTGAAAGAAACTATGAATGGCGTTGACATTCTGAATGACGTATATTCAGAATTAAATCTGACTTGAAAGCAAAACCAGTGGTAGTCCACCATGATAAAGTAAGACAACATTTGGATGAAGACAATCCCACTTGGTTGTCCCTAAAGAATAAAAATTTAAAATTGTTGTTTACGGGCCGCGTAGCCCAGTTGGTAACGTGTCTGGCTACAGATGTGTGTCTGACTACAGATCCAGGGGTCGCGAGTTCGATCCCAGCCTGGTCCCTTACTTTCGTGGAGTTTTTATCAAGAAATAATTTATAACGTCATTCTCCTCCCTTCGGCTGAATCATTCAAGAAGGGTTGTTGTCAGTTACAAAGGAAAGTATGTGCACGAAGTACTGGTTAACCGCTTGTTCAAGCTTGCCCAGGAAAAAGTGTGGTTAGGTGAACTGACCGTCCCGCCTTGACCATAGCCGTTGACTTGGGACATAAACCAACAAAAAGACAAACAAAAATGTTGTTAATAAATTTCCACAGTTTAGAGTATAAAGTATAGCCGTGAAACATGTGTCAACTCACATATACTTGTTAATACTGTTATATCATTTTTTTACTGAAAAATGAATAATTTTTGCTTGAATAATAGTTAGTTTTATATTTATGTATGTAGTTGGTGAAACTTTTCACAACCGAACTCGCAAATAAAATTGTCTGATATGTTCGTTGTCTGACATGATTGTGGCTGATAAACCTCTTGCATACCTTCGACTGAAATAAAGAGAGGTTTTGGTCAGTTGTGTTTGAAAATCGCAGATTAATGTTGTTGATATGTGTGTTGTTTGATATGACTGTGGCTGACAAACTGTTGCAAACAATTGACTGAAACAAAGAATTTTATGTTTGAGTTTGAAAATTGCAAAATATAGTTTGTCTGATTTGGCTGTTGCTTTCCATGTTGCCAACGACTGATTGGAGGAAATATTTGAAGTATATACTGTGATTAATACACTGCTCAAAATATTTAAAGGAACACTGCGTATTTTGCCATTGATAACAATACAAATGCACTCATAGTCTGTCTCATAGCGAGAGTTGAATAAAACTTGGCAAAATCATGTCTTTCCTGCGATTAGTTTGGTTACCTATCAAGGATGATGGTTGTTGATAAAATGAAGTAATCCCTTTCCAGAAATATCCATGGAACGCTTTATGTAAAAATGTATTTTGTTAAAAATACCCCTTCTTTCAAAACTAAATTTTAAGACCAATTTTTCAATCAAGCACTACAACAGCATCAATGATGTACAGTCAATAGACTTTTAATGTTGCAGAAATCATTAGGTTACGCTATCAACGAATTTGGAAGATTCTGCAGAGTTCCAGAAAAAATAGTCCTTTTCAAGAATATTAAAAATTACAAAATTTGAGCCATGAACTTAAGCAGCGATTGTTTTATCAAAAACTTTTTTGATCGAAAGCTTTGCCTATCATAGCAAAATGGCAACAGAAACTGTTTTTCTGCCTTCTTGTCTAGCAAAATGCATTACTTGTCTATTGGACAGGGGTTAACATTATCACCTATGGAAAATTATCAGGTGTATCTTTAAATATTTTTAGAAATGTATATATGTGTATTAAGCTTGCTGATAGTAGATAAGCAAATGTTTTACTATTATATCTTTAAAAATAATTTGCCATCGTTCTAAGTTTGAACTGTACACAGTTTGTCACCTGCTTCACAGAATTATTGAAATACTACATAACTGGCGTTGCAGACTAGGTCTGCTGTAATATGCAAATATACTGAATTGACATGTTTTATGTTTTATAAAACTTTCTATAAATAGCTTAAAAACTGTTTGAAAATGGGTGACATCAAAATGTAACAAGGTTAAGAAGAAGACAATGATCAGGCTGTCTTATGCTTGCTTGTCTCATTAAAATTATACCCTAAGAGCACAAAACCTTAATGCCTGTATGCGGTTTCTGACTCTGTATTCAAAATAAGTAAGGGTGCAAAGATCAGGAATCGATACAATCAAGTACCACACCTGGCCAAGGAAAGGGAAAGTAACAAACTCACAGTTAGACACCACAAACGAGAGCCAAGAGGTCAGCCCTTTCCCAGCAGGTGACCACAAGGCACAAATAAAACACGTACAAAGGCAAAGCAAACACAAGACAGAAAAAAACATAAAAAATCCACAAAAGAAGCACCGCCTTGGAACGGTCAGTAAAATATTTTGCTAGAGGGCTTATACCGGTTTAGTGGTGCACCAACCTCACCCTTAGTTCAGATGTGGATCAAGACACATAGATGTTTGGTTTGCATAATGTCTATTTTCAGGGATTCAACTTTCTATGCAAGGTTTGTACGAACAAATACTTCAAGACTAAATGGGAAGTCCAGAGACACCTTCAGGACAAGCATACAGGGATTAGGTACCAATGTTATCTTTGTAAGCTGCTTTTGGTGCGTCACAATACAAGCATTTGTGCAACGTCACAGGAGATGACGTCTTCATGCAAAGGGAAGAGGTGTAAGCTGTGCTGAGGCCAAGGAGATGATGGTTAAGTTTATACGCGAAGTTCAGGATACAAAATGGAAGTGTGTGCCAGAGACCTCTAAGGAGAAGCCAAAACAGATACATTCTGAACCAGCGAAGGTGCCAAAGCCGCGTAAGGGCAGAAGAGAGCCATCGCCATTTCAATTTGAAGATCCCATGATAACTCTGGAAAAACCTCCTATCAAAGTAAAGCAGACAGAGTCATTCAGTCGGGATGAACCTTTAGAAGTAGAGCCTGTTGGAAAAGAACCTTAAGAAGCTTCACCTGAAATATGAAATAATATAAATGAAGCATCTAGTGTAAAACGAAGAAAAGGCCATCAAGTAGAAAAATAGACTGTAAAACGAACAGAGAAAGTTAAATCTAAAATAGAACTTGAAAAACAGACTGAAACAGTGAAATCAGAGTAAAAAAGAAAGAACTAAGACACCAAAAAAAGAGAAAGGAACAAAAAGTGTATCCGCAGAGAAAGACTAAAAAAGACTAGAAAAACTAAAAGGAAAGAAGAGGATAGAGAAAATCTGAGCATAAAGACGGATGGAAATAAATCAACCATGAGACAATCAGATATAGAAAATGTGAATGAAAATTAGGGAACATAGAAGAACATTGAGAAAGACAGTTCAATCAAATGAAACACCATAATGAAACATATTACAAAGACGCATGCAAGATGTATACCTCCAGAGAAAGTTCAGAGGTATAATCTAGAGGAGGAAGTTCCGAGGTATGATTCAGAAGAAGAAATAAACAGAGCTGTAGAAAGCATAATGGACACGCCTGAAGCTAAACAAACTATAGAAAGTGCAGCAGAAGTAATTAGTGAATGTACAATTGAGTTGATTACAGAAACCATATGCGAGGAAATCATTGAGGAAGTAGTGGAAGAAATACTGAAGAAATTGACATATAAAATGAAGCAGAACATATGATTAACGGCAGTATAGATAGGTAAATAAACAACATATCAAATGAATCAATGCTAGAGATAAAATTACAACATTTAGAACAGAAGAGGATAGCACAGAAGGAACCAAAATGGAAATTAGAAGAAACCTGCAAAGAACAAGATCAGATAGAAAGAGATGATAGAGCAGAAACAATACAGAGTAGACAGGAAGAAGATGTGACAGAGATTAATGATAAAAGCGAAGAACACCTAGAAATTAGATAAAAAGAGACTACAGATACAGATAAGAGAGAAGACATACAAGAGGTAATAAGAAAACAAAAGGAAGACAGAAAGTTGAAAATATCGAAAGGAGAAAACTGAGGGAAATAACCAGACTAAGAAATTATTTAAAAGAAACACAAGAAGGAAGAGTAAGATTTATACCTAACATAGGTGGTCAAAGATTCGCAACAAGCTGATTGACTTTTCAATAATGATACATCCATAAGAAATAATCAAAAAAAATTAAAAAGACCCCAACCACTTCAAAATCATTTTGAATTATTTAAGGGATTTATGTACTGCCCGTTGGTTGTTCTTCCAAGGGAAGGGGATACCTCCTAGAACTAAAGAATACATGTATCTTCTACAGACTGCAGGGACTAAAGGGTCTTGTAGATAAAAGACGCGCTGACCTTTTTGTTGGACAACATTTTTATTCGATTTGGCACCAAGCTCTATAGACAAGTTGTTGGGATTCCTATGGGCACTAATTGTGCTCCCCTGGTTGCAGATTTATTCCTGTTTTGTTATGAAAGGGACTTTATGATGTCTCTTTCTGATGATAAGCAGGCTGATGTTATTGATGCGTTTAACACTACTTCCAGATATTTGGACGATATTTTGAATATTAATAATGTTTATTTTGACAATATGGTTAGTCAAATATACCCTTCAGAGCTCCAACTTAATAAAGCCAATGCCTCTGATACCGAAGCCACATTTTTAGACTTGCATTTGTCAATTTCTTATAATATTGTTTCTACCAAAATTTATGACAAACGTGACGACTTAGATTTTGAAATTGTCAATTTCCCGTTTTTAGATGGTGATGTTCCTCGTTCTACATCCTATGGAGTCTATATCTCTCAACTCATTCGTTTTGCTAGAGCATCTAGCTATGTTGCTGACTTCAACACTCGCAATAAATTGTTAACTCAGAAACTTCTTAAACAAGGCTATCGGTATCATAAACTTCGCAAAACATTTTCAAAATTTTATAGACGATACTATGATTTGATTTCTAAATTCCAAGTTGGACTTAAATCTCTCTTGCGCCAAGGACTTTCAGAACCTGATTTCTATGGTGACTTGGTGTATAAGTTGAAGAAGATTGTTGGCTCTAATAATTTTTCAGCGCAGTTCATTAAAATAATTTCCCATTATAAAAAGATTGGCTATAACATTAATGTATTGCAACAGACTGCATGCTTGGTAGTCAACCCAATCACGGTTGGCAACTTTGCTTTCCTCTTTAATTGCACGCCGGTGGGTCGGACTTCAGACTCTATGATGGTTCCGACTTAAAGACTTATCTATTGATGAGATGGTAGGGGCCTGATGCTTTGGCTGTTTGTCGGGCCCACCGGGGTTTACCTGTTGGATTTCTTTTGCTCCAGTATTCAGTTTAATTTACTGTTGAGTCCTTATCCTTGCTTTATCTCCTTGTTATACCTTGATTTATATGTTTTAGGAGATGATGCATTGATAAGTTAGGGGTCTTTCATGCAAACCAAATATCTATGTGTCTTGATCCACATCTGAATTAAGGGTGAGGTTGGCGCCGTTAAACCGGTTTAAGCCCTCCAGTAAAATATTTTACTGACCTTTCCAAGGCGGTACTTCTTTTGTGGATCTTTTATGTTTTTGTTCTGTCTTGTGTTTGCTATGTTTTGTGCGCGTCTGTTTATATGTGCTTTGTGGTCACCTGCTGGGAAAGGGCTGACCTCTTGACTCTCGTTTGTGGTGTCTTCTGTGAGTTTGTCACTTTCCCATTGGTATCCTGGGTCAGGTGTGGTACTTGATTGTATCGATTCCTGATCTTTGCACCATTACTTACTTTGAATATTTGGTCGATATGTATGGCCTTGAGTGTTGAAAGGTGTAAATATTTTTGTGGTTCATTTTGGGTGAACCACAGTTTGTGGTTTAATTAAAATTGAACCAACGTTTATAATTTATGCAAATGAGCTATTCTTGACTTTTCATAGTGTTGATCTGCCACTGATCAGCAGTTTTGTGGTCTATTTGTGTGCTTCAACTATAGATATATCAAGTTATATGGTTCATGTAATTGGACCAGTCGGCATGGTTTGGTCAAATGCCAGATAAAAGTATACAGTCATGGACATTTGACAGCCTCAGCTGTAAACTTTTAGTTTCTTTATTTATTTTGCCATGGCATATGACCCGTGGCATGAGATTTCCAACAATGTGGTTTGTGTGACAAGCAAAGGGTCAGACCAGCCTGCGCATACGCCCAGTCTGATCAGAGTCTTTGCTAGTCGTTTGAATATTCTATGACTGTTAAGCTTCTGTCCGAACAGCATTTGGAGTTCCTAAGCTTATAAGGAGGCTGCACAGGCTCGTCTGAGTCTATTTATGTCAAAATGCCACGAGTTGGAAATCAAGTTGTTATGAAGCAAAGTCTGTAGTGCATTTGCAGGGACTAGTATAAATGTCTGAGATGATTGCCAGCCTACCTACTAATGCGGAAGATACATACTCAAGTGATGAAATACTGGTATGGATCAACATAATTACTTGTTTTATATATGATCCATGATTGCTTACGGTAATGTAAGAGTGAATACTTAATTTCAAAGTAATAAATATGGACATAATAGAGGCATAACAAAGCAGTTAGAAGTGTTATAAAAGGGTGGGATACAACATGGATATCATGCGACAGTCTGTATGCCTCGTTGTCAACCCCAATCACAGTTGATAGCTATGGTTTCTTCTTTAATTGCACGACGGTGGGTCAGGATTCAGACTTCATGACGGCCCTCACGTAAAGCTTTAATCCGTTGGTTGGTGTCTGATGCTTGTTGTTGGCTGGGCCCACCGTAGCTCAACTTGGTCAGGCCTTACACTAAATGACGGCCTTCACGTAAAGCTTTAATCCGTTCGTTGGTGTCTGATACGTGTCGTTAGCTGGGCCCAGCGTAGCTCAACTTGAGGTTTTCTTAAGCTCTTACAGTCTGTGAGTAATGAGCCCTTTTCATTGCATCATCATAGTCTGTTGATTTGATTTGCTTGTTTCTCTGTGATGATACACGTACATTGCATTAGTTAGGAAGCCTCCATGCGAGCTGAACAATTTTGTGTTTTAACAACTACAGATTCTAGGGCTAAGATTTGGCGCCAGTAAAATAAATTTAAGCCCCCACCCACCCCCATCCCCGGTGGCTTAGGCTGCGGTCAGTTCTAAGTTGGTGGTTCTGCAGTAGTTTCTCTTTTGTTTAATGTACTTCCCATTGTTTGTATTAGTTCTGTGTTTGTCTTTGTTTTGTTGTGCATTACTTTGTGTCCATTCTAGTATTGCAATCATCTTGAAGAGGAAGAGAGAGCTGGTTGCTTTATTATTATTGTTTTACAGATGTGTTGTTACTATAAATGTACTGCGGCTCTTCTTCACGGTGCACACGTGAAGCGGGTTGGTCTACAGTGTGTGATTGTGGTATTTCCTGATCATACCCACTTCCTTTTTATAAGGTTGGGTCTGCACAGTAGTCTTTGATGATCTACCTGTAATAAAAAAGGAATGAATTAATAATTCAGATAGCACATTGGCCTCAACAATACTAATCATGATGATTTTAAGTACAACAATTTTTGAATAGGTGTGTATCAATATTGTCTATTAGGTAGTAAAATTGCCTTTTACTATCTGAAAGACTGGTATGGATCTATAATGTATCATCACTGATTGCTTCGGGTAATGTAAGAGTGAATACATAATTTCAAAGTAATAAATATGGACATAATAAAGGCATAACAAAGTAGTTTAAAATATTAAGATTATACCAGTCTGCTCAAATTTTGAACATTAACTATTTGCAGGACTACAGCATTTAATTTTACTTTGAACTGAGTGTTGCAGTTTTGTAAATGTTGTTTCCAAGCTAATGCTGGATTGCAATTATACAGGGAGTACAAACAATTTGATTGGAGTGTTTTTCCATGATGATACATTGCATTAGTTAGATGGCCTCCATGCAAGCTGAACATTTCTTCAACAACAGCAGAATCTAGGGCGAAGATTTGATACCAGTAAAATGCATTTAAGCCCCCCTCGGTGGCTTAGGCTGCTGTCCGTTCTAAGGCGGTGGTTCTGTTGTTGTTGACTTTTTGTTTATTGTAACTCCCATTGTGGGAGTCTGTGATTGTTCTATGTTTTGTTGTACGTTACTTTATTTCCATTCTAGTATTGCAATCATCTTGATGGGGAAGAGAGAGCTGATTGCTTTGCTTAATTTGTCTTCCTGGTGTCTCGTGGTGGTTGAGCGGCTCTTCCTCGCGGTGCCACGGGGTTGTCTGCAGCTTGTGATTGTTGTATTTCCTGATCATACTCACTTACTATTTTTGAAGTAAAGAGCTTTAAAAAGGATTGTTGTGATAGCTTACATTCCACCCTGATTGTGAAAGTTTGAAACAGAATGCCACCTATAAGAGCAATGTTGGGCCCTTCTCATTCTTATAATCACAATATTTACATTCTTTTCACCCCCCCCCCCCTCATCTTGTTCCTTAACTCTGACTTTAGGTGGAAATCTCTTAACGCCTAAACTTATTACTCTGTTAGGAGAAGTTGGCACATGCTGAATTTTTATTCTTTATTTGAAGATATAATTTCCTGTATTGTGGACTTTCTTTTTTGGATATACATATATATATATATATATATATATATATATATATATATATATATATATATATATATATATATATATATATATATATATATATATATATATATATATATATATATATATATATATATATATATATATATATATATATATATTCTTAACGCGTTTCACTACTGTGTAGATCTTCAGAAGACATTATTTTAAACGACGTCAGCGTCTATAGCAACAACGTTATTAAATACAGGAAATGACGTCACAAGTATTATAATGTAATAGTAGGTTGAAATGTTGTGAAAAAGATTGACAGATTTAAGAATTCTAAATGTTTTTATTCAATTTTGGTTTAAAAAAGCCAAGCCAATAAAATGTTTTTCTTTCATTTTGCGTGCGGAGACGCAATCGGTCTGCATTTTGTAAAGTGGCATTTCTCGGTCTGCATTTTGTAAAGTGGCAATTCTGCCACTTTACAAAATGCAGACCGATTGCGTCTCCGCACGCAAAATGAAAGAAAAACATTTTATTGGCCTTTTTAAACCAAAATTGAATAAAAACATTTAGAATTCTTAAATCTGTCAATCTTTTTCACAACATTTCTACCTACTATTACATTATAATACTTGTGACGTCACTTCCTGTATTTAATAACGTTGTTGCTATAGACGCTGACGTCGTATAAAATAATGTCTTCTGAAAATCTACACAGTAGTGAAACGCGTTAAGAATTAAATTAGAAGAATAAACAAGGCGATTTTTTATTCTTTATTTGAAGATATATATATATATATATATATATATATATATACTCAACAAAAAAGTTAAGGAAAATGTGACCATTTTTCTTTATAATGACACTTTATCTGGGTATGTAGCGCACATAGCAGCTTAGTAAATCCATTTCAAAGTTGACTGGTCTCCACTCCATTTTTCGCAAAATTCAATTTACGGAGCAAACAGGTTTTCATACATTAACGTTCGCCATGTCCCTCGGGAGATGGAGATGTTTAAAACCTAGGACGACAGATCAGGTGCATATAGAGGGACACTTGATCAGTGAAGTGTACATTGATGAGGTGTTGAGATATGTTGTCCTGCTTTTTTGTGCGAAAACCAGTGACAGTACCAGGCCCAGGATGACAATGCCAGAAAACACCTCTCTAGATTCAGCAAAAACAATGTTGTGTTCATCAGAAATGTCTAAAATTTTAACATGTCTATGGCAAATTTGGACAGAGGGTCCAAAGCTTAATAATAGCATAAAGAACCCCCCAGCTTCTCGATGCAGTGTTGCATGAAATATTGATGCTGATCCTTCAGCACCAAATTACCAGTATTCAGAATATGCGAAACCAGCGCTAGTCCTAATTTGCCGCTGACTGGGGACACACTCGTTACTGATGAAGGCATTTTCATCTTCGAAATGTGATGTTTAAGGCTATCAATTAATGACATTCAAAGGAATTGCATTCCAAGCTTTGAAAACTTGCATGTTTTTCATGTGTTTATGATGGAATACTCTGTAGTCATTTTTGGGAAAAATGACTTTGACCCCTTGGCTACTTGCCACTGTGCCACAACAAAGGTTTTGGTATTAGCAAACTAAAGTAAACATTTTTCTCAACCGATGACATGTATCTAAACAAAGAAATAAAGGTTGAATAATTGTTTGCTTTAGTGTTCTTTTGTTGCATGGTTTTCTGAGATTTCCTTAACTTTTTTGTTGAGTGTATGTTCCATAGAATGAATGTGGGAATCTAGGGTTCATTTGTCTTTGCGTTTCTTGTAAATTGTGCTAAGGCGTCTGCTTGCTCCAGTTCCACATATATAGGAACGGGGACCTATACGTACAACAGTCTACCTTGTAGGACGTTTATAACGCACTAAACGTACTTGTTCAGGACTGGTAGACTGTTGATAGGCATTAGCGAACATTGTGATTGTATTTTGATTGTATTTGGCTGAGTTTGGGCATTCCACTTATGTAAGTGAAATCATAGTTGCAGGAGCGTGAGGAAACCTAATGTTTTTTTTTATTTATTGAATTATCTTAATGAGTCATTCTATGAGTCTATGGCTTTATTTATAATTCATAAACGTAATTATAGATCAGTGATTTTTTCCACCTGTATAGGCGAAGGTTCCACCTTTATAGGCGAGTGTTCCACCTTTATAGGTGAAGTTCCACCTAAATAGGTGAAGACCATAACTTACCCCACAGTCTAACTTATAACACTTTGTCTAGTTTACTGAACCTACTGGTTCAAGACTTGTAGATTGTTGGTAGGCAGTAAGGACGTACAGGGGATCTACATCCAAGACCGTCCAAGCTCCAGAGCAGTCTTCAGAGCTGTGGGTTTGATTCTGGGACCCGCATATTATTGGGAAATGCTATTCCAGATGCACGGCGCCTCAGACCAGAATGACCTCAGACCATACCACGTTTGCTGACTCGCGGAATGTTTGCCGTCCTTTCGCCTTCGAAATTATAAACTTTAAGTAAATAAATCATCAAACTATTCGGATGAACGTTTATTGATTATTTGAAAGTCTCGCATGCCATCAGCTTAAGCCAAATATATATAGAATTACATGCTAAAGTTTAAAATTTTAATAGTTTAGGGGTAGGTAGCTTTAAATGTAACAATAATGACACTCTAATGGGCCCAAATAACTTTTATAAACATAAATATAAGTAGGGAATGGTATGCTCTTGTATATTACATGAATATTTGGCCAATTTGAATAAAGTACTATCTAAACAACCTTATTTACATTTTATTTTATTTTAAAAAATGAAGGGTAACGTATATGTAGTAAGACGCTATAACAGCCAAATACCCCAACCTCCATAGTGGTAGGCATGTTTCTAAAAGCAAATTTATGCTAACATATGATTTTAATCGCAAGGCACACGCGATTTTTCCGAATAATATTTCTGTACCCAATGTTTTTTTTTCCTGTCCACTGACATCAAATCGACGTGACGTAATATTGAAGTCCATATTGAATTGGATTTTCATTTTGGTCCTCCAATAGACGTTTTCAACCACTTCTCCGCAATAAACAACACAGAATGCGATTAATTTAGGTGTAGACAACACTAGCAGATATATAAGCTCTTTGATTCATGTGAAAAGACGGTACATTCTATGACGCCACTTTGATGTTAATACTGCAAGAAAAACAACAACATATATTTCCTTAAATAGAGTATATCTTTCTACCTGAAAATCGACAGGAGTCAATTTTACCATAAAATGCACACGGGAGCCAAAATTTCGACACAGCGGCTTACACTACTAAAAAAGTATTTTTTAAGTTCAACTAGTGGTGTATTTTAGCTGCATACTGTATACATACCATTGCAAATGGATATTAAGCTACAGGTGTGTACAAAATTAGTGACTAATGGGCTTTTATAATAATTTGCTTTTGAGCATTTTGACAGCCTTCCCCCATTTGACCAATTATGCCCTTTTTATATGATGTGTGTAATGCAAAACTACCCCGGATAAGTTGCGGATAGTTCGAGGTATTAACCAACTACCTTTACCAAGGAACGTATGATTTTCTTTGAAACTTGTATCAGGACTTTTTATTGGCAATCCTTCATTAAGACTATCCGAGGCGGGGTCCGAGGTCCTTGGCGGTATTAAACTATCTCATAACGAATAACAAAAGCGCAAATAAGGGGCGCGATTGTGTAGGCTAATCTGTTCCGCAATGAAAGTTGTGAAATTATTTCACTTGCGAACGAAATAGATGCCATCCATTGAAGAAGAACCAATAAACGACGTGTACTGCATCAGTCGTCGTCAATATCAGCGCTTCCTGAACATCCTTTATTGGGGATGTCTCAGTGGCGCAGTTGGTGTCTGGTGTCTGGTGTAGTGCTAGGCGGTGTTGCCGAGGTCGTGGGTTCGAATCTCGCTAGAGGCAAAATATTTACAGCATCTATATCTCTTCGTATCTATCTTCTGTCTGAATCTGCATCAGTTTCTGATCCTGTGTAGCTCGAAAGCAATTATGCTTGTGAAATGAAATTATATTTCCGCACTTCTGATATTTATCTAATTTCACTTGTATCCTTGGATCCATCAGGCTTTCACTTGCGAACGAAATAGATGCCATCCATTGAAATTGAACCAATATACGACGTGTACTGCATCAGTCGTCGTCAATATCAGCGCTTCCTGAACATCCTTTTTGGGGAAGTTGGTAGCGTCGGTGTCTGGTGTAGTGCTAGGCGGCGTTGCCGAGGTCGTGGGTTCGAATCTCGCTAGAGACAAAATATTTACAGCATCTATCGGCTCAGTTGATTCACTATATCCCTCCGTATATATAAATATAAATATATATACTATGGGCGCATCGACCGGGGGGGGGGGGGGGCGAAACAACTGAACTCAAGCTATTAGTTAAGTTTTAGAACTAATTTTTCGCAATAACTTTTTTATATCAATTTTAGCAAAATGTGGTCGCGATGAAAAGTATTCAGGAACATCTCAGCCAACTTCTCCAAATGGTTCCAACATCCTAGATGCTGCAGGTTCCTCTGTGCTTAGATGCACTCTTTGAACATTTTAAGCAAAGCGCAAATAAACCGAGTCCAAGATGTCAGTCAAAAAGTTACAATGCACAATTCAATGGCTTGTCCAAATATAATAGAAATCGCGCCTGATTCGTTCGTGCGTTAAGCTAGTGGGGTCATCTCAAAACCGTTCTTTTTTACAGCACGTGCATAAGAGAAAAATTGTATGTTCTTTACTGGGTCCCCTGAAATAAATTGGCATATTCTCCGTTACGCCTAACTCACAAAATGTCACGGTTTTCTAAGAAGCGAATAAAACACAAGAAATATGCATATTCTAGTAAGACTCTGCTCATGAACACACTTAACACACTGAATAGAATTACCCCGCTCCCCAGCATACAACCGTATTCCTCAATCGAAGTCAAAGGGGGCATATTGTAACTGACCCATCAACATTAATGGATTCTAGTTCAGTGGTAAGGTCTCTAATTGGCCTTTTCGTTTTTAGAAGCAATTCGGTATCCAAAGTGTATCAACGTCGTGGAATTTTGGAAGTAGCTTGATCGACGGGGAGTTTGAGAATGAACAGTACAAGACACTGCTGCTGTTAGCAACTTGTTGACCGCGATGGTGAACAAGTAATTCTACAAGTACTAAATTGCATTACTGAATCACGGTCGCTTCCCTTGGGTAAAAAAAAACAATAGAAAACCACATTGTACATATACCTATATATTGACTATAATGTGTAGATTGTGCAACGCTCCGGTGTGGTCTAGTGGTTAGGATTCCTGGTTTTCACCCAGGCGGCCCGGGTTCGATTCCCGGCACCGGAACATACTTTTTTTTTTTTTTTTCCTATGCTTTTTCTTTTTTTTATCAGGGTCCAGAATTATATCCGATATACGATACTTTTCTAGTGCATTGTATTCTGTAGATTTTTTTCGGCTTGGTAGCCCACAGAAATAGTACCTTTTTTGCGCTTTCTGTGCACTATAGGGTAAATGTGTGCTCCATTGGGCTTTAAATGGGTTGTCATGCTAATGCTGTAAAAAAAGTTGCAGAAAAATGTATGGGCGGACTATTTTGTTACAGACTTCCCAGTCAACTCCCCGAATACGTATGGCGCCAGTCGGTTTTCAGCTTGAATTTTTCACTGTCGAGAATGCCGAGACAACGGGATTATCAAGGTAGGTTTTGTAAGGTGAATGATCTTGTCACGCACATGCAGAAAAAAAAATCGAATTATATTTAGAGGCTCGAAAGCTGTCTTTTTTATATGGAGCTGAATGGAGCCGATTAACTGTGCACCTAACCCTGAGGAAACAGAAGCAAAGTAGCCTCGAAATCCCCAAACGGATAAGCTTGCAAACAGTGAAGAACCAGATGAAATGCCGTGCTAGGACACATTTCATCTGGGTCTGCACCGTTTGTTAAGATAAAATCCAAACGATCCAATATTTTTGGAATTTTCATCTGTATTGTGGTTGTATTGCAATCGTATTCAGTGTTGCTTTGTATACTATACTTGTCATAAATTATACAAATAAACTAAAATTTAAACCTAAAACCTGTGACCGCTCACTTCCCAAACTTTATGGAACAGTCCATTTGTCTACAAAGGGTTAACGTGCAACAATATTGCAAATTAAACACTGCCCTTTGCACTACATTTTGTATTTTCGCAAGCACTGCCTTATAGAAGGCAACTAGTCGTAAGGTAAGGTATTTCAGAGATTATGTATGTGCAAACATACTTTGACAGTTGAAAGATGATAATACTACATTAGCATGATTAGCACATCCTCTGTTATAATTCATTTAGCCTCCACGAGAGAAAAAGTGAGTATGATCAGGAAATACCACAATTTCAAACTTCAAGCTGCAAAACATTTATAGTTACACTGAGACATCCAAAGCAACCAGCTCGCTCTTTCTCGTCAAAATGATTACAAAACTAAAAAGAACATAAAGTAATGCATATTAAAACAAAGATCAACATAGAACCCCAACTTAGCAATAGAGACTACCTAGATTATTGAATTTTTGCATGTAGCAAGTTTGGATTTTGTTCTTTCTAGAGAGTGCAAAAGACAACGCAGAAGACCAGACTGCACGGGTGCACAGCCTGGTCTGCACTTTTGTTTTTCGCATGTAATAAAATAGGCGGCCAAGATCGTATTGATCCAAAAACCCTTTCAGTGGGGCTTGCGACCAGCCAGTTGAGCTACAGAGACGAGTCAATTTCGACAAAATGGAAATACAATGTATATCATATGAATGGCATAGGTGCTAGTCAGACTGCGCTGATGTGCACACGCATCTTTTTCATTGTTTTTCGAAAACAACAAAAAGGTTTTCATCACGGAAACACTTCTGTGTACAGTAGTAATCCAAATCAAATTCTCTATTTTTGTATCATTGATGAGATAGCTTAAGAAAAATAAAGTACATGTATATGGGAGGAATGGAAGATGTAGTCATATCATGTAGTTAAAAGATGTTTTATATGAATAAAATACTCATCGCATCAGTCTTTTTGTGTCTGAGCACTTTCGTGAATCGCAGAGACTGAACGAAAGTCCTGCCACCGAAAGAAGTGACCGCCTTATCCTTAAAATAGCTGAACATAGTTTCATTTGAAATAAACATGTGTTTATCCAGTAAGCATTTAAAAGTTTTAGATAACAATTGGCTAATTCAGATCACCGATATGACATTGGAATCAAAGGTCAAGTTCATATCTATACTAAAATCTGTCTTGCAGCTCGTAACGCGACTCCTCTCCTTTTTTGACCGAGGATGTTCAAATTTGGCACAATGATTGCCAGGCTATAGTGTGTAGATGGCAATAGGTTATTCATATCACTTATATGACCTTGGAGTCAAAGGTCAAGGTAAAATATACGTATACGCGAACTCCTCTTTCATTTTTCGACCGAAGATATTGATACATGTATGGCATAATGTCTGTCTATGTGGTATAGATAACAATGGGCTTTTCAGAACATTGCTATGACATTGAAGTCAAAGGTCAATGCTAAATATACTTAAAACCTGTCCACGACTCGTAAAGCGAGTTCTACCGAGGGTGTTCATATTCACGTCCCAGTCAACAGCTACGGCCATGTATAGACGACCAGTTAACCTAACCACACTAGTGCTTTACACTAAGCGGTTAAAGAGTACTTTGTACACATACTTTGGCTTGTTGTTTAGGTGCATGAGCACCTAAACACAATATATAAGGTGAGAATTGGAGCTGTACCATGGAGGAGCATGTGACCAAATGTAACCAATCATGGGACCTCTGTCTAAGATTAAACTGATGTCATTTGTAAATATAGATTTGTCATTTTCTGGTTTCCCAGTCTATCTTGAAATTCTGATTGCATCATGTCCTTCAAAGATTGACCTAGGCCGACCTGGTATGACATTTAGCCACTATTCTGCTGAAGAGAATAATAAGACAGTTGGTCAGTCAGAAATCCAAAAAAAAGGGAGCTTATTAAAGCACAGATAACATGAAATTATACAAGTTACACGATGCATGGATTTTGAAGAGGCAAATAGTCAAGTAGATTCTTTATGTGGTGCCTTACCCAGAGATGATTTGCGAATGCATAAATGCATAAGGTCTGACATCTCTAAGGTCATGTACCAGATGAAATGTACATGTATGGACCCTTTGCATGCTAGTCCTACTGTTAACCTTTCAGACCCTAATCAGACTAGCAAAATGTTGGTTGTCATCCAACTCCAAACTGTTCGACATACTTATGGTATTGGATGGTACTTTAAGTCTAGACTGGTATCAGTCCTGAAAACAAATTGATACACCAGAAAAAATAAGAGTATATTTTATTTTTAGTTGGAGGTATTAGACTGGCCCCAGTCAAGACAGAAAAATCCCAATTTTCCATTCAAGCACTCTTACTAAATGATTGCAACCTTTTGAGTGTGCTAACAGATACAATTATAATGACTAATTTGTTCAGTGGAATGGAACAGTTTGTATAATTTTGGTAACAGGCATTTTGAGGATTCTAATATATTTCTCTGAAGTTATTTTAAAACAAAAGATAATCCTCTTTTAGCTATCCTAGGTTAGGACTTTCTTTATGCGTCTGTTCATCATCAGTGTCATCAATATATACTGACTGACAAAAGAAACGCTATAGGTAAAATTCTAAGCCATGTCACATCAATGTTTATACATTAGGTAATAAATGTAAATTTGGATTATTTTTTACTTTTAAATGCATGTTAATGTTGTACCTCAAAATGTACCGCAGAGGAACAGATAAGCCGCTTTTGTGGGGTATTTAAGCAATTAAATTTGTGAAAAAAGCAATTGTTTTCAAATGAAGGGGTAACAAAAAGGAATTAAATTTTGGAAAAAGCAATGGTTTTATAAATTAAGGGGTAGCGAAAAGCAATTAAATTTTGGAAATGCAAAAGAAAAAACAAACTGATCTAAATATGAATATATCCCATGTTAGCACACTTAGTGTGGTAGCCAGTTCAAGCCTTTCTTTTGTTGTGATGTTACTAAGTCTCCTTTGAAGTTTGATACATTAAGCAAGTCATTTGTCAGTTACTGGCTAAAGTATTTGCATAAAGTACTTAGTAACTCAATCTGTATGTTTCTTCCATTACGAAAACTAAGATTATTATTTAAATTATTAACTAAGATTATTAGGTACTTTAATTATAACTTATAAATAAGCAATTTCAAAAATCTATGTGGGGTAAAAAGATATTTTAAGCAATTGTTTTTGGGGAAAAGCAATTCATAAAAATCGTGTGGGGTAAATACCCAAATGAACTGAAAGCTTATCTGGACCTCTGTACCGTCCGAGAAAATTAAATGGGTAAAATCAAAACATGGAAAATTGATGTGTGGTGTATTGAAAACAAAAACATCAGTATTTTTAGGGAGCACACAAAATTTTGGTACTTTATTGTTTGGTAAAACCCTATAAAACCTGCCCAGCGGCTTAAAGGTCTAGATTTTGGTCAGACATTTTCTACATGTAGTAGCGACGGTTCATTCCAAGAGCTCATGCTCGATAATACAATCTGTACAAATAATCTTTTCAAACACCTATTCTGCCATTCTGCCTCGGACCCAGTATAATTGGGTCTGAGATTCTGCTGACTCTAAGATTTGTTAAACAAGACCTATTATAATAATAATAAAAGTAAAGGAATGCTGTCATAAACACAACCTATTTGCCAAACCTAAACTATTGGCGGCTTTTTAAAAGCAGCCAACTTGTAACTGACAACAGCCCTTCTAGAATCAGCAAAATGAGAAAGACCGATTGCGCTACTGTATGTTAACCAACGATATTTGGTACCCAGCTCGTTGTTCGACAGCGCTTAAAAAATAGTCTGAGCACGGCATAAAGGTTCGGTCAAAACCTGAATTTGATGTGTGATTTGCACAAAGATTATATATACGGCCGGCCACGGCCGACCGTAATAACATTTCACGTTTGTACCTAGAACATATCATAATTTGTCAGGTCCACTAGTGTAGGATCATATCTAATCAAACAGAGCAGCCCCTGATCAGGCAGCTCATACCAGAGATGCCTAATCTGGGTCTGCTCTGTTTACAAAAGTGTTAAAGGGCATCTCTATGAGGTAAATGGTTAACACAGATGCAAAATACCCAATATGTATGTAAAGCGTGCGATTATTTTGCTGTCGAGTATATCTAATGAGCAAGTACTGCTATGCCAACCAAGAATGACAGTGACGTCATGTTTTGTTTACAAAGTTATCGGGGACTTATAATCGATAGATCGCTTTTGTATTTATCCTATCCACAAGTGATATATCGATTCGTGTTGCTCAAGTGGAGTGTACAAATCTATGTTTTACTTAACAATTGTAAACTAAATATCACGTCACTGTCACTCTTGGTTGGCACTACAGTAGATTGTTAGCTCCGTGTGTGGTAACGAAATGAGGGAGTAAAATTTAAGTTCAGACATGTCAGAAGAAAATAAGAAATAACAAAAACAGTGACCAATATTTTGGTTTATGGTCAGCGATTTATTTATTTTTATCTTTTGTGTGTTTGTTTTATTTTTGCTGCGCCACCGTATTGTAAATCGTAATTCAATTGTCCGTGCCATAAAACAATTTTAAAGAATTCATTATTTATCTTTAGATCTATAATTATTTCTTGGGGAGACATTAACAGCAGAATGATAAGCTTAAACAATTTCATTTATTTTCTTGCCCGCGGTTTTGTCGATGTTATCACGGAATTATCCAACATTTCAAAAATGGACATGCCTAAGAGCCTATTAAAAACATTTGTTGTAATTTATGTATGTTGTCCAAATATTTAGAATTTCGGCCTAAAATGTAGTTTTTGGAGCTTATGACGTTGCCAAGGTTACTCTTTGAACTATCAATTGACAACGCGACGAAACCACTTGAGCATGTCGGTACACGAAAAACAATTAGCAAAAAAAATTGGAGAATGGCAGCTCGTCGTTATCTACACTGTCATCATCTGTAATAAATCTTTGCATGCATGGTTTTGTGAGTCGTCTACATTTTTTTTTTGTTTTCAAAAACAGCTATTTCAGTTGTCAAACTGTTTGGAAACTGTTTACAAAGGTTATCAGCAGCCGTCAAAAATCGCCGTAGCAAGAATGTTGGCTTAGGAAACAAGTATAATAAGAATATACCTTGAGGTACCAACAGACCCTGTTGCACCATGCCGGGGATTTTTGTAGACATACATTTTCTGAAACCCCATTCAATTTATTAGGGCAGCTCATGATATTTGGTTTCTTACTTAGCTTAGAGCAAATATCTCTAGAGCCAGTGTGCATGTTAAACCCATTTATGCCGAATGGAATGTTCCATCTTTATCAATTGGACCCGTCCACCGTCATTTTTAGGGTTGAAGGGTTGTATTTTTCATTTGTATTCAAATTTTATAGAACATTCTGTAAGCAAACAGCGGAGACCTGATCAGACGCCGCGTACTTTGAGCACCTAAAACATATGTTAATACTGCTGATAGGTAAGGAAATATTTACAATTTTACGCACAAAACTTTTGTTTATCTGAACCTATTTACTACTATTGCATTTTGCTACGTTTGCTAGAGCAGTCAACTGCCACACGACAGCACGAACACAACCAAAGTTAAGCAACTAGCTCTCTACCCAGTGAGATGGTCGCAAAATCCGAAAGGACACCTTCCAAGCCTCGCAATGCACGACCACAGGGAAACAACCAAACAAACACACCACGACAAAACATAGGAAAGGGCATCCAACTACCTGATAGCCAGAGCCAAAGAAACCCCTCAGTCGAGCCACAGGCCCAGCCACAGACAATTTAAGCACCAGGAACTGACCCACTGATGAAAGCACCAGGCCAGGGCCGTCACCGAGTCAGAGGCACGACCAACCATCGTGAAGCCAATGAGTAAACCACAGCCACAAATCACGACTTCGCCCTCAACCCGGCAGTCGTACAACACCGACGCCAAATCCCAACCCTCCACAATGCTCGAAGATCCACCTGATCGGAGAAGGACAAGAAGGTTCCAAAACGACATCTCCAAACCCATAAAACAAAAATCAATAAAATGCTGGCTCCAATACGCCCGTGGACAGAAGCATTCAAGCCAACATCCCACCAAACGACAAACCCCGATTATCTGCGCAAAAATGCTTTATGAAGTCCAACAGTCAAAAACCGGTCCCCCACAAGTGGAAAAGCTGCGAAACACACACACACACCACAAGAAGGAGAGCGAGGAACATCCCTATCTAGAAATAAGAAATTAACCACCACTGAATTAAAATCATTCCGCCCACCGCAAACTCTGGACGAAACCATGTCACATGCCATTAACAAGCCAAAGCCACAAAAGGGGCCTAAGCATCAAAATAATATGCTTTATCTAACTGGAAATCACCATCAGACTCACCATTTATTCAACATTATATAAAACATATCTGGGATGAATAATATATAATATGTTTATTAATTGCATGTACACATCAAACTTTCACATCAAATATATCGACATTTAAGTATTTGGTTTCTGGATGCTGTTTTCAAATATTCTTTTTCATATTTTGTTGTGCTTATGCCCTTTTAAAATTAATGGTTGCATGTATGGAATTATTTCAGTTTCAAGATTTATAATATATAATAGTTAATTGGATATTCGTTCAGCATAGAAGATGAGAATTAAGCCAGTTTTTCACCTAGCACTAATACTTGAAATACAGTTTTTATCATTTTTTAGAAATAACTGGTTTCTTTTGTGCTATCATAATAATTTTGACCATATTTGCATATCGTCATTGACAATTTATAACATTTAGTTTGATATATAGAAAGCCACATCTGGGTTCAACCATTACACTTCAATTTTGCGAAAACATTTTACGAGAAAGTTGAATAGTACCCTACGGTTACAAAAGTGAGACTATTTTGCCTAATACCACAATCAAAGCTGGCACCCATGCTCAAAAGGTCCCATATACTGTACTTAACTTTGATACAAGCCTAAGTTGTAGTAGTGGTTGTAGAAAAGTTTTTTTACCCTATGGGTTTATGATTTGTACCAAAAAATGTCATTTTTGGCAGCAAGTTCCAATTAAATCACCAGAAACATATTGATATTTATGTTCTAAAAGTAAGTAAGGGTGCAAAGATCAGGAGTCGATACAATCAAGTACCACACCCGACCCAGGATACCATTGGGAAAGTTACAAACTCACAGTTAGACACCACAAACGAGAGCCAAGAGGTCAGCCCTTTCCCAGCAGGTGACCACAAAGCACATATAAACAGACCCTACCATCTCATCAATAGATAAGTCTTTAAGTCGGAACCATCATAGAGTCTGAAGTCCGATCCACCGGCGTGCAATTAAATAGGAAAGCAAAGTTGCCAACCGTGATTGGGTTGACCACCATGCATGCAGTCTGTTGCAATACATTAATGTTATAGCCAATCTTTTTATAATGGGAAATTATTTAATGAACTTCGCTGAAAAATTATTAGAGCCAACAATCTTCTTCAATTTATACACTAAGTCACCATAGAAATCAGGTTCCGAAAGTCTTTGGCGCAAAAGAGATTTAAGTCCAACTTGGAATTTAGAAATCAAATCATAGTATCGTCTATAAAATTTTGAAAATGTTTTGCGAAGTTTATGATACCGATACCCTCGTTTAAGAAGTTTCTGAGTTAACAATTTATTGCGAGTGTTGAAGCCAACAACAATGCTAGATGCTCTAGCAAAACGAATGAGTTGAGAAATACAGACTCCATAGGATGTAGAACGAGGAAAGTCTTATTATGCTTTTCGAGTTGCTTCTCAATAAGATATGGTGAAAAACTACATTTAGGTGAAGTCGTATACCTTTTATATCAAATATCAGACAACTCACTTTTTGGCGACCATCTTGAATGTCATCTTCAATTTCAGTATGAAGAATCCTGTTTTGGACTTGACACTCAAGCCAAAACTTCGGTCATTGTATAATCTTCAACATAAAGCCATCAAACCTCTACAGTGGAGGGGGGGGACGAAAAAATTGTTTTGCCTTATGGGCTTCTGCACTATATTTTTAGGGGCATATCTGACGCAATTTATAGAATACACACTATAGAGGAATTCTTGGGTA
The DNA here is from genome assembly GCA_964019695.1 of Loripinus fragilis. NCBI lineage: Eukaryota > Metazoa > Mollusca > Bivalvia > Lucinida > Lucinidae > Loripinus > Loripinus fragilis. The sequence continues at coordinate 4,118,924 of OZ026520.1, forward strand.
CTCTCTTTATAGGGGACCAGGTGAGGGTGGGGGAGGGGCGAAGTGCAGTGGCGGCAAATAATTTTAGAGTATTACACAGGGCTAAAATGTGCTCTCAAGAAACGCAATGAAACACTATTTTCAAGGAGGTCAATCACGTGATACACATGTGGTAATCTCATATCATTTGTCTAAATTTTGCGTGCGAATAAAGGTATGTTTAACAATTATTTAATAGGTTTTAGTGGATTTCAGAAATGACACTTAGTGCAGAGTAGGCAGACTAGGAAGCACTTCTTTATGACGCTGTACTTTTAGACAAGAGTGGTATAGTTCTCTTGAAATTCGTCGCAAGATTGTGCTATCTGAGTTGGTTGGAATCACACGTTTGTCAAGCAATGCTTTGTTTGAGCGTGTGTTTTTTTTCCTGCGCCCAATAGTCTGCAGCCATTGTATAGTATTGGTAAATTAACAATAGGTAAATAAATGACCAGTATTTAATCTAGGCAGTAACGTTGTTTGCAGCGAACACCAGAAAAGACTGACAATGATAGGAGTCGCTCCGTATGATAAGAATAACACAAGTTTTCAGTCAAAATGGATAGGCCTCACACTTTGTCAAAATGGATAGGAATCACATTTGTATATTGTTATATTGAAATTGCATAGACTTCATACTACATGACTGTTGTTCATGAATTATTTTGTAATGTGGGCCGTCCAGCCAATAAACTCCGTCAATGGAAAAGCATGCTCAACCACCGAGGGTGCTTTAGTACTTACATAGGTTACTTTTACTTGTATCACATATAGTTAAAAAGTAAGTGAGTATGACCAGGAAAGACCACAATCACACACCGCAGACCAGCCCAAAGCACATTCAGGTTTGTAATTTGCAAAGTGCACATAGTACATCCAATACGTTACGCAAACGTATTATACACCTGACTCTACATCGTCACATTATTTTCCCCTACTGCCCATGCTATCGAAGTACAATGGATATTTCTGGTAGAATATTAAAGGTATTTTGCCTTCCACTTTACTTTAGACTTGTCTAATCTCTGATCCTTATGCAATAGAAACTGGACCATACCATTATGATTATTAATGCATACATACGTTTGTTTATTTGTTTGTTGTTGTTTTATGTCCAAGTCTACAATTTGTCAGTAATGTCCGGACAATTTCCTGTCATCCTGAGTTGAACCAGTACTAAGCTGAGGATAAAGTGTCTTGCTCAAGGACACAACGCAGTGTCTCCAGTGAGTTTGGAGCCCGCCACCCTTCGACCTCGTGATCAATACTCTACTTCTGAACCACCACCCTCCTCCATACATGAATATGTAAATATAAGTCAAACACATGTCGTACTAAAACACCATTAAATACTTTCATAGAAGCTACACAGGCAGCGAATGTGCGCAAACATGAACAGGATTGACCAATATAAATATAAATACTCTATCCCTACTGAATACACCGGTACTTCGACTTTCTGTGTATTTTGAGTCAGTAATACGTTACACGTGCACTGTAGTGATTCAATGACACAAAGGGCCATTGAGATTATTATGTACATTATCTTCAATGTTTACGATAACCCTTGTATCATAATGGTACATGGTGTGCAGTGGATGGTGTTCTCTGTAGCCTTTAACTTAGCCCAATCCCCCCCTGGTATTGACTTTTGTCATCCAAAACAGTTTGGCATCAGACTGATCTGGATCCTAAATATTTGACATCCTGTTAAAATTGGAAAAGAAAATCCACAGATGACAGTTTATTGGATCCTCAACAGGAATTGAATTAAATATTGAAAATGGCGGCCTCTATTTGCTTTTTTCCGTGGGCTAAGTGGTTTTCGGCCAAATTGAAACCCTTGCCTGGTCCAAAACAACGTCTATGAGATGCTTACATTAATCATACTCTTGAAAGCGCTTATCACTTAGGATAAAACTTGTACCTTACAAACTCCAGCACCTAATTTGAGTCGCTTTGCCGCTCAGCTAGATTTTGGAAAGAAATGCAGATCCCAATAATCAAGCATAGAAACTTACAGCTTCCCCTACAAAACAAACTTTTCTTTATCTCCTTGTTATATCTTGATTTATATGTTTTAGGAGATGATGCATTGATAAGTTAGGGGTCTTTCATGCAAACCAAATATCTATTTGTCTTGATCCACATCTGAATTAAGGGTGAGGTTGGCGCACCGTTAAACTGGTTTAAGCCCTCCAGTAAAATATTTTACTGACCGTTCCAAGGTGGTACTTCTTTTGTGGATCTTTTATGTTTTTGTTCTGTCTTATGTTTGCTATGTCTTTGTGCGCGTCTGTTTATATGTGCTTTGTGGTCACCTGCTGGGAAAGGGCTGACCTCTTGGCTCTCGTTTGTGGTGTATAACTGTGAGTTTGTAACTTTCCCATTGGTATCCTGGGTCAGGTGTGATACTTGCTTGTATCGACTCCTGATCTTTGCACTCTTACTTACTTTTATAGTATCTTACAGGTTAGCCATTTTAGCACAATCGATATTTATATTGGCAAGCAAAATGTGTTTAAAGTATAGCCATAAGCGTATTTGTGTTCAGGGTTTGTGTATTCAGCAGATAGCCTACATGTACATGTGTACACACTGATCGATAACGAGAGAGAATTCGTTGTGAAGGTGTTTGAAGCAGCAAAAATGCATGTTCAAATCATGAGATTCATGTGCTTGAACATCATTGGGTTTTCAACATGACAAAGCCCAAACACGGCCCTGATTTGTTTGCATGATGTTACAAGGGAAAGCGTTGTGGCCTTGACTGGTCATTGAGCAGATGCTTTGTACTTGAAAACGTTGCACGCTTCTATGACCTTGTGGCGACGTAATGACGTCTAAAAGCCAACTTTAAAAGGTTTATTTTGGTGCACAAATGAAAAAGGAGTCAAATCGCCTAGGCAGTAACTGACTAATTTAACAAGTTCATGAGCACAAAACACTCACGAGTTCAAAGTGAAAGGGTTTCAAGTAGGCCTAATCGTCATATCAAGCTTTCAAATCGAGCTGTTCTATTGATGGAACTACCAAAACATGTCTTCCAGGGGTGTACTGATTTCTTAGCGCAAGAGAGGATAAAATCAGACCCAAACGTCCGTCTTCATCTGATGTCCAAGGGAGAGAAAAAACCATAAAGGGAAATTTTTGTGCCACTAATGTTCTGTATTTTTTTCTTCTTTTTCACCAAGCAATAAAATAAACTCTGGGGCAGATGCTGCAACAATTAATAAGTGAAGGCTCAAAGCAGAAAGTATACGTGAAAAGCTTGATCTGACTCTGATCTGAGCTAGCGTTGTTTGACAGGTTAGCCAGCCATGATATGTTGGTACTTAGTGCATCGACGAGCAGGGGCTACTCAGCGTGCCTGTGCAACAGAGCCTTATCTGATTATATAAACATGCTCGCTTACACTGTCTTGAGGCTGACTGTTCAGACCAAATTTCAGACATCTAACCCCATTAGGCACAGTACATACAACTGCACATTTATTTGTAAGCGTGACTTTAGGCATATGCGATAAGTGCCGAAGTTTCCTGAAATGGCCCAAATTATTTAAATCCGTGAAGAAAACATAATTTTGTCTGTGCGTCTGACTAATTTTTTTATAACGTTTGTCTTTTTCTATCCACATAAACAAAAATGAAAAACAGCTCTGGGCTGACGGACATGGGTAACTGATCTAAAAATCAAACAGTGAGTGATCATACCAATCAGGCCATGCACATGTTCAATCTGATCTTTGTCTCCGTTGTTTTAATCCGTAAGTTCTGATAGTAATTCAATAATAAAAACCAGTGTAGTGGAAGCCCATTTCAGTTGGTGTAGCTGCACAGCCTGACTTGAACCTCCATTTGCCCATTGACCAATCAATCACATATATTTGGTTTATAATCGTAATCAAATTCTGTTTGTCTTAGGTTGTAGTTAGACTAACCGTTATCTTCACAAAACCGCACAAAATATGTTGATTATTTTTGTAGTAGGAATGTATTAAAGAAAACTTGCACATTAATGATAATTGCTGAAATGTAGGATATTCATATTAGTCAGTACATTTGCGCGACATGATCTGAATTTACACGTGCATTTAGCTATTCAATCACCACTTGGAGCATGCTTTTTTTTACAGCAGGTAGACCAAACCCCTTACAGCAGCTACTGGCGAGGCTCCATTCTATTTGATTGCTGAGCCTATATTTACCTCCATACTGTGTGTATGCGAGCAGCAAAGGTTCTTGCGGATATAACCATCCAGCACAATCTTGTCTGACCCTTAGCTTCATGCAATATGTAACAAAATCTCTGGTATGCAAGTCTTTGTAGTGTGAATTCTCAGTTAATGTTTCTGTTTGATGGAATAGATTGGACTTTGTCGGCGCATGACATTTAGTCGAGAGACACTTTGTCTACTGCCATTCTTCATCCAAAGTTTCCCTGGAATAGCCATTTCGTCGAGTAAAAGGCATGGACGTGTATACTGTACTAGTTATTAAGAAGAGAAACACACTTTGTGTTTGCTTCACTAGTAGCTAGGTTGTAGATATGTGTACTAGTTCTAGAGTTTTCATAGAAATGAAGCATCATAATAACACGGGATTTTCTTTATTAACGCAGTAGACAATTTTTTTTCAAAACATTGCAGTCCACGTATTGAATTCTTCTTTTTTTGAAGGAAGCCAACTTGTTTAAAATTGCTTTATTTTTCTTATTTTATGTCTGATTTTGACTATATTTTGGCAGATTCCAAGGTTTGATAAGGCCATGTTTGTCTGATTCATTTGTTTTCAATCTTGCCGTCCCCTTTAAAGCCAACTAGAGGTCCAAGAGGACCAAAATCACTCACCTAGATTAGACTGATCATGACCTACTATGATGAAATTCTGAAACTTCATGTTGCCACACTGAATCCCATTAAATTTCAGTTCAATCAACGTGCGTTTCTGGAGGGGAAGTCATTTGAAGAATTTCAATATGTCTGCCATGGTGGTCGTTTGGGATGTCTGAATATATGAATTTAGCAAATCTTAATATACATATTGTCTAGACGCCCCACCCCCCTCCCCGTCAAAGTTTCAGTTCAAACTAACATTTGGTTTTTGAGATGTTATGTGAAGAATTTCAAAATCATGACTGCCATATAAGATATCTGAAGAGGGACATAAAGTCCTTTCTAAGACTCTGTGTTGCTCAAATGTCTCCCACCATATTTTGGCTCATCTAACCTATGGTTGGGAGGAAATGTCGTTTCAAGAGTTTAATGATGGCTGCCATAGCCATCATCTTGGATATAAATACGAGTTATATTAGCTATCTAAAATTTACATAATGCCCGGGTGCATCCAGCCAAGTTTCAGTTCAAAACAAGATAATGTTTGGGAGGAAATGTTGTTTAGAGGATTTCAGATTTGCTGTCACTGTGGCCATCTTGGATATTGTTATGAAGCGATTTTACCCATATGATATGGAAGTGTTGTTTGAAGAATTTAAGGATTGCCACCTAGGAGACCATCTTCAATTTGGGAGTCAAATGATTATGTCCATTTTGAATGTTCAAATTACCTTGGTGCTATCTACCAAGTTTCAGTTCAATCCTAAACACTACACTTGGGAAGAATATCATTTGAATAATTTCAGGATGGTCACCATTGCGCCATCTTGTATATTGGAATGAAACTTTGTAAGCAAGTATGACTTCACATGTTGCCATGGTGTCTAAATCATAATCTTCCCTGGTGTTTCCTACCAAACCAAGTTTCAGTTAAATCTGACAAAATGGTTTGGGAGATGTCTTTTAAAGAATTTCAATATGACCACCATGTGGGTCATTTTGCATATCAGAACGGGAATGTTTTTAGCAAATCTGTATCTGCATGTTGGGCTAACGCCTCGCATAATTTCAGCTCAATCCAACGTAATGCTTCTGGGGGAGGTGTCGATGAATGAAGTTAATGATAGACAGACAGACGTGTGGACAGATCAATAACGGACAACAGGCCATACCATAAACTGACTTGGATCAGCTCCAAATGTGCTAGCAAGTTTTGAACTACACAAATGAGTGTGATTCCTATCTATTTTACTTATCTCAGTGTTTTAAGTGTGACTCTTACCAATTCTTGTGATTCGTATCATCGTCTTCAGTTGCCATTTTCCTCTCCAAGGAATAGCAAGCCTATACTCAATCTGTGGAAAGCTGGTTTCTTATAATGTGATTATTATTCATGCCAAATCGCTATGACAGACTTTGCACGGTTTTTTTCACAAGAACTGCATGTTTTAGCTGGAAACGGTCAATGACAGTGTAATTTTCTGGAGTCGATTAAAAAACAACGAACCTTGAATCAAACAGTAAACCGTCATAAAATGTGAGATTACCAATTGTTCATCACGATATTGGCCACCCTGTATCAAATTACATTTTTCCTAAAATAAGATTGGATTTGAAGACCCTGTCCTTGTGGTGCCGAGTTGTCATATGCGTTCTAGCATACCCTGTATTTTCATCTAACTTCTGTCTGAAAATGGGCCCCAATCGTGTCTGCAAAGGTAGGGGTCCTAGGATATATGCTCGTCCCTACCCAATTTGATATGGAGTGCACCCCCACCCCCGGGTTGGGAGCTCGAACATATGGACAATTTTGAATGCCTTCACTTCTCTTGAAGATGCAAGCTTTTCTGCGCATCGATACAGGCTTAGGTCATACTTACATACAACTAGCGCAAGCATACGAGAGAGCAATGCGGGGTGGTGAGTGAGGGCCAGTAAGTCAGTTCGAATCAATTTTGAGAAAGTACGGTAGACTATCCCTTGTGTATATTACCTGGCGAGTTGGCCGGTGTTATTAGCATCTATTGTACACATAAATTATGTAACTCCGGCCTTCATGTACTCAAAACCACGCTTATCATGCTGGCCAGTTGAGTAATGGCGGTAAAATAGCCTGTGTAGTACACATATAGGTGTGGTTACTTTACAACGAGAGAGCGTGGTAGGAGACACAGTGGTAGAACCTGGGGTGAAAATACTGACCATCAGCAATGAGGTTTGTGTTTATATTTACTTTTTTCATTCTTTTGCTTCAAATATTGCTATTATATTATTCACAACTGACCGCTTGATCAATATTTGTTTTAGCCTGGTATGAAAATAGAGCAGCCGGATGGCTCGAAAAACGTGGTGCTGGTGGGCACCGCGTGTGGGCCAATAATCTGTATCCATAATATCACGCTAGACTACTATTAGAATTTATTTTGATGTTGATAATATATTATGGGGTAGCCATAACATGGGCGGATCCAGAGGGGCGGACAGTTGGCCCGGTCCAGACCCACTCTGAAAAATCCCAAAATATAGGGTTTCTTAGCAATACTGGTCCGGATCCCCTGAAAATCACGAAGATACAAAGCCAGCATTCAATGGCCTGCCAGCGAAACGCCAATTATATGGCGTTTCGCTGGCGGGCCGATGATGGCCCATTTATAGCTGTACTTGGGTCCTCCATCCCCTTGTCAACTAGAAAGATATCATATTTTGACCCCATCTGACAAAACTCTGGATCCGCGCATGAATAATATCCGATTCTGGTATTTCTGTTTTGTGGGTATTTGGAATTAGGACTAAACGGGTTGGTTCAAGAAAGAACATCAAGGACTGCACCGTGGCTCAGTTGCACGAGTGTCGGACTCGTGACGCAGGGATCCACTCGCATATCCGCCTCGCGAAGTTGTGTTCTTGAGAAAAGACACTTTATTCTCGCGGCTTTGCACTGGGAAACCGAAACAAACGAAGTGAGAAATCAACTTTGGATGTCCCCTCAAGTCCTCGAGTAGGTATACGTGACGTATACTTGCATCACCACATATGGAACTCTCTACCAAACTCAGTAGTGACGGCACCTTCACTAAAGTCGTTCAAATCAAGGCATAATAAACATTGGCATGGACAGGAGCTCAAATTCAATGCAGCATGCTACATCCCGGGTGAAACAGTGTTCTCAAATTTTGTGAGCAGATTTCCAAATGGGTCTTTAGAAGTTGCCTAGCAGCTTGGTACGACCTCGGTAATTGTGAGTTAATGGCCAAAGGAGCACAATATGCTTGCTACAGTCAAAATGGAACTGGTGCATGAATAATCTGACAGTAGTTTGGATGTCAATATGCCGGTCCGTGTGCCGTTACTGTGAAAAAATAAGCGAACGTTTAAACTAAGAGATGGCTGCAGGATCGAACTGTGTTGTGCCCTTGAACAAGACACTTTATCCTCTGCTTAGTACTGGTTCAACCCAGGAAGACGAGAAAACGTCCCGACATGACTGCAAAATAGTTGACTAAGTCGTAAAGCATCATTAACAACAATAAAAACAACATATGGGATAAGTACCGAAATCTCGTGAACTTGAAAATGACCTCAAAATAAAACTCGTTGCACCCTCTACTTATACATCAGTGGGAAAAATCGCAAAAGATAACAAAACTGACCACCACAGCAGCTGGTTTAGATAATCTGATCCTGTAACTCCAAGATACATTGCTTGAGGGGCGTTCAATAAACACGCTATATCATATCACGAAAAGAGATAGACGATTGACCTGGCCCCGTAGCGCAATCGGTAGCGAGTCCAATTTATGAACCAGGGGTCGTAGATCGATCCCGGTCCGGCCCCGTACTTACGTGGAGATTTATCATTTCTACGGGCCGCTGATTCAAGAAGGGCTGTTGTCAGTTACAAACGAAAGTATACGCACTGAGTACTGGTTACTTAAATCGCTTAGTCTAAGCTTGCCCAGGAAAAGTGTGGTTAGGTAGACTGACTGTCTCGGCATGACCAAAATAGCTATTGGCTGGGATGTAAAACCACAAGCCAACAAAAGAAAGACAAGAGTCTGGTTGTATCCTTTACACATTCTGAACTACAAGCGGGTCTCTTCTTGAGAAACAATGTTCAGGTGGTTGGAAAATCTTATGATTTTTGTGTTGATACACTGCACGTTCTGTAGGTTACTTCCCGTAGATTTTCTCTCATATCCATCAATCCATGTACCACTTTCTAGCCTCTTTTGCTACCATGTAATCACACTGGTAAATGTATACGTCGATTTGGTGGTATTTACGCGTATTGCCGGTACTTCATAGATCGGAAGTGGTAGATATTGGTGTTAATACTATACAGAAAAACATGTTATTTGCATAAAGGACTATAGAATTAGACCATTTGTAAGTATTTGGCATGCACATGGCGATTTATGTAAGCATTTTGGAATAGATTCGAGTACCGATCTGAATGATCGGTACTCGAATCTATTCCTAAATGCTTTCATAAATCGCCATGCACATACTGAAAACTTAAAAATGATTGAAGTCTATAGTCCTTTAGGCATATGGAAATTTCTTTTCTATATAGTATTAACACCAATATCTACCACTTCCGGTCTATGAAGTACCGGCAATACGCGTAAATACCACCAAATCGACGTATACATTTACCAGTGTGGTAATGCTGATCTAAAAAGAGTTATGCTTTGAGTAACACTTCGTATAATGCGACGTTCGGTGGAAACGGCTGTAATTTCAGTATTCTGCTATTCTTGTATATTGCGCACTATATGTTGTTCAAACATGTATTTTGGATTCACGTCCTGAGTCATTTTCATAAAAGTAAGCTTTACCCACCAAACACTCTGATGCTCAACCGCTGGTTGAATATGAAAAACAACTGCCCTCGGAAGAGAAATGAAAATCAGGGAATATCATGCAATAGTCTATGGATTCCTACGTTTGTGGTATAAACAAGAGGTCAGAAAGTTCTCGTTTTGTCAGATTTTACTTTTCGCGTAATGAATGTGTACCAGAATCTGACAGGAACGTATTTATCGCGCGAAAAGTAAAAGTGACCCAATGAGAATACTTCCTAAGCTCGTATTTATACCACAAAGGTAGGAATTTATGGGCTGTTGCATGGCATTCCCCGATTTTTGTTTAAATTACCTTCCTATGGCAGTTGTGTTTCATATTCAAACAACGATTGAGCGTCTCGTTTTGTCAGATTTTCTTTCTTCCTATGGCAGTTGTGTTTCATATTCAAACAACGATTGAGCGTCTCGTTTTGTCAGATTTTCTTTTAGCGTAAATAAAGGTGTACCAGAATCCGACAGAAACGTGTTTATTTCGCGAAAAATATGACATGAGCCGCGACATGAGATTTCCAACAATGTGGTATGTGCGACCAGCAAAGGCTCAGACCAGCCTGCGCATACGCGCAGTCTGATCAGAGCCTTTGCTAGTCGCTTGAATATTCTATGACTCTTAGGCTACTGACCGAACATAATTTCGAGTTTATACGCTTAAAAGGAGGCTGCCAAGCTCGTCTACACTTGTCAAAATGCCACCTTGTCGGAAATCACATATCGCGGCTCACATAATGAAAATCATGTTTATAATACCACAAACGTAGGAACATGGCATTTACCGATTTTTGATTCTCTTCTTAGGGCAGTCATATCATCATCATAATTGGGCCGCGACGCTAGAAAACCTGTCTTCGGGATTTCCGACAAAGTGAGATTCAAACCAGCCTGCTCAGCTACAGCGACTAGCTAAAAGTTGAAACTTCGCTTGTAGCAAGTTTCGATGTGAAAATTTCCAAAAAGCGAAAAACAAAGGCGCTGATCAGACTGCGCGGATGCGCAGGCTGGTCTGCGCCTGTGTTTTTCGCAAACCACCGAAGACAGGTTTTCTCGCGCCGAGGCCCATATCATAATCGGATTTTTGATTAACGTGCAGGTGCAGGGGCATCATCCACATCAGTGGACCCCTTTCCAGGTAACTGGCTAGCTGCACGCATAGCAGATCTCACACCTGATCTCCAGGTGCTCCTTTCTTGAGGGTCAACTGTGGTGAGCTGCCACACGGCAATTTCTCTCCGTCAGTTTCTTCCATGTTAGCTTGGGCCTCCCTGCCCCCTGCCTGCCATCAATCTGTATATATTGCACCACTAGAACGCTCCACATGCCCAAATCAGCGAAGCCTCTCTCTCAAAATGAGGTTTAAGTCCTCAAGCTCAAGCTTTGCCAGTAAATCGCTTGACCTTACCGTGGCCACGTCCGCTGGTTTGATACTGCAGATCTGTCTGATCATGGCCCTATCATTGCGCTGCAAGCACTGCAGGTTCGTCTTGGTCAATGGCCAAGTTTCACTGGCATGGAGCATGGCGCTCTGCACGCAAGAGCTGTATTCATGGCCACGTGTCTTGTAGGGGAGGTGGCGGGATGTGAGAACTGGCAGTAGCTCCCTGAATTTCTTCCAGGCGGTTTTCACACGAGTAGTGACCGTTATTTCACAGCCTCCACCAGCAGAAAGCATGTCACCCAGGTAGCAGAAGGAAGCTACCACCTCCACCTTATCAGGTCCGACCTGGACTTCATACTATGGCCTGCCGTCAATAGGGCGGGCATTTCCCATGCACCGTGCACGCCTGTAATCAGGATTTGGTGTCAGTCGTTGTATCCCACTGCGTGTCTTATGCACCCAAAGTTTGCAGCCATTGCAGTAGATGCTGTTGTTGCATACTCCTGTACGACAGACAGCGCATGGGTATTCGCCTGAGCTCTGAAAGAGGTTCAGGCCTGTACCACAGATCATGACCTTTGTCTTTCCTGCATTTACCCTCAATCCCTTCTTCTCCATGGCTTCTTTTCATATCAATAGCCTCCTGACACATTCCTCTAGGGAGTCAGCAATGATGACAAGATCATCTGCATATAGGTCCTCCCAGTCGTTTTTCATATACAGCCAGTGGTTGATCATCAGAACGTTTGGTAGGCATGTTTATATGTAAAATCTATGTAATATTATTAACACACCTGGAGTCGGTAACAACTGCAATAAGGTCTCAAGGTTACAAACGCGCGTTTCATGCTTAATTTAACTGTGCATTAAATGTATCTTGCTCATAATTGCTCTAAAATGTCAACAATTGTTAACACTGAATTGTTGGTATTTTAACATTTATTAGCAGGTTAAATACAATATCTGTTTTGTCGGGTCACTCGAAAATAATAATGGTACTAAACTCGTAGAATTTATACAGACGTATATCGCTGACCTGGAATCGACGAAATGATTGTTATAAATCAGTTAATTTCTGTTTGGATTGAAAAAAAGCTTATTTTTGAGCAAAGAGCAAAAATACAGCTTTAAAGCAACAACAATCTGTTCAAGCATTTTAGTTTTTAGAGATCATATTTCATGCTGAATTGAGTTGAGCATGAAAAAAAGTTTATAACCTCGGGGCATGGTGTGTAGTATGTTTTGTTTCCTTTATAATCCCTGAGATCAGCATTTGTTCTTGGGAGTTAGTAATGACTGACTGATTCTTGTCGTTAATGAACATCCCTCAATTCTTGCGCGTTTATTTCATTAATAATAATTACAGAAACATGCTGTATTGGAACATGTAAGAACATGTACCAGCTCGGTAGCTCATTGAAAAACTGCGGAAAATTTTCTGCAGCGCATATCGCAACACAACCAGACCTTTAAGACACAGCCGGCGGTAGCCCGGCGGATTCCTATAATCTGACTTACATACCGATTACAAGTGGGTTGCAAGTTCAAACCCCAGGCCCTGCAGGAAAAGGCACTTTTCCCGTACTTTTCCGTGTTCAGGCGGCCTTTTGGACCTAAAATTGGAGATATTTGTTAAGTTACTGAATTTTTGAGCGGACTCTAAACCAATGGTCAGATTGACGATGAACTTCTACGAAAATAGCTAAAATTTGATCCACAAAAAACATGGCCTCCGCAGGACGTGGCTGTTTTTACATCTTTCCTATGTAACCATTAGTCAGAATTGAATGTCAGCCGGCAGGGGGTTAGGGGACAAGGGGGAAGCGGGGCTTAATTAGGTTACTTCTTTATCTTCTCTTAAACCACTAATTGGAATTCAGAATAATTTGACAGAAATTATCGAGGCTAATTTTCCTTATACAGTAATATAAGAAACGTTTAACATCTTCTCTCGGAACCTTACACAGCTCAATATTCTAAGAGTAGCAAACTCAACAACCACCATGGTCTCTTCCAGGCCAGACACTTAATCTTTGAGATATTGCAGTTAAGTCATTGTGCGGTCGGAATTGGCATGTCAAGACCTGCGCGATTGAGTCTGTTTTAAAGTTATTCAAAATTCAAATTCAATAATGCCCCACACTAAACCGGCCCGGCATGGATAAAGGCGGGCAACAGCCAGAACTCCTTATTTAAAGCCTATGTGGGTGCATAAATACAGGGCGCAGCGTGTTCGCTGAAAAGCCTTATTGCTATGGGGCTCGCTACACCGTCACCCAAACCGAAATATTACTTCTCATGGAACCAATACACGTGAATAGTCAGAACAGAGATAGTCACTAGTTGGCCTGATTTGTCTAAAATTTGTTGGGTGTGGGTGTGTATGGGGGGCAGTTTCCAATAGATATACATAAAAGAAACTTTAAAGCAAAACTCAGGTGAGCGATCCAGGGACACTTGGCCCTCTCGTTTTTATTGATCATGCATATAGTAGAACTAATAGGCTCAAAAAACGCGACACAGCTCGTCCTTTGCAAGAGAGTGTTCTATAATAACTGGTAGCTAGGTGTATGACAATAGAAGAATGTAAGCCGATTTTCCTGCTTTGTGTAAAACATATATTACTGAATAGTGTTGTAATGAGGTATGGTCAAACAAAAGCTATGTGCCAACCTGATGCAACCAATTTAGCGAGTTTTTCCTCCGGGTTTACAAATTTATTCCATTTATTTACCTAACGATTTATTGGGTGGAATGGGGTCGTGAACCAACCAATATACCTTTTGACAAGAAAAGTTCCCTTGACCTTGAGCACACCACTCCCCATTCAAGTCCTTCACGACGGTGTACTTACATATGCAGGGCTTGTCTAAATAGTAGTAGTGGGCTACGAAGGTGCCGATCAGCCTGTGCGGGTGCGCAGCCTGATCTGCGCAGATGCACACCCAATCTGCGTATACGATGCCCGCCCGATCTGCGTATACAATGTCAGTCATTTTGTCCATCTGGTTTATTGCGTGGCCTGTTTTGGCATGATCGTTTTTAATACGGTGTAACAATAGATGACAAATAGTAGATATTTTCACTGATAATCTGCCCAGTTCGTGTATGCCCGCCAGAAATTGCCTGGTAGCTTTAATGACACTTTTGCTGAAAAAACGATAGAAGTGAAGGAATGATGACTCTTCCGTGCACATAGAACAGAACAGAACAGATCAGAACGCCACGACTCACTATTGCCTATTGCCATGGCATGCCATATCGAGGTTAAAGTTTTGATATCAAGAACATAAGCACTAACATGCGCTATAACTAGAACTTTCCTACAGTATCACATTATATTGGTTAACTTTCAAGATTTTGAAAAGAAACTAAACGTTGGCCTCTATCAAGAGCATAGGCTTGGTATAGTCCTGAAACATCATTGATATATCAGAAAAAGTCATATTCTATTTACTCGAGTTCCTAAAGGTGTACCTTATAGGAAGAGTACTTGAATAGAATATATATCTATATTGTGTATACATGTATCAATGCTTCAGGACTAGAACTAGTCTATCAAGAGCCTCAACTGTTGAAAACTACAGTAACGAATACGCTCATTCAAAATTCCAAACAAACACCACTCTTATAGTGGCGTTGCGGGTAGGAGCAAAGTGGGTGCACCCTTTGCCAGGGAGCGCAGTGGCTCAGTGGTAGAGTGCTTGACTCGAGACCGAAGGGCCGCGGGTTCGAGCCTCACCGGCGTCACTGCGTTGTGGTCCTTGAGCAAGACACATTTATCCTAGCTTAGTACTGGTTCAACCCAGGAAGACCGTCCCGCATAACTGAAAGATTGTTGAGTGGACGTAAAGAATCAAATCAAACAAACAAACAAAAAGCACCCTTTGTCCCTTAACCGAAGGTCGCAGCTGCAAATTATTGCAGCTGCGACCTTGGTTAAGGGATAAGGTAAATCCCTTATAAGCTATTTCTTCTGTATCTAAATGATATTGTGAATGATATTGGCTCAAACATTGGACTCTTTGCCGATGATACAAGTCTTTTTCTTGTAGCAGAAAACCCTGACACTGCAGCCGAAACCTCAAACTCAGACCTTGAAAAAATAACACAAAGGGCAAATACCTGGCTTTTTAAAATTTAACCCAGCAAAAACAGAAACCCTTTTAATAAGCAGAAAAGTCATACAACCAGGTCATCCACCTCTCTATATGCAAAATCAAGAAATTAAAGAAGTCGAAAATCATAAACATCTCGGTCTATACTTTAGTAATGATGGAACTTGGCACACACATATCAATTATATCAAAGAAAAAGCATGCCACAGAATAAAAAATAATGCGAAAATTTAAGTTTCAACTGGATCGAAAATCGTTAGAAATTATCTTCACCGCCTTCAGTATGCCTATTTTGGAGTGTGGAAAAGAAATTTGGGATAAATGCACGAAGTATGAAAAGGATGACCTAGAAAAAATCCAAACAGAAGCAGCAAGAATCACAACAGGGACAACAAAAGTAGTATCAAAGCGAAACAGAGTGGGACACATTAGACATGAAAAGAAAAAAATCTTACCCTCATACAAAATGGCACATAACTTGAGTCCACATTGCCTAGCCTCTCTTATACCTTCCCTTCTTGGCTCAAACTCAGAATGATAGCCGTATCAGAGAGGTAGACACTTAGAATAAAAAATGTCATAAGTTTTTTTGTAACATGATAAAATTATCAGTTAGACGGGGGGCAGTCTAATTGTTATTGTATGTATGTACTGTGCTACAGTAGAAGGATGTATGCCGTTGTTGAATATATACAGCGTCTGAAGTCGTTTTTTCAATGAAATGAAATTAAAATGAACGTTTCTTCAAGGGGAAAACCCCGCCTTTTAGGTGGAAACCCTTTACCCTTTACCTCATAGAGATGCCTTTTAACTCTTTTGCAAACAGCAGACCCAGATCAGACGGAACTGCCTGATCAGTCTGCTCTGTATGCTTGTAAATGGAAATATGATGGATCTTATCCTAATCAGTCATTTCTTTGTTGTATATACCAGCATGAAAGTTTATTTATAGTAATTATTCATAGTGGGTGGAGCCTAGCACGAATATTCATGAAGGAAAGGGTAAACCCGTTTGCCTTCAATGCCTTGTGTCCCATATTAGGACATAGAAAGTCAGTTCTGTCAATGCATTGACAGAACTGACTTTCTATGTCCTAATGTTAATGAGTGATTTTGCAATTTTGCATTTTGAGGCATGCACAGTGGTAGCCAGCTTCATCGTTATTGCTCAAGGATCAGTCGGTGGAGCAATGGTCGAAGGAGCAGTCTTTTTATGGTCCAGACTGTATCGTCACCGTTAAAATCATTTTGCTGTACAGCAGGCGACATTAGCAGACAGCAAACACTATTTCCAGTGAACGTGCAAACTTCATATGACAAAATCTGGTGTCAGGGTTTTATTTTGTTGTCATCTACAAAAATCTACCACCGTTTTGGGGAAACTAACAATCCGAGACATAACTTTCACCGAACATGACTGGATCTTCCAAAGTAACTCATGAGCGTTTGGTTAAGCCACATGTAAATGCAAGATAAAAAGTGAAAGAAACTAAAGTTGAAGCAGACCGTGCCGGAAATTCCGCCGGGAGTTTTATGGAATAGCTACGGTACGCCTTCATTTGCGTTACATGTACAAGATATTTCCTTACGAGGCCTCAATTCTAATTGTGATGAAAATGACAGTTTTTGATCGAATTTGAGTTAAGATAAATCAAATTAACATAAATCTTTATTTCTTGTTTGTAAAATATTTTATCGAATTTTTGCGATTTGCACAAAGGTAAGAATTGTCCCTCGCAGCAAAAGGGGAACACTGAAATGACACGACCGGAGGCTAAAATACTAAAATCTGCTAATTGAAAAATAATTGAGCCAAATTTTATGAAAGTGGTTCTTATCACATAGGCGATATTAACACTTTTCAGACAAATGGAATTTTCCAAAAAGCTACACACAACAAATTAGAATGGTCCATTGTATATATATTGAGGGGTCACAGGTTGTAGTATCCTAAATACATTGTATATCTTTCCCTGACGATCGATTATCGATCAGCAAATAAAGCAAACAGATCGATAAGTTAACAGAGTAGACCATGATAAAATACCGCATTATCAGGCATTTCATCTGGGTTCATACACTGTTAACCAAAGTACCCATTTAGGCATTTCTGGTATTCAAATGGTTAAACCGTAAACAAAACTTCGTCGAATGAACCATTTCAACTGCACGTTTTAAAACTCGTCGAAACGACAGCCTGTCGAATGGGAATTTGATCGAAAAATGACGTCGTCGAACAATTCCGATGAAAACAGTTCCAGGTTTTAATTCTGATTAATCAACCTTAGAAAATATAGGAGCTAGTACAAGTATGAATACATCCAAATATGATAATAAACCTTGGTTTGGATTCAAATGTAAAAAAGCACGAAAATCATACATTAAACAGAACAGAACAGAACAGAAATTTATTATGACTTAGACATATACAGTCTATCATCATACTTTACAAACATTGCAACAATGCAAGCTATCACGTGAACAAGCACGCAAATGTCTCATTTCATCTATCTGAGAGTGAACCCACCAAATTGCATCACAGCAGCATAGACGAATTGACATAACATAAGCCATGTTTTGGCAATTCGGCCATAACTATGCCCGATACAATTAAAAAGAAAAGCCACACTAGCATTCACACGTCGCCAAATGTAAACTAACACACACAGCCCAAACCGAACCAACGTCGATACAACGCCAGCTCGATCATGGCTATATGCGGAGCGTCAATATTTCATGAAAAAACAATTCAATGGCGATTCACAGTCCCAAAAGCTGCCTTAGCCTATGTTAAATATACAGAACGTTAAAGCACGAAAGCGATATCAGTTATATAAAAACAGTGGAAACAAAGCAAACTTGAAAGCTGAGAGCAAACATTACAAAAAATACAATGAACAAATATATAAACCAGTTTAGAATGAATCAGCAAGCAAAGCTTCGAAAAATGCACAAAAAAATCTCCAAAGGAATATTCGAAATATTTAAATAGCCTAAATAAATGCAGAAAACCTAATGCCCCCGGTGGGAGCGCAGTGGCCCAGTGGTAGAGTGCTTGACTCGAGACCGAGGGGCCGCGGGTTCGAGCCTCACCGGCGTCACAGCGTTGTGTCCTTGAGCAAAACACATTAGTCCTAGCTTAGTACTGGTTCAGCCCAGGAAGACCCGTCCCTATATAACCGAAAGATTGTTGATGGGACGTAAAGAATCAAATCAAACAAACAAATAATGCCCCCGGTTTAGAAAATTTTCAGGATTTTTTCAAAGTTTTGAACTCCAGGACACAAACTGAAGATGACGACTTAACAGGATGATTACATGAACGTCTAACTCTTTTTCTAGATGAAAATCGAATCCTCTTAGAAAACCAGGCTGGATTCCGTAAGCATTATTCAACAAGCGATCACATCTTTGTGCTACACTCACTATTTGAACTTCTTAAAAAACAGAAGAAAAAACTGTTTTGCGCCTATGTTGATTTTTCTAAAGCCTTCGACAGTGTTTGGAGAATTGCGCTATGGAATAAATTGCCCCGAAATGAAATTAACGGAAATTTTTTTAATGTTATGTAATTTATACCAAAATATTAAGTCTTGTATTACACTAAACGGCACCGGGCCGCGTAGCGCAGTCGGTAACGGGTCTGGCTACAGATGCGTGTCTGACTGCAGATCCAGGGGTCGCGAGTTCGATCCCGGTCCGGTCCCATACTTTCGTGGAGATTGATCATGAAATAATTTCTACGGTCATTCTCCTCCCATCCGCTGATTTATTAGTCAGTTACAAGCGAAAGTATGTGCACGAATTACTGGTTAACCGCTTGTTCCAGCCTGCCCAGGAAAAAGTGTGGTTAGGTGAACTGACCGTCCCGCAATGACCATAGCTGTTGACTTGGGACGTAAAGTAACAAAACAAACAAACAAACACTAAACGGTGCCAATTCCACCTTTTTTGAAAGTTATATCGGGCTACATCAAGATGAAAACTTGTCGCCTGTGCTTTTTCTATTTTTTTTGAACGATCTCGAGCCTTTCCTTGAAGAAAATAATGTCACTTGAATTGAATTTGAACTTGAAAACGATGACCTTTTCATAAGATTCGTAGTACTGCTTTATGCAGATGACAAGTTGCCATCGTCTGTGAATCGCCTGATGAATTCCAGTCCGCACTGAATAACTTTTTTGAATATTGCCAAACATGGAGATTAAATAGCTGTATTAACTATGATAAAACTAAGGTAGTTATAACCTTATCTTTGAAAACTCCCACATGTAATTCCCAAAAAATGAAAACTCGAAAAAAATGGGGGAGGAGATAGATGAGTGGGTTGAGGCGGTAAACCAATTTAGTTTTATTTATAACTTTATAGAGTGAGCTAAGGTCAAGATCAAGATAAAGGTTCAGGGGCGGATCCAGGATTTCTGGAAAGGGGTTCAGGTGTGTAAAAGAGGGTGGGGGTCGCTTTGCTGATTTATCTATTTTTTTCTTATACATGTATATCCCATGAAAATGATATAATTTGGTTTCACTGAGACCAAATTATTTCACTTTCATGGGAAATTTAAAAGGGGGGGGGGTGGGGGTCGAACGACTCTACAGACCCCACCTCCTCCGGATCCGCTACTGAGGTGTCATCTCATTTGCCATTCTGTTACCCCAAGGTTTCACCGCGAAGGGCCGACAAAGCAGTATTACATGTATCGCAGTCGGGCTCCGATATATTTTACCATTATTTGTAAAACCAGAGTGGCATTTTGCGCTAAGCAGCTTACCAAGAGTGCTACGTAACGTCTTAATTTTTAACTGGTCATTCAAGTTTTTGTCTCGGGCCACTGGTCACTACAAAGGCTTAGCCAGGAGCGGAGAATAATAATGGAAAACATTCCATTCTATTCATTTCGCAAGAATGCAGAAAAAGCTTCGTGGGTATTTTCATAAGCAAACTGTCAGTTTTCCGCACGTTCAAACCAAGGCCCAAATCCGCCTGGACATTCGCGAGATCAGATTAAATGCTTAATTTTCCACGCACAAAATTTTGCTGAAAACTGCAGAAAATGAAAGTGACAGGCAATGACCCTGATCGGCTTGCGCTAACAGCTTTGACTCGGGTCTTGCGCTCCCATTATATTCATAAATGTCCTTTTCTCGAGTACACACAAGCAATTGAGTATTAAGCCACTTTCACTATTCTCCCTACGGCCATTTTGTGTTTACTTCATGTACAAACATGGGTCATTGAATTAACTATTGATCTTTTGTAACGTGGACGTATAACACGAATGGCCATTGGTCACTATAGGAGGGTATTAATATACAGTAGAAATCTCTCTCAAACTGTCACAGTTCTACCTACCTGCTTGCCAACGGTAGTCATGTAGCTAAGGCGCTGATGACGGTGACAGTTCAGTTCACACTCACACACTGGAGCTAAGGCAGTGGAGATAAACTTGGAATTATTTTACAAGACAATTACTTTTTTTTTATTTTTTAAATAGTTTATAAAACAATGTATAGTTATAATGCATAAGAAGGGGGCTGATGTATAACATTTAATCATGATATCGGAATGTATGGAGAAAAGAAAGAGAAAACGTAGCATAATGGAAACAGTAGCTTTGCTTGGAAGGTCGTCATTGCATTGCTGCTATCTTAAATGGCGACGATCAACAGGTTTTAAAAATATATTTCAATTTTAATTATACTTAGGTTTATTGTCGACTGGTGGTTGTCTTATTTTGTGTTATTTTCTGTTTGTTCATTTGCGCATCATGATAATTAGCATATTTTCCGTTTGCTCTATTCTGAGCTGTGTTTATGACAGTGGGCGTGCGTTTATAGATTTCACGTATACTTCCGCTTCTAACTGTTCTATTAACTTGTGTTTTCTGTGGGCGTTTGCTTTTTGGGCAACTTTCACATGCGGAATATGCCTAGCCTGTAAGCAAATCGAAAACCTCTTTCGATAAAAGTTCTGTTCAATAAATAGTCAAGATTGAAATTGTTTGGTCATCTTGACCTTTTCGAACTATTTGAGAAACATAGCCTCTTATCTCAAGAATATTTTAAAATTGTAAACAAACTAATCAACTGACCATTCGTATATCAGAAATATAAACGTTGATCAGTCGTTGTTGTGCCTCAGCGTGAACTGGTAAGTCGTTAGTTTGGAATTACGATTTCAATGACAAAATGCTGGAACGGTTTACAAACTTTTGCAGCAAAAACCCGTATGTGAAACAATCGCCACTTCCACTGGAAGTGGCGATTGTATCACATACGTGTTTTTGCAAATATTATTGGAATGAGACCTGAAGGTAGCACTCGGTTATATAATGTATATTGAAATTGCTTTTCAGTTGAACAATACCCATACATATTGTTGTTGCTGTTTTTATGTTGGTTTGTTGGTGTGTCAGTCATTTACAGCGTCCCGCTTGTGAAATATGCTTGGTAGCACTCTGTCGTTCCATGTGGTTAGGTTGGACTTTCAAAGACTCGCGACACCATTGGCTTAAATGATCATGGTCTAACTATTCAATCCTATACTGTCTACTCTTTATACTCTGAGTTTACAGAGTATTCATTCAAAACACAATCTTTTAAATTTCTCCGAATAAATGCCTCGGGAACCAAGCCTTTTAACCCAACTTCAGAGGAGACTGGTATTTTGGGACGGATAAGGATGTATTATAAACACCGTTGGAATGTCGGGAAGTCTTACACACAATAGCTGTGAATGGCACTGGTAGAATTCACGGGTGATTTAAACACCGTGGATCTCTTGGTGCCATCCATAGATAGTGTGCTATACAGCGGAATAACGAGGATGACCGTACACATGGACGTACACTTCAGTGGAGGATA
The DNA here is from genome assembly GCA_964019695.1 of Loripinus fragilis. Lineage (NCBI taxonomy): Eukaryota > Metazoa > Mollusca > Bivalvia > Lucinida > Lucinidae > Loripinus > Loripinus fragilis. The sequence goes on from OZ026520.1 coordinate 4,140,995, forward strand.
AAGAGAAACATTACCAAGACTGCCCCTATGAAGATTTGATAGGCACGTTATGAGAAAACCTGCTTCCAGTGTGTGCAAAAAGGCAGTCTGAATAGCACCAATAACACAGCCAGCATGCTATCTCGGGCCACTATCGGCACAACAGCGAATGGCGTTTCACTGGCTGGCCGATTATGGACCGCTTTTGCAAGCTCAACAGGGTTAATTCATTGCTGTAGTTGCTTGTGCATCCAATTAATGAGCCAGTGCATGAAATTTCCAACAATGTGGTATGTGCGACCAGCAAAGCCTCAGATCAGCCTGCGCATACGCGCAGTCTGATCAGAGTCTTTGCTAGTCGCTTGAGTATTCTATGATTGTTAAGCTACTGACTGATCACCATTTGGAGTTCCTAAGCTTAAAAGGAGGCTGCACAGGCTCGTCCGAGTCAACACATGTCAAAATACAACATTGTTGGAAATCTCATGCCACAGCTCATTTGTGTTTCTTGATTGTAATCCGAAAGGACAGGTTTCCTCGTAGCGTGACTCACTTGAAGACGAACAGAGGATCTTGCCGATGAATTTTAAGCTCATTTAGGCATTGCATTTAATCAATGCCTAGATGAGCGTTTGCGTCACAACTAGACATACATACGGGATAGCATACTTGCCGGACATATATTGGAAACTCTACACTAAAAGGACACGAGCGCACTCTATTTGTGCAGCGGTGTAACCGTCTCTGGTATATAAAATGATCCCGATTTCAGATGGAACTTAAGCTTTAGAGCATCGTGTGAAATTAGTTTTGAATAAATTTGATAAAATGAAAGTTTCTGTCACTTTTCACATACTAAATAGGGTTTTTGTTTATTCGAACCTCAGTTTTTGCGGAAGATGCATTTTTGCTGGCGCTTTAAGAGTTAAAATAATGTGCATGTGCTTAAAAGAGCATGTGTGCTTATAAGGAAATATACTGTCAAATATTTCGATCTTATAAAACTAATTTGCTTGTTATCATTTTGTTTGTCGCACAATTTGCGATATTTTGTTTGGCGCACAATTTGCGATAGGTTTGACAAGACGACAAAATCAAAAACCTAAAAACTTAGGATTTCTCGTGGTCATTGACTTGTTAAGTATATGCAAGACCAAATGACATGACCAGGTTTTACACACATAGGTCATTTGTTGATAAATATGATAAAACTATGACATTATGACACCCAGTAACGTGTTGGAAACATGATAAATTACCCAGAGCGTGGGAAAAGTGCGATGACTCTAACCAAAGGCGTAAGATACGCCTCTGCTCCAACCATTTGAAAATATTGCCTCATAGGTCAAGGCAACATAGGATGAGGTGGGTGGGGTCTCGTATTTGTCAGAAATGGTCACCTCGATGATGTGCGATCGACTGGTATTCCATATAACATCGGTCTTATACATGTACTTCATACTTGCACAGTTTTCCAATGAGACTGAAATCACCTCGCATAGGCTGCGTAGTTATCCAGTAGATCAGATGTATCAATGGTCATATCTGAATATATATCTTAGTAAATGCGATCAGTAAACGCCTTGGCGATACTGCGCTGATGTGAAGGCCCAAATCGCACGTGCGATTAGTACCAGTTTCATATGAACTTGAGATAGAGGAAGACAAAGCATGCCTGATCGAGCGTGCCACAGGCCCACATCCATCGTCTAGCAATGCGGGTTTCTCTGAGTTGTGCTAAAATTAAATTGTCTGAAACCAATTGGACCAAGCATTTTCAGTCATGTTGGGATCAAACTTTATCGCTCGATGACATGCTCACTTGTTGCTCTGGCATCTCTATATTCACTCAAATTTTGCGTGGCGTTCACAAAGTATAGCTCTGAAGTTCTATAATGACATTATGCCGCTTGCTCTGTCATTGGTGGCGTTTTGCTCTCTGAACAATAGTCCAGCGGAAATGATGGATCGGTTTTACAGGTGGTGTTGGTTCTCTCGATGGTGTTTGTTTGCTCATATTTAATATGTCGTCGTATAGATGTGTACCAGTTTATCTGTCCGTTCGTCATGACTAGCTATCGTTTGACCAGCGAACACACACTCCTGAGTCCATTCACAAGTATGGTTATTATGGTTTGTTGACATAAAGTGGTCCAGTTAAGAACAGGTATATCATGCGTTGACAGTTGCAGATTTCTCCACAACATTGATCCAGATAGCACAAAAACGCGGGCCACTATTGGTCCGACAGCGACACGCCATTTAAAATGACGGGTCGATGGGGGTCCGAGATTTTATGCTGGCTGGGGATATTTAACGGGCTCGAGAAGACCATTTCAACTAGCACCCACAACATGTATTGTTATGGTGATCAACGTAAATAATGAGCCGATGTCCAGTGAAAGGTACAAGTTGACCTGTAGTTTAGTTTAAACATATTTTATTGCCAAAGGGGTACGTGTATTAAGTGGCTATTTTGCCCCCCCCCCCCCCCCCCGTATTAGGTCAAAAAATAAAAGTTGCTCTTCACAAGTTTCTTCTTTTTAGTTTATTAGAACAATAGCCAAAGTGTAAAGGTCTGGTATTGATTCGACTTTTACGGTTGCTATGGTAACAAAAATGGCCGCCAAAATAGGCTGAAAATTGGAAAATGGCCATTTTGGAGCAATTTGAGACATGTAACAGAGGAATTAATATAGAGCACAAACAAATACCAAAACTTGGTATTTGCTTGTGCTGATATCTAATTCTTAAAAAATCGGTCTCCAAAAGCCTCAAATTTGGCCTAAAATGGCAATTTCCCTATTAAGTCGACTATTTTGGTTACCATAGCAACTGGTAAAAGTAAAATAAATGTCAGAATTTTACACTTGGGCTATTCTTGTAATAAACCAATAAGATGAAATTGGTGAAAAATAACTTTCAATTTTTGACTCTAGAGGAGGCCAAAATAGCCCCTTAATGCATGTACCCCTTTGATAGGGCAATGGGGTTGGGTTACAAGTTCTCGCAACCTTTGTTACGACCCTTCCCCTACAATTTAAACATACATAAAAGCAAATTAACATGGCTAAACATGTACAAATACATATGAATACTAAACAAGTTAAGTGAAAACAATAATAACTGGAAATAAATAACAATAATAAATATTAATAAATGAATAAGTAAATAAATAAACAAACACAAATAAATAAATAAATAAAAAGTAAATAAGTAAATAAATAAATATTTAGCAGTTCTTTGGTAGTTAAGTAAGTATAGAGATGAGAAAAAAACTGGATGAATAGAAAAACAAAATATAAAACGTCTCATATGAAACTGCTAAAATAGTAAGGTCATCTAGTTCTGGTTTCTAAGAACGTTTTGAAACAGAGTCATAGAAGGTTATTTAAAAGCGTTTGGAGGCATGTATAAACCTATGCATGTGCGCCCGTCGAAGACACATATCAGCCGGTGAATCCGCACAGTCCGATCAGATTCCTCGATGGGCGCTCTATGGGTAGCCAAGTGTCCCATGGTTCTTCAGGTGGAACACCCAGACACTGACCAGACTGTGCAGATGTACAGAATTATTTGAATATTCGATGTACGCAAATGCCAACTTGTACCACATGCTAGGAGATCAGTCCCACATATGAGCCTCAACTTGGGAAAATGGAAGCTAGCATAAATACTAATCTTGAAGTCCCACCTCAGCAGGTCTTATTAGAGATTAGGGGCATTTTGGCAGCGCACTACATACGAACGAAGTAACATAATCTATAACTCTTTGGGAACAAAACCAGAGTTAATGTTTTCTTGAAGGAATTATCCTTTTCGCGCGTCGATAATTATATGCATATAATAAAGGTATTTAGGCTAATAAATAATGTGAAAAATAGCGTGTGTAGGTCCGTGTGACATTCTGCAAGTTTCACCTATAAACTGTCAACTTTGATATCAGCAAAACTTCCCTATGCACATTTTACCTAACTGGCGAAAATACCCTTATTTCCAACCATATTTTGCAAAATTATGGCCTACAACAACGACATATAGCACTGTTAAAAGCTTTACTTAGTCGCGACACCCACAACGATATCCATATAGATATGCAGGAGCCGCTGTGGTGTAGTGGATAAACCGCTTGCCTTGTAAACCAGGGGTCGCAGGTTCGACTCCCGGCTTCACCAGTCTGTCGGATGAGACTTTAAGCCGTGGCCCCGTCTCTATATGACCTTAGCTGTTGGTGGGACGTTAAACACAAACACAACAACAACATATAGATATGCAAAAGTTTTGAATATTCCGCCATTAACGATCATTAAGATGTACGAATCCCGCGTGTAGTGGTCATCATGGTCATATGTAGAGAATATACCAGCTGTACTGTCGATGGGTACTTATGGCGCAATTGCAGAGATAATCTATACTGTAACATCCCAAGTCTCGCGATATGTGGTCGGATTTGAAGCAACGCACACGATAATCGACATACTATAAAAATGGGCGACATTTGTAGTTACTGTCGTGCCAACCAGGAGTGACAGTGACGTACTAGTTTGTTTACAATTGATAAGTAAAGCATTAACTTTCACACTCCATTTGAGCTAACGCGAATCGATAGATCACTTGTGTATTAATCCTATCCTGCGGATAGAATTAATACACAAGTGATACATCGATCATAAGTCCCTGATAACTTTGTAAACAAAACATGACGTCACTGTCACTCTTGGCTGGCAGGATAGTACTTCCCAACCCTCAAATACCACAAGGTTTGCCTTTTGAAGAAACAAAGCTTAAACCATGCAATAGCATGTACTGTCGATCGGCCTGAAAGTAATCGTTTTGTAAAGACTACCACAAAACGATTACTTTCAGCACCGATCGACAGTGCAACTTTTAATAATGTACTATGGGATGGTTATAAGTTGTTGTTGTTTTTACAAAAGGTACTAAATATTAAAGAGACCTGTAAAACTGTTTTAGAACACTGAATTCATCAATATGTAAAGGTCCTTGTGGTAGAGAATTAAACTTCCCCCCTGTCCGACCTGTTTCCTCTGGCACTGATCGCTACAGTAGCGGGTTATGCATATGGTGTACCAGCAGGACTGTAAAAATTAATCAAAACCATACTCAAATCTGTTCGCTTTTTGTAAGGTATATCTCCAGTATGGAATCGTTACTCAAATGGTAGTCACACAACAGGGGATACCAAGCGTCGATTAAATGCAAAAAATAAGTGTCAGAATATCATGACGTCAACAGAGACGATTTTTAAAAAAGATCCATCAGAGTTAGACTAGCTACAGGTATATGAGATGACACGTTGATGTAAAAAATGTTTTAAGGACTGTCTAGCAGTGAACCTACCCCTTTGTTTGTCTTTAATTTCAACTAAATATGCATCGGTAATTGCGATTGCTTCAAGACACAGATAAAAATGCAGATCACAAGCTGGATGGTCTAGTGTACGCTCGTTGGTCGGATAATGCAAAATATTGTCTCTTATGACAGAAAAGTACATACTTACAGTGGTAAATGTATACGTCGATTTGCTGGTATTTACGCGTATTGCCGGTACTTCATAGACCGGAAGTTGTAGATATTGGTGTTATTACTATATAGAAAACATGCCATATGCCTAAAGGACTATAGACTTCAATCATCTTTAAGTATTCAGTATGTGCATGGCGATTTATGTAGTAAGCATTTAGAAATAGATTCGAGTACCGATCATCAAGATCGGTACTCGAATCTATTCCTAAATGCTTACATAAAATGCCATGTGCATGCCTAATACTTAAAAATGGTCTAATTCTATAGTCCTTTAGGCATATGGCATGTTTTTCTATATATGATTTAACACCAATGTATACCACTTCGGGTATATGAAGTACCGGCAATACGCGTAAATACCAGCAAATCGACGTATACATTTACCACTGAAAGTATGTTGTCCAGAACTTCTCATATCAGTTACCGACTATTGAAAGGTTGAAAATGGGTTCCTCAAACACATTTCATGTTTCTAATCATTTGAAATAAGGGAGAACAAAATTGAAACGTTACATTTTGCATTTTCCGACCAACGGGCATCCATAGGACCGTCTTTTTAATCATTTGCATGAAAAGCTGTAGCCCATTGCATTTTCAAATACCACTAAAATTGTTGAAATTGAAGTAAAATCGAGTGCCAAAGGGGTAGGCTCAATGCATTGAAACCTTTGGAAATTTTTATAGTGATCCTCATCAAAAGTTTGAGTAGGATATTATACGACTATATAATTTGATCCCCATCTGGTTTAAGGCCAATTTTCTTGAACACAGTTTGCAAAAGGTGTCCGATTTTTCAACTGTAAAAAAAAAGAAAAAAAAAATAGACACAAAAAAGTACAACTTATCAACTTCTTTGAAAGATCACAAGTAATCATTGTCCCTTTTGTGGATTTTCCCAAATGATTACTTGTGATCTTTCAAAGAAGTTGATAAGTTGTACTTTTGCGGTTTTTTTTTGGCTTGTACATACAATAAGCGGGTGAACCCTTACTAGAGCTTGGTAACGCAAACATTTACATGAAAAAAAAACGACATGAAACAAGAAATATCTTTAAAAAAAGATATTCAGCGGCATTCAAAGGAGAACATACATTTAAAGTCCTGTTGTAATTGTAAGATATTTTATTCACAATAGATTCGTGTTAGATGTTGATTGATTGGATGAGATGAAAATTGAAGGTTGCCAACGTGAAAGTTTGACTCAAAGTATGTGAACGATGTGTTTTGCAGATCAAAGGGATATAGTGTATTGTAAGCCTGTTGTAGGGACACGGTGAAAATTTGTAATTAGTCTGGAAAGTCAGTTGGTGGAGGAGTTGCATTGTAAAAGAGAAGTGCAAGTTTAAGCATTGATCTGGCTGCGTAGGTTTCAAAGCCCCTGTTACACTATTGCAGTATTATAAGTAGTTCATAACTAAGAATGTTTGGAGTTATGGTATATTTTGTATAGTTCATGTTTAATATAAAATATAGGGATTAAAAGTAGAATGTGAAGTGGGAAAAACTTTTAATACAAATGGTAACTGGAAGTCACTAACTATGAAAGCACCTGATCTGTTTAACAAATACAACATTACTTGAGATCATCGTCTAAATAAGTAAATTGTATACACTTGAAAATAATACAGTTTTAGTCTCATAAATAATGATATTAATCTGGCATAGATCGTTGTATTTATCTACTACAAAGAAACTTGGTGGCAGAACATACCGAAATATACCGGAAAGTCGCCGACGGCGACACGTTTTTTGAGACAACTCGTCGACAGATTTTGAGACAATTCGGTGACACTTTATGAGACAAATCGACGACATCTTTATTCTTAGTGAGGCACTGGAAGGTTTTTTTTAAGAATACAGAGATATTGGCCAAAAACTTAATGGACATAAAGAAAATCACATACCTATAATCAATAGGTTAAAAAAGTGAGCATTCGGTAAGTTCGATAGGTTCAGCCGAATTTGGTTCGGTTACAGCTTTTAGACACAACCGGGTGAAATGGGCAACCTGGGCTGAGCCGGATACTACAAAACAAATAGCCCCAACATCTTTCAAACAAAATGTGATTATGTTGAACAAGTTTTGCGTTTTGTTATATAAACAGGCAATTCCAGACAGAATGGAATTCTTTTAAACAGGACCCGAAGAAAACTGCTGCGATTTTCTTGAAATGTGACGCCGATGAGGTTCGAACCCGCGGCCTTTCGGTCTCGAGTCAAGCACTCTACCACTGAGCCACTGCGCTCCCCTTCTTTAATCATTTTCTAGAAAGAAGTTTGTGAACTTCAATAAGGCGACATTACTTTGTGTTACTCAGAATCCTATCAAACCTACATATATGCACAGTCTTGTCATAACATCTACTGCTGGTTTATACAAGATGATAAAATACTAGCTACGTCGCTCATCTAATGAAACTAGCTAGAATATTGTTATATTACAAGATAGATAACGTTCGTACATCATAAATTTGTTCACAGTGAAGGCTCAGACGAGTTCTCGCATCTTACACGGATCCAGAAAGTTTTACCAGGTCCGACTTTGACAACGTATTTTTTCTTAGTTGACGAGGGGAGAGGCGATCCAAATACCACCATAAGCGGACCAACATCGGCCCGCCAGCAAACGCCATTAAAATGGAGTTTCACTGTCGTACCGTTGATGGCCCAACATTGAATGCTGGCTTGGTAACCTTGTGATTGTTCAGGGGATCCGGACCAGTATTGCTAGGAAACCCTATAGTGTTGTGATTTTTCAGGGGGGTCCGAACCCCCTGTCCCCCTCTCTGGATCCACCCATACGAATATGCACAGTCTCGCCAGAGCCCTTACTGTTTGTTTATTGAAGAGTTAGAAAATTAAGCACACCTTCCTGGAAAGATGTAGATTGTATCCTCGCGAGCTATATAGCCTACAGGAGTTCGAATAAAACTCAGTTCTGTTCAACGATCATGCAAGTACATCATAAGTCAGATCTCAGTGAAGGCTCAGACGAGTTTGCACTTTTTGCGCGGATCCAGAAAGTTTTGCCAGAGGGGGTCCGACTTTGACAACGTTTTTTTTTGTTGTTTTTTTCTTAGTTGATGAAGGGAGAGACTGTCGTACCAATGATGGCCCAACATTTAAAGAGACTAAGTCTGCAACTATGAACATTTTTCGATTTTTTTTTATTTTCTTTTTAAATCATTTGTAAAAGTTGAATTAAGTTATGTTTTCACAATAAATATGTTCACTAGAGCAGAAAACTGCGCGGAAAAGTGAATTATCTTATAAAACAGGTCTGTTTTTCTTGTGTTGGTAATTATTTGCGTCCCTCAAATAATTATAGACAGTTAATTTTAACATAAATGCTGTTGTTTCGATACTGATAATTTGTTAAGATTTACGAAATTGGTAAAATGTATACCTGATTTTTCGTTTTTTACTGTGTTCTTGAAAAATAGAAACATAAGTTCTAAAATTAAAAGATCAAAGGTTACAGACTATGCAGCTTTAATGCTGGCTTGGTAACCTTGTGATTTTTTTCAGGAGATCCATACCAGTATTGCTAGAAAACCCTTTAGTTTTGTGATTTTTCAGGGGGGTCCAGACCCCATGTCCCCCTCTGGATCCACCCATGCGCATACACACAGTCTCGCCAGAGCCTTTACTGCTTGTTTACTGAAGGTAGTGGATATACAAGTTAGAAAATTAAGCACGCCTTCTCCGAAAGATGTAGATTTTATTCCTTGCGAGCTATATAGCCTACAGGAGTTCGAATAAAACTCAGTTCTGTTCAATTGTCATACATGTACATGTACATCATTAGTCAGTTCACAGTTAATACTCAGACGAGCTTGCACATATGCGCAGTCTCGCTAGAGCCTTTAAAGTATATTGTTTATATACCATATAACATGGTTTCAATCAAATCACAAGATAGGACTCAGAAAAAATAGAGGTCAGTTAAATAATAAAAAAATCCTGTATTTGTGCAGGTAATCGTCTTGTTTGCTGATATGAATGACATCATACATGAATGTACTATAAACACAGTAATATTTCCCAAAGCATGTTATAGGCTGTGGGAACCCCACTGCACTATGGATGACGCACCCTCAAATCAGAAAATAAATTTGTTTTCGAAGTTTCAGGTTTGTTCTAAATTTCGGGAAAGGCGTCATTTTCATTGATTAAATGCTCTCGCATTCAGTAAACAAGCAGTGAAGGCCCTGCCGAGACTGTGCGTATGCGCAAACTCGTCTGAGCCTTCACTGTGAACAAATTTATGATAAACGAACGTTATCTATCTTGTAATATAACCATATTTCTAGCTAGTTTCATTAGATGAGCGACGTGGTTAATGTATAAAGTTTATCATTTTGTATAAACCAGCAGAAGAGGCTATGGCGAGACTGTGCATATGCGCAGACTCGTGTTGGCCGACACTGTGAAACATATGACGTAAAATCGTTGCTAATGTTGTGGGTGTTTGCGAAAAACAAAGGCGCAGACCAGCCGACGCATCCGCGCATTAGCTATGCTTAAAAAATAAATTAAATAAATAAATAAATAAATAAATAAGCCAATTCTGGATTCTGAGTAACACAAATTAAGTTCATAAACTTCTGGTACAAAATTCTTTCAGCACTAATTGAACAGATTAGATTGTACATCTTTAATGAGCTTGTTTGGTTCTATTATTGATCAAAGTCAAGAATATTATTCATTTAATGATGGTCACTTGATTCAGTATATTATGATGCAAGTGGACCGTGAACAAGTTTAACTGACCAGTTAATTGTCCAGCTGTAACAACGCATGACCTATAAAACAGCAGTATAAAACGTCGGGGTGTCAAACAGTGTGGATCCAGATCAGGACCAACGTTCTGTCGGACCTGACTTGGATCCGGACTGCTTGTACATAATTCACTAAACATATCAGAAGAAATGCAAAATGCTCCTCAGGAAAATTGTTGTTGTTTTCACTACATTAATAAATGTTAATGTGTAGGCTATAAACATTGTTATATGTTTAATGCTGAATAAATATATTGTATTGTATTGTATTGTATAAGAGCCTATTGAGTGTATGCGTTATTATTATTAATATATTCCATTGCATGCATAAAACACCCACTAAGAATCATCCGTGCCATGGATTCTAGAAAAATGCACCCAGGACAAATGTTCCAGTAATCGACTGTTAAAAAAATATGGTGAACTGCCACTAACGCAAGTGGCACGGCACGGCGCGGCGCGGCAGGGCATTCATACCCCTGACACATGTCAAATCGCCATTAAAATCACTATTTCGGTAAAAAATAATTTATTTTTGTATTGGCAATTGTTAATAATAATATTTTTAGATGACAGAGCGAAAAAAATATGGAATTACACCTCTTAGTGCTTCGGGAAAGGAAAAATATATTTCTGGCGCGGCAGATTTCGGCGCGGCAGCGCGGCACGGTCATGGCTTTCATACCCAACCAAATTATAGTCCGTTTCAATGATCATAGATAGCAGACTTGCAGATGTAAGATTGTTTCTGATTGGTGGATAATTTAGATAGTCCGTTTCAATGAGCATAGATAGCAGACTTGCAGATGTAAGATTGTTTCTGATTGGTGGATAATTTAGAGTAAAGTTGATTATAGACAGCTCCCGCTGAAAAAGTGACCTAAAATGATGGTTCGTTCGTAAATCTTCTTTCCACTTGAGTGCTCGATAGTAATGCAACACTGTTATTATTATCTGCAATGACACATTGCTGTCGGCACTGATCTAACCTACTCTACATATACATCCTTAACAGAGCAAACAGCCATGCATATGAAAAACTGAATCTACCCTTATTCCCTAGACGATCCCGAACTCCCGCATGACTAATATACAATGCTACATATGCATTCTAAAAGTGCATTAACAACAGCGGAGAGGGTTTGTAAAACATAATTATGGCTTCAGTGAGTATGCACACAGTTTGCTCTAATATGACCTTCACATGAGAACTACATGTTGTTTTCTTGGGCAAGACACTTTATCCGCTATTTTGTACTGGTTCAATCCAGGAAGACCCGTCCCGACATGGCTGAACCATTGTTGACTGAGACGTAAAGAATCAAACCAACTAATATACCATCGTCACAATTGAAATGTAGTTGTGACAACCGGAAGTTAAGCAGGTATCAAACATTTTCAGTCGGGGAGGTATATCGTCGGATTTACGATCGCAAATTCAGTCCGAGGCTTGCGGCTGCGTGACGGTTTCCACACAGTCTGGCCAGCGCTTTTGTTATTCGCTTTCTGAGAAATATGATAGCTATTTTTTCTACACATATATGCACAATTTCAATAGTCTAGATAGGTAGCGCAGTGGCTCAGTGGTAGAGTGCTGGACTCGAGAAGGAGAGGCCGCGGGTTCGAGCCTCACCGGCGTCACCGCGTTGTGGTCCTTGAGCAAGACACATTTATCCTAGCCTAGTACTGGTTCAACCCAGGAAGACCCGTCCCTGTTTAACTGAAAGATTGTTGATGGGACGTAAAGAATCAAATCAAACAAACGAATCAATATTTAAGTTAGTCTCCGTAGCTGAGCAAATGCAGAGGACGGGTTTTTCTAAACGCACACCATAGGAACAATTGTGAGTCATTGATTTCTAGAAACTACTGAATACTTAGTGAGGATAATAACTAAATGTGTGGCACCTAATGAGACGGTGACAATAATAACTCATTAGCTGATCTCGATTATCGATAAATATTTTATTTGAGTCTCATCTTTGTACAGTATAATATTTAGTACATACAGTGCAAAGCCATTCACATGTGAATTATAAGATACTATCAGAGTTGCATATTAGATATCACACTAGACAACGTTATTTACATTCATAAGCTTAAAATATTATGCACAGTATGGTACTTAAAATACTGTTGGGAATAAAATAAAATTGATCAGAAATCGAGCATCAATACATGTTACTAAGAATGCATATTAAATATTTGAAAATTTCAGCGTTCACATCGGGACACCTGCTGTAAACTATGGAAGCGTACAGGTACTCCCCTAACATTTTTTATTACGGCATCATATTTTGACGTCAAATCGTGCTAGGATCAGGTTATAACGACATGATGTCAAGGACCTCTGACTGTGGTAATGGGAATCACAGTGTATCGCTGCCTATAATTTTGCTAAAAAATAAAGTCGATCAAATGCATCTATCTTCATATATAAGCTCGCTTTTGGTCTCTATTTTATGATTTTGCATTTGATTTTCTTACTTCCATGAATGTACGGCTTTATTTTGGGGCTAAAATTGTAACTTTTTGTATTATACATATGGGAAATAGAAAAATATTTTTAAAACATCATTCCCCTAATCCTTTTGTACGTAAGTGTGTTCTCATATTTTACATAATATATGTGAAAAGCTAGTTGGGACTGGGGGGGGGGGGAATGATATCGCACAGCCCAAAATGTGACGTCTGGGCGAGCCCGAACATTTGCATTTGGATTTTTGGTGTGCTCTCTTGAAAATCTTTATTTCCAGTATGATGAAATTATTAGTACAAGTAAGCTTCCTTTTCATAACCCATTAGTCATGAATATTACAACGTTTTCAGCATATTTTTCTTTAGATTATGAAAATTGTCCTTTTACTTAATTCAGTTGGTAGATTATTTTGCACATATACTGTATCTACCCAATACACATAAAATACATGGCCTTTGACTACGTGTACTTAACGCACGGATGAATGGTTATAGTGCATTGCTGCATAATATTGCACCAGGTAAATACGTTGTCACCAAGGTTGAATATGGAATACAGTTGCACTTCAAAATATTTCATAACAAATCAGATAGAAAAAACAACAACAAAATAATAATTAAAATGCTCATGATTTTGGACTTTAAAATACTTTCACTGTGATTTGTAATCGAGTATTGATGATATAATACCCTTACACGTAAAACAAATGATTTCTAAATGTTTTGGTGAAGTCAAATTGTGCAACCCCTTCCCCCTTTAGGAGCGTCTCCTGTTTTGTTGTAGAGGTCTGCCTGTCTAATTATAACCTTAATTCGTTCCTATTACATTGAGCGTCCTATTCAAAAGGATACCAGTGATATCATATGCATAGGGAAGTTTTGGAAAGCATCTGAAAAATAGGCAGATACCCTATCAAAGTGCCAAAGGTCCTTTTCAGTATTGTATTTCGACTTTCGTCATAGCTTTTGTAGATAACGTCTTGAATTTTCGCATAAAGTTAATCGCATATTTTCATATATCAGATTTTCTATGAGAACTTTTGGCGGGAAGGTCAAGGGTCAGAGAGGACAGATTTATAAAAATAATGGCTTCTTTATAGCTCACCTGAGCCTGAAGTGCTCCTATTGAGCTATTTAGATCAAAGTCCGTCGTCTGTCATCAGTCGTGTGTCTGTCTTGTGTCGTCGAATATTTGTTTATATTTGGCATATCTATATGAAGTCACCCGATGCCTCTTAAAATGATTTATCCGAAAATATGGCCACCACGCGACCCCCTCCCCAGAAAGACAACAACAACTAAAACCTAAAAACCTTTCCTCTGAAACCTCTCATCAGAATTCAAATTAATTCAGCAGGAATGATCACTCTGTGACATTCTACAAAATAGCTAAATGGAATTTGAGGCATGGCTTGTTTCCTTAATGAACTTATATAAGGCACTTTAGATATCTCCTCTGTAGCCAAGGATTAGAATTGAATACAGATTGGCAGAGATGTTTCCTAGGATACTCGTGACAAATATAGCTAAGACGGGCTTCATCCCTAAAACATGATTAACTGGGACCTGGCTTTCTGAGGCTTTGAAAATTAAAATATTTTGGCAGAAATGGCCAGAGACCTTCTACAAAAAATGCTTAGACTTATTCGATGTGTTGAAAAGGTACCATTGGGATTCCAATAGATAATTACATATACAGGATGCAATAACAATCAGGTGAGCGATGCATCACCACTTGGTTCCCTTTTACACCAAGCATTTCCCTGCATATTTGGACAAAATGGTCGACCGGAAGTGCTTTCTTCCATTGTGTGACGTCACATATTCTCCTCAATATTTATTATGACGACAAACGTGTTCTCAATATGTTATATATATTTTATTGTGTATCACTACAAACTAGGACAGGTTGTCACAAAAACTTACTTGTGATTCGTAAAAATGTGATGTGATACAATATCCAGTATTATGAGATCGAGATGCATTACTTCAAATTTTGTATTCCTTGATTTTCTTGAAAATTGCGATATTTTCTGTAACTCTGTAGAATCTTCGAAATTTTTAAGTTGCCTAACCCAATGATTTCTACAACATTAAAAGGCTATTAAACGCACAGAAATGATTGTGTTGTGGTGTCTGATTGAATAAAATGAGTTTAAATTTGGTTTTGAAAAAATGGGTATTTTTAACAAAACTACATTTTTACATCAAACTTATCACAGGACAAACATGTTTTCGCCTCATTGATGCAACTCTTGCTATGAGTTGAACTATGAGTGCATTTGTATTGTGATCAATGGCAAAACACGCAGTGTTCCTTTAAATACTTTGAGCAGTGGTTTAGGGGGGGGGGTACCTATACGCTTCCATAGTAAACATAATAGTAGCAACGGTTCACTGTTCATTCAGTAAATATAATTTACATCAAAATATTCTGTACATTGATAAAATTCAAGTTATAAAATATTCAGATAAAATGTAATATACTCATGCTAATAAAAAGAGGGCCATTCTCCAATTCACTGGCTTTGTTGAAAATAAATACAGACATGAACATGTTATGATATTGTAAGTCATATCTTGTATAACCGCCACCTTCATAAATGCATTCTATGAGCCTTTTGCGCATTCTTAAAGAAACCTGGGATTGTACCCCACCCACGCCTTGTATTGTGGAATGCATTGCCACCGTTCAACGAGCTAGTTTTCCAATTCGGGAAATGTGGCGGCTGGGAAGGGATACGATTATGTACCCACCATCCCAAATGATCCAAGGGGTGGTCGATCGGAGATTGTTCAGGACCCGGAAGGTCAGTAGGGCTATGACATGACCAAATTTCAAACAGTTCCTTGCCATATTGCAGGTATGCTGGCATTGTCTTGCTGGAAGAGAAAATTGTTTCAAACAGTCTGATAGTTTAGCAGATCACGTGGGTGAAGGCCTTCATCCACATAGCGTGTGCCTGTAAGTGACCCACGAATTACTATGCAAATTAAACAAACCTTATACAATGCTCAGGGTGGCCTTCTTTTTCTTAGCATGAGTATATATTGTTATAAAAACCAATACAAAGTATTGTTAAATATATACTAGACTTCAGTCGATGGTACACCATCGCAAATACCCGCTTTTGAGCTAACCAAAACATCTGCAAAGTTTGAAGTTGCTAAGTACAACCGTTTAGGAGGAAATGCATTTACAAGAAAGTACATTATTTCACTTTTGACCTTGACCTTAGGTCAAAGACAAACACGAAGCGTTGCCCAGTATCCCTCTACATCATATGACCTATTCAACTGCAACGTTTGAAGCTGCTATGTACAACGGTTTAGGAGGAAATGCATTTACAAGAAATCACATTATTTGACCTTGACCCCAAGGTCAAGGTCGCGTGAAATGTTGCCCAGTTGCCTCGACATCATGTGACCTATGCACCAGCAAAGTTTGATGTTGCACATCCCATGGTTAAGGAGAAGATGCATTTACAAGAAATTACATTATTTGCACCAGCAAAGTTTGATATTGCTACTTACCAGTGTTAAGGAAAAGATGCAGTTACAAGAGAATACATTATTTGACGTTGACCTTGGGGTCAAGGTCACAAGAAATGTTGCCAAGTGCCCTCTACATTATGTGACCTATGCACCTACAGAGTTTTAAGTTACTACGTCAAAAGGTTTAGGAGGAGAAGCATTTACAAGAAAATTCAATATTTGACTTTTGACCTTGACCTTGGGTTCAAGGTCACACAAAATGTTGCCCAGTACCCTCTACATCATGTGACCTATTCAGCTACAAAGTTTGAAGTTGCTACGTTTAACCGTTTCGGAGGAGATACATTTACAAGAAACGTGACGGACGCACAGACACACGGACGCACAGACACACGGACGCACAGACAGACGGACGACGGACCTACTTTGGTACGAAATTAATATACCCTTTTTTTCTAAAGAAAAAAGCGGGTATAAAAATATTATTTCTTTTCCTAAGTATCAGAAAGCAAGTCTTGGCAGCGATATGGCCTAAAGATTTCGTAGTGAATAAACTTAAGCAGTAATTTTTTTATTTGTTATATGACTGGATAGAATCCTTTTTCCTGATTGGCCCAATTTGTCTTCATAAATCTCTATGTCTACCTGAAAACTGGTCTAAACTGGCCTAGAAGGTGATATTGGATGAAAACCAGCTCAAACTGGTTTCCAGAAGTTGATATTTTGACACTTCTGCAATATCACCATCTAGAGAGCTAAAAATAGCATGATGAGTATGAAACTAGCATGTGCTGCATGAAATTGACATGATTTGCTGCTTCACATCTCCACAGGAAATTAAAGACTTTCATGAACTTTAACAACCTTTTTGTTGTGTTTAGTTTGTTCATGTTTCTTTGTTTGAATAAACCAAATGTAAAAAGTGTTTTATGATTAAATTTTAAATTCCACATTCAGATAATTTATATACATTTCAAAATACAAAATACTACATTAAAATAGTTAAATAACAGTTGCTAGTTGTGAGAAAGTCCTTAGGTTGAACATGACTTCTGCAAGAAAAGTCAAAGTAGAAAAAATCATTCATAGTTAAAAGTCATATAACAAAACATGCATTGACTTCAATTTCGGTAGACATGAGGATTTTACTACCCTTAATAGTGATATTCACCTCTGCCTTGCCGCCTCGATGAATATCACTTTTTCGGATAGATAAATCCTCATGTCTACCTCATTGAAGTTAAAAATTGTATAATATCACCGATTCGACAAACGCTTTCACACAGAGTTGATGCACTTCTAAATAGATTTTGTCTTATCAAATCATGCTGTGCAGTGGAGAATAACATGTTGTTCGTCCTCAATATAGTTTGGACTGAATGTGCAAATTCTATCGTCAAGAATTTGTCCCTTATATCATATCTCTATTTTAAGGGGCGCCACCCCACACCTAAATTTTGCATATGCTGCTCTATATGTAAAAGACATGTTCACTTTACAGTTATCTTATGTGGAAAAGAAACATTTAAACAATATTTGAAGTCTTAGCTTATTTTTGTGTACTAACCTAGTTATCAGTCTGTCATTCATATATATGACGTATACTTATTTTATAAACAACTTCGGCAACTTTATATTTAGCGCTGTGTAAATGAGAGTTATTAAACAGCTGCACAAACTATCAAATGAATGAAACACATGTTTAACTGAATAGCACCATGTTTTTCTCAACATAGAACATTTTCGCCCACACCAACTAAATATTCTATGGTTTAGGCCAGATTTTTTTATTAGTTGATTTACGGGAATTGTTTTTCAGATTTAGGGTCGAGAGGACGAAAAAAAAATAAAAAAAAGCTCTGAAAATGACCAGTTAACAGTTTTCAGAGCTTTTTTTTTTGGTCATTTTCAGAGCTTTTTTTAATATTTCCAGAAAAAAACAGTAAAACTAGTAGGGCAAACCAACTGTCTGTATTAAATTTTCAAAGGACAATCACTTTTTACAGTGTCACTCTCAAAAATACACAGACAGAACCTTAAAGAAATATTATTTTTTTCATCAAAACAAATAATATTTAGAGTTGGCGGATACAATAAAATTTTTTTTTAGAAATTGAATTTTATTTTTTTCCTACTTTCCGAAAAATTACAGTAGGAGGGTTCGTAAATCAACTAATAAAAAAATTCTGGCCTTAGTCTAGTGTTGCTTATTGTAGCAAATCGACGCCATTGCAATGATACAGATTTCCATTGCCTTGAAGCAGACTGTGACCACCCCTTTTCTCCATATACCGCAGCATTGGGATGTATTTACCAACTCTCAGAAAAATGTCAAGGCTCTGTTCAAGACTGCATTGATATATGAATATGTTTTGTTATCCAATACAGCAGCACCATAAGCTATGACTGGCCGAACCATGTTGTCATACAACTTCGTAAAACATCATATGGCATCCCTCCAAACACATACATTCAGCTATTAATTGACCCAGCGCTATGCTAGCCCTTTGTGCAACCAGTTTCGCTTAATATGAACTAATTTAATACCAATCCAAGATATTTATATTATGCATAGCATTGCTCTTTGTGGCATTTACAGACATATTGTTAGCCACACACCAGTTGTTATAAGAATGTCTAGCATATTTTGTAACTCAGTTTCATTATCTGCAAAAAGGAAAATGTCGTCTGGATAAAGGAGGATACCGACACTATCATCATCTATTATATCGCCTTTGTCACATGCCTTTATGTTCAAAGCTAAATCATCGGGGCACGTAGCGCAGTCGTAACATGTCTGACTGCAGATACTTGTCTGACTGCAGATCCAGGGGTAGGGAGTTCGATTCCTGTCCGAGAGTTAGATCCTGAAATAATTTCTATGGCCATTCTCCTCCCTTCTGCTGATTCAAGGGCTTTTGTCAGTTACAAGCAAAAGTATGTGCACGAAGTACTGGTGAACCGCTTAGTCAAGCTTGCCAAGGAAAAGTGTCCCGACATGACCATAGCTGTTGACTGGGACGTAACGAACCAAACCAAACAAAGCTTAATCATTGATGAAAATATTAAACAGCAATGGTGATAAACTGCACCTTGTCTCGGTCCTGATGTGACGTTAAACCATTCTGTATAAAAACCGTTAATAAGCACGCAGGATGAAACAGCAGTATACAATGATTGTTCCACATATACCCAAATGCTCTAGTGTGTAAGTTATACATGTATGTAGGCTTTTTTCAACCTTAGCTTCTATTCAGACATATCTAGGCCATCGAAAGCGACTTCCTCAGAGCATCTACATATATCGGATCTATTTAACTGTGCTACATGATCATGATGGCCATAATGCCCATGTATGGTCACAATACATTAACATCTTTACAAAAATCCAACACCAACGACATTATCAGCTAACCAATACTATATATGCTAATTACGTTCTCAGCACTCGTCATAAACCTCTTATACAGAATAGAACCTTCCACATACACGTGTTTCTACACTGGTCAACTATTAATTTTAAACGGTTGCTGGTCATATTTCCGTTTTAGTTACTGATTGTATATTGCAGAGTTCGATCTTGGTCTACACGGATTAGTCCTGACGCTAGGCGTGATCCTCTGAACCGTAATGAGGCCAGCCTAAGTGATTTTGACATATGTCGTAAATGCACAAAACCCTGATTTAAACGCACAGGTTGACGTATACAGAGATACTTGATCTCCTCTGATCCCATACTTTGTGTATACAAGAAGCGATGACTCTGGCAAGACTGCGCATAAGCGCAGGCTTGCCTGAGTCATCGTTGCTCGCCGATGCGATGTCAGAGTACCAAAATCTTGTGTGTCGGTCCCTATTTTATGCAGTACTACATGAACACACTTCTGTTAGTTAATGTATAACAAACGTAGCTGATTTTCATACATAATTCATGAACTTGTTCCGTTTATATGTACCGACTCTCCGCACAATCTAACCAAACGTGCAGAAAGCGGAATTTTCCTCTGGGTCTGCACTGTTTGCAAAGATAAAAGGCAATAACAAGAGATTGAATTGCATCTGAATTTTGAAATTCTAACCTCTGACCCTTGATATGTACATTGAACCATCCATTAGTATACAAAGGTATCTTTTCTCGTGTTCAGCACATGGCTAGAATTGTGCAACTATTTCCCAGGGGCATGTTTTTCCATAATAAATATTGCATATTTGGACATTTGACCCTTGAGGCAATCGGTAAATGCACACTCTAGCTTAACGGTTAACTCTTTTGAAGACTGTCCAGAACCCCCAAAATGGGTACTTTGGCAAACAGTGAAGACCTAGATGAAACAACAATGGACCATCCAAACTTATTTGTTTCAAACTTATGGAAAATCGCTTTGGTCTTCAAAGGGTCCATATAACTTGTATGCGCATAGCAGACCAGTTTGAAAAGAGTTGCTTCCATGCTTGAGTTGCGAGATACATTGCATGGCAAATAGGAATGTCTTAAAGTTGACTCCTATTACCGAACGAGGAATATCAGTTAGTTTTATAACACATTGAAAATTGTCTCCGGTGTAAGTGCTCGTTTCGCAATCGAGCAATTATTGGTTCAATCCCAAACGTTACTTTCATTGTTCTTCTTTTCTTCAGTTTAGCCTACATGTATCACAACGTCCACCATTCCTTCCGCCCGCCCGTCCGTCTTGTCAACGCATCTCCTCCGAGACCCATGCGATTTCGATTCTAATTCATCTCGGCAGCCATCTTGAGAATCACTTGGCGCCGTTAATTCTTCACCATAACAACTCTCGTTTTAATCTATTTTTTCGCATCTCCTGAAACTGCTGGTCAGATGTTTTTCAAAACCAGCCTAAAATGTTCTCCATGTGTTCTTGGTGTACATCTCGATTCTAAGAGAATAGATAGTGAATACTTCATGTACGCAACTCCTCCTACAGTTTTATGCAGACTGTTTAGCAACTGTACAGGTCTGAAGATGTGCATGCGGTTTGGATATCCTCAGATTGTTTTGTTACTTTTTTTCACAAATTGAACTTAGCCTTTTTAGGCATTTATATAGTGGGAGCCTTGTGTGCGCAATTCCTCTTACAGATTCAAAATAAGTTCACACAAATGCTCCTCATAAAACCCTCTTTTGTGAAATTGTTCAAGCAGCTCTGTCCAGATGAACTAAACGACCACCAGAGCTATAAATATAAACTAGAAGAAGGTCAATCGATGGTGGTCCATCGCAAATATCTGCGCTTAGTCTGACAAATTTTTGACCTTGAACTTTGTCTCCAAGGTCATGCCGCAATCCAAAACCTTTATCCACAGACAAACATGATATCCTCCGTCAAAGGTAAGACGAGTTGGCATTTGAAGCCAAACTGTTTGGCTTCAAATGGCAACCCGTCATTGTTCAGTATAGAGAGCACCTCCGACAAAACAACACAAGAGGGACTTGTAACACAAGCCGTAAAACAGATTCTAAGTATATTTGATCTTGACCTTTGGTCACAAGGTCATAGCAATGATCTGAAACCATTGTTGTAATCTACATTTCATAAGCAATATTATTTTTAGTATATGAACACCCTTAGTCAAAATATTAAAAAGGAGTTCGCGCTACAAGCTATAAACTAATTTAAAGTACCGGTATATTTGACCTTGACATATGACTCCAAGTTCGTAGCAGTGATCTTTTGTTGTAATTTACCCGTCATAGGCTAATATATTTCCAAATATTAACACCTTTAGTAAAAATGAAAGAAGAAATCGCCTGATGAGATTTAAGCCCGATTTTAAACGTATAATGCTTTCCGAAATAAAGAGGGACTTGCGCCGCAAAATGAGCTATTGGGATCAGGCAGCGTGCGTCGTCGCGCGTCGTCCTCGTGTGTCGTAAATGACAACTCCACCTATACCACTGGGCCAATTTTAATCAAACTTTACAGGAAGGTTAAAAAGCAGCTAAAAGAAATTTGACCCGTCAAAAACATGGCCGCCAGGTGGTGTGGCTTACATAAACTTTAAAAAAATTCCTTCTTTGAATTAAAAACAATTTAGATGATCGGCAAATAACATGGTCGCCAGGGGGGGGGGGGGAGGGCAGGACCAGTTTCTCTGATGTACCTATGTAAGAAACTTTAAACACATTCTCCTCTGAAACCAGTGGTCAGAGTTGAAAACAATTTGGTAGAAACAGTCATTAGGTGACCCTCTACAAAAATGCTAAAAACACTTTGGATCTGTCAAAAAACATGGCCCCAGAGGTCGTGGCCAGTTTACCTTTGTGCCTATGTTAGTAGCTTTTAAAGTTCCCCTCTGAAACTAGTGGTCAGAATTGAAAATAATTTGGAAGAAATAGTTGCTAGGTAACCCTCTAAAAGCAACTTGCACGACAGTTGGTCAGGCCTCAGACTCAATGACGGCCCTGACGTAAAGCTTAATCCGTTGGTTGGTGCCTGATTATTGCCTTTGACTGGTCCCTTCGTTGCTAAACTTGAGGTTTTCTTTAGCTCTGGCTTTCTGTGATTTCTTTGTTTCTTCATAGTGTGCTTATTTGATTAGATGGTTTCTCTACGATGATGCATTACATTAGTTATGAAGCCTCCATGCGAGTTAAATAATTGCTGTGTTTAAAAACAACAGAATATAGGGCGAAAATTTGGCGCCAGTAAAATGCATTTAAGCCCCTCCCCGCCCCAGGTAGCTTAGGCTGTTGTCCGTTCTAAGACGGTGGTTCTGTTGCTGTTGAATTATTGTTTTATGTACCTCCCATTGTTTGTGGGGGTTCTGTGTTGATGCATTACTTTATGTTCTTTCTAGTTTTGCAATCAATTTGACGAGGAAGAGAAAGCTGGTTGCTTTGCTTATATTGTGTTTCCGATGTCTTGTTACTGTAAATGTTCTCTGGCTTCCTCACGGTGCCGTGGGTTGGTCTGCAGTGTGTAATTGTGGTATTTTCTGATCATACTCACTTACTTATTTTATCCTTCAAAAACATGGTCATCAGCAGGCTTGGCTTATCGTGATAGCAAAGCATTTAAAAATCTTCTGATCTGAAACCTGTGGTCAGAATTCAAAAAAATTTGGTAGAAATGATCACTGGATGACTTTCTACACAAATAGATAAAATGAATTTTATACGTTCAAAAGATGGCTGCCAGGGGGCGTGGCCAGTTTCCCTTATGAACGTACCTCTTAAAAAAACTTTAAACATATTCTCCTCTGAAACCAGTGGTCAGATTTGAAAATTATTATGCAAATATTACTCACCCGTTGACCCTCTACAAAAATAGCTTAAGGAAATATGATCCATCAAAAACATGGCTTCTAGGGGGCGTGGCCTATCGTGACTAAGGATAACTTTAAAATTCTTCTACTCTGAAACCACTTGTAAGAATTCAAAATAATGTGGCAGAAATGGTGACTGGGTGACCTGCAAAAAGTGCTAACACAAACCAGATTTGTCGTAAATCATGGTCGCCAAGGGGTGTACCAGTTTCCCTTATATACCTATACAGGAAGCTTTAAACTTCTTCTCTGAAACCAATGGTTAGAATTGAAAACAATTTGGCAGAAAAGCATTAGGTGACTCTCTACAAACTTAACTTAAACAAAATTGATCCATAAAAATCAATGGCTACAGGGGCGTGGCTTATTGTGACTCATTTACTCGTTTTACGAGCCGCAGACCGATTTTAAGTTTATGTGACCTCGACCTTTGACTACAAGGTCATAGCACTGATGACAGATCTATGGCTATTGTAATCTACACAACATAGGCAATCAATGAGTTAAGTATGAACACTGTCGATCAAAAATTAACAGAGGAGTTCGAGTTCAAGCCATTGATGTCTTTTAAGTATTATATCACCTTGACCTGTTTCTTAAGATCATATTGGTAAAATGAAACAAGTGAAATGCGCACACGATAAGCAATCATTGCGTTAAATATAAACAACATCAAAAAATGAAAGAGGAGTTCAATTTAGAGCAATGAGACGGATTTTAAGAATATTTGACCTTGATCTTTGACACAAATGTCATATCGGTATTACTAGAACGTAGTTGCATTCTACACAACATAGACAATTGTTAAGCCAAATATAAATTCACTCAGCCAAAAATTGAAAGAGGAATAATCATTTGAATCTGTAGATAAGATTTTTAGTTTTGTGTGACCTTGGTCCTTTACTCTAAGGTCACATTGGTTAAAACCTCGTTCTATTTTAAACACCATAAACAATCATTTTGCTATATATGAACTCCCTCTAGCCTCACCGGCGTCACTGCGTTGTGGTCCTTGACCAAGGCACATTTATCCTAGCTTAGTACTGGTTCAACCCAGGAGTACACGTCCCTATATCACTGAAAGATTGTTGATGGGACGTAAAGAATCAAATCAAACAAAATGAACTCCCTCCATACAAAGATGGAAATAATTCGTGTTACGAGTCATTGACAAAATTAATGTGTATGTGACCTTGACCTTTAACTTCAAGGCGATAACACTGATCTCGAACTTTTGTTGTAATTTACACAACATAGACAAGCATTGGGTCAACTATGAAAATCGTTGGTCAAAATATAAAAAAGAAAAAAAGTGGAGTTCGAGTTTCAAGCCGTAGACATGTCCCGAGGTTATGAAACTTTTTCCATGCTCAACTCAGATGAGCACGAAATTTATCCTGCTCATTAATGTCAGAATGCCAACAATTGTTGGCATTTTTACATTTAGAATCATGATAAATACAACATCTAAGAGACTTAAAGCAAGAAACTTCTTTATTTGTCGGTATTTTAGTTTTATCAGCAATTGAAATTTCGTGCTCAGGAGAGTTGAGCATGAAAAAAGTTTTTAACCTCAGGGCCAGGTTTTAAGTTTATGTGACCGTTACCTTTTAATCAAGGCCATATTGGTAAATTAAATCTTTGTTGTAATCTACTCACTATAAGCAATCCTTGTCTACGTGTGTACACCCTCCATCAAAAAATGAAAGAGTAATACGTGTTTCGAACAATAAAACAGACTTTAGGAGTATTTGACCTTGACCTTTGATTCAAAGACCTTTGTTGTAATCGTCTCACAATATGCAATCATTGTGTCTAATATGAACACCCTCGGTCAAAAAATGAAAAAGATTCGCGATACAAGCCGTTATATGTTTGACCTTGACCTTTGACTCCAAAATCATACCAGTGATCATAATAATCCTATTGCCATCAACCCAACAGGCAACCATTGTGCCAAATATGAACATTCTCGGTCAAGAAATGAATGAGGAGCTCGTATTTTTTCTACACTCCTTAGATAAATATTTTGCCAAATATGAACACCATGGGCTAAAAATAAAGGAGTCGGCGTTACAGGCTATAAGACAGATTTTATTAGCTGTAAACTTGACCTTTGACTCCAAGGTCTAATCAGTAATTTGAATAACCTATTGTCATCTACACCCCATATGCAATCACTTTGCTGTTTCTTAGCGATTAAATCTACAATAAATACCCCCTGTTCCTTATTTAACCCTCTTCCAAAGCTGCTAAAATGATCCCATTCTGCTTAAAAAGGGCCACCATGGCCATCAGCAGAATGTGACATCCAGTCTTAAATGCATTATAATAGACATTTTTCAGTTACCGCGGACCTTAGGATTTGTAAGATGTAGCACACCTTAGACTTAGGTTATTATAGAGGGGCGATCTCAGCAGTGTAATTCAGAAACGTTTAACAACTTCATTAGTTGTAACTTGCGACTTCGTTAATTTCTTGTTAGGAAATCATGCGAAGTGCTTTAATAAAGTCATCTTCAGCAAACTAATATTTTCTTTTAAAGTGCTGATTTATTGTAGTTGTGAAAATGTTGCATGCTTTTTATGTCTGCTGATTATATCAAAATAGACTCTGGACTACTTTTATGATGGAAGTAAACATAATGAATCCAGAACAGACTGCAACTCATGCAACGGTTTGACTCTGTTAGAGAGAAAGATTTCAACCCCCACTTCTGCGCTAGAAACCGAAATTATATTCAATCTATTAAGTCTGACTGCAGATCTATGATTCAGGGGTTATGAGTTCGCTCCTGACCTGGCCCCATACTTTTAGGGTATTTGATCATGAAATAATTTTGAAATAACTAAGTCAGATTGTAATTATTTTTTACCTTTTTTTAGTATGCAGGCAGAAATGCAATATATATTGAAACATATCAAGTAAAATTTTAGTTTGTAGGCCTGGGTCCAACCCTATGTGTGGGCTTAGGGGTGGGGCGTTGGCCAAAGATCAACTTTTCACAATATGGTATATGCAGCAACATGGTAGCAAATAGTTTGCCAGAAGGCACAACCTCTAACCTTGCATTGAGCTACATTAAATCAAGGCCCCGTAACAGCTCTACTCCTAGGGAATTTCGATTGATCGGAACTGAGTTCTGCTGGTACAAGAAGGGTT
Source organism: Loripinus fragilis (assembly GCA_964019695.1). NCBI lineage: Eukaryota > Metazoa > Mollusca > Bivalvia > Lucinida > Lucinidae > Loripinus > Loripinus fragilis. Next base: position 4,167,725 of record OZ026520.1, read on the forward strand.
ATTGTCAGTTTCTAGCGTAGGTATGTGCAGGAAGTACTGTTAAACCGCTTAGACAAGCTTGTCATAAAAATCTGTGGTGCCACCCCAACCCACTTCACCAAATTAATTACATGAGGTAAAAAGCTATACTTATTGTCTTTTCGTATTTTACTCCTGAATTTCTAAGGGTGGTCAACTAAGCGTGTATTGAATTAAACAGTTTTAGCATTTTCAGGGGTGGGAAATAATGATCAATAATAATTATAATAGATTGGTGAACTCTTTCAGTATGTTGAAGATAAGGAGCTAGATATGATAGGATGCACATACATGATTTAGCTCGTCTGCCTTTCCCTCCTGTATTCATTTATGATATTTGATGCATTTTGATTTTTTATGATCACTACCATGAACAGTCAATATCATATAAAGTTCACCCATCTATATGCATGCTGGGTAATTTTGCATGCTTTTTCATTGTCTACAGCTTCTTTTATCTTTCCTTTTATTTAAATTAACCTATTTATAAAAAGATACTCGGGGAATACCATGACAGTGCCAAACAGTTTGGATTTGGATCAAGCCCAATATTTTGTCCGGCCTAATCTTGTTCCAAAATGTGGCTGATCAATAGATGAAAACAGCCGCCACTAGCAGAAAAATAGTTACGAGTATAATGACACTTGAATTACTAGAATCGACTGAGTTAGACTATATTGACTTTTGGTGTATTTACAGGGGCGTATCCAGGATTTCTGGAAATGGGGTCCATATGTAAAACGGTGCTGGGTTCGCTTTTCTGATTTTATCTCATTTTACTTAAATATCCCACGAAAATGAGATAATGTGGCCTCACTGAGAGCAAATTATTTCATTTTCATAGGATATTTAAAAACAAGGGGGGGGGGGGGTTCGAGGGAACCCCCTGAACCCCATCTGGATCGGCCACTGATTTAACTTAAAATTAGCAATTTCCCAGTATGCATCATGGTTTCTTAGATTCTGAAACATTGGGAACTAGATTTTATCTAAATGTCTGGTGGAAGCTTTTTGCATATTCAGAGGCGCACTTAAGTGTACGCATGAGCATACAACTTGAGGATGCAAGTATAGGGTTTTAGCAATTCAATTTGATTTTTGGAAGAAAAATCCAGTTTATTGTGTATATGCTGCGTGTCTTCATAGCTCATTTTAGCTCTGTGAAATTCTCTAAAACCATTTTCCCCAAAAAGGTTAAACCCCTGGCTTCATAAAAGGGGACTCTGCAGAGTGCGAGCTCTATAACATGCCCTTGGAACACGCCTGATCTTTATATCTCAAGCATCAGCTTTCTGCTGCAAGTGAGCTCTCTCCCAATTAGTATTATGTACCAGTTGGTTTTAACCACGCACCCTAACCTCTGATATGCCGGGGATATAGCTAGGCAAATGAACCATGTTTTAACTTTTTGCATTGTCCGCTTAGTGTGGGTAAATGTGGGACAATTGCTTTACAAAGGCAAATGTGGCAGTATAAAGTAAAACATGACAGACAGAATACAAATACAAATTTTATTTATAGTCGGAAATCTAACTAATTGACATTAGCTATGTATAGCTGTAAACCGACACGGTGGGGAAAACTGCCATGGTTTTAACAAAAGTCAAAGTCCCCGCTGTTCTCGTGTTAGAAATGACTTGTGCATATATTCAAGTCCTCTTAAGGGTCAAGGGGAAACCCAAATTCCCTAGTAGTTCAGAACATGAATCATCATAACAAGATATGGACGTTTATGCTTGAATTCCATATCTGCTCCATATCTCCTTTTCAATAACTGTCGGCCAGCTATATTGGCTTGCACAAGTTGCGAACGACTTATGCATTTCCACTGTTCATTAACCTAAGCTTGGTGAAATATTGACGCCAAAAATAATCATATTGGACGCAGAAACATCGAATTTACCTACTCGCAAGTTACAACCAGTGAATGCAGACATGTATGGAACAAGAATTAACTTTAAAAAAGATATTTGGCTGCATTTCAATAGTGTAATATATTTTTGGTACATTTTTTTTACACTTGTAAACTGGTGAAATGCCATCATGCGGCATTTATAATGGTATGCACTGTTTGTTACGGTAAAAAAAGATCTCAGGGCAAAAAATATAATATTTAGTAGCAGACGAAAAAGATAGATTCCAGTTACTACTGACATCACCCCTCTTATATAAAGTCCAAAGTAAGTCTCCGTTGACGGACAAATTGTAATGTAAGGTGTAACTGAAAAATGTCTAATAATCAATGTGTGGTATACCTTCCATATCAGAGACTGATAAACAGTTGATCCCACAGAACAAAAGCGGGAACATTTATACCAGTGAGTTTATTGGTTTAAATGAGGGAATAGAAAATAGTCACATGGGGTCAGGTATGGTGAACAGGGAAACTTTGAATAAACTATGTATAGATGATAATTTGAAAGAATTAAGTTGAATTTTCCCGATTTATTTTTCTGGTTTCTGAACCTAATGGACATAACTCTCACTATTCGTGGATGTAGTTTCCTGGTTGGCATAATCTACGAGAAATATCATTTATTGATTTGTAATTTAGAAACAGTTTCTTGGTTTGTATGATATTTTGGTGAAAATGTCCAACATCATAATTTCTTGATGGAAGATACTGATTGATATTGATATTAAAATTAGATAAACTTGCTTACATGATCTGAGCCGTTGCATGAGATTTCCAACAATTTGACATTTTGACATGTGTAGACTCGGACAACCCTCTGCAGCCTCTTGATAAGCTTCGAAACTCCTTATGGTGTTCAGTCAGTAGCTTAACAATCATAGAATACTCAAGCGACTAGCAAAGGCTCTGATCAGACTGCGCGTATGCGCAGGCTGATCTGAGGCTTTGCAGGTCGCACATACCACATTGTTGGAAATCTCATGCACTGGCTCATTATTCTATAAGTGAGTAGTCCAAATCAGTTTCGCTTTCTGGTGGGTGCTGTTAGCTGACATTGTAATTTATGTGCCTCTTCTTCCAGTAAAATATTTTACTGACCATTCCAAGGCGGCACTTCTTTTGTGGATATTTTACGCTTTTTTCCTGTCTTGTGTTTGTTATGCCTTTGTGCGCGTCTGTTTATTTGTGCCTTGTGGTCACCTGCTTGGAAAGGGCTGACCTCTTGGCTCTCGTTTGTGGTGTCCAACTGTGAGTTTGTCACTTTCCCATTGGTATCCTGGGTCAGGTGTGGTACTTGATTGTATCGATTCCTGATCTTTGCACCCTTACTTACTTTTATAGTGCGATTTCGCTTTTTTTGCGTCGAAGTTCGGGTTGTATCCCTTTATCAAAATATACCGCCTGACATATCTGCAACAATTTATCAGCACCAAAAGGACATTGTCTTGATATGGCGACCATATATTCATTTTTTTCTTATTTGATAAATGTAATAATAGAGCATTTAATCTAGGGTAGGGTTATTTTGTAAAAGTTGCGTTTTACTGGAGTCAATTATATCAAGGATCAGTATCGATTGGCATTACTTTTTGACCTACAACTTTTATAAAATCGTCGGACCTTTATCAGAAGATTTTGCAGAATATACAAAATGAAACTCAAACGGGCCTAATTTGAAAAATATTTACTTAATGTATTAATCAGATATTAATGAGTATGGTATGCTTTGGAAATACATATCATATCCAGATTTTTGTAAGGGTCTCAAGAGATAATATTAGCCATAGTCTCAAGGTGAACTATTGTGTTCGTTCGTTGTCACTCCGTCCGCCCGTACAGTAAATAATTTCTACAGACGACATCTAAACCACTGGATGGATTGTCACCACTCTTCATAAGAATCCTCCTCTTTTACAATTGTTGTTGAAATATTTTGATTCCGTGCAGACTTATTGTTGTCATGGCAACTAAAGGAAACTCTTTAATTATCTTGTCAAAACCAATGGCCCAATTTTAGATTAGGTTGTTGAACTTCTATCAAGATTGTTCAAATTATTTTGATCCCTCAAAAACAGGCAGAGTCGGCTTTCATTTACTTTAATTAAAAATATTCTAATGAAAACCCTACTGGGTCGATTATACAATGATTTTGCAAAAATGGTCCTAAGATTGTTCAAATAATTCTGATCGGTCGAAAAACATGATCAACGGGGGAAGAGTTGGTATTACCCATACATATATAATAGGCCACTGGCTGGATATGGTTTACCTCCCCCCCCCCCCAGGGGGAATTTTGTAGACCATATTTTTCTAAAAGCCCAATATCTTGCGAGGATTTTGCAACATGTTAGCCCTCTGACAATGGCAGCGTTAAGCTGTAACAGCCTGTTACATACGTTACCCTACAAAATATTTGATAATTAAAATTCTTTTTAAGACTTCAGAAAAGTGCAAAAGATAAGGTAAGATTTCCAAATTGGTTATATTTTCTTAATAAGCTATTACTGGGCTACAGATAATGACATTTGAAAACAAATATAGTCAGCCCCGATGTAGTGTATGTTACTTTTTTTTCATTGAACCCCCTTTTAAATGATAAATGCATCTAATATAGTTGTCTTTAATTTTATTGAAACCAGTTTATGTTCATTAATTTGGTATTACATTAAAGAGTTTTTATTTACCTTTTCAAAACTGCAAGCATTACGTTTCTATCTTATATACTTTTTGAGTTATTAGATGATGAACATGGTACCCTCATATCACAGAAAAATGTAAAATGTAATTCTCCAGGCCTTGCGCTGGCTATAGACCCCACTTCCCCCCAGGGGGGATTTTTTACACTATGATTTCCAGATACTACATTATATATGCCACAAAATGAAATATGTTAGCCCTCTGAGAGTGGCAGCGTTAGCGGGTAACATCATGTTACGTACGTTACCTGCAAAATAACATTAAATTGTCCTGATAATGTCTTCAACATGACATATTCACACTTTTTTAAGTCTGGCACAGGTTAAAGAACTTCTTATAGCACAGTTACATAATTTTAGCATTTATTTTATAAATGTCTTGAGTTTTTGCCGTTGTATATGTTACTTAGTGTTTCATATGTTATTTCCAAGTATCAGTATGGCAGTTATTGACTATACATGTATTACAACCACCAGTGAATATAGTAAATCTATAAGGCTGCTTTTCAAATGAATTAAAGTTCCTTATTATGGCGTCTTACACTATTTTACAGCCCAGGTTACATACGTTACTCTCTGAATACCATTAAACATTCAAGATATGGTCTCCAACACGACCTGCCTGTACTTATTTGCATGCAGGCACAGGTCTACTCTGGCTCATTTGCTGAGGAAGTAACTCAAAACATAAACTATCATAAACCCTCTTTTCTTTTATAGAGACATCAAATATAGTTGACATAATACTCATGGAAAGTTTGTAACATTCAGTGCAATGTGCGAGTAACAACTGAAAAGATCAAAGAAAACCCATCAGAGCAAATCTTCATATATTATCCAAGGGTTTTAAAGAATTTTCCTATACAACTTATTACTCCTCTATCAGATTTATCTTGCAAGAATTTTGCAATATGCTAGCACTCTGGTAATGGCACCATTACCCTGTAACAGCCAATTATATATATTACCCAATAACATCTTTGAATATAAGTAAATGACATGACTTCTGAAAAGTTCAAACCATAAGGTAAGATTTCCAAATTGGCTATATCATCAAAGTAAGCTATTTTTGCAACACAGATATGGACCTTTGAAAACAAATATGCACCCAAAGTGTTATGTATGTTACTTTTCTTCATTATTACTATTACTAACATTTTGTATTAAAGAATGTTTATGTACCTTTTAGAAACTGCAAATATTATGTTTCTATCTTTTATAAGGTTTGAGTTGTTGAGTTTTGAACATGGTAACCCCATCTCACACAAAATGTGAAATATAGTTCTGTGGCTCTTTTGTTAGGGAACAATCAAGTTTTCCTTCACCCAGAGGTACTCGATTTCCTTCCCATTTATTTTCCACACATTTTGTCCATATCTGCAAAGCCTCACTTGTTTTCATGGGAAATACTTGATAGTTCAATCTTTGTGTGTACATCTTAAGGACAGAAAAGCAGGGTGGAGGTAAGCTCATGTTCATGCCATTTGAAATAGTCAGTATATGTGTATGGCTTTGGTACTTTTTTCAGAAACATGTCGTACTGCAGCTTATTCACAATTACATAGATAGCACATGTTAGGGCTTCATATCACTGATGAGTGCCTCGAGCAATTCTTTATTTGTTTTCTGACCCTTCTTAGAATGTTGATGAACTAGTGGGGGAGGGGTTCTCTATCAGTTTGATAGGAATAACCTTTCCATGGTACTAACACATCGGCACATTGGTAGTGTCACACTCTGTTAAATAGTGTAATACTGTAAATCTCTTCCCCCATACTCTGGCCAATGCTGTTGACATACAGAAGGTGCACCTTTTGTTGCATACACCATTGTTGAACAAAACACCCAGGTTATCCTCTGCGAGAATGTTTGTAAGACTTTATAGACTGCTGCTTATACATTGTATAAATGTATCAGTGACAAAACCAACATGCCCTGCCTTTAGTGCCTGTTTGAATACTGGTACCATCAGATCCATGAAGGTGACAGGAAAAGCTACTATGCTCTGTAGTTACAACATTGTGCAGCGCTACATGGCCAATCTAATGTTGGTTCAATGTGTGATTGCAAGCCATGCTGAAGTTTGGACTTGTCAGTTTTGGTGGAAATTCTACCAGGAGTTGACAATTACCATGGTACAGGTCCCAAGTGGAACGGCAGTGTCAACTCAAGGTCAACATAATGTCCAATAGAAAAAAGGTCATGCTTACCAAAGACGCTCCTTTAAGCTCTCATCTGGCTGTTTACGTTTTGTAAATTGGACAATTTCTTCTTGCTTGACCTCGCAAGCATCAAAAATTTTATTAGCTTGTAGCATTTTATGGGGATGTGAAAGACAGATTTTTTAAACTAAAAGTGAGTCAATGAAGTCTGCAACAGCTTTCCTGCCAGAGGCATCAGCCTCAATAAGATCCTTAGCTATGCCAGGCTTAGCAGGCACACCGAAAGAAAAAAAGTACAGTTCATTGTCTTCAAAACTAGAACTAAAATGATTGGTGAAGCCTGAAACTGCCTCTAGCACTCATTCCACTTTGCATCTGAGCAGATTGAATATTTCATTTCAGTGCATTGAAGAGTTGTTTCAATATATTGAGCTCTGATGTGATGAGTAATACACCATTCCATCTGTAGTACGAAGCGTAGTTCTAGCTGCTGAAGCCTATAATACCTCTTCATTGTTTGTCTGATTCTTATGTCAAAAGCATTTCTCAAGCAAAGAACCAATGGTTGTGACACACTAAACCCATTTTGTTCGAGAAGTTCTTTGCCTCTGGGATGTATATCAGACAAATTTATGAGTGTAATCAGATACACAGGTACATATTGTGCGTAGTTGTTGTGATCGTTTGCAATGAACATTAGGAACAGGCAAACAGATAGAGATGACATGCAATTCAACATTGTTTTCCTTGTAGCCCTAATCAGTGTCACACCATTTGAACCATATCCATATACCTTGCCCAGAACTGAGCTGTTTCACAGTGACTGTCTTTCAGAACTTCCAATTTGAATGCATGGTATCTATACTGTTTATGTGAGCAAACAGCGAAGGTTGATATATCACATTATATTATTAGTTTAAGTCACCATAAATTAATAAGGAACTTCAATTTATTTCAGCCTTATAAATTTTCTAAATTCTCTGACAGACTTTATACATGTATAGTCATTAACTTCTATACAGATACTAAGAATAACTTATGTATCATTTGGGTAATACACATAACAATTAAAGCTCAAGGCATTTATCAAATGAATACTTAAAATAGGTAAACCTTGTTAGAAGAAGTACATAAACCTGTGCAAGCATGCAAATAAGTATAAACAGGGCTTGTTAGAGACATTAACTTAAATGTTTAATGCTATTTTGAAGGTAACATACATAACATGGACCTGAAAAATAGTATAATGACCATAATAAAGAACTTTAAATCATTTAAGTAGCAGCCTTATAGATTTACTATGACAGATGGAATACACGTATAGTCAATAAATACCATATTGATACTCGGAAATAACGCAGGAAACACTCAAAGTAACGTATACAACGGTAATTACTCAAGACAATGATAAAATTTATACTAAAAATATGTAACTGTGTTATAAGAAGTTCATAAACCTGTGTCCGCATGCAATTTTGTACGATCATTTCATGGTTGAGACATTATCAGGGACGTTTAATGCTATTTTGGGGGGTAACGTATATAACGTGCTATTACACGTTAAAGCTGCCACTCTCAGAGGGCTAACATCTTTTATTTTGTGTCTTATATAATGTAGTTTCAGAAAATCATAGTGTACAAAATTCCCCCTGGGGGGGAGGGGGGTCTATAGCCAGCTCAAGGCCTATAAGGAAAACTTTAAAAACTCGTTTTGTTAAAAACTAGTATCCAGATTTGGAAATAATTTGGCACAAATGGTACTTGGGTGACTCGCTACTAAGTTTATTCAAATTAATCTGGTCTTGAGTTACAAACGTTTCAGCACAAATTTTCCTAGGTTAACCCTCTAGTAGACTGGCTCCAGTCATTAAAACAATTTTTCATCAATGTGTCATATCATGTACTTGTAGCCAGTCTTACTCTGATGGCTCTGTTAAAACAGAGCCATCAGAGTAAGACTGGCTACAAGTAAATGATATGACACATTGATGAAAAATTGTTTTAAGGACTGGAGACAGTCTAACACTCTACCAATATTGCTCTTTTTTCAGATCTGTGACTTGGCAGCGGGGCGGTGTATTTCCTATTTGTATATAGTAGGAAACTTCCAAAATGTCTCCTTGTCAAAAACAACAGGCGTGATTTGAAAATGATTGGACATATATTTCTTTGGTTAACCTCATGCCAATTATCCCAATTGTCCCAATTATCATGATTATCCTGCTCCGTCCAAAACTTAAGCATGATAACTCACATGGTTTACATAGGCAACCATCTATTTGAGGAAGAGTGAGCTGTTGTTTCTTTGTTCTGGTGTTCTTCCTCATGGTTCCATGGGTTGGTCTGTGATCTGAAATCATAATTGGGGTATTTTCTGGAGATATTCACTCGTTTTTATATTGGAAAATTAAAAAAAAATCTATTCTGAAACTATTAGTATATGCCCAACTTCAACTGTGCTTCAATATTTGGTTTATCAAATCATCAAGCTTTTCTGCATATTCTGGAATTAAAATTATACTCATAAGGTATTTTGCGTTGGAGGAGAGGGTCGGTATAGATTAGTTGGTTCTGGACTCTTTTGCCCAAATACTTAAGCATAGGTCCAAATAAGTAATTTTGAGCGTAAATTTGCGATTATTTTCTTATCTATCAGTTTAAGCATGTGTTTTGTTTGCTCAAAAGAACCGTATCATCGAGACGGTTCTTTTGAGCACCCACAGCATATTTTTGGTTGAGAAATAAAAAAAATAATTTTAAATACACACTGTTATCTGGAGGTCTGAATTAAGAGACTATATGGCTTTGCCAGTTGCCAGTACAGTGATATCCGTTCTGCGGACAATTGGATCGAAATCTTTTCATGTAAAGACTGGTTTACAATGGACATTTTAATGTTTAAACAAGTTTTCAGCTGTATTGGTGGCTATTATAAAAAGAGTGCAAAATACGTGTCCTGTTATTTAACAGGTGAATAAATATCCATTGAAGCTCAAACAAAACTACACCTGGATCCACATAAATGGACATTGTGACCGGTGCAAGTAGTTGATACTCCAGTACACCTGAAGCTACATTGAAACAGTTCTACTCCTTAAGGTCTTGCATGAACAAACTACAGAGGTTAATAAAGGTTTTGAGCGAACATTGGTGACTGACCAGATTGTGCATGTGCGCATGTCGCTTAAAGTCTCAGCTACTCGCATGCCAGTAGGTTGATTCGTCTGTACTCTGGCTTAAATTAAGCTGACCTAGGCCAAAGGCTATCTCAATAAAACTGTATATACAGAACAGAACAGAACAATAGGTGGATTACATCAAAAGTGGACAAAACCACATTAGAAAACATCGCGTATAGAATTTTTGGCGGGATCTCAGGATTACGTTTTTCGATTTGCTTTTACCATACCAGTTATGGAAATAGTTGAATAAACAACGATCTTTTTCACATTCCAATGTACCTTATGAGCAATCAGGAAGGCGAGACCAAGATCAACTTGCGCATTTTGGTATGAATTGCATGCTCGACTGATTTTTTTTATAGTACACGGGCATTTGTGCCATCCTATGAGATTATGAACTTAACGAGTGCAGTGGCTCAGTGGTATGGTGTTAGATTTGGGATCGAATGCTCGCTAGTTCGAGCTCCTGTTGTGACCTTGAGCATTTTATCCTCTGCTTAGTACTTGTTCAACCCAGGGAGACAGGAAAACGTCCCAACATGACTGAATACGTGCTGACTGGGACGTAAAGCATCAACATTTATACACAAACTCAGGCGGCTCAAGAGATGTTGGTACTTAACCCATCTAAGCCGAATGACCTTGCCTACATATATCAGTAGGACGAGCCTATCTCCAATTTTAGGGATGCTGAGTTGTATTTTTCATTTTTGTTCAAATTTTAATAGGACATTCCCAACAGGCACACATTGTCGACTCAACAAAGATTCAACGTTGATTCAACACCATAAATCAACGTTGAATCAATGTTGAGTCAACGATGTGTGCCTGCTGGGTTCTGTTAGCAAAAAGTGGAAACCCTCATCAGACGCCACGTTCTGCGGCGTCTGATCTGGTTCTGCACTGTTTGCCTATGCCCCACAAAAGGGACGCTAGGCTTATATGGGTTAAGGCATCCATTAGACGTTACTGTAGTGCACACCGGCGTCACTGCTTTGTGTCGTGGAGCAAGACACATTCATCCTTGCTTAGTACTGATTCAACCCAGGAAGACCCGTCCCGACATAACTGATAAACTGTTGACTGGGACATAAAGAATCAAATCAAACAAGCATTAATGCACAACTATCTAGTGGAGCTAGAAGACTTCATGTTGCTTCATCTCTGTTCCGACCGTGTCTATGCGTGAAACCAAGGCTCTGGTGGCACTGCTTGGATGCATACGCTCGTCTGAGCATATGGAGTAAGCATCAAAAGTTATTGAAATGCTTCCACTATAATATTAGTTCTCGTATACACAAAGTACGCAGGTCCAACTGGATGCACAGCAGCACGTACATTTAAAGGCTTTTACGCAAGTGCGATAGTACCAAAATTTTGGTTGCTGGCCCATATGCCTTCTTTACTTGACCATATTGTATATAGAATTGAATAATGTTAGAGGATTGCATTATGATTCCGAGAGTATGGAAGGTGGTCTGGATGTATGTGCATTAAAAGCATGTGCTTGTTTTACGACGAATATAGGCCTGAGCTTTTACTCGCGTTTGTCGCTCAAAGTTGACAAGTGTCAAAAAAAGGAATAGAAGTAGGCTTACTTCAGCGAAGACTATAGGATTAACATTATGAGTGTCCTTCTTCGGATAGCCCCAAATAGATCTTTGTCTAGACCCCTTTTGTCCTAGAATCCGTGTCGATCCTTGTTGAATATGATTTTGACTATAGGCCCAGTGATTATTTAAAACTGATTTAAAAAGCTTAGTCGCGCCAAAGGTCATCTGCATGCCAAAGGGCCCTCGTCAGTCAGTCTTGTTGGTCCTTTCCGTTTACGCATATGGGGATATATACCGAATGACAGGACAAAGATTCAATGTCAGTACCAAATTACACAGACAGAAAAAAACATGTGCAAACAAAATAGTCCCAGAGATAAGCAGTAGGATCAGAGACTTTCAGATAATGACCAAAAAGCTTTCATTCTTGAAAATTCAGCACTTTATTTCTGTGCCTGTCAGTGTCGTCTACTAATAAACTTTGCAAATAGATCTGGATCCAAACTGTTTTACACTCTGATGGCATTCCTAAAAGTATATTTTGAAAACCTTCATTTTGAAGAAGAAAAACAGACGACACAAAGCATGCACATTGCTCGGCATGTACAGATAGGCTAGACTTTAGAATCTATCCGCCACTATCAATCGGATTCGAGAATCTGATTCTACAGAATTCCGCGGAATTGGCCGAAAAGTTCCGATTGCGCCACTATATGTTGTGTTTATTTAGTCTTATAGCCTTATTCTTTCTATCAAGTTGCTGTGGTCTATTTTAGCACACCTGAGCCATAGGCTCAAGGTGAGCTACTGTGATCCTATGATGTCCGTTGTTCGTCGTCTATCGTCCGTCGCCAGGCGTCCGTAAGGTCCATTGTCAGTCAGCAATTTGCTTTAATCAACATCTCCTCCTAAAGCACTGGGTGGATTGTCACCAAACTTCACAGGAACAATTCTTGGGTGGTCCCCCTTCAAAGCTGTTCAAATAATTTAATTCCATGCAGAATTCTGGTTGCCATGGCAAGCAAAAGGAAAAAATCAAAAAAAAAATCTTCTTGTCTAAAACTACTTGTCAGATTTCAAAATAATTTGGTACAAATGGTCCTTGGGTGACAAAAGATGTTCAAATTATCTTGATTGGTTGAAAACATGGACGCCAGTTTTCCCTATATTTGTAAGGGATAAAACACTTGCAAATGTGGCTGTCTTGTTAGTAGAGTTTTCTCCCTTGATTCTGGTAGAGTTCTTAGAAGATTTTAGTGTTTAACCCTTTGTATTCTGATGGATTTTCACATACAGATAGCTACAATAAGAATGGGATTGTCCATTATATATTTAAGGGGTCACATGTAGATATTTCCAAATAAATATGTACTTCAGTCTCTGAATATTGCATTTATCATAGCAAACAGGGTAGACCCTGGCGCAATGCAGCATATGCAGATTATGCTGCATTTCAACTGGGTCTTCCCTGTTTGCCAAACTACCCGTTTAGGGGTTTCAAGTATATAAAGGGTTAATTACCCATTATCAGACGAGTTTGATCAAATTATGCCCCTGGTGCCAAAAGTCCTATGTGTTATATAGGCTTATATAGGGAAAAATAAAAATAAGTCTTCTAGTCTGAAACCACTAGGCCTAGAGCCTTGATATTATGTTTGTAGCATCATCTAGTGAACCTCTACCAATTTTATTCAAATTATGCCCCTGGGGGCCAAATGTGGCCCTACCGCGTAGATCACATGATTTACTTCGACTTTAAAAGAAAAGTTGAGGATCTACATCCTGTTAATTTTGTCAACATAATCCATGTAAAGTCTTAATAAACTGCTGATCAATCAAAATTCATAGCTGGACTTTGATCAAACAGTCATTTTCAGGTGAGCGACCCAGGGCCCGAGGGCCCCTTTGTTTTATAAAGGTCTACTGGCCACAATTCCAAAATATTTCGGTTGCAGAGTGTGGCTTTTATTATAGCAAACAATGTGGACCTTGGTGAGATATGGCGTTATTTGGCATCATAGCTGGGCCTTCACTATGTGCTAAGTTCACATTTCATGACGTTCGGTATTATTGGGTAAACGTGTACACACAATGAACACACAATGTTGAACCAATGTTAAACCAATGTTGGATCAGATATTTGTCAACGTCTGTTGAATTTATAAGTGCAAGTCCAGCAGGCTGCCACCCTCTGATATGTCTTGGTTATATAGTAACGCGCGTTGACAGCTTTGATAGTGTTCCTGAAAGATTAAAAAAATGATTTTGAAAAAAATCAGCAGACGACAACAAAAAGCATGAAAAATGACCCAGTATGCAAAGAGTTATAGAATAATAGAACATTGGAGAGCGATATTATAAGTATCTATCATGAGTGTGAGGGTAGAAAAGAAAAATCAGTCCCGAGGATCGCCGTTTGGCATGACGAGGCTTGCCTAGTGATGACAAACGGTGATTCCGAGGGACGGATTTTTTCTATCCTACCCTCACACGCATAATAAATTGTTTTTCTTGCTCACCACTGTTTTTATTTATTTATCATACCCGTAAAACGTTGGGATCAAACATGCACAGAATGAATAGTTAAAAGCACTGTTTTCACGCTACCGTAATAATTTTAACGTGTATGTACATGTACATTCTAATCCACATAATTAATTCCTCCCTGGGTGTGGTATTATGTTCTTGAAGGATTATCTGGGATTAGCGCAACAAAATCCTTATTAATGGTTATATTTATAGATTGTCCGTACCTTATAAATAAAAGGACTTCATAACAGTATCTGCTGTCTGTATCACTCGTTTTGTGAGGAAAGAAATGGCTCAGTTGTAACAAGTGCGGATCCAGAGTAGGGGACAGGGGGTCCGGACCCCACCTGAAAAAAAAATAAAAAAAAAATATAGAGTTTCTTAGCAATACCAGTCCGTATCCCCTTAAAATTCACAAAGCTACCGAGCCAGCATTCAAAGTAGGGTCATCAGCCGGGCACGCCAGCGAAACGCCATTTAAATGGCGTTTCGCTGGCGGGCCGATGATGGCCCGATTTTAGTGATATTTGGATCCACTCATTAACTTTAAAAAAATGAAGAAAAAAAAAACGTTCTCAAAGTTGGACCCCCTCTGAAAAACCTTTCTGGACCCGCCCATGTGTAAAGTGTTCGACTTCAGATCGAGGGGTCTCTGGCTCAACCCTCACGGGAGTCATGGTTTTGTTTCCTTGAGCAAAACAATTTATACGCTGCTTAGTACTGGTTGAAACTGAACGTCCCGACATGACTGAAAACTTGACTGGGCTGAAACAAACATGCAGAAACAGCAAAGTTACGAAAGGTAACTAGGTACGCTGGCTCCTCAGGTCTAGGTCACCCTCGGTAGTGCCGCATCGTAAGCGTTTCAGCACGACAGGTGAACGGCTGTTGAACGCGCGTAGTCAAGTGATCTTATCGCCACCTACCCTTAAGGGGCAACATATAGCGTTGTGAGGGGCCGTCTTTATTATAACGCATAAGTACTTTCATCTAGAAATCAACGCTATCCGGGATGCCCTCACCATTGACAATGGTGAAACGAGGACAAAGAGTGACGTATTAGAGCACAAATAATGATAAGCTCTGTCGTAATGTACATACACAAGATACTATCAAAACGACAGGGTTTGATACGCAGACCAGCTGTCGTCCATATGTTTTGCGACATAATCAATAGTACTGTAATTAGATGCCCCATAGAAAACGACCACTTCATTGGTGAAAGTGTTCAAGCATTATTCCTGAATTCAGGATTTTGATGCTGACTAGCAAGTCGGCAGATTATAATAGCTTTATAGATCTACTTTCATATTAGCCAAATACATTTAACCATTTAAGCTTGAAATTATATAAGTAATGGCATACTCAATACTGCAAGATTTAACTTTTGAGTTTCTAAAGTTCAGAGCTTTTGAAAATCTCAGCTTTCACTATTGCCCTTGGAACATGTACGAATTGCCAAGTTCCCTTAATACAGATACACAGGAAAGTCATTTCACCGTGGATCTACAGTCTAATCTGGGTATCTATTGGCTAACATGTGGAGAGAACCTTTTAGACATCGCCAGACTCGTATAATACGACCATAGCTGTTGACTGGGACGGCGTTTTCCGATATTCCTGGGTTGAACCAGCACAAGGCAGACGATTGACACAATATAGTGCCTTCGGTGAGTCTCGAACCAGCGACCCTTCGATCCCAAATCTAACACTCCACCACTGAGCCATTGCATGCGTTCCTCCCCATGAAGAAGTGTAGCGTGTTGTGCTGTTGGCGACTGTTTCTATCTTAGCAAACAGTGCAGTGATGAAAGTCTAGAGAACAGATTGGATGTCAGTGGCGGATTCAGAGTTTTAATTATCCTATGAAAATGAAATAATGTGGTCTCATGGAGACCAAATTATTTCATTTTCATGGGATATTTAAGAAAACTGAGATAAAATGAGCAAAGCGAACCCCAATGCCTTTATACCTACGAACCCCCTTACCAGAAATCCTGGATCCGCCCCTTGGTGTTAACACAACTTTATATACAAGAAACGCATAATTTAACAAAAAGTGAAGACCCAAATGAAATACCGCAAATTGCGGCATTTCATCAGGGTCTGCACTGCTTTTTAAAATAGATAAATAATCACCAGGGACTGAAGTTAATTGTAACCTTTTGCTCCTTTGATATATACAATGAACCTGGGATTGTATCAAACCAAATGAAAGAATTCATTAGCACACAAGGGGGTAAGGAGCACACAATGTGGTCCGACAGCTCCACAACAGCTGCAAGAAGGGCGCAGAAGAAACAAACTTGGTGTTGACCTTTGTAAATTTGAGCCGCAACATGAGATTTCCAACAATGGGGTACGTGCGACCAGCAAAGGCTCAGACAAGCCTGCGCATACGCGCAGTCTGTACAGAGCCTTTCTAGTCGCTTGAATATTCTATGACTGTTGGGCTACTGACTGAACACCGTTTGGATTTTCTTAAAAGGAGGCTGCACAGGCTTGTCTGAGTCTACATTTGTCATAATACCACATTGATCGCGGCTCATATTTTGTCTGTGTTGTGTAGGTCATATCTACACCATCTATAAGAATCACCAGAGGCCATTTTAAAATATTTCTTATTTAACTAAAATTTCTCGTGACTGTTATGGATGCCCATTAGCGAATGTGAAGCACACAATTTCTATGGATAATTAATAAGGTCATCTACTGGTTGTGTGGTTGACACGTCAATGGGTAGGCTAAAATAGGTTTGCCCATGCGTTAACTAGTAGCATCCCAGCATGGCGGTGAATAAGCGTAACAATAGAAAATTGGGGACATATTGAACTATTGTAAGTGATCAAAAGAGGTTCGCTCTGGGGGGGGGGGGGGTAAATATTTCCATCTGTGAACAGCGTGGACCCATGGCAGCTTGCGCAGTTGCGCAAAATTACATACAGTCCTTGCTGTTTAACCTACGAAGACAATCGTGGCGCGCCGATTTAATTTACTGCAGTTCACGCATGGTGCACATATGGAAAAGATGTTATCCTTTTATGGACCCCATAATTGAACTTTTAAACTACAATTTTGTGTGAGAGAAAGAGACAGGAGTTTTCTATATTCTGACTTGTTAAATCCGGGTTGATATACACAGGTAAGCTTCTTCTCTGAATACATGTATTTAGCTCTTGGTTTTTTTTTGCTGTTTGTTTTCTTTCCGACATGCTTATCGTCTAATGGCGACAGGTCAGTGGAAGGTCTACTTGCTTTCATAGGCAGATGCCATAAGAGTTAAACAGACGTCGTAAGATAGGATTGCCTTTAGAGGGTTGGTGATAGAATGCTTATATAGACTAAAAATGCTGAATGTAACGTCGTGTGTAAGCAGACAACATGCACATCAGGACAGAAATAACAGCATATCGGATTCATCTAGATAATAGGTTTATCTGGATAGCTAGATATCAGTTGACATAGTGCCTCCGGTGGGTCTCGAACCAGTGAACCCTCGATCGCAAGTCGATAGAAATGACGCAAGTAGAAACGCCAAGACGACAAATTTGCCTGGATGGCATGGACAGCGTTGACAAATCCAACCTGCTAGCATGGATGGCTATATATAGTGTACATACTGGATAGCATGGGTGCAAGTGGACGCAATTAGATGACATATTCATCTGCATTGCATGGATACAAGTAGACACATACTCACAATATTCACCTGGATAGCAAGGACGCTGATGGATTAAAGTCAGCAAAAAAATCCTCTACAGTACATGGACACCAGTAAGAATCTGGATAGCAGCGATGCAAGTTGGGGACAAGCCAGCAACATGGTCAGAGGACAGATTCACTTGGACAGGATGGACGTCAGTGGTCACAAGCAGGCGACATATTTAAACGTAAAGCATGAAAGCCAGGTGACGCAGCCAGACATCATCAGGATGGCATGGACGCCAATGTGCTCAGACAAAATTATCATGTACGCTAGTAGACACTAGCAGGCGATAATTTCCTCTGGTAAGCATGTATGCTAGTAGAAACTAGCAGGCGATAATTTCCTCTGGTAAGCATGTACGCCAGTAGACACTAGCAGGCGATAATTTCCTCTAGTAAGCATGTATGCTAGTAGAAACTAGCAGGCGATAATTTCCTCTGGTAAGCATGTATGCTAGTAGAAACTAGCAGGTGATAATTTCCTCTGGTAAGCATGTACGCCAGTAGAAACTAGCAGGCGATAATTTCCTCTGGTAAGCATGTACGCCAGTAGAAACTAGCAGGCGATAATTTCCTCTGGTAAGCATGTACGCTAGTAGACACTAGCAGGCGATAATTTCCTCTGGATAGCAGAGACGCCATTAGGATGACATCATCGTCAGTGAACACAAAACAACCAACTCATTTGGATGGCATGGACACTTATGGGCACAGTCAGACGGCACGTGCGTCTGGATAGAATGGAGGCCATTGGACACCATCAGACGACGCATTCATCTGGTTAGCATGGACGCTTGTAAGCAACAAATTCATCTGGATTGCATGGGCGCAATTGTACACAGTCAGACAACACATGCGTCTGTATGCCTTGGACGTTATCAGGCACCATCAGACGACACATTCGACTGGTTTGCACGAACACCAGTGGACACCAGTAAGCTGGATGACATGGACGCAAGGGTACCCAGTTATGCGACACATTTGTCTGGATAGGATGGTCTACAGTGGATAACTTGGATACAGTGGATAACCAGTGGACACAATCAGACGACATATTCATCTTGATAGCATGTACTGTACTTGGCACTGTTAGAATTCACTGATACAATGTTAAAATCTCAGTGAATCTGGAGTTCCAAACTCGGTTGGCTTCGTCATCAGTCGTCTTCTTAGATAACTTTATCTACCGTCAGAATGGATAGCCCAAGAAATAAACTGGACAATGTAGGTAAGGGATTGCAAGGTATGGTACTTGTAAACTGGTCAAAATAAATAAAGCCCCGCCGGAAATTTTCCCAAAGACTTAATGAAAATATATTCGCGTTTGATTTAGCATAACACTTTACTGTATAAAGATTCTTTTCCATTTCCTCAACATTTGCTAGGTTTCACTTTTATTGATAAATTTTCCATAGAGCATCACTCATTCCAGTAAATGCCCCGTTCCTATAGTAAAATTGGAAAAAAATGGAAACTCTTGGAAAATTTTGCACATAGCCAAAAAAATCGGCATTTTCAATAGGAACTTGTAAATTGCGCCGAAGATATTGTTGTGTAGCTTGGGTGGAGTTAGAATTGTTAACTACCTTGGTATAAACATATTTTATTTGTATACTTTGTTCATAGAACAACATATAAAGACATACAATAATATACAGTATACAAATGGGATTCAGAAGAAAGTCTTCAGACTTATACGAATCTGTATCCCATTTAAAATATCCATTTTACTTATTTTATCGAGATTTAGAGAGAAAACCATTTCTGTACCAATGCTAATTTTGGTACTCAAATGTACTACGAGTGTATTAGAAGTAATATAGCAAGAGGCTCCACGGGGATGGAAAATTTCATTTTCTAACGTTTAAACAGATTATAAATGTTTAATAGTTCGTGAATCTCAAGGTCAAAGAGTAGTTACTTAAGGGCAATTTATTGGAATCGTTTAGTCCTTAATATATACTCCTGTATGATGATAAAGAGCTGCCTATTTGTCTCGTCGGACAGATCTGTGACTCCATATAAAAGAGCATTTAAGGTTGGTTCGCATAATTGAGATATTGATTGCATCATTTCCTGGCGCAAAATATTAAATCTATTACATTCAAACAAGTAGTGTTTGGTAGTTTCAGGTCTACCACAAATGCAAAGCGGACTGTCAATGATGTTTTTTGAAAAGAGATGGTGATTAAGAGAGCTACAATCCATTCTCAGTCGAGAATGATAGATTTGACCAATGCGCTTGCCATCTAGATAGAAGAGAGGGACACCGATTGGGGTAGAATTAAGACTGCGTTTGAAAGAGCTAATACTTGGTGCATTTCTAGTAGTATGGGGTAGTTCATTCCAATCGCGTACTACTGAAAGAAGAAAGGAATTGTAATACACTGAGTATTCGAGCGTATGTATTTGTAATCAGATGCATTACGGAGACTATATGCTGTATTATTTCCAACAGTAGGGGGAACAAGTGAAGACAAGTAGTCAGGACATAGTCCATTTATCATTTTGTAGAATAGTATTTGTTCATGTTTTTTTCTTCGGCAAGAGAGAGTATCCCACCCAACTTCTTTTAATAATGTGTCTATTGAAACTAGCTTAGTGGCACCACTGACAATACGTGCAGCTTCATGTTGTATTTTTTCTAGTTCATTTGCCTCGTATTGCGTACAGTTATCCCACACGACGTCAGCATATTCAAGTAACGGTCTGATAAATGAAAAATAGATGATCTGTAGTGATTTTCTGCTGAGTTTGAATTTAAGTTAACTACCTTCCATATTTTTGAAAAAAGAACTGAACTTTAGGAATATGGAAAAAGTGACATGGGACTTAACTTATTTTGGCCAGTATATATCGTGGATTGTGGCTAGCAAAGACAATGATTGGGGAACTGGGAACAGGGGAAACTATTACAAAGGAGCAAGGGAGCAGCTAGCCCCTGGAAGGGCTTTACTTTTGCGTACCTAAGATATGTATGTACGCACCGGGTTTCCATCTTGATCAAACGTGTTAATTCCTCAAACTCTGCATGAACATGAAATATGGCTGATGCAGAGGGGTTCGTGGTTCATGTGAAAACTCTCTAAATCAACCACTGAAAGGAACCGTTTTCTCTAGGAATGCGTTAATGCAATATTCATTTGCTGTACATTGTAGTTAAACCTGTATTGATTGTGGACACATGGCAGCGATGTAACAGATATGTCTTCACGTGGGAAAAGGTGCTTAAAATATGGGCGCCAATCTGAGACTCTTTGCCTGCTTATGTTGCCTGCTAATAACCTTTGCAAACCGTTTGAATCCAGATCAGACCCGACGAAAAGTCGGGTCTGATCTGGATTCAAACTGTTTGACACTCTGATGGTATTCCTGAAATATTTTTTGAAAACGTTTATTTTGAAAAAAAAATAATAGCAGACACCAAAATGCGTGAAAAAATCACCCAGCATACAAAGTTATTATAGATGCGCACATTCCTGCTGCCCATAACTGTTTATCTACCGTATTGTTAGAGCTTTGATTAATCAGTATGGATGCACTCTCTGATCATTAGCTACAGAAGGTACATTTTCTCATTTTCAGGACCGTGTGGTCAATAATTGCTATTGGAAAATTAAGATGGCCATATTAGTGCTATTGTGTATACTATTATTATAACCGATATTATGCAAATTAGCTCTGACATGAGAAAACGGACATAATTGCAAATGTAAACAGAAAATGATTAAATCCTTGATGTCTGTTCAGGCTCTAAGGCATTATCCACATGAATATTCAATTTATTAACGCTTGCATTCAACGTCTGGGTCTCGAAGTCGAAGTAGCGCGTTCGTCTGTGCGTTTTTTTTATTCGAATGCGTTCCTTTTCACCGTCTACATATCTGTTTCTCACCCATGGCCAGTACTTTGTATATATGAGCCGTGTCGTAAGAAACCTGCTTTAGGAGTTAGCGATTAGGCAAGACTAGACTGTCCAAACAGTCCAGCTACAGAGACTAGCTTGTATTTTCTAAAAGTGCATGTAACATTTTTAATTCAAATATTATTCAGATATCAAATAACGTCGACACTGATCAGACTGTGTGGATGTGCAGGTCGGTCTGTGCCTTTGTTAATCGCATCTAATTAAAGCAGCGTTTCTTAAAGCGTGGCTCAATTGAACCACGTCACGGGGTAATGCATGTTCATAAAGATATTGTTAGTATGCTCATCACTGGAAGTACATGTCAAAACGCATACTTATGGCATGGGTAGCGACACCTCACGCGCAGTATCGCATTCGCCTGCGAGATAATCTGTTACACCAAAAGCGCACTTCACGATGTGCATACGCACAGGCTGATACGCGTTTTTGTTATCCGCTGCTTAGATAGTATAAAAATCTCGAGATAGTTATATACTCGCCCCAACCACGCGTTCAAGAACCAAGCTAATCTTTGTAGCTACGCAGATAGGACTGTGTGTTTCCTAAGTTGTAGTGTCAGCTCGGATAAAATTCACAGGCCAGGGGAAATAACTGCGACAAAGACAAGATCTCCAATAAGTATAAATCATTCCCCTTACTTTTCAGCGAAAAGGAGTAAACACGACGTTCCACGTCTGTACGACTTTTGCCAAGCTGATTCGAGAATGTTGATATAATCATTCAGATAAATCAGGTTGACATCTCCGCATGTTTGTTCCTATAGATGAGGCCCCCATGGGGAGGGGGTGGAGGTCTGTGCTCCCATCTCCCTAAATTCCTCTGCTCCCTAAAAGTATTTTGCCTTTGCTCCCCAAATCCCCAAAAGTATAAGCCAATTCTCCCCCAAAAAAGTTTCCTTTCCGTAGGATTAAATTCACATAAATGTACAAGCATGACTTAATATTTTGCGTCATACCTTAGTATGTAAAGACAGGGCTTAGCCATGGAATAAATGACATGTAATTATTGTAATGAAATACATGATATATAGCTCTAGTATAGCACCGTACTTTTTTGTAACATAAATACTTTTTATGGTTACAAAAAATAAATGCTTTCACTTTATCTGAAAACAAAAATTCTAGTTTTAAGCTGTTGGTAAAACAGCCCCTGACCCCATTAGAAAAGCAAGTGGCCTGTCCCTAATTTAAAAGATTAATCAAATCTTGAGAGCATTCCTCCAGGAACAGCAACAGCATTTTAAGGATAGTCTCATACTTTGAGTCATATATCATGCTTTTCATTGAAGTTATTAGATGTCATGTATTCCATGGCTGGTATATGTCATGTATTCCATGGCTAAGCCCTGTCTTAACATGTATAAGGCAAAATATTTAGTGATCATTAAGTCATGCGCTCTTGTATAGCTTCATAGTTTTTAAAAATAGTAAGTGAGAATGATCAGGAAATACCACTATCACAAAACGCAGACAACCCCATGGCACCGGGAGGTAGAGCCGTTCAACCATCACGAGACACCAGGAAGACAAATTAAGCAAATCATCATCATAATCGGATTTTTAATTAACGTGCCGGTGCATCAGTGCCCCCCCCCCCCCCCCTTTTAGGTAACTTTCTAGCTGCAAGCATAGCAGATCTCACGCCTGAACTTCATGTGGTCCTTTCTTGGGTGTCAACTGTCGTGAGCTTCCACTCACGGCATTCTTTCTCCGTCAGTTTCTTCCATGTTAGTTTGGGCCTCTCTGCCCCCCCCCCCCCCCCCCGCCTGCCATCAATCTGTATTGCAAAGCAATGACACGCTCATCTACTTGATCTAAGAAAAAATATGCAATTAAGTGTTGTTGTTCTTGTTGATTTATCATCCTTAAACTTTTGGATTTTGAGGTTGGTAATAACATACTTTAGGACGCCCAGATTACACCATTTTATCTGTTTTTCACGAGCATGCCCCGAACCCCCTAGAACGAGTGTGACTACATTTTACTAACACCTGAACTCAAGGTGATCATTTCTTGAGTGTCAACTGTCGTGGGCTTCCACTCACGGCAGTCCTTCTCCGTCAGTTTCTTCCGTTTTAGCCTGGACCGCCAGGCCCCGCCTGCCACCAATCTGTAAAGCACAGTAATGACACGCTCATCTACTTGATCTAAGAGAAAAATATGCCAACTAAGAGTTTTGATGTCGATTTATCATCCCTAAAATTTTGGATTTTTAGATTGGTAATAACATACTTTGGGACGCCCAGATTGCACCATTTTTATCAAATTATTTTCGCGAGCATGCCCATGAACCCCCTTGCACGAGTTTGACTACATATTATTACACGGCTACCTACGCACCTGCTATGTAATTATCTCTAGTTTAATTAGCCCATTATTAGGGAAATTTTTGAAGAATGCTGATCATTCATATATGTAAAATTACTTGATGAACCTAGCGTATAAGAGCAAATAGCAGTTGTAGAAAAGACTTTTTATGGTTAAAAAAATAAATGCTTTCACTTAAGTGTCTAAAATATCTAGTTTAAGCTGTTGGAAAAAACAGCCCCTAAACCCCAAAGGAATCCCAAATGACCTGTCTAATTTATAAATAAAGTAAAAAAGGAGGCAAAGATCAGTAAACGATACAATCAAGTACCACACCTGACCCAGGATACCACATGGGAAAGTAACAAAAATACAATAAACATCACTAACAAGAGCAAAGAGGTCAGTCCTTTCCCGGCAGTTCACCACAAGGAAGCAAAGAACAGACGCAAAAGCTTGAGAAACATAAGACACAAAACTCACAAATGATCCACAAAAGAAGTACCGCCTTGAAGGTTGGAACGGTCAGTAAGAATATTTTACTGGAGGGCTTAAACCGTTTTCACGGTGCCAACCCCACCCTTAGTTCAAATGTGGATCAAGACACATAGATGTTTGGTTTGCATCAAATCTAGAGAGCCTGCCTCCAAGCCTACTCTATAAGGTACAGCAACAATATTTTAAGGATAGTCTCATACTTTGAGCCATATATCATGCATTTCATTGAAATAATTATATGTCATGTATTCCATGGCTATTCCATAGCTAAGCCCTGTCTTTACAAGTATAAGGCAAAATATTAAGTGATCATTAAGTCATGTGCTCTTGTAGAGCTTCATAGTTTTTAAGTCATCATCATAATCGGACTTTTGATTAACGTGCAGGTGCAGGGGCATAATCCAAATCATGGGCCTACTTCCAGGTAACAGGCTAGCTGCACGCATAGCAGATCTCACACCTGAACGCCAGGTGCTCCTTTCTTGAGTGCCAACTGTCGTGAGCTTCAACTCACGGCAGTCTTTCTCTGTCAGTTTCTTTCATGTTAGCTTGGGCCTCCCTGCCCCCGCCTGCCATCAATCTGTATAGCACATGCTGTTTTGCTTGCACCACTAGAACGCTCCACATGGCTGAACCAGCCAAGCCTTCTCTCTCTCAAATTAGCTTTGCCAGTAGGTCGCTTGACCTTACCGAGGCCACATCCTCTGGCTTGATACTACAGATCTGTCTGCTCATGGCCCTATCATTGTGCTGCAAGTTCGTCTTGGTCAGTAGCCAAGTTTCACCGGCATGGAGCATGGCGCTCCGCACGCAAGAGCTGTATACATGGCCATGGTCTTGTAAGAGAGGTGGCGGGATGTGAGAACTGGTAGTAGCTCCCTGAATTTCTTCCAGGCTGTTTTCACACGAGTAGTGACCGTTATTTCACAGCCTCTACCAGAAGAAAGCATGTCACCCAGGTAGCAAAAGGAAGCTACCACCTCCAGCTTATCAGGTCCAACCTAGACTTCACTCTGTGGTCTGCCGTCAATAGGGCGGGCATTTCCCATGCACACATATAATCAGGGTTTTGTTACAATCTTTGCAGCCCACTGCATGTCTTATGCACCCAAAGTTTGAGGCCCATTGCTATTCTTGGTCATAGCTTCACAGCAGCATATTTCTTTCGGATGTTATAAGTTTCAGGTTGAGAATAGTAGGGCCAGCTAAACCAATCAGAAAGCAGTTTAAATGTTAACCGAATGCAACAATCTTATGTTGGGTCTAAATCTGTAAATGCTCAACACTTCAGGTAAATTGAAGAACGGATGCAATCATCTAGGTTAAGTACTATGTCTACTGATTACCGTGCATTCTTCATCAAACAGAGAAAAGTTAGCGACCAGTAACATGACAACATTTTTTCTGGTATGTAAATATATGCAGACCGAATATAAGACAAAATTCCCATTTACATTGGGAAACTTTAGTCTCATAGCTATAGTCCGTAGACTTATTTTGCTATATTTAGTACACTGATGCGTCAACAGACTGCTATAGACCGTACACCAGGGGGTTTTCCTCTTAAATATTGATGAAACCAAATGGAATTGGGGAGTAAAAATCGATGGCAAGTACTCACGACAATGTAGAAGCCACATTTAAGCGAATAAATAACATGTGTAGATCAGTTTAAATAATACGGTGTACGGCAAAACAAAGAAAGACAAAAGAGAGAAACGACATTTAATAGATGCGTCAAAACATAGAAGCGACATTAAATAGAGTGACAAATAATAGAACGACCAATAATAGAACAATAAGTGTGAAGTTTGAGTTAAGAACCAATAACGTACATTCATGTATGAAGTACCTGAAGGGCTTGGCCCACAACATTACGTGATAACTTATCGCAAAATGAAACTATAAATAAATAATTATTAAATGCCTTGTAATCTGCGACGTTGAAACCTGGTCAGCAGGTTCTGGAAAGGGCATTCAAATAATAATAACGATGTGCAATAACTAATTTTCATTCATTTCCAAGTTTCATGCTTTTAGAGATTTTATTCTTAGTTACTGAAAGAAAGTAAGCCATAGGGGAGCCAAAACAAGAGAAAAGGGACTCCATCAACATGATTCATACCTTAAAAAATGCATTACGCACGTGAACCGCATGTGAACTAATATTTGTTTTTAAAAAGAAAATGCTATCAACACGTATTCAGATAACTCGAAATTCTATTCTGTTGATCAGCATTAAAATTACAAGGTAGAGTGTTATATAGTTTAAACATGGCTTATATTTTTAGAAAGGGAATTTTGCATATGTACAGGCTGTAAATATTAATAAAATTAGCTGGAGCCTTATGGACATCATATATGACAGATGAACTCTGCATGGTCAAACATGTTTATTGGACAGTACAAATGAAAACGCCCTTTCGCTTTAAAGCATTCAAACTCTTTTAATTACGGAAAACAGGGGAGACATCCTTTTTTCTGTTTGTAAGAAAGTTCCAAACCGAATAATAGTTCTTTATGGTTGATATTAAATCAACGTTAAATCAACGGCATCTTGATCTTGGCCAAAATTTTCAGTTACATGTAAGGTTGTGCGATTCAAGGGCCTTTTCTTCCAATTAAAAACCGTTACGACAGGGTAAATTAATGAGGGGATGATGGTATTTGCTGTCCATTTAATTATATGACAGTACATCACGAAAATGCATGGTTGGAACATGTGTGTTGTACAGTACAAATGAAAACGCCCTTTCACTTTGAACCATTCAAACTCTTTTAATTACGGAAAACAGGGGAGACATCCTTTTCTCTGTTTGTAAGAAAGTTCCAAATCGAATGTTAGTTCTTTATGGTTGATATTTAATCAACGGCATAAAGGACAGGGCCAATATTTTACGTATATGTAGGGGTATGTGACTCAAGAGTCTGTTCTCTCTGGTAAATTCATTATGACAAGGCAATTAATATTGCAAGGAATAGCATTTGTTGTTAAATTAAAGGATTTCAAAAATATCCCTTTCGTAGCACCTTATTAGGAAAGCTATATTATGAAAAGTAAGGGTTCTATTCTTGGCACGCATGTCACATAGGCGATGTATGGTCAGATGAAATATTTTTGTGCTAACTAAGATTCCCTAGGTTGCTGCAGAAGGCTTATCAGGACAATAGTTAAGTAGGGTATGAACTTTTGTTTTTCGCCTGGCGTGTTAGAGACAGAAATATATGGTCTGATGTATGATGAATTACACTGATATGGGTTACCCACGATTTTCTGACAGGTTAGGGTATAAATACCAGATAGCTGAACAGCAAATTAGACTCTTGCCTTGTAACGATAGAGTATAAACTACAAGAACCTGGGTGTCTCGAAATGTAATCGCAAATAAAATCATGGCATTTTATTTGACTTGTTCTTAGTGAATTGTGTTTCACTAAGGTGTTATTTTTGGTGCACGTGACCAGTTTGGCATTTAATTTTATACAAATGTCAATGCCTGAAGACCAACTTAAAAAGGGAAAATGCTTGGCATGTAATGCGAGCTGTTTCATAGAGTGTTTATATTGCTATTGTTTGTTGGAGCATCGAGGGAAGGAGCACAACTGTCCTGTTGCACAGGTAAACAAGCTAGAAGGGGTGCCGGACTACTACGAGGTGTGTAGAAGGTGTGAACTGTTCTTAAGGGTGATCCTCCTAGACGTGAGACGGCAGCGATTTGGTGAGTTGTAAGCTTTGTTTGACTATTTCTGCTCTGTAAAAAATGGCCGAACAGGATGTTGCTACACTTTTTCAGCATATAGCGGCGCAATTGGCTGGTCTGTCGACCGTTGTAGGCGCACAAGGAATTTCTCAGATTGTTCATCCATTTGAGGGTAACTCGAAAAAATTCAAAGACTGGGAGAAATCCATAGAAAAATACGCATTATTAACAGGTTTAACAGATGATAGGGTTAAGATGGTGGCTTACCAATCAAGTCGGGGGGCGGTCAGTGACTTTATTCAGAGGTATCTTCATGATAATGTTGGAAATAATTGGGGTCAATTAAAAACAGAACTTACTTCCAGATTTGCTGAAATAACAGATCCGCAGCATGCTTTTGTTTTACTGCGAAAAGTTAAACAAAGGACAGATGAAAATGTCCAACTTTACGCAGAGAGATTGCTTTCCTTAGCAGAGGAGGCATTCACAGGTCAAAATGGTGGGGTGGCAGCCATTGAAAGACAGTTAGTGGGTTTTTTTGTGGATGGCTTGGCACATGATTACTTGAAAATGAAAGTAATGAGGGAAAATCCAGCAACGTTGCAAGCGGCTGTTGCGTCTGCAATGACTGAACAAAATTTGAGGAAAAGGTTTAATTTAAGAATAGGTAGGGTAACTGATTCTAACGTTCGCCATATTGAACCAATGGAAATTGACCATTTACGGCCTAAAAAACAATGTTTTAAATGCAATAAAATAGGGCATTACGCAAGGGATTGTCACAATAGGTCTAATGTTAATGTGGTAACTTCAAATGGGCACAATATTAAACCCATGGACATAGATTATACCCAGTCCCCGAGCCATTGCTTTATTTGTAATCAATCAGGACATTTGGCCAGAGACTGTTTTAATAGGTCTCATGTAAATGCAGTTATGCCCAACTATCCAGATGGGGGTGTTAGAAGAAAGGATTCATATACAAAAAACCGCAACTTTCCAAATAATCGGGGTAATAGACAACTGAAAAGTAAGGCACACATTACTTGTTGGAATTGTAGGGAAAAGGGACATTATAAAAATGAGTGCTATGCTCCACCTAATGGTCAGAATAATGGTAATGCATCGGGAAACTAGGGCTCTCCTTTCATGAAGAGGCCGATGAAAGGGGAGTAGATATACCAACATATAGCATTTCTTTGGCAGGAAGTCCGAATTCATGTCTTATTAAAATTGGTAAAAGAAAATTTAGGTCTTTGGTTGATTCAGGTGCTGAGGTATCCCTTATGCATAGAAGAGTTTATCAGTCTTTAAAAGACGCGCCACGACTGATCAATAAAAAAGCTTATTTGCAATCAGTAAATGGAGACTCACTATCAGTTGATGGGTGTGCGGAAATAGATTTTACTGTGGGAGGGACGAAATTAAAACATGTTTTTTTTATAGTATCTGATATGAATCGGAATATGATCTTAGGACGTGACTGGTTAACAAAAAATGGTGTAAGGCTATACTTTGATTTAGGCTCTTTAAGGATTGGTAAAACATATGTGCCCTTAGTAGAGGATATTCATATTTCATCAGTTGTCAGGACAACTAAGAAATTAATTCTCAAACCCCAAACTACCAATATATGTCAGTGCAGCATTCGTAACAGTCCTGACTTACCTAATACAGAACTGTATCAAGTCGGCCCACTTGAATATGGCCGATTATTTAAGGAACCAGGGCTTATGGTAACTAATTCCATTTATAAATTAAAAGCAAGTAGAAAGCTTCCTGTCATGATAGTTAACAATACTAATAAAACTTTAACATTAAAAAGAAACTGCCCTGTAGCTAGAGTAGAAAATGTCACTGATCAAAATTTTAAAAATATAAATGAAGTTATCTCAGGGAAGGGAGGCAACACCATAAATAACTTAGAGTCTGAAATCAAAGCACCAAAAGAACATATGTTGACCATACAATCATTAATCAATCAAAATACTGAACTTTTTGCAGCCAAAGACTCAGATCTAGGTCACACAGACACAGTAACTATGCGCATAGACACTGGAGATCACCCTCCAATAAAGCTAAGGCCCTATCGCTCACAGTTAAATAATAGACCAATAATTGACAAAGCAATTGATGAAATGATGGAAGCAGGGATAATAAGTAGGTCAAAAAGCCCTTATGCATTCCCAGTAGTAATTGCTGACAAGCGTGATGGTACAAAGCGCTTTTGTGTTGATTTTCGGAAATTGAACTTAATTACAAAGCCGATATCATACCCTCTCCCATTGATAGACGATATTTTATCTCTCCTTGGTAAAGCCAAATATTTTACATCACTGGATCTCAAGAGTGGGTATTGGCAAGTACTTATGGATGAAAGGGATAAGGAAAAGACAGCGTTTGCCTGTCATAGAGGCTTGTACGAGTTCAATGTTATGCCATTTGGTTTGACATCGGCACCTGCAGTCTTCCAGGAACTGATGTCTATTGTTCTGCAAGGCTTAGATAGTTTTGCAACAGCATATTTAGATGATATTTTGATCTACTCATCTTCTCTGGATGAACATCTTGATCATATACAAATTGTATTTGATCGATTAAGACAGCATGGTTTAAAACTAAAATTAAAAAAATGTCAGTTCTTACAAGCAGAGACAAATTATTTGGGTTTTATTATCAATAAAAATGGCATTAAACCTGATGATGCAAAAGTAGAAGCAATTAAAACTTTGCCTGTACCAACTTGTGTAAGAGAAGTTCGTAGTTTCATTGGCATGTGTAGTTACTACAGACGGTTCATTCCAAACTTCTCTGAAATTGCAGAGCCCATCATTAACTTAACCAGGAAGTATGCAAAATTTCATTGGACAAAGCAGTGTCAAGAAGCTTTTCAATTTTTGAAGGATAGCCTTAAGGTTGTTCCTTTGCTTGCTTATCCTGATCCAAACAAGCCATATGTATTATACACTGATGCAAGTCAATCCTGTATTGGTGCTTGTTTGACACAATCATCAGATGATGGAGTGTTGCCCATCCCCAACGTGCAGAATGAAAAGCCCATCTATTTCCTCTCCCACAAGTTGAGTGATACCCAAACTCGCTGGTCCACAATTGAAAAAGAAGCCTATGCAATCCATTATGCCTTGCAAAAATTAGA
Organism: Loripinus fragilis; assembly: GCA_964019695.1. Lineage (NCBI taxonomy): Eukaryota > Metazoa > Mollusca > Bivalvia > Lucinida > Lucinidae > Loripinus > Loripinus fragilis. Next base: position 4,199,075 of record OZ026520.1, read on the forward strand.
CCACTATTTACACAACGCGAAGTTCACCATTAAAACTGATCACAAGCCGTTAAAGTACATACTTGAGTCACCAATGCAAAACAAGAAGATCCAACTCTGGGCTCTGGGGCTATCAGGGTACAACTGTAAGGTTGAGTACATCGAGGGGGTACAGAACACCTGTGCAGATTTACTGTCAAGATCCCCACAAGGATCAAAAGACAATCCTACTGATCATACTTATGAGCCAGATGTGCCTGATAAAGCCTTTGAAATTAATGTTATCAATTCTAATGAATTAAACCCTAAAGATTATGCCAGCTGCTCTGTCACTGAGCCTGAGGGTTTGACTATTCCAAAGGAAAAAATTATCCAATTAGACATGGTAATAGAGCAGGACAAAGATGAAAAATTAAAACAATTAATTCAGCAACTAAGAAATGGAGAAGCTTCAAAAACTATATCTCAAAAATATATGGTTGTAAATGACATTCTGTATTATCTTTCCAATCCTGATACGGAGCCAACACTACGTCTCTATGTGCCTGACCACCTTCAAGAAAGAGTGATATTACAATATCATGATCACATTGGTCACATGGGTATTGATAAAACTTATGATGTTATAAGGGAAAAATATTTTTGGCCAAATCTCTATCAACAACTTTACAGCTATATTTCTAAATGCATTACATGTCAACAAAGAGCTATGAAAACTGTTAAACCCGCAACCCAAGAGACAGATATTCCCCCATATCCATTTGCCAAAATAGGGCTTGATTTATCCGGGCCATACCCAGAGACCTTATCTGGAAACAAATATATCATAAGCTTTGTTGATCTTTACAGCGGATGGCCAGAGGCCTTTGCTGTCCCTGATAAGAGTGCTGAAAATGTTGCACATTTAATCATAGAAGAAATATTTCCCAGATATGGCGCCCCACTTCAAATTGTTACAGATAATGGTTCTGAAAATGCAAACAGAATAGTAAGGGAAACTATGCAAGCATTAAATATTGACCATGTTTTCACCTCATTTTATAATCCAAAAGGAAATGCAAAAGTTGAGCGATTCCATAGAACTCTGCATGATGTCCTTGCAAAAAGATTGAATGATAATCTCACCACTTGGGATCTACATTTAAATCAAGCCTTGGCAGCAGTCAGGTTCCATATCAATGAGAGTTCAAAACATTCTCCATTCTTTCTGGTATACAATAGAGATGTCATTTTACCCATTGATAATTTATTAAAACCAAGGCGTAAGTACCAAGGGGAGGATTTGCATCAAATTGCCCTACAGCGTCAACATAAAACATTTACTTTGGTACACAGGTACATGAAGCAAGCTAAGAAAATTCAAGCAAAATACAATGATCAAAACAGTAAAGACATTCAGTTTGAAATAGGGGATCCTGTTTACTATAAGAACCACAGACGCAAAAACAAATTAGATAGTAAATGGAAACCATTCTTTCGTATTATTGAACGAAAATCTCCATTAACATATGTCATAAGAAACCAGTTGGATGGAACCACTATTAAGGTCCATGTTCAACATCTACGTAAGGCGCAAGTAGAAAAGTGGCACACTCCTCAACTAAACAGCAACAAACAATTACGATCACAAGCATTTGTAGTTCCACCTGAAGAAAGTGACACTGATAGTGGGGCATTTGATCATTCAGCCATGAAAAATCCTGAGGATAGGCAAATAAAATTTTGCAGGAAAGAAAGGCCCAACTCTGATAATGAAGATGACATTCCCTTAATGGAACTAGCAAAAAGATTAAGGGCTAATAGGGACAATGACATTGAGAATACACTAGATGGAGACACATCAGTCACTCCTGAGTCTGAAATTGAAAAGTCAGACATTAGGTATCCCTCAGACACCTCAGAATCTTATGCCAGTTCAGATTTTTCATTGGACAACAATCCATCAAATGACTCAGAGATTGAAGTCTCAGAAAATGAAATGATGCTACAAGGCATCAACACAGTTACAGACACCAAGCCTTGGGGTAAAAGAATGAAATCATTAAAAACAAAAAGAGAGGCATCAAATAACAAATTAAGGACTTTACTTAAAGCTATTGTTGGTATAATTTAAGGCTTCAGTTATGCACTGTAAATTGATTCTATATGTTACATGTAAATATGGTAATAATAATTAGAATAATTGTAGAATATAATGGTACTAAAATAACTTATGCATTGTTACAGGTTCTAATCAAGCGGCATGAATCTGATTGTCCTGTCACTACTTGCTGGCATTTGTCAGGCTGTGCTCATTCATGAAAATGTTGTATTTTATAAAACAAATGACATCACTACCACGCGAGCAAGATGGATGATCACCATGGTGATCGATCTGAACCCATTTGACTTATTTATCAACAAAATACATAGGGATATTCAAAATGCTGCTGGGGTTGCTAGTGCCATTGTTGAATATTATGAGGCCCCAAAGAAGCAAGGTTTTTTGAATACTTTTACGAGTTTAAACAAGGAAATTGATAATTTAAATCAAACACATTTAAGCATTATTTCCACATTCACAGACTATAAGTCCTTACATCCTAGAGTAACCCGAAGTTTGCTACCCATAGTGGGCAAGGCCCTAAGCTTTCTCTTTGGCGTAATCAGTGAGGGTGATTTGGACCAAATTAAGGAGTCTGTGAAGAAATTGGCTGATAGTCAGCAAACAATTATTCATGTTGTAGAAAAAGCAATATCTGTATTGGACATTTCTCGTGTGCAAATTACGGAAAACAGACGGGCAATTACAGGTCTGATTGTGGCTTTACAGCAAATTGATGGCAAACTTTCAAAACTCACAGCAGCAATAGAAAAACAGGTAAAAGAACTTGAAAACTTTATAGAAATGTACTTACAGCTAGATTTAATTATTGATGAGGTAAAACAAATGACACAAAGAGCAATGTTTTTCCTAGAAAATTTAAGACTTCAACTAAATCTTCTCAGTTTAGGACATTTATCACCATCTATCATATCCCCTACTAATCTAAGAGCCTTGCTACTTGATATACAAGCGAGGTTACCTAGCACATTGAAGCTTCCAAATGACCCACAGAAAGATTTGTGGTATTTTTATAAATTTTTGACATGCACAACTGTTTTGGATGTTGATAAAATTTTAATTGTCATATCTCTTCCCTTGTTAGATTTAAATGGTGAATTCGAAATCTATAAAGCTATATCAATTCCATTACCATTGCCAATAGCCTCTACAGGGAACTCAGAGCTGTCCAATATGGTAGCCACTTATGACCTGGAAACTCCTAATTTCATGATCAATATGCAGCGAACATCCTATGCTCTATTGTCACCAGAAGAGACACAAAGATGTAATGATCATTTAGTTAATTTCTGTGCTTTAGAAACTGCCATCTTTCCCATTAACCTATCAAAGCTTTGTGTGATCGCTCTGTTTACACAAAACAAAGAAAACATTGGCCAGTTTTGTCGAAAAACAGTCAGATTGGATACACTTCTCCCAACTGCTGTACATTTGTTTCATAATTTTTGGGTTATAGCTGGAAAGAAAGAAATCCGATTTTCAACTGTCTGTCATGGTTTAAATACTAACCAAAAGACTATAATTGTAAAGCCACCATTAGGGGTCATTCAACTAGAAAAGTCATGTTTTGCTTCTAGTGACTTCCTCACCTTAGCCCCATTATATATGGAAGGTCAGTCGGATCTTACACTGAACAGTACAGCCAATGATCTGCTGGTTTTCAAAAATACCTCAAATATTGGTATTTGGCAACCTTTCCTTACTGCATTGCCAAATTTGACTAATTTCTCCTTGCCAAAAGAACTTAAAACTATCCCCAAAATACCTATGGATCAACTGATTACTAAATTAAAAAATTTAAAACCAGTAAGCATTAACAATAACCGGTTCCCTGCCTGCGGCTATGTTCTGATTGGGTTCAGCCTGTCCATAATAATAGGGGTAGGACTATTTTTTTATTGTAAAAAGAGTAGCAGCATCCGCAATTCGGCCTGTTGCAGTAGTAGACAGGATCAATCAAGGATTACACCTGACCAATGCAAGTACCAACCGATGACGACTGCGAGGGTTTCTGGCACACCAGAGGGCCATGGTTACGTCTGCGGAACAGTTGCTTCTGCGCCCTTGCTACGTGGAACAGTGGAAACAGACAACGTGATTCACAAGTTATACCCAACGTTAAATATCACGACGACGCAGAGCGACATGTGAATCACGGACTATGCTTCCTGAGAAAAGTGTAAATACCATTGATACCAGGTGACGGGACTTTGTTCAACTTTGATTAACATGTATTTGTACATATTGGTAATGGGACTATCTACAAACGTATATATCTATGTAATTTTGTCTACAAGGAATGGGGCAACTATGACATTAGCTAGAAAGTAAATGTGTCAACGAGAAGAGTCCCCATTAAAATGATTGATTCAGCGGATGTCATCCAGCTTCATTGTATGACAGTATACAATGATCACATTGATGCTGATTACACTATGTATTGAACATTACATGTAAAGTATTATGCAACGTCACGATGAGCCTAGCAGAACACTCATAGATGATAACCAATGGAAGTCGACTATAATGATCAAGTTTCTGTCGACTGTTAGTTGATTAGACAATCTTCAAGGGGATGTCGGCTTTCAATCAAGACCATGACTGGGTACACAGACCAGGAGATGTTGAAGATTAACGCTGAAAAAATTTGTGGTGAACATTGGTAGACAAGAAAAAAAATGGAAATGATATATGCATGCTCAATATTTGGCAAGAGTAATTTATTTTCTAAAAATTAACCTAATTACTAAAGCTTCATGACTAGCATTTTTTTTTAGGAACCAAAGAGTTGGTTACAAAAGAAAAATACATGCTGGACCTGTACATGTAAGGTTGTGCGATTTAAGGGCCTTTTCTTCCAATTAAAAACCGTTACGACAGGGTAAATTAATGAGGGGATGATGGTATTTGCTGTCCATTTAATTATATGACAGTACATCACGAAAATGTATGGTTGGAACATGTGTGTTGTACAGTACAAATGAAAACGCCCTTTCGCTTTGAACCATTCAAACTCTTTTAATTACGGAAAACAGGGGAGACATCCTTTTCTCTGTTTGTAAGAAAGTTCCAAATCGAATGTTAGTTCTTTATGGTTGATATTTAATCAACGGCATAAAGGACAGGGCCAATATTTTACGTATATGTAGGGGTATGTGACTCAAGAGTCTGTTCTCTCTGGTAAATTCATTATGACAAGGCAATTAATATTGCAAGGAATAGCATTTGTTGTTAAATTAAAGGATTTCAAAAATATCCCTTTCGTAGCACCTTATTAGGAAAGCTATATTATGAAAAGTAAGGGTTCTATTCTTGGCACGCATGTCACATAGGCGATGTATGGTCAGATGAAATATTTTTGTGCTAACTAAGATTCCCTAGGTTGCTGCAGAAGGCTTATCAGGACAATAGTTAAGTAGGGTATGAACTTTTGTTTTTCGCCTGGCGTGTTAGAGACAGAAATATATGGTCTGATGTATGATGAATTACACTGATATGGGTTACCCACGATTTTCTGACAGGTTAGGGTATAAATACCAGATAGCTGAACAGCAAATTAGACTCTTGCCTTGTAACGATAGAGTATAAACTACAAGAACCTGGGTGTCTCGAAATGTAATCGCAAATAAAATCATGGCATTTTATTTGACTTGTTCTTAGTGAATTGTGTTTCATTACATGTCTTAGAATCTTATACGACGGAATATGTTTTATCGCATCCTCACCTCTTAAGCTGTGCCATTTGCACATGTACATAATGTTTATAGTTTTATATGTACCATTGTTTTGTGTGTTTGTATGTTTTATAGAGGGCCACTTGGTAGACTGGCTATAAAATATTGATCTTTAATAGCGAGATATTTGTTAAAAACAGATTTCAGCGAAGCAAGGAAAGAGTCGTGTAAAATACCAGTGATTGGGCAGGTCATTTTGTCAATTGTAGTGTGACCGATTATTCCTGGCTATTTCTTATAGCCACTGACACCAATGTGTCAACGATGACATCGTTAAAACCTCTAAACCGAATATTATAAAATATGGAAATTAATAGAAGAAACACTGACCTTGTAACTCAGCGTGTTGTGATTTTCTCGCTTCACTAATCGCTATATCTGGTGTACGATGCTATATGGTGTACCTGCAAATTTGACTTTTTTCAAAACAAGTGCGTCTTACAGAATGGTTACATTATGTTGTAGTTTTTGACACAGATCCTTTTAGGAACTGATCTGCACATGTCAGTAACCATGGCAACCTCTTTAAGTCATCCGACCAGGTTGGCTTTAATACCATGTTTTAGTTGCTAAGCAACAAGCGACATAGCTTCCCATCAAACTTAAAAATGTCGTTGCATGCGCAACATTTTATGCTACATTATAGTCACATATGTGATGCTTAAATGGTATAAACTCTTACATTATAAAGAACATCCCGCTCTTTATCGTATGAGTTTCATCCCAGTTATTATTTTCATACTTTTTGAAAAAAATCATACTGTAATTACGTCCGCCCAGGTCTGTCCATCGTTTTTCCTTGTTGTAAATCCTCTCATGTCGTTGACGTAAAGGTGATCATATTTGGCAAAATGTTTGCCTATGGTATATGGATGACGACGGTTTTGGATCGCCCATATGATACTTAAAAGCCGTCTTACAGCGCATAACGTGAACTTCTCTAACATTTCTTGAGGGAGGATGTTCAGACATGTATTTAACGTAGTACGGGACCCATGGAAACGATAACCCAAAGTTTTTATAAAAGTAAGAGTTATCTTTATTTTTTGCCTTAAAATGTACAAGTATTGGCATTCACAAAATCGTGCGTATCGTTTATCAACACATCTGTATGACCAAGTATATATTTAGGTCCACGCCAACGAGTTGGCGGAGCTCTATTGTTTTTGGCTTGTCTGTCCATCTGTCTGTCCGTCCATCTGTCTGTCCGTGCATCTGTCTGTCCGTCCATCTGTCCGTCCTTCTGCTGGTGTGGTCACTCTAACTTAGTCATTTTCAATCGGATTTCTTCCAAATATCATATATGAATTGCTTGCATCAACTCTGATTCAAATTCAAATATGGATTTTTTCTGACAAATGATAATCAAGATGGTCGGCAAAATGGCCGCCGTCTATCAGTTTACATCCATCGTGGTCACTCTTACTTAGTCACATTTAATTTGATTTCTTCCAAATTTCATGTATGGTTTGCTTCCATTAAGGTGATACAGGACCCATGTCAAAAGATAACCGAGTGTTTTTAAAAAAAAGTAAGAGTTCATCTTTATTTATTGTCTTAAAGCGTACAAGTATTGGCGTTCACAAAAAATATCATTTATCAACACATCTGTATGACCAAATATATTTTGACCGTCTGGTCCAGTTTCACCTCAATGCGTTCTGAGTTATACTGGTCAGGCAATTCTGATCAGAAAAGTTAATATTCATGCGTATTCAATGCATGTACTATTAGCTGATAAAGTGTCTTGCCCCATGACACAACACTTTGACTCTGGTGATTCACAGATTAATAATCCTTCGATCCCTAGTTTAACACTCTAAGAAATGCTGAGCCACTGTGCTTCTTAAGTCCATTATCTTTGTAAATATGACGTCGTAGGTTGGAGGGCTCCATTTTTTAGCTTGGGTGAAACCCAAGAGCAACGTATTGGACACTGTGAGAGCGTATATATATATATGCGAGCTGTGAATAATCTAATATGGCCGTTCACATATGCATGCTTGTCTTAGCATTAACCAATTGCCTTTATGAAAAGAACTAAACTCGTGTATCATCTCTTCTTTACCCATTGTCGCATTGGTAGAGTGTTCAACTTGAGACCAAGTAGTCCCTGGTTTGGGCCCTATTGCTTGTTTGTTTGTTTACTTATTTGTTTGTTCGTTTGTGTTTTTCATGGGAGTGATGTAATGACATGTACCACTAGTGGTTTACAAATTTTGGAAACGCTATCACGTCGCTATGTACTCGTAATGACGTCCGTAATGGTTTTTCATATAATTTTTGGCAACATCAAAGCATAGTTCCAAAAAATTTCTAAACGCGATTTTAAAGTAGTTTTAGGGTCATACAATAAATAGAACCTAACAGTAGTGCTCCTGTATTATTAAATTTATCAAGCTTGTCACGAAAAAGTGACAAAATTCTTGCGCAAGCCTCGCATTTCATTTCTTTTTACAGCTCGTTTAATAACTTCAATATTGGGATCAAACGTGATTTTCTATGCATTACCACCTGCTAGAACACCAGGGTGGTGTTGAAACCCAAACACGAAAGGCAAGGGTTATGACTATCCCTGAGGGGTCCAGCAGATGATAGTGTATCAGAAAACCATTATTGCATATTAGGTCATTTTCTCGCTTGAACACTTGCAACAACGTTTTCGAAATAGAACCTTTTTTCCAGATCAAAGACTTGCGTCATCCTGACGACACTTCTATACCCGTTACTGCTGATGACGTCAATTTGTAACGAATCCAGAATACTTATACTGTACGTAAAGTAAAGAAAAAAGAAAAGAATAAAAGCAACAACAAAAATGCTATGAATCATCAGCACGTGAATTGCCCTCTCTCTCTCTCTCTCTCTCTCTCTCTCTCTCTCTCTCTCTCTCTCTCTCTCTCTCTCTCTCATACACTCACCCTCATTTTGGCACACACACACAAGCGCGCGCGCACGCACGCACTTATAAAGGTCTTAAGGGGTCCTAGAACGTGCCAAATGAGGAGTAGACAAATAATAGGCTTTTTTTTGTACACGGAATTCAACTCAAACAATATGCTGTCTCACACGGACCAAAATTAAACAATGAAGCAGGTATGGCACACCATGCCTGTTTTTATTTCAGAGGTAAAAAAAGAAAATAGCACAAAAAAGAAAAACGAGCACGGTGACATATGCTTTTTTATCAATTATAAGTTTCTATGCAAAATTTCCTTCAAATTAATAAGTTTTTTGTTTCTGTAGTTACATTGTGTGACATTTTTTATTCTAGATTTAAACGATTTTTTGGCCTTAATGTTTTTTTACAAAATAGATTTTTGCTTAAAAAATAAGCTACGTGCATTATTTTCGGTGTTTTTTGTATTCTTTTATTAGCCAATAGCATGTAGCGTATTCCCAGGAAAAAATATGGCATTTCTCACTTTCAACTTTATAAAATATGAGAAATTGATATTTTGAAAAACTCATATTTTACGATTTTTAAAGTTAAATAACTTTTTAAAAAGCACGGTAAGGTCCTGGTATTTTTGTCAAAATAGATGAGTTTTGAGCTATTTTTTAACATGTCAAAAGATGGTAACTTTTTGGACATATGCTGGTGAGTCCGGTACTACCTTAACACAATGATTGCCTATGGTATGTTGACAACAACGTAAGTTTCGGTTTGACCTTGCAGTCAAAGGTCAAGCTGAAATATTGATCTACTAAAAATCTGTCTAATGGCTCGTTACGCAACATCCTCAAAAATGTTTGATGAAGGATGTTAATATTTAGCACAATGATTGCCTATTGTGTGCCGATGTCAATCAAGGTTTCAGAGTGTAGATATGACCTTGGATTCAAAGGTCAAGTTCATTGATACTTAATTATTCACTATGGCTTGTAACGCGAGCTCTTCTTACATTTTATGCTTTTGTTTGATACACTGATTGCCTATGGTGTGTAGATGACAACGACAGTTTTGAATCACTGGTATGGTCTTGGTGTCAAAGGGCACGGTCAAATACTAAAAAATTGTCTTATGGTCCTTAATTGACCCGAACTCCTTTCACATTTGTGGAGGTTCATATTTTTTCACAATGAATGCTTATAGTGTGTAGATGACGAAGATTTCGTAAAGATATATGGTCTTGGGATCAAAGGTCAAGGACAGACCCACCCATAGACACCTGGTAACCTACCTTCTCGAGACACAACTGTTAAGGACCAATCTATGGCTTCGTTGAAGTAGAAATTGAGAGCTGAGCTGTAGTGTGTTAGCTAAACTTCCAAATATACCAAGTAAGTATACCAGGTAAAGGACCTCGGACAGTTTTTAATTCAATCTGCCCAAATTTTGACAGCCTGTGGCTAGGATAATGCATAACTGACAACTATAGTTTTGTGCTTAAATCAAACCCTTATATTTAGTGCACCTAGAAAAATAAAAATATTTTGAAAATAATGCAAAATAATGTCAGGACTCTAGGGTTTAGGGGGTGGGGATATTTTTTGTGACCAAATTTTATTTCACAGAAAGTCAAAGTTTCGTCGAGTATTCGCCTAAATACATGTAAATATTATGTTTGTGGCATAAAACTTGAGAAGGAAGGGATGCGTTTGCATAAAATTCGGGTTGAGAAGATTTCATTGTTTCATCTAAAGAAGTGTGCTGTCAACTACTTTTGACAATTACCTGTAATGTTCCAAGTCAACCAGTTTGACTTGTTCATTGAAGTGTATCATATCTGCATATAGTATAAATCATAGTCTAGATAAGTTTTGAGCGTGAAATCGTTAATATTTTCTTACACATCAGATTTAATCTATAATGTGGTGCTTAAAAGAACCGTCTCATTGAGATAGTTCTTTTGAGTACCCAAAACATAGTTTTTGTTGAGAAATTAGTCAATTAATTACTTTGTAAGCACTCATAACTAAAGCCCTGATGCATGCCATTGCAAATTGATATTTACCTACAGGTTTTTACAAAATAAGTTTCTAATAAGATTTTATAATAAAGTGTTTTTGAGCATTTCGACAACGTCCCCCCCCCCGTTCCCCCCCCCCCCCCCGTGACCAATCATGCCGTTTCTATATGATGTGTTGTTACATGTATGGTGTTGATCTGTTTCATATTTTGTTTACTTAGTTTCTGATTGACCCAAATATTGGAGAAATTGATGGTAAATAAGTTATTGTAAACAAGGTATTTATTTGGTTATAAGAATTTTCTAGAATGATGACTAATCATCTAGAACCTAAAAATGCATTGTCATAGAAGGTTCTGGAACCTTGGAGAAAAGCCCAGAATTCACTAGATTTTTCTTTTCCATGCCAATAGAAGTTTCTGGAATTAACTGGAATCATTGAGTAATCTCTGGAACTTTCCAGAATGACTAAATATAGCATATGATATCAAAGTTCTTCCTGATTATTCCGGAACTTTCTTAAAGGGTATATATAAGAGTTAATTTTTCATAAGGGCATCTTTGAAATAATTTCACCTTTTAAAAGTCTAAAGCTTTTGTGCTGGAATTCTATATTGGAATACTTAGTGCTTAACTTATTCATTCTGAATTACTTTGGATTATTCAGTTTTGGATTCAGACTTCATGTTCATTTGGATTTATCTTCAAAATCTGGGATCAGAAACTGCTGAAACACTTGTGTTGATAAATATTCTGAGGGACAGCTTGGACATACAAGGTATTGTAAATTAGACTTTCTTTGATTGTATAACTATTTTCCATTGCTTATTGTCAATGATAATTTTTAATTTTAATAAATTTTGTTAAATTTTAAAAGTGCTTTTTGCTGACTTTCCAAATAGCAAAATTTTGGTTTCCTGAATTCTTTTCTAGTTACGCCTGGCACGTAACAGAAATTGGGGGCTCAGAGTCCGGGATTGAAATTTCATTTGCACCAAATTAGTTTGAAATTTAAAATTATCTTTACTGTTTGCTGTTTAACTAGCTGAAGCCAGCAGAAAGCAAATATGTCATTTAAACTTAGTGATTTTACTGCGTCACCTTCTCAGGAGCTGTTAGACTTGGCAAAAAAGTCTGATCTTTTAGACATTGCTGACCATTATGGCCTACCCAATGTCAAAAAGACTATGTTAAAACATGAAATTAAGAATATTCTCATTCAATTCTTTGTGGAAGGAGAAATATTTGATTCCTCAGCCACATCTCACATTCTGGTTACCCAGACTGATTTGCAGTTGACAGAATTAGAAATTAAAAGGCAAAATGAGATGGAGAAATTAAGGTTAGGTCGTGAATGTGAGAAAGAAGAGCGTGAAGAGAGATTGAGACGTGAGAGAGAAGAGTGAGAGGACAGAATAAGGTTGGAAACATTAGAACGAGAAAATAGGCTGCTGAGAGAAAAAGTATAACATGAAAAATTAAGGTTAGAAATGGAAGAACGAGAGAGGGAAAAACAAATAGAAATAGAAAGAGAAAAATTAGAACATGAGAAATTAAGAATAGAGATTGAAGAAAATGAAAAGAAATTAAGGTTAGAAGCTGAAGAATGCATTGAAATTGAAAAAGAAAAAATACAATTCGAGTTAAAGATGAAAGAACTTGAGTTAGAAGGAAAATCGAAATCAAAACCTTTGCCTTTAGACTCTGGCAAATCTTTTGATGTGACAAAACACATCCGACTCGTTCCTCCATTTCAAGAACAAGAAGTTGATAAATATTTTTTACATCTTGAGAAGGTGGCAGAAAACCTGAAATGGCCAAGAGTGCACTGGACCTTACTTTTGCAGAGTGTTGTTATAGGCAAAGCTCGAGAAATTTACACTCAGCTTTCACTAGAACAAAGCTCAGAATATGACAAAGTAAAAGAACTTATTCTTAAGGCTTATGAGTTGGTCCCTGAAGCTTACAGGCAGAAATTTAGAGATTGTAGGAAAGAACCTAACCAGACTCATGTGGAATTTGCTAGAACAAAAGACAATTATACAATTATTTGATAGGTGGTGCTCTTCAAAGAAAGTAGGCTCTGATCATGAAAAACTAAGACAGCTCATGCTTGTTGAAGAATTCAAACGGTGTATAAATTCTGATGTCAGGGCTTTCTTAAATGAAAAAGAGGTTGAAAATTTGGATGTAGCAGCTAGACTAGCTGATGATTATTCTTTACCCCATAAGGTTTTTTTTGTTAACAAGCCATTTCATAGGAAACCATTTAACCCTCAATTGAAGTTTACACCTCAATCAAGACCATTTTCCCCTCAGTCAAAACCATATTCCCCTCAGTCAGGTCCAAAATCCAACCCCAGTAATCCATCTGATAATTCCAGTCATTCATTTACTCCAAAACCTAGATTTTCTGATGAAAACAAAGGTCAAAGTCCTTTATCCCAGCCAATTTGCAATTATTGTAAACAATCTGGTCATATCATATCTGAATGTATTGCTTTGAAAAGAAAGAGAGAAAAAGAAAGACAGGAGAGTCCTAAACCCACAGGCTCACCTCTTTAAGGTTAAAACCACAGTCTTCTATTCAGGATGAGAATCCTATTTTGGCCAAAACATCTGAGACTGATACCGTTATGGAGATTCATGAAACATTCTTATCAGATGGTTCCGTGTCACTTAATAGTGACTTTGCCCAGTCTACCCCTATTAAAATCTTACGAGATACTAGTGCTTCTCAATCTCTTATCTTAGCAGATACCCTGCCTTTTTCTGAGAAGACTTCTTCTGGGACAAGTGTCCTTATCCAGGGTGTAGAGTGTGGATTTATTAATGTACCGCTCCATAACATTTATTTGTCCTCAGACTTAGTTACTGGTCTTGTGGCTGTAGGTATTAGACCTTCTTTACCTTTTAAAGGTGTTCACTTGCTTTAAGGCAATGATTTGGCTGGAGATAAGGTTGTGGTAGACCCACTTTTGACCAGCACACCTTGTGTTGATCAACTGGCTGATCCTATTGAGCAGAAAATTCCAGACCTTTACCCTTCTTGTGCTGTCACTAGGGCAATGGCAAAGAAAGCCAAACAGAATAATGGGATGCAGGATATTAATTTAGCTGACACTTTAATAGGTCAGTCCTTTAATGGTGAGATTTCAAATTCTCTTTCTCCCAGCCAGTCTGACATTCAGACTGACTTTGACACTCCAAGGTCAAACCTTGACCTTTCACCTTCAATTGCAAATGACCAGCAGTCAAGGTCACAGCTTTGTAAGGAACAACATAGTGATCCTGAGATATCACCTTTATTTGATAGAGCTTTAGATGAAAATGAAATGTCACAAGTCCCTGTTTGCTATTATGTAAAAAATGACATTTTGATGAGAAAATGGCGTCCTCCTGATGTCTCAGCAGATGATGAGTGGACTGTTAAACATCAAATTGTGGTCCCTAGGGCTTATCGTTATGAAATTTTAAATTTAGCTCATGAAACTCCTATGTCAGGTCATTTAGGTATAAATAAGACCTATCACAAGATTCTTAATCATTTCTTTTGGCCAGGATTAAAATCAGATGTTTCTCAGCACTGCAAATCCTGCCTCACTTGTCAAATGGTAGGAAAACCTAATCAGACCATTCCAAAAGCTTCTTTACAGCCCATTCCTGCCTTTGATGAACCTTTTAGCAGAATCATTATTGACTGTGTAGGTCCCCTTCCCAAAACAAAGTCAGGTTGTCAATATCTTTTGACTATTATGTGTGCCTCAACACGATTCCCTGAAGCCATTCCACTCAGAAATATCAAGACTAAGACAATTGTTAAGGCACTTGTGAAGTTTTTCACTTTTGTGGGACTTCCAAGGTCTGTACAATCTGATCAAGGCTCAAATTTTATGTCGGGAATTGTTCAGCAAATCATGCATGAACTTGGCATCAAACAATACAAGTCATCGGCTTATCATCCTGAAAGCCAGGGTGCCTTAGAAAGATTTCATCAAACTTTGAAAAACATGATCAGATCTTACTGCTTTGACACAGAAAAAGATTGGGATGAAGGTATACATTTGCTTTTATTTGCTGCAAGAGAATCTGTACAAGAGTCTCTTGGGTTCAGTCCATTTGAACTGGTATTTGGGCATACTGTGCACGGACCCTTGAAACTTCTGAAAGAAAAATTTCTCTCAGATGATGACAGTTCTTTGAACTTACTTCAGTATGTTTCTGATTACAAAAACAGACTATCAAAGGCCTGTGAAGCTGCTCGGTCCAATCTCAAATCAGCCCAAAGCAAATGACAATGCTCAGGATAGAAATTTTGAACCTGGAGATAAGGTACTTGCTCTTTTGCCCATTCCTGGTAAGCCATTGCAAGCAAGATATTATGGTCCTTATACTGTTGACAAAAAGTTAAGTGATGTTAATTACACTGTCAACACTCCTGGGAGGCGCAAACAAAAACAATTATGTCATATCAACATGCTTAAAAAGTACATTGATAGGGATAGTTCTGTTATTTCTTCAGTAAATCTAGATAACTCTGTCCCTCTTGAACAAAATCAAATAGACTCTGAAGATATGAACTTTGTGAAATCTGATCCCGCGTCTTCCGACTTCAAGAACTCTGATATTTTAAAGGATCTTGACCAGAAATTATCACATCTTAGTCCAGACAAGGGACTTGAACTGAAGCAGTTAATTCTTGAATATGAGCACTTATTTCCAGACATTCCATCCAAAACTGACAAAATTTATCATGATGTTGAACTTATTGATGGTTCAAAACCTGTGAAACAACATCCATACAGAATGAACCCTGTAAAACAACAAATTCTCAGAGAAGAAGCTCAATATTTGCTGGATAATGATTTTATAGAACCTAGTCAAAGTGAATGAAGTTCTCCTTGTATTCTTGTACCAAAACCTGATGGGACGTTTTGCATGTGTACGGACTACCGTAAAGTAAATTCTGTCACCAAAACAGACACTTTTCCCATCCCACGAATCGATGACTGCATCGATAACATTGGACAAGCCAAGTATGTTAAAAAATTCGACTTGCTTAAAGGATTTTGGCAAATACCTCTGACAAACAGAGCAAAGGAGATCTCAGCATTTGTTACTCCAGATGGATTGTATCAGTATAAAGTTATGCCGTTTGGAATGAAGAACTCCCCAGCAACATTTCAACGCTTAATTAACAACTTGATATTTAATCTGGCTGGCTGTAAAGCCTATATCGACGAAGCTATCATCTTCAGTGAAGACTGGGAACGACACTTACAAACTATCAGAAATTTCTTCGACAGACTGAGTGAAGCTACACTTACAATTAACTTAACAAAGAGTGAATTTTGCCATGCAAATTTGACATTTTAGGTCATATTGTGGGACAAGTTCTGGTAAAACCTGTAGAAGCTAAAGTTGAGGCTATTTCAGATTTTCCCGTACCTTCTGGCAAAAGACAACTGATGCGCTTTCTCGGTATGGCTGGATATTATAGAAAATTCTGTAATAACTTCTCTGTCATAGCAGAGCCTTTGACAAACTTACTTGGCAAAAGGGTCAAGTTTATTTGGACTGATAATTGTCAGAAGTCCTTTGAAAAGCTTAAAGCCATACTTAAAAGTGCTCCAGTTCTCTTAGCACCAAGCTTTAACAAAGAATTTAAGTTGGCCGTAGATGCCAGTGATGTTGGTGCAGGCAGTGAATTGTTACAAGAAGATGACAATGGTGCTGATCATCCTGTTTGTTACTATTCTAAAAAGTTTAACAAACATCAGAGAAATTACTCTACCATAGAGAAAGAATGCCTATCTCTCATCTTTGCTCTTCAGCACTTCGAAGTTTACCTAGCTTCTCCAGTTGCACCTATTGTCATTTTCACTGATCACAATCCACTAACTTTCATTCATAAAATAAAAACAAGAACCAGCGTTTACTCAGATGGAGTCTCATGTTGCAAGAGCACAATCTAGAAATCAGGCATTTTATAGGAGAAGATAATATCATCCCAGATGCACTCTCTAGGGCTTAGATGCCTCAGCATTTTTGATATTGAGTTTGTGCTATTGCTCCTTATTGATCTGATGTGATTTCACATGATTGTTTTTTTATATGATTGTTCATTATTGCAAAAGAAAGCTTTACTTCATAAAACTTTCTTTTCTTTGAGGAGGGGAAGTGTAACATGTATGGTGTTTATCTGTTTCATATTTTGTTTACTTAGTTTCTGATTGACCCAGATATTGGAGAAATTGATGGTAAATAAGTTATTGTAAACAAGGTATTTATTTGGTTATAAGAATTTTCTAGAATGATGACTAATCATCTAGAACCTAAAAATGCATTGTCATAGAAGGTTCTGGAACCTTGGAGAAAAGCCCAGAATTCACTAGATTTTTCTTTTCCATGCCAATAGAAGTTTCTGGAATTAACTGGAATCATTGAGTAATCTCTGGAACTTTCCAGAATGACTAAATATAGCATATGATATCATAGTTCTTCCTGATTATTCCGGAACTTTCTTAAAGGGTATATATAAGAGTAAATTTTTCATAAGGGCATCTTTGAAATAATTTCACCATTTAAAAGTCTAAACCTTTTGTGCTGGAATTCTATATTGGAATACTTTGTGCTTAACTTATTCATTCTGGATTACTTTGGATTATTCAGTTTTGGATTCAGACTTCATGTTCATTTGGATTTATTTTCAAAATCTGGGATCAGAAACTGCTGAAACACTTGTGTTGATAAATATTCTGAGGGACAGTTTGGACATACAAGGTATTGTAAATTAGACTTTCTTTGATTGCATAACCATTTTCCATTGCTTATTGTAAATGATAATTTTTAATTTTAATAAATTTTGTTAAATTTGAAAAGTGCTTTTTGCTGACTTTCCAAATAGCAAAGTTTTTGTTTCCTGAATTCTTTTCTAGTTATAGTGCGACCAGCTAACAAAGACTGGGCGTGTCAGACAGAGCGCTGTCATACACTGTCAAATAAGGCTAGTCTACAGTAAATTGGGTGTAATAACCTATGTACTCTTTTCTCGTGCAGCTAACTGAAGCAGACGACAAGGGTGACCAACTTTATACGTTGGCATGCCTGGTAAACGCTTATCTTTAGTATGCTGCTGGGGACCTGCTGCATTTCATTTTCCGGGATGGATATGTTGTGAAAAGTTTGGGAGAGGGTAGGTTTGCATGGCAAAGCTGGTTTGATTTTTAAGCCCGATACAGTAATAATATATCACCAATTAGAATTCAGCGGGACAATGGTTAAGTATATGGATTATTAGAAAAGGGCATACAAACATGAGATTTTGTCTTATTGCATATCCGCAAAAGCCTCTAATAATCGCTCAATCTGCTGTGTCCAGAATTACTAGATGTCTTAAAGTTGTTTGGAGTCTTCTTCAACTTGCATACTTTGCTTATGCGAGAAGCGAAAACCCTGGCGAGGTTATGCGTACATGCAGGCTCGTCGGAGCCTTTGCCACACGCTGATGTAATAAGAACCAACATCTCGTGTGCTGACCAATTTATAGTACATTTGTAATTAAAATTTCATTGCGGACCATTATTTTCTTTTCTTATTCAGTATGATAATTTCAATTTTAATAGTTAAAATTTCGAACATCGTCTGAGCGTATATATCGATACTAGTCAGTGTGCTTGTGATCCAAATTAATTCGAAATGCCCTTTTCTCACAAAATGGCTCATAACTACTATAGGTAAATACAGGTATATAGGTGTTAAGCGTTTCACAGGTGAAAAAATACACTCTGTTTTACCGATTTTAAAATGGAAATGTCCACGGGTGTGTCTTTGCTAAGAACCGCCCAGTCTCTCTTAACTGGACGGACTATACGCCTGGCACGTGAAATGTTAAAAAATACAACTGTATGCAAAAGGATTAGTTTGGTCATGGGGGGAAAGCACTTCAGTTAAACGTTTTCTATTTTCTTTATGTTGAATAGCAAAAACAGAGTTTTCAACCCATATTTTTCAATTGGTACTTGTCCAATGAGAAAACTGCTTTTGTGGATAAGTCGAGGGATGAACCAACTATCTTTTTCATAGAAAAAATATCGTTTTCTTTAAACTTTTCTCTGGTCATTTTTATGGGCAATCCTTCATTAAGAGTGTCCGAAGTCCTTTACCAAGTAAGTGTATAGGGAAAACTAACCATACTTTATTGATGCACCAGAATAATTTGGTCAAGATTCAACCTAGGACAACTAGTGCCATTGTTTTCAAATCGGGCCAGTAGCTTTTTACTAGATGTTTAGCTAACCTGAGCCATAGGCTCAAAGTCAGCTATTGTGATCATAGGATGTCCGTTGTCCGTCAGTCTGTCGTCCGTCAACAATTTGCTTTAAATACCATCTCCTCTTTAACCACTAGGTGAAATTTCACCAAATTACACAGGAATGATCCTTGTACAAATATTTCTATCCCATGCAGAAATCTGGGTGCCATGGCAACCAAAAGGAAACACTTTAAAAATCTTGTCAGATTTCAAAATAATTTGGTACAAATGGTCCTTTGGTGACCCCCTACCACAATTTTTCAAATTATTTTTGATCGGTTGAAAAACATGGACGCCAGGGGGCGCTATGGTTATAAATGAAACCACAAGGCCTAGAAGTAGATGTAGTCGGGGAACCAAGGTAGAAAAAATGCTAACCCTTGCACCCGAAAGGTATACAGCTGGATTTTGTATGGTTGCAAAGGTAATTCAATGGTGTATCTGAAACCACTGTATAGCAGACTAGATCGACTTGCATAACGCCAGAACAGTCAACTTTCTACGGAAGCCCAGCAAGAACATGTCAAAATACTATTTTTCAAAATGTTATATATTTTTATCAAAAATAGTTCAGGATTGAAACATATTGAGTTTATGTAATAATACAACATCGGCGTAGACCTCAGAAGCAGTGGTGGTCATCTAAGAATACTGGTTATTGATTTTTAAAGCATGTAGATTAGGGCACCCCCATTTTGAAATTAAAATTATAGATTTCTTTTCTTCAAATCGCATTAAAACAGCATTTATTGCCCCTAAATATGTTTGATAATTATTCATATATCGCTTGGAAGCATATCTCGTAAAAAAATTGTGTGCTTACTTATTCACTTTTGTCCTCCCGATGAAGTGGTTTGAAATGCATATTTTTTACATAAATAAATAAATTTTAAATTGAATGTGTTTAAACACTGCATACAGTTAGACAGACGCATGGGACATAATTTAAGACAATTTATTTTATTTTCTATGGCAAACTAGAAAAGGTAGCTGAAAAGTAAAAATATGAAACCACGATAATTTGATACTTAGTAGTTTAGTTCATGCCAGCGGGTGCGTAGTTAAATACCAGGACAACTTTAGAGCAGTTTAACACATAAATGAAATTTAACAAGGTTTAAAGGATGTTTATCTTCCATATTTACAGCAGTTTTGTAACATAGGGTCATTGTAGGGACCAAGGGGATTCTTATCTACTGAAAACATTAAATTTCATTTAACAGTGGTAAAATAAGTATAAAAAAAACTCGTATAACTATCATCATATCACCATGGAAACCCTGTCTGTCCCCGTCTGAGATGCAGAAATTAAACCGCATAGTACTTGTAAAGACAAAAATGTCCCTAAAAAGATTATTTTGGTGCAGAAATGACTGTCCATACTTTTAAATGCATTTGATAGTGTATTATTGTATTATCGAACAGTCAAACGGCTTCTCATACCCATCCTCCAGATAAGAGTGCGCTATGGGAAATTATTTTTGTTATTTCTCAACCAAAACATATGTTGTGGGTACTTAAATGGACCTATTAAATGAGACGGTACTTTTGAAGACCAAAAGTACGCACTTTAACTTATTGATAAGGGAAACCTCACAATTTCTATGCTATGAAAGATTGCTTAACATGACCTATGTGGCATACAAAAATGCTTTTTTCCGCGAAATGCAATTCTGGTCGCATTGCTATACAGTGGTTTCATATCAAGCACTATTTAGACTATCAGTATACAAAATTCCAGCCGTATACCTTTCGGGTGCAAAAAATGTGTGTTTTTGCACGATACGCGACTTTGGTTCCCCGACTAATGTGATTGTCTTTGACTTACGTGTGGTTATCTTTCGAAAATTACTCCCTGACCCATGTTTTTGACGAACCTGTAGTTTTAGAGTTTTCCTGCAAAGTCTATGGGATGTCTGCTCTTGACGGACAAAGTGGAGGACACACATTCAGCGATCACAAAAGCTCACACTAAACAAACATACAGAGGGATATAGTGAATCAACTGAGCCGATAGATGCTGTAAATATTTTGCCTCTAGATGCTGTAAATATTTTGCCTCTAGCGAGATTCGAACCCACGACCTCGACAACACCGCCTAGCACTACACCAGACATTGTCGCTACCAACTGCGCCACTGAGACATCCCCAAAAAAAGGATGTTCAGGAAGCGCTGATATTGACGACGCCTGATGCAGTACATGTCGTATATTGGTTCCTTTTCAATGCATGGCATCTATTTCGTTCGCAAGTGAAAGCCTGATGTATGTCGTGAGACTCGAACCCACGATCTCAACCTTGACAGCTATGCCCTCTATCCAAATGGCTAAGCGGGACAGTGATGGATATGGGATTAGAAAATACTTCTGTCTGAAATCAATACTTTTCATAATGTTTGCAAATCTAAAATTAGTTTTACGGAGTTATACGAGTTTATACGGCATATTCATGAGTGCCAGTTTAACTTTGTAAAGCTATACCAGTGATATAGACAGCGTATAATTCTTCGATAAACAGGTGAACATTCTTGAAATTTTAAGGAAGTATCCCCATATTCTCATATAATGATTCTGTGAAAGTTTCGACAATCTGACATGCTTTTGTTAAATTACAACGAATTGTTTTCACGAACGTCTCCTTGTTTGCAAATAAATGCTGGACAAAACACAACCTTTCAGTTTTCAGTTAAAATTATCTCTTTCAAAATGCACGAAGCAACGTTAAAACTAGTTTTAACTCAAAGACAATATGTTGATCGCTCATACTGAGTTGTTGCTACAATTATTGATGGATAGTGGATAATTTTTAAACGCTGGAAAGCATTTTTATTAAGTCAAAATGCCTTAAGTGAAGAGAGGTTATAGACTTTATCTTATTTTTTTGTCATAACATTGCGTCTTTATTCTAAATTTGAACGCAAACTTTAGGTTTGACCACTATAGGCGTTATTTACAATAAAATTACTCACCTGGTCTTGAGGACTAGACGGATTGAACATATTCAAATTAATGTAAACAAGTCATTAAGAAGCAGAAAAATGCTTGAAAAATGATATAAAATGTGATAACTCTGTAAATAGGGGACGGCGCATTTTGAAAACTCCCATACGACATATTTAGCATGTTTTCAGCAAAACGCAAAGAAAACGACACAGCGATGTTCACTATTACATCACCAATAGATAACTCAAAATGACGTTTGTCATAAAATTAATGACGTCACAAACGTGCCTGTTTACTCGAGATTGAAACAGGATTATATAAACTTTTTCCAGCAAGCAACTTTTGGTTTGTTACTTACACTTGCATCTAAAATTTGGTGCCATTTTGTCTTAAACTTACAAAGATATGACACGATATCCGCACATTTACCAAAACGTGCATTGCAATTTGCTTCAGAAAAGCTTCAGTATACAGGAATGACCTTTATGTAAGCGCCTGTAACTTGAGAAATATAGTGAGTGTTTCTTTATGTTTGGTGCCATTTTAAAGGCGACAAATAGTTCTTTCCAGAAAGGTTTGACATTTTGTCGTAGCATATATATGAAGAAAGTTATGCAGCTACTTGCATTCATATTTGAAAAGTCCTCGTATGAACGAAAACCCTATATTTGTCCAATCAGGTGAATGAAGTACCATAATGTGACCAACTACGTAACTCTACTCTTATCGAGCACGGACTCTACTCACCTCTGACTGTGCATTTGCATAATACAAATATAAACAACAACAATAAAACGTTTAGATAATATTTTATCTTTACATGTATGCACCAATATTCCACTGTAACAGTTCTATGCACAGAATACAAAATAAATTCTTAGAGAAGATGCTATCACTTTGTATAGATAATAGTTATCCCCAAAACAGAGGACCTTAGGCTCTGAAGCACTCACCTGACACTGAGTCACACGAATGTAGATGACCTCAATACATTTATAATGTTTTAGTCAGGCCTTTAGTTAAGAGTGCGTAACGAAATTTTTTTTATTATTTCTCATTCAAAGCATATGTTGTGGTTACTAAAAAGAACCGTCTCAATGAGACGGTTCTTTTGAGACCCAAAACATATGTTAAAACTGATGGGTAAGAAAGTATTTACATTTTTACGCTGAAAAATTTTATTTATCTAAACCTGTGTTTTACAATGTCAAGATCAACAAAGGATCTCCATTTGAACAAATTTTGCCAATATCCTTAATGAGACATACCAATACAAAGGTGATTGGCCCATTAGTTTCAGAGACGAAGATTTTAATATATTTTACCTAATATAGCATGGAAGACATGTTGGTCATCTCTTTTGGATAGTTTTTTTTTCATATTAAGTATGTCAAAAGGTTGCCCCATGCTCTTTATGAAAGTAAGAAAGAGGGCAAAGATCAGAAATCCATACAATCAAGCATCACACATGACCCAGGATACCAATGGGAAAGTGACAACTTCACAATTAGACGTCACAAACGAGGGTCAAAAGGTCAGCCCTTTCCCAGCAGGTGACCACAAGGCATCAATAAACAGACACACACGAAAGTATAACAAAAACAAGACAGAAATAACATAAATGATCCACATAAGAAGCACCACCTCGGAACGGTCAGTAAAAACTGGAGGGCTTAAACTGGTTTGAAATTCGGTTTTTAATAAGCCCTTTATTTATGCAAAAACGTGTTTGCAATCCACTAAGAGCTACTATATACCTTGGCGGAAAGGTCATAGGTCTATCATGACCTTTGTGGCTACCAAAAGCCATTGTCTCATTAAGTTGAGTATATCAAGTAAGTATCATGACTTTGGCTTCAATAGGTATCAAGAATCATCTGTTCAAGGGTTTTCCCATCTAATTGAATTAACAATCAAATTTGACCTCAACTTAAAGGTCATGGTCAACCTAGGATCATTAGTTGAACAGACTTTGCACAGCCCACATTCTCATTACATTATACCAAGGCAAGGGGTCTTTGACCTTTGGTTTCTGACGCAGACTTCAGAAGCTGAAATGTAACTATTTTTGACATGTGAACTGTGCTACGCCGTCATTTACATTGTTTTTTCTAATGGATGCTTAATATGAAATTCGACTTAAATTGGCCCTTTGGTGGTTGAGAAAAATATGTTTCAACATATTAATGACAGTCTTATATATGCATTATTGGCTGTAAGGCCAAATGTCAAACTTGACCTTATGTACTTATCTATAGTCACTGTCTTTCTTGTAAGTATAAATTATGTTTCAACAGTAACAGAAAAAACTCAACTTTTCAAGACTATTCCCATTTAAATGCTTTGACCGTGCCATAAAGTGCGTCATGGTCAGCCTAGGATCATCATTTGAACAGAATTTGTAGGACCCATTTCCCGGATGATACATAACAAGACCCGTTGGTCTTCTAGTTCCAGAGAGGATTATGAAAGTTTATTTGCCATATCTGAAGGTGGTGGCCATCTTGGTCACATAACCTGGCCCATTTGTATATACATGTTCAATCTCCACACAAAAAGGAGCATTCATATGTAATTAAACTTCTATTGGCCTTGTGGTTTGTTCAAAAGAACTGTTTTAATATATTGATGGGAATTCAATTTGAGTGACCTGATGTTAAAAGCTTTTAATATATAGGTATTTACTGGAAACTGGCCACACCACTGGTGATCCCTGGGTGGGGCCATTATTCACACATATTT
The DNA here is from genome assembly GCA_964019695.1 of Loripinus fragilis. Classification (NCBI taxonomy): domain Eukaryota; kingdom Metazoa; phylum Mollusca; class Bivalvia; order Lucinida; family Lucinidae; genus Loripinus; species Loripinus fragilis. The sequence goes on from OZ026520.1 coordinate 4,223,803, forward strand.
TAAAAGGACCACTAGATGATACTACGTACAAAATATCACAGCTCTAGGTCTAGTGGTTTCAAACAAGACAATTGTTTTCACTATAAAAGTTGATGTAAAACATGTGACACCCAGGATGCTGACTATTTTTGGCCATAGAACCATTTGAACAAACTTTACTTGGTAAAGTTCTACTAGGTGATACTTCATACCAATTATCAAAGTACGAAAGTTGGCAAAGATCAGGTAGCGATACAATCAAGTACCACACCTGACCAAGGATACTACATGGGAAAGTGACAAAAACACAATTAAATATCACAAACGAGAGCCAAAAGGCCAGCCCTTTCCCGGCAGGTGACCAAAAGGCAGCAATGAACAGGCGCAAAAGCATGACAAACACAAGAAATAAATATAACAAATGATCTACAAAAGAAGCACCGCCTTGGAACGGCCAGTAAAAGTATTCTACTGGAGGGTTTAAACCAGTTTCACGGCACCAACCCCACAGTGCCAAGGCATATTGACTTGTGGTATCAGGCAAGAAGATTTTTTATGCTTTATATAAGCCTATATATAAAACATGTGACCCCTGAGTTGGGGCCTTTTTGGCTCTACAGCCATAATTTTAAGACTTGGGAGAAGTACCCTAAGTTATGCTATGTACATACCAAATATCAAGGTTTTAGGCCTTGTAGTTTCAGAAAACAGGTTGTATGCTTTCACTATGTAAGTCAATGTAAAACATGTGACCCATGAAGTTGGGAGGCATTTTTGGCCCAAGAACCACAATTTGAACACACTTGGTAGAGTATCACTTTGTGATACTACACATAAAGTATCAAAGCTTTTGGGCGTGTCAATTTAGAAAAAAAAATTGTTCACTTTATAAGAATATGTTAAAACAAGTGACAGGGGGGTGGGGGGGTTGGCTTGGCCATGACCAACCTTGCGGACCTGCATACCAAATATCCAGGCTCTTGCAGCTTAGGATGAGATGACCTTTGAAGCAATTATTGATGGAAGATGACAAATCCAATGATCACAAACGGAGTCCTAGATATGTTCAATATCAACTTTTCAGAGATTTTCCCATTAAAATGCATTTTCGTCGAATTTTTTTCCACGACAACGCGTTAAATTGTTTTAGAGAAAAGAGTAGATCACAAAATAGAAACCTTATTTCTGATCCTACAACTAAATCCACCTTGGGTATCATTCAGGTCATCACTAAAGCATGTCAATTATGTAGTACACCCTTTGTTTTAGTGTTAACATGCTAAAGTCAATAAAAGTATACACAATTTCGATATTTGACCTTTAAACCCAACCCCAGAAGTCAGGATATGTACAAGATCAAAATTCTTGGTTGCATTTTGTTCTATGCTTCATTCTCTTTAATTTGACATGCAACATGACCACCTTCAGAAAAAACCTGTTTTGACCTTTTGACCCCATGCCAGAGGTCGAGAGTGTGTGTAAGGGCAAATTTTTGAGTGTTGTTGTAGGCTATATTCTGAAAAGTTGATTCTTGGCCTTGGACCAACTCTCAAAGTCCACACAGTGGATCAGACATTTGCTTGATAGGCCCCATATCCTCAATGCTATATACCAAGGCCCAAGGTCATCAGAATTCTGTATCTGGAGAAGGTTTTAAAGGGTTTTTACCATCCTAAGGAGTCTACATATATATTCAGTTGGCCTAGTGGTTTTAAAGTTGAAGATCTTTTAAAATGTACACAGACAGATGCCAGAGTCTTTGGTATACCAGGCCTTTAGTTAAGGGTGTGTACCCAAAAAATATTTCTTATTTCTCAACCAAATTATATTTAAAATTGTGGGTACTCAAAAGAACTGTCTCAATGAGAATGTTTTTTTGAGAACCCATAACATATGTTAAAACTGATGGGTAAGAAAATATTTACAAATTTTACACCCCAAAATTTTTATTTATCTAAACCTGTGTATACTATTAGCTCACCAATGAGCCTTCGGCTCAAGCGAGTTAAAATCGGATCCATAAACAATCAGATCTTTTTAAAGAACTTATAACAACAATAATTTTGTACTGACCTAGTTAGAGGAGCAACATATGCTCTTTAAAGACTGTATAGGCCCATACAACAGAAATGACTTCATATTGGTATACTGAGCTTTTCCACAAGATAACAGTACATGTACTTCTCATTTGCATAAAAAACACTAAACTCTTTGAAGACTGGAAACCCTTAAATGGATACGTTTGCAAACAGTGAAGACCCAGATGAAATGTCACAGAACATGGTATTTCATCACTATCAGCACTGTTTGCGACGCCAAAAACATTTTCAGAGAAAGAAATCAATAATTTTTGTATATCATAACATGTGACCCCTCATTATATGTGGTGGACCACCCAGCCTTAATAAATGCTCCAAATTTTATGGTACATGCCATTGGTCTACAAAGAACTAAACATGCATTCACAGCTATCATGGACTTTCCAATCCATACCTTATGCTTGTGAGCAGTAAATTTTCTGAAGACACTGTGTGGATGCACAGACTCACCTGAACCTTGGCTGGTCACCAGTGTCATTAGTACCAAAATCTTGTGTACTGGCATGAACTCACAGAAAACTTGAACACAAGGATTTGTATGGCATTTTTAAAAAAAATTCAGCTTAAATTGTAAATATTTTCTTACCCATAATTTTTAGCATATATTTTGGGTGCTCAAAAGAACCGTCTCATTGAGACAGTTCTTTTGAGAACCCACAACATATGTTTTGGTTTTGAAATAAGAAAATTATTTTTCTGTTACACACCCTTAACAAAAGGCATGTTATGCTGTTATGTTCAATGGCTTAATTTCCATACAACTCAGGTTCTAGCTTTCTCTTTTGGCAAAGCATCCAATAGTAGTCTAGACAGGTATGTCTCATCCAGGCCCTAGGTAAGAATGTGTAAATAAAAATTATTTTTCTTTTACCTCAAACAAAACATATGTTGCGGGTGCTCATAAGCACCCATAACAAATGTTAAAATTCATAATTTTACACTCGAAAATTGTGTTTAGACCTATGAGTTATTGCAAATTGATTAAGCCATACAAATACCATATTCAATAATAAATACACATGAAAATGGATAAAATGCAACAAAGGATTTCATTACATAAATGACACTTAATTATTACAAAACATGAAAGTTTATACAATATTTCAAATATACACATATAAATTGCACTTTAAAATCTCTACAGGACCAGGTCAAAGCATTGACATAGGTCACTGGTAAAACTAAATCTAAATGCATGTGGTTCAACAATGATTTACTCTATGTTTTATGTATTGTCCTACCTTCAGATATGAGCATGTAATTAAAAAAAATGTGGGTATTCTAAAGGACAGTCCTAATGAGACAGCTCTTTTGAGCACCCAAACAACATGTTTAAACTGATTGATACGAAAAAAATCAAAATTCTGTTAATGTTAAAAAAGTTCTCATACCTAAACCAATGAATTGCCCTGTTTCATATACCTGAGTATTTGGGGGCATTGAAAAGGCTATAAGTTAGCCATTTCATATGTTTGACATGTACTATGGTAAATGTTCTAAAAATTCCAAACACTACTTGCATGCGAAAAAGGCCTAGACAAGCAGGGCAGACACAGATGAGACCGCTCCTGAACAGAAAGAGAGAACTGTTTGAAATTTTAGAATATTTACCATAAATTCTATATTTTTATTACATTCTACATTAACCCTTAATGCGCCAATCGCAACAAAAGTCGTCTGCTTTTCTCGTCTGCTGAAATGTTTAAGAAGCCTCTATAGCAAACAGTGTAGACCCAGATCAGACTGCTCCTATAGGAGCAGTCTGTTCTGGGTCCACGCTGTTTGCTTCTATACTTAATTTGTCAGTAATGTTAGGCAATTATTTGCAGCAGACGACTTCAGCAGACAACATTTTCAGATGCATTTTTTTCTTAGCGCTTAAAGGGTTAAAAGTAAATTCCATATTATTAAAGTAATCTTGTTTTGTTAATAAATATGACCTTGCATTTGTTCCTGCAAAGTTATGTTCTAGAAATTGGAACAGTTCTGAAATTGTTTTTGAACTGTTCTATATTCATGTTCTATAGAAAAAAATGTTCTAGAACAATTTTATAGAATATATCCTGAATATTGTGGAGTTCAGTGGCTCAGTGGTAGAGTGCTTGACTCAATACCGAGGGGCTGTCGGTTCGAGCCTCACCGGTGTCTCTGTGTTGTGTCCTTGAGCAAGACACATTTATCCTTGCTTAGTACTGGTTCAACCCAGGAAGACCCGTCCCGACATAACTGAAAAAGTGTTGACTGGGACAAAAGAATCAAATCAAACAACAACAAAATTCAATCATATTGATAATTTGATAATAACTATTGAATTGCTCATTTTGTATTTGAAGGGGTTGCCTGTCAAGATTTCTGTAAAATGATCTATTTATGTCCCTGGAGATTGTTTGTACATGTATCTGAGCCAACAGTGCAGACCATGATGAAATGCCACCTTATGCAGCATTTCATCTGAGTCTTCATTGTTTGTCAAAATATGTCTTTACTGGTATCCAGAATGAAAAGGGTTAAAATTCAGTCATTATTTTACATTCTAATGCACAAGTTTGTAACGCGACGTCTGATTGGATAACGTCAAAAATTTGCGACACTATATCCTGCGATATACTGTTGGAAATAGTCTGAAGTCATTAATTACGTCACATTTGGATGGATGACGTGCAGCTTTATACGGCTTGTAAACTCAAATTTGAGCTCAAACTGCAGAGGTGCATTAGAATGGGGATAACCATATTCAAAATTTTCATTTGGGAAGGTATATCGTCAGATAAACGTTTGGAAATCACGTTTTACGGCTCCGCTCACGCGTCACCGTAAAACTAAATTTCCGACCATATATCTGACGATATACCTCACCAAATGAAAATTTTGAATACAGTTATCCCCTAATTTTAAAAAAAATGGACATAATTTTTCCATGATTGTCCTGTGAAGAAGACAAATCAAGTTACCAGTTCTGACAAGTATATTGCATGTACCAGACATATTGGCTAGTATAAAAGAAGTTTTAGGCAAATGTATGTGTAACTGGAATGTTCAATTTGTATATAATCAATTACATACAATGTACAATAGTGTATATTAATTGGGCCTTGTCACGAGAAAACCAGTCTTTGGGGGGTTTGCAACAAAGCTAGACTCAAACCAGTCTCCTCAGCTACAGAAACTAGCTAGAAAATTTAGATTTCGCTTGTAGTAAGCTTAGATACAGGTATGGTGCTTTCAAAAAATGTGAATAAAAAAGGCACTGATCGGACTGCGGGGATGGGTAGGCTGGTCTGCGCCTTTGTTGTTTGCAAACCTCTTTAGATTTTCTCGCGATGAGGCCTAAATAACTTTAACCTTTAAAGCACCAATTATTAGCAGACAAATTTTACATCTTGAGGGTGAATAAAACTTGATTTTTCATGCAAAGCACCTGCCAGCAGATGATCCAGCTTTACTAAGTATGTACATTTGTTTTGTTTGATTTGATTCTTTAGGACCATCAACAATCTTTCAGTTATAAAGGGACGGGTCTTCCTGGGCGGAACCAGTACTAAGCTAGGATTAATGTTCTTGCTCAAGGACACAAGGCAGTGACGCCCGTGAGGCTCAAACCCGCAGCCCCTCCTTCTCAAGTCAAGCACTCAACCACTGAGCCACTAGGCTCCCATATGTACATTTGTAGCCTTTACGGTACTCAAAATGTAGAAGAAAAAATGTTGTTTGCTGTAAATTATATCCAGCACTTTCAAATTCTCCACCTGCTGTCTGCTGATAACCCTTGCAAATAATTTGGACCCAGATCAGGCTCAACAAAATGTTGGACCTGATCTTGATCCAAACTGTTTACTGATAGTATATATTCCTCAAAGATTTATGAAAAATTAAAATTTGAAGAGGAAAAAATATCAGCAGCCAAAATAAAAAGTATGCAAAATTACCCAGTATTACAAATGCAATGTGTTTAAGAGTGCGTAACGAAAATTTAGTTTTTCTTATTTCTCAACCAAAACATATGTTGTGGGTACTCAAAAGAACCATCTCAATGAGACGGTTCTTTTGAGCACCCAAAACGTATGTTAAAATTGATGGGTAAGAAAATATTTACAATTTTACGCTGAAAATGTTTGTGTATCTAAACCTGTGAGTTAAGGATTAACCCTTTATAGACTGAAAACCCCTTAAAGAAACAGATACTTGGATAAATACTGTAGACACTGATGAAATGCTCAATTCTCAAGCAAATCATCAGGGTCTGCACTGTAAATGATATTCAGAGAAAGAAATAAGATTCTATTTGGGAATGTTAACCTTTGACCCCTCAGTATATACAATGGACCATCCTGACTTAATAGTAATAAAACTTTGGAAGATTCCATTGGTCTATAAAGAGTCAATATCCTCTAACTGGTCATGCTCAGCTGTGTCCATATTTTCTGAGTCATCTGAACCATAATATCGTTCCCCATGACTAACTGGTACAGAGAATGCATCTGATACATGAGTTTTCATATGACTGTACAGTGTACCACTCTGAGCGAAGGATTTTGTACAAACAAGGCAAGTATAAGGCTTTTCGCCTGTATGAGTGCGAACATGTTGTTTCAGATGATTCGATTGGATAAAAGATGCCCCACATTGATCACATACATGCTGTCGCTCTTGAGAATGGATTCTCGCATGTTTATTGAGCGGCCCTCGTCCACGAAAATGCTTTCCACACGTTGTGCACAAGTATTTCAATTCCCCAGTATGGGATTCCTCATGTAATTCCCGCTCATCCTGATTCTCAAAAGGAATCAAACAGTATTTACAACTGGTGCATTCCTTTGCGGACAGCAAATGTCTCTCAAGATGACGTTTCTTCCAATATTTCTTGCCACATCTTTCACATACATATTTAGTCTGGCCAAAATGACGCAGCAAATGTTCCCGCATCACTGAAAAGCTTCGGAAGGCCTTTCCACAACACTTACATTGGTATGGCTTTTCCTGTGTGTGTAGAGTGGAATGGCGTAATAACTCTGACATTCTTCTGTAACCCCGCCCACAAACATCACATGTGTGTTTTACCTCACCTGTATGGCCCCTGATATGATGGTTAAGCTCAGAGATTCGTTTGAATGATTTAGGACAAAACGTACACAAGAATGGACGTTCACCTGTGTGTGTCCGCACATGTTCCTCTAGAGTCTTCCTTTCGGAGAATGAATGATCACATACGTCACACTTAAAAGGCTTTAGTGCCATATGCACTGTCTTAATGTGTTTATGAAGAGAACTTTTGTCACAGAATGATTTGGTGCAAACGTTGCAAGGAAAGCGGACACGGTCATCAGAATTACCATGAGTCAGCATATGTGATTTAAGTGACCACTGAGAACTCAGTGACTTCTTGCATTCTGGACAGTTATACCTCCCACTATGCATCTCTTTATGTTTACGGAATGCTGCACGGGTTTTGAATGTTTTCTCACATTCTGCACATAAATAAAGACCATCTTTTGTCTTTTCAGTAAGAGATGGAAAAGCATCGGTCTTATCTGCTGTATCACTTTCACTGTGTTGTTCTATATCTTTACTTTCATTAATTTTCTCAGATTTCAATTCACTTTGTTGTCGTTTCTTTGGTCTGCGTTTTCTTTGTCGTTTTTTATCTCCACTCTGCTTACATTTTAAAGTTATTTTCAAACTTTGATTCTTGCTTTGTATTTTTACCCATTTTTCCTTTTTAAGCTTTTTCTTTGATGACACTGCTGCTTTACCTTTCGCCCCCTTTTCCAGTTCTGTGAAGTTGTCAATTTCATAATCATCTGTGTCACCTGCATCAGAAAATTCAAGCTTTATATCAGGATTTTCTGGAATGTTAACATCAGAGCCACTGAAATCTTTTGCTTTCTTTTCTGCGAGGAAGTCAATTACAGTGGCAATATTTTTCTGCTTTTCTTCCATCAGATTTGGTTTTGCTATACTCATGTCACGTCCATTGGTAGCTGAGCATAAACCATTCACATTAGATGCTAAACAGTTATTTGTCAACTCATCAGCTTTTATTTCATTATTATCTAGTACAGTATTGGAACACACCTTACTTGTTTCATTAACTCTTGTGCTTCCATCATGAACATCCATACTAGAAGTATTACTACTGCGGCCATTTGTTGAACTGAAATGATTGTCTAACCAGTTATCAACCTTTTCACTCGCTGTTTCCTGCTCTGCCTGATTTGGGTACAATGAATATGAATCCAGGCGAGGAGGAAACACAGTTTGACTTGAATGCTGATTAATATTTGTTCTTGCTACAGGCATGCAGGTGTTCAAAATACCACCAGCATCTCCTGGTGGCCTAGCTTCAGATTTCTCATAAAAGTTCTTCAAAGGTTTATCAAAGTTTGGTATTTCAGCATTATAACTTGCTTCAGAGTTTTGTGTTATATTCCTGGATGAATCTGTGATCAGATTCACATCCTCTGTAGAATTGTTTAAATCAGAACTGATTGTAGCAGCAATAAATGCAGAATCATGATCATCCTTGTTAAACCCTTTACGTACATTTTCTAGGTGCTCCTTGACATGCAGATTCAAATCACTTTCATTCCTGAAGGGCCTGCTGCACCAGCTACAAGTAAACTCAGATTTCCTCTCATATTTTAGGTCATTTTTGTGTTGGTTCATATGCACCTTTAGCTCGGACAATCTTCTGAGGCCCTTACCACAAATATCACATGTATGTTTAGTCTCTCCGGTATGACCGCGGATATGATGATTAAGATCTGAGATACGTTTGTACGTCTTAGGACATATCTTACATTTGAACGGTCTCTCTCCGGTATGAACTCTCAAGTGCTCGTCTAAAGTCTTCCTGGCATAGAAACAATGTCCACACTGATCACAGGCAAATGATTTGATGCCAACATGAACTGATTTAGTGTGCTTGTTAAGAGAGGAAGAATCAAAGAACGTTTTACCACAAATATTACAAAGGTTGCCTTCTCGCTCTCCGCTATGAACCTTTTCATGTTGAGTTAGAGAATATTTTGAGTTCCATGACTTATCGCATATCTGGCAAGTGAATGCACGTGAGTGGATGTTTAGATGTTTCTTATAACTACTTTCACAATGGTAGATTTTATCACATTCTTTACATTTGAAGATTTTACTTGACTTTGTGATGGGCTCATCCACAATTGTTTCATCATCGGAATCAGAGCTATTCTCTTCACGTTTAATTGAAGTATTTGCATCTTCAGTGTCTGAAACACTGGTATTTTTTTCTGTTCCACTTTCATCAGCTGGTTTAGACAAATTCACAGCTTGCTCATCAGATTTACTCTGATCTGTACCATTCATATTTGAGTCTTTCTCATAGACCTCATCTGGTTCTACAAAGTCTGTCATATTAACTGGAGATGATGTATAATTATATTCGTGCTTAACATCACCTGGAATTCTCCCATCTTCTGCAAGAGATTCTGATGTAGTCTTTGTTAAAGATGTTGGTCTTGAATCTGTCAGCCTCTGACTAGAAAAGTGATGAATTCCCTCTTTTCTTTCTTGATTGCATTCGCCATTGTCAACTGCAAATGTCACTTTAGGTTCTACAGTTTCACGACTTTTAATCATATCAATACTTCCTGAACGACTTGCAACAGTGAAACCATTACCTATCACACCCTCACGATTCAATTCTCTTTCAATATGAATCGGCTCCTTTATATCTCGAAACATATCACCCTCTCCATTTGCATGTGTGTTCATAAACTGTACCTGAGGATATGATGTGCCATAGCGCATGTGGTCTGGAATGTTTCTAACATTTACCTCGCTACTTCTGTTGTTAATTATGTCATGATTGTAAAAGGAAGTGCTGTTGTTTACTAGTGGCAAATTAAATCTTGACATCTGATTAAAATGTATGTCACTGAAGGCACTTTGTTCTAACCTATCATTAAATGAGTCACTACCAGCCTGGATGTAAAAATCTGGCCTTGTTCCTCTTGGGTTAAAGTAGGGATCCATACCAAAGTGTTGTTGTCTCTTTAGTCTAGGCTTGAATCTTGAAATCTGAAAAAGAGATACAAATGTACAGTTGCACAGGTTTAGATAAACAAATAGTTTCAGCGTAAAATTGTAAATATTTTCTTACCCATAAATTGTAGTATATGTTTTGGGCGCTCAAAAGAACCGCCTCATTGAAACGATTCTTTTGAGCACCCACAACATATGTTTTGGTTGAGAGATAAGAAAATTATTTTCCTGTTACACACTCTTAACTTAAGGCATGCAGTTGACTTTCAATTCTTCAAATCCTGATCAATAGCTCAGTGTACCTCAGGCTTCCAGATATCATAAGTGTGTGAAATTAAAAATTCATTTTGTAATTTGCCAACCAAAACATATGTTGTGGGTACTCAAAAGAACCGTCCCACTGAGACAGTTCTTTTGAGCACCCAAAACAGATGTTTACACAATTGATAAGAAAATAGTTACAATTTTATGCTAAAATATTCTTATATGGATATTGCAATGTATGTGTTAGTTGGACAAAGAACAAGAAGCATAGATCTGAGTTTCCTTCTTTCCTATCCAAAGGTGTATGTTGCAAACAACTGAAAAGCATTGTCTCAGTGAGAAAATTCTATGTGCCCACAACATATCTATTGACAGGAAATAAGGAAAATATTTACAGACCCTATCAATTTACTTCAACTACTCAGGCCTCCTCATTAAAAATGTTTTTTTTCTTATTTCTCAACCAAAGTATATGTTGTGGGTACTCAAAAGAACCATCTCAATGAGATGAATCTTTTGAGCACCCAAAACAAATGTTTAAACTGATGGAAAATAACATTAATAAAGTTTTATGTCCTAAAAGAATTTAAAAGATTTGCTTATCTCTGTCGCGAAGATTTCGCGAATGATTCATATCATATATTTATCTACAATATATTTGCAATTGTTTATCATTTATATTTACAATTAATAATCCTTTAACATTTTATTGCACTAATAGCCTTAAAGCTGAGTAAGTTTAAATGACTTTGACGTCTAATAACGTTAACGTAATTATGACATCACTTCCGGGTTAAATGACGTTGGTTACGAGGAAAGGAAGATGGAAGGACTGCACACTTAGTGATAGCTTGCTTTGGACAATTAAAGTGTTAGAAACAGTGGAAATCTCACAAGCAGGATAATTATAATTTATTTAAGACTTTCTCATTGTTATATATTAACAGAATATTGGTAATTACATTTATTTGACTTTATTTTATTCTTTAATGTGGCACCAAAATAAATGACAGTTATTTTTATTGTGTTTTATATGGTTTCACCACAATCTCCACCTACGATGGGGATCTGGGTGTGAGGGATGTTGCAATTTCCATTACCTGTGAAACAAAGTTTGCAGCTTTTCATTTATGAAAGATTTTCCCAGTATAGCCTATAGACTATAGAGTCTGTTTACACTTGATCTTGAAGATATGAGGAGGGAATTACCATATGTCCGGAGTCTAGACTCTACTTAATGTTTGGCAAAAAATGTAATTTCACCAATGGCAACTTAGTCTATGTATAATTACTTCTCATCATATGACTGAAACATTGTTGAAAGGGACAATACTATAGACACCCTTTAACCCTTTGTATATGGGAAACTCCTAAACAGGTACTTTTACAAACAGTAAAGACCCAGATGAAATGCCCAATGTTGTGGCATTTCATCAATGTCTACACTGTTTAAGGTAAAACGGATCTTCAGACAAAAAATACAATATTTTTTGAGAATTATAACCTGACATCCCTAGATATGCATGTACAATGAACTATCCCAAATCAAACCAGAAGGAAGAATCCATTAGTATACAAAGGGTTAACTTAAAACAGAAGTGTACAGTGTCAGTCAGTGTCAACATGTACAGTATATACCCTGAATATTTAGGCAGACTGGACCATCAAACAAAGATTACCTAGATCAGACAGCTCCTTCAAGGTACCCACTCTTTGTCTGAAATGAAATTCCCTGACTTTTCACTGACTTTCCTCTGACAAAAATTCATTTTTCCCTGACCATTTTACTGCGCTTTCACGCACACCTCCTCCCCTTACAGCTGCCTGATACGCCTGCAATACAGACATAAATCAAACTAAATCCTTAAAATGTATGAGTTTTACATCAGAAATATGTGTTTAAATCAAAAAGACACACAAAAGGAAGCAAGCGTGTAAGAAAAGAACATTACATAACTTTGTGTTGTGTAAGATATTTTGTTAATATGTTACACAGCTTACTTGAGCTGTTTGGGGAATTTTGCCAGGTGATGGCCAATTTGGACCCCAGGGACATGGTTGGCAAGATTTATGTAGGGGATCACTAAACATTGCTTTATACATGTGCTTAATATATAAGCTGTGGGCCTCATGGTTTTAGAGGTTTTTTTTTATTTATAGTCAACATAAGATAATGGCCCCCAGGGTGTGGCCAGTTTGGACCCTATGGGCTTGATTGGCAGGAGACCACTAGATATTGCTACAAATTAAATCAACAAGCTGTGGGGCTTATGGCTCCAGCCACTTCAGAGAAGATTTTTAAAGTTTTTCCCATTATAAGTCTATGGGAGCTTTATGTTACCCATGGCAACTAGAGTTCCAATCCAATCAGTTTTGTTTGTTTGATTTGATTCTTTACGTTCCATCAACAATCTTTCAGTTAAATAGGGACGGGTCTTCCTGGGTTGAACCAGTACTAAGCTAGGATTAATGTTCTTGCTCAAGGACCACAACGCAGTGATGCCGGTGAGGCTCGAACCCGCGGCCCCTCAGTCTCAAGTCAAGCACTCTACCACTGAGCCACTGTGCTCCCTATCCAAACCAATCAGCCCAAAAACCTTATGCAGCCTTTCCCCTAGCTACCATATGTGCTTTACATTAAATTTGATCAGAACTGATATATACTCCTTTGAAAATGGAAGCAGACAACGACAACAGACCATCAATATACTCATTATTATACCTAACTTGAGCCTTTAACTCAGGTGAGTTAAAACAATGTGACCAAAAATTAGGTTTTAGATTATAAAAACAGTTCCTAGCCAAAAGATATATGTATATGTATTAGAACAACTGGATTGCATATTATATTCAACCTAACACTATTAAATTCATCATCTCATATTTGTTTGTTTAATTTTTGAGGGCTTAACCAAGCATATTTTTAAAACTCCCTGACTTTTCCCTGACTTTTGAAGATTTCCTAATTTCCCTGACCATTTTTAAAATTCCCTGACTTTTCCCTGACCTTGAAGAGAAACCAAATTTCCCAGATTTTTCCCTGACAGGTGGGCACCCTGTCCTTAAAGAGCAGTCTGATCATGGTTTACATTTTTTGCCAATTTGTCACTACATACACCTTATACATATCTCAACATGTTTTTAGCTCTTTCCGCCTTTTCAATTTTTCATTTATTTTTAAAATAGGTGAAAACCTCAAGTAGAAGGCAGATAGCATGGTGATTTTGAAAATGTGTAATATTAGCCAGGAAGTAGAAAGATCAGATAGAGGAAAAGAAGGCAATTAGAATAGGTTTAGAGAAAGAAATTTTGAGTGTAAAGTTGTAAATGTTTTTCTTTGATACCCATCAGTTTTATCATATGTTTTGGGTGCTCAAAAGAACCACCTCACTGAGACGGTTCTTTTTTGTACCTACCCACAACATAAGTTACATATGTTTGGATTGAGAAATAGGAAATTTATATATTTTTTGGTATGCAGTCTTAATTAAACTTTGTTATTTAACTGGCCTGTTATGCAAATCCGTAAGAGCCATCTTTAAACATGCATGTACAGCTATTTCGTGGGGGTATAAGCTGCAGTAAAGTTTGTTCTTAGCCTTCTTCTATGTTCTTATTTACGTCTGCGAGAAGTGATGGCTTAGATGAGATTGCGCTGCATGCACATGCTATAAGTCCCCAATTTCATGAACTGTATCAACTTGCTATTTAGAACTTATTTATGCATGGTTCTGATTCTATTTGTAAAGGAAGAGATCTTGCGGGTTCCCTAGGTTTATCTCAATAGCCTACGATCATTTTTTTGCCCAAAAGTTAATCAAAAATCGTATGTTGGCCTCACCATCAGAGTGCGGTGCCCAATAGGGAATCATGTGATGCTATCTGTGATGTGTTTACGGGCTTGAGATTTTTCAAAAAAACAAAACCCGCAACTCCATATGATGATCTTTCTTTCTTCATATACTCTGTTGATCAGAATCGGATCATTATCAGAGGTGAATGTGAAATTTAGAAATTTAGGGGGGGAAAACAAAAAAACCTTCTGGCTGAGTCATTTAAATGATTGCCCTGAACTCCTCTGTGGTCTCTACTACAACCACAGTTGGAGTACTCCTGTTCCAATGGGGAATAGGCCTTGGGAAAAAAGAATACTTCAGGGCATCACTCTTAGTCTGGGGCCTGCAATACTGTGAGTTGTGTGATGACCTTGTAGATCTTGTTCTCTAAGAGGGGGTCAAGAACATTTTTCTATCAATAGACACAATCCCACAATGAATGAGGACTGATCCCTCCGGGCCTCCAGAGTTGGCCATTGCAGCTCATCAAGCATCTCACCAACACTACTAGTGTTGAGCCACCTCCTGCAGGTCCAGCGGGCTGCCATCCTCTGTACCTTTTCCACCTGTTGAATCTGAGTTATACAATATGGGCTCCAAATAGGTGCTGCATCCTCCCGTTTAGGGCATACCAAAGTTTTGTATGCAACCTTCTTAGTACTTCTAGGTGTGAAAGCCAAGTTCCTGCTAAGGAAACCTTAAATCTTAGTTGCCTTGGACGAGATATGTGATTGCACAGCCTCCCTGAGATATGTGATTGCACAGTCTCCATGTGGAGGCCGGATGGAAAAGGTGATTTGGACATTGTATTCTCATCGGAAGGCAAATGCAACAAAGGTATTACATACAATAAACTAAAGACTATATTGGCCAACACTAATATACTCAACCTACAGGTGACCATTTTTAGGCATATATAAATGTTTTGAGCAGGAATGTTGAGTTTTATCTAAGGCAACTAAAATTCTCTTAAACAGTGCTATGTCACATCCTGCTCTGGATCATCGAGGCGCTTAAAGCACTCTGTGAATACAAAGGTAATTTGCCGTTATCCCTACGTATTTTGGGGATTTTATAACTTGCAATATCTTTAAAACTTCTCAAAATTTTGCATTGAAATCTTCAGCATGGACTTGAAATATGATTTTCTTTCGATAAAGAAAGACAGTGTTTATAAAATAATCGGGCATATTTATGGACACATTACTGATTAAATTTCATGATTTTGAATGTTTTTTAATAAGCATCTGGGGGTCCGTGGAAACACCCCAAACCACCTCTAAATCACATTCGCAACACCCATAATTTGTTTTTGTGATAGTATCAATAATTGAAGAACAAATTTAAAAGCATTTTTATTACGTCGGACTGTCATGTTAGCCCCAAAACACCACCAAACCACATCTAAACCGCCCCAAACCACATCCTAAACATCCAGAATTTGCATCTGTGATACTATCAATAACTTGGAGCAGAACAAATGTAAAAGTATTTTTATTACGTCGACCTGCAATGTTAGCCAATGAATGAGCAGGAAGAAAAGATTTTTCAGGAAGAATAGTGTCGAATGGTTGACAATATTGATTTTTTCTTCTTCAATTTTCTTTTCATCTCATCCATGGTTTATAGCGGGTGCCTAGATTTACCGGAAAGACCCGAATTACCGAAAAAAACGCCGAAATACTGGAAAGACCAAAGAATAATAGGGAATTAAAATATGCTGTCCACTTAGTTATGTATTAACCTGTTTTGGGCTTAAACTATTTTGTATGTTTATTGCCAATATAATTGTATCGTTTTAAATATTTAACCCTCTCTTCGAATCTTGTTTATTCAAAGAAATGACAAATTGGATTAAAGCCCAATTAGAAGACCCTTGTTAACTGATAACTAGTAATCCCAATCAAAGTGTCAATAATGGGGAATTAACCAGCCTAATTAAATGACCATTGTTAACATCATGACCTAACAACCCAATCAATGTAAAGGTGGACATATCAGTATTTGAATAGTTGACACAGCATTTATATTTTTTTCAAACTTATCTCGTTATTCCAAGTATTTACTGAAATATGTTCATTTGAATTTTGAAATAAACTTTTTAGATTTTTATTCCTTAATGTCCAATTTCTGTATTGTCTACTATAAGTAAAAAAATATATATCAAATTATAAGCAACATTTACTTTTTATTATATTCATTAATCAATTATCACCAATTCAATGTTTCTCTATTATTCTTTGGTCTTTCCGGTATTTCAGCGGTCTTTCCGGTAATTCCGGTCTTTCCGGTAAATCTAGGTACCGGTTTCTAGCCAGCACCAAACGTAGATGTATGACTAGGTCTAGTTGTAAAAATGCAGGAAATGACTTCCATCATTACAAAATTCAAGCTGGAATATTTTCCTTTTATATATTATTTGTGTCCAGGGAGACTGGTCTGAGTCTGAGGTGGTTTTGGTGGTTAATATATGTTGTTTGGGGTGGTTTATATGTGGTTTTGGGCTAACATGGCAGGTCGACGTAATAAAAATGCCATTGAATTTGTTCTTCAAGGGCTGTGACTAAATGTCTGTACTGTACTGTACTGTACTGTAATGTACCAGGTAAAATACAGTACCGTAGTACATCGGAAAGTACTGATAATTAACGGACCGATGTTAGCCTTAAACTATTTCAAAAACTTATTGAAAGCAATAAATGCTGCTTTCAATTAATAAGGCGGTCGTAAAAAGAAATAGCAACATTATTATCATTACTATTATAGTTATTATAATAGGAGAACAGACAAGTACACTGCAACCAAAATGTTTTCTATTATACTTTGCGAAATATATCGCTGTTTGAACTTTGAAATTGTTGTGCTGTGAACCTAAATATTCTTATCTTACACTTTATGTTTGTATGTAATAAAGTTTTTTTTTTATAAAAGTTGTTCAATATGTACCATTTCTATTAAATCCATCTAAAAATGCTGCCACTACGTACGTGTACATTTCCCTTTATGTACCATGTAAGATTTTCACAGTAAGAATGATAAAGAATCAAAATAATTATGCTTATCTGGGAATTATCTTTGATAAAAGCATGATGTTGGACATATCTATAGACAGATGCGAGCATTAATTCACTCCCAGTCCGTGAATTATAGTGCAATTTGGCCTTTGCAATCTTACATCCAAACTCATGATCGTGTGCGTTAATTGTGTTATTCCTCGTACTGGGCCCAGATTATTCAAAGAAATGAAAATATTTTTAATCATCTGTCCGATATCCTACTATAATATTTTCCATAAAGAATGTTGTAGTTTTGTGTTGCAACTGCATTAAAACTGGAGATCAGCATAAATTTATGCTTTTCATGCGATAAGTTATTCACTTGTGCGGTCCGTCAATTATCGGTATTTTATAATACCGATGTGCTTCGGATGGTACGGAACTGCATTTTACCCGGTACAGTACAGTACAGACATTTGTTAGTCACAGCCTTCTTCAAGTATTGATAAAATCAGAAAAACGACTTCTTGGTATACAGAATGAGAGTATATTCATTTTTAATCTATGTTTACTGGTAGGATACTAGCTTAGGCAGTAACTGTAGGAGAAAAGGAATACAATGTCAACGGTCCGTGTATTCACCGGATCGGACCTAATCACCGGATCTGACCGAATCGGACCGGATCGGGCCTGAAATTTGCTATTTAGCTCATTTTTAAAACATTTTTATTATTATTATTATGTTTATAAAGTATGTATATGATCATAATAATGATGTCTGGATCATCAAGGTCGGAGACGATAGCTACTATCTGACCGGATCGGGCCCAAAAATGGTCAAATAACGCTATGACCTTTATATCTAGTTAGCAGTGCATCGTAAAAAATTTCAAATCTAAACCCTTAAACCGCCGACAGAAATGCAGCCGAAAGTGTTGTCTGCTTAGGTCGTCTGCTGCATATGATTTCCTGATGCTGATGACGTATTTTGAGTGCAGATGGCAAACGTCGAGGACCCGTATCGGGCTGCTCCAAAAGTAGCAGTCTGATCTGGGTCTACGCTGTTTGTCAATGATGCTTTGAAACAACTCTGCAGAAGAGAGAGGCAGACAGCTTTTTTGTTGTGGTCGGTGCTTCAAGGGTTAACTCAAACAATGCATGATGTATTTATAACCGAACCTGTAAATATGTGCTTATAGCTTTTAATGTGTTTTATGCATGCAATTTAAAATCAAAATCCTTGCCATAGCTTATAATAATTTAATATGTATGTAATCTACTAATGTATGTGATAACCAATGCATCTCTTTTAACAGCTGCTTTTACATGTTAATTTTTACATCTGTTATGTCGGAAAATAGCTCTTGTAGCTAATGTTATTTGTTGTACTATAACCGACGGAAAATAAAGTTTCTTGTATCTTGTATCTTGTATGATATAATTATCTTATGTTGTAAAGTATTTATAGGATCAAATTAATGACGTCTGTACTAAAAATGGCTTGTTTTAATTTGAGGAAAATTGGTTTCTTTATACTGAACAAAGGATAGACCTGCGCATGTCATTTTATGTAAAACACAACAGGTGTGAATTGATAGCTGACCATTGCAAAAAGGGTCCGTTGAGTATGGGTTTTTTGCCGTTTATATCAATATCAATATGTTCAAGTGCATACAAATTGCACTAAATACATAATCTTTTATGCACATCATCCTTGTAAAGAAAAAACAATCAGTAAAGCAAAGAAATAGGCCAATTTCGGGCCCGATCCGGTGATTAGGCCCGATCCGGTGAATACACGGACCCCAATGTCAATTTTTACGAACTACATGTAACATTCGATTACGAGTACATTAGATCATGTTAATTAGTCAATTGTCACAACTCCGTGGGATCTTGATTAGCGTTCTTCTTATATAAATATGACATAAAAAATAACCACAAACCAGGGAATTGTTCAGGCAGCAATTTCATAGCGTTGAAAATGGACAAAAAGGGGTTTATTTACAATTTATCATCTTCCGGAGTAAATGGCGACTCGGTAATTTCCGTAGTAAACGAAACTTTACGTAGAGTGGAATAGAATCAAAATCAGTCAAAACGCCCCTAAGTCAACACGTTTCCGAAGCACACAAATGTTTTTGTTTGTTTTTGTTTGATTTGATTCCTCCTGGGTTGAACAAGTACTAAGCTAGGATAAATGTGTCTTGCTCAAGGACCACAACGCAGTGATGCCGGTGAGGCTCGAACCCGCGGCCCTTCGGTCTCGAGTCAAGCACTCTACCACTGAGCCACTGAGCTCCCTACACACAAATGTTAAATGAGTGTGGAATAATAAAATTAAATTCAACCACGGTGATTTCGGTGTATAACGTTTATGACAGCCCTAGGTTGTTATTTATACCATCCGTTCCACATCGGGCCAAAAGACAAATGTTACACTTCAATGTTGACTCTCGGGGTGTGTGTGTATGGGGGGGGGGAGGGGGGTTGTAACTTACCAGACGTACGTCTGAAATTTTAAATACCCACTACTAGGGGTGGGGTGGGGAGGGGGTACTCTCATTTTTCTTCATACGTAGGCTCAGGCCCAGCATCTACCGTCCACCCCCCCCCCCCCCCAAAGAAAAAAAATATCAGGAATTTCAAGCACCCCCAAAAATATTTGACATTTTATCAACCCCCAAAAATATCCCCCATTCTGTACCTTGACCTTAAGAAAAGACACTAAAATAGAAATGACCCCCCACCCGAGAGTCAGTATTAAAGTGTAACATGGGTCTTGTGGCCTGATGCGGAGCGGATGGTATTGATCAGCAGCCCGCTGGACCTGCAGTAAACTTATAAAGTCTGATGAGATGGGTTTTTTGCTTTGCAAATACATTTTCGCTCATATTGATCTATTTCACTATATATTCATATTCCTCTCAAACACTTTTTTCTCTTCTGCTATCTCATCATGTAGATGTTTGAGCCAGCATAAATTTAAATTCTGGACTGGAACACGGCCAAAGGTAAGATGTGGAATGATATTGGTCGGTATGGATTCATAGGTCTTACAACATCTACGACTGATATAAGTCTAGACCTGCAGGAGATGGCGAAACACAAGTAGTGTCGGCGAGATGCTTGACGAGCTTGAGTGGCCATCTCTTGAGGACCGTAGGGATAGGTCCTCCCTGCTTCTCTTTCATAAAACACATTCTGGTGCTGTGTCTATAGAAAAAGACAAGTACCTGACCCCTGCTCACAGTTTGAAATCTACCAGGGCATCACACAGTGCCCAATATTGTAGATACCAGACATACAATGATGCCCTGAAAAACTCATTTTCCCCGAACTATTCCACAGTGGAATGGTCTTTCTACTTCGATGGTCAATTCCGAGACTACTGAGGAGTTTAGGGCACTCCTCATTTAGTAAAAAAACACAGCCGAAAGATTTTTCTTGTTTTTGTTTTGTTTTTGTTTTGTTTTGTTTTTTCTTCAAAATTCAAAATTCGCACTCCCTGGCGTAATGATCGAATTCGATCGAGCCAGTATCTAAAGATAGATAGATAGACCCCTTAATATAGTCCAATAGTGTGATGGCCCCCCAAATATCCACAAAACCTTCATATCAATTTTTTTTTCTGAAAACCCCTAAAAATATTGAAATTCAAAATTTTGAACCCCAAAAATGGCCCGATCCTACGTATGTATGAAAATATCAGAGTACCTCCCACTCCCGGGACCCACCCCATTCATATATGTATATGGTCATCCCAAAATTAGGAACGTTTCTATATTTTAGGATGTATTTCATACCCATTGATATATATATATATATATATATATATATATATATATATATATATATATATATATATATATATATATATATATATATATTATATATATATATATATATATATATATATATATATATATATATATATATATATATATATATATATATATATATATATATATATATATATATATATATATAATTATGTAACGTTTAAACTGATGCGTACATCTCAAGATATTTAGATACAGGTATGCTTCGGAGCCTTAAAGCGTCACATGTATGATGCTTTTTAAAAATACTAAGCATACAAATTCCCAAGATCTGGGGAGGTCAATTTGAGGGCATTTTATTAGAAAGTACCCAATAATTATTGCTTGTAACCTTATACGCAAGTAACGGAAATAAACTCAAATATACGTATTGACACTTAGCAAACCGGACATTTTGACAGTATTTTGTTTGCGAACATTATAATAAAGTCCCCGATGACATTAAAATAATTACATGACAATCGAAAGGAACGCCCTCAAGTTTAAATGTGTGATTCCAATCTTTAAACATCAGCAAGTCTTTGAAGATTTTATTATCAGTCCAGAAGGTGTATTTCTGCAACCACAAAATATAAATCTAGCAGTGATGGCACATTACAAGATTAAAGGAAGGTTTATCTGTTTTCACTGACTTTAAGCCTCAGTTATCACCCCACCCTCGAGGGATGAATCTTATATTCAGGATGGCCAACGAACGTCACAGTCACGTGATATTCTTTTTAATAAGGTGCACACACATTTAGCAAACAAAGCTACATGGTTTACATTAGTGAATGCTTGGGCGAGCCTGCGCATTGTACAGTATTGCCAGAGTGGTCACTGCTCGCATAAATAAATTTTAATTGCACATGAGATTTTGTCTTGTAATATGTTTACACTGAGCAAATTTCTAATTGGTCACCTTACATTTTTATGTTAGTTTTGAAAGTAAGATTCGGTTATACAAAATTCATGCTTATATAAATCAACCAATGTCTTGCCGACTTGCCGAAACTCTGCATGCCATTTCATTACGTCTTCCACAGACGGTACTAGAGTAAAGGTACCCTCATTTCAAAAAGTCACATTATGAAATATTCCACAGAGATGCTATCCATTTGTATTTTAGTTTGTATTAAAATGTTTCCGGCCTGCCGTGATTAAAGACGAACACACTTCAAATGATTCGCTTCAATCTGACTCCTCTTTTCTGTTACGTAATAACATGATGACAAATACTACTAGCAGCTAAATCATCGAAATTCAGCCTTTTGCATGCAGTTTACATAGGAAGTTCGCACTGTTCTGTACGCCTTATTTTCTGTGATTCCTTATTGAAATTTTCAGCGATTTCGTATTACGACTGGACGTCACTATTCTAGTTTAGAAATTGAAAAAAAAATCAAAGTACCGTCAAATTGACTTTTTAAGTTATACACTCAAGCCTGAAGTGCGCAGCAGCAGTGTAATGTTTGTCATCACAAAATGGACAAATCAAGTTCTATTCTGTTTGGGTTATCTTGTTCAGATAAAATAAAATGCATATAACAATTTTTGCACAAGCTACTAATGAATTTCAAAAATCTCCAAAATGTGATATTTTAAAAAATGCGAAAAAATCTACTTTAATCAAAATTTCAAGTGTTTGGTGTTTTTTGAAGTCGACTAGACCAGTCTATTACCAACTGACCTTAAATTTGATATAAAACTTCAATCAAAAGAATTTTTCGTCAAAAAAGCATATTTTTGCATTTTTAACCAAAAAACCGTGGATTGAAAGATAACCGCTTAACTTTTGCACATTAAACTGCACATTTATGGTCAAAAATTCGTTTCAATGTTTTAGCACTTGATCAGAAATAATGATTTTAAAAAGTGACCAATTAGATTTTTTTTTCAGTGTATATATATTTTATGTGATTGTGTATAGTTTATAGTCCGAATAAATAATATCTTATTGAGCACGTATATCAAAAATGGTGAAAGTAATTTAGACACCATAAAATATATCACCAAATTTGTAGCACTACTTAAAATTTGAATTGAATAAGACTGATTAAGTTATAACCCATGGATAACCCATGAAAGCCCTGAGGCTTGTTTCCAATGGGGTCAATAAAATTTAATATTGGAACAGTCAAGAATTCGGCTCATACAAAATTTCACAGAATATATCACATACAAAAATACATGAGATTATCATGATTTGACTAGACACCTCACAATATACTCAATGATCACAGCAAATATTAAAGTATCACAGAATCAAATCTCTATTAATAGACATGGTCATTTTTATCTATCTTTAGATTTTGTAATTGCAAAAACATCTTCACTTCACATTTTAGTTTATTGTTAGTTTGTATTGATTTTAAACTATTCGGTAAGCTATTCCAATCTTTGATTGTTCAACTTTTGGGACCATGACAGTTAGGAATTGTAAAATTATATCCACTTGACCTAGTTTGGTATTGATGAACTTTTGTAACATTTACAAAATTTTCTGACGTATATGGTGGACATTTACTGTGAACAATTTTTATGAACATGATTTAACTTTAGTAGTTTCACCCTAGTACCAACATTAAATAAATTTAACTCTGATAACATTTTGATAATAATTCTCTCTTTGGGTCCCAACTGATTAATAAACCTGATAACCTTATTTTGAGCTACCTGTTACTTCTTCTTTTACAAAATTTACTTAGTCCTGAAAACCATGGAGAACAAAATGACATAAAATCAAAGCTGAAGAAAGAATTTGCCATGTTTGCAAAATTGAGGCAATCAGCATACCTATATAAAAAATTATCTAGCATTAACTTTTCCTAAACTATTATTCAATATATATTCCTCTGAAAGATTTCTATCAGTGGTCAAGCTGAGATATTTAACATGATCAGTAGAATCAATAGACTTTCCATTACAGGAAACTTGAAAACGTTTAGCCTTCCTAAGTTTTCATTTAGAGCCAAATCACATAGATTCAGTTTTCTAAGATGTGGTGACAATTTATTATCCACCAACCATGAAGAACAAGATTCTAAAACCTTCCCAAGCTTGTCTGCAATCACACCAGGATCCTTGTGGGAGAATAAAAAGGAACTATCATCTACATAAAGCAAAAGTTTACACTCAGGTTCTACACTAATTAATACTCATGTCATTGTCATAACATAAAAACAATAAGGGCCCAAAATAAATCATTGAGGGACTCCATAAGTGACTGTATTGGGATCAGACTGAATTTTTCCAACAGAACAAGCTGTTTTCTGTCTTGTAGATAAGACCTAAACCAATCAGTGTTATCAATACCCTGCTATTTCAACTTGATGACCAATAGTGTCAAAGTAAGAAAGGCGGCAAAGATCAGGAATCGATATGATAAAGTACCACACGTGACCCAGGATACCACATGGAAACGTGACAAAAACATAATTAAACATCACACGCAAGTGCCAAGAGGTTAGCCCTTTCCCAGCTTTATTTTTTGCAAATCCAGTAAAACCATTCCTGTATATAAACAAGAGGCACTGTTAATTTTCTTAATGATCTTATAAATGAATAAGACAACTATCAGTATGAGCTTTTCTGAAACCTGGTTGATATTCATACAAAATGTTATTTTTTACCAAATATGTTTCCAACTGTGTATAAACTGCTCTTTCCAAAATCTTTGAATCTATGCCTAAAATATTGAAAGATCGTAGTTTTGTTCCTCTAATTTACTATTTTTTCTTATAAAGGAATTTCACTCTAGCATGTTTTATTTCATTTGGAACTTAATTTTCTGAGTCAACAGTGCGAAAACTTAAACAGCTTTGGACAGTGGGGATTTTTTTCAACACATACACAATTGATAATCCATGTTATATATACTTCTAATAGTTCTGCCCCATTTCTTAAAATAGCTGGAATTCCACCAAAAAAAAAGAACAAACCTGGCTGTCTATTTAGGCCAATTCCACTGTTTGTGAAGGTCTCTTCTGTTTAATTCGTCATTTTTGACACGTTATCGTTTAATTCGGTGGTGTGATGAGTAATCGGAGTGTGTGTCCCATATTTACGTATATTAACCGTATTAAGCTCTGTAATGTATGCACGGCACACGATGGCCACCATGATATTGATGACGAACTAAATTATCCGGTTGTGTATATTTGAATTCAGATGTACGTGCTTGTGTACGTTAATGCATGCATGCGTGTGTACGAGAGGATGCCCATATAATTAATGATAATTATTCTTCTTTCCTGGTATGGCCTAACTTTTTTGGATATGCTTGATACCCCTGATATCTTTTTGGCTGAACAGTAGATGCTAGGACCACGCCTACATGTATGTAGAAAAAACAAATGAGAGCCCCTCTCCCCGTCAGTACGCCTAAGACTTTGCTAGGCGCCTATATTGTTTGAGCTGACTTCTAGAAGCTGACATCAAGGAGATGGTGCATTGTTAAGTTACGGGTCTTTCATGCAAAACAAACTTATATGTGTCTTGATCCACATCTGAACTAAGGGTGAGGTTTGCGCCGTGAAACCGGTTCAAGTCCTCCAGTAAAATACTTTTACTGAGCCTTCCAAGGTGGTACTTCTTTTGTGGATCATTCATGTTATTTCTGTTGTGTGTTTGCTATGCTTTCGTGCGCGTCTGTTTATTGTTGCCTTGTGGTCACCTGCTGGGAAAAGGCTGACCTCTTGGCTCTCGTTTGTGATGTCTAATTGTGAGTTTGTTACTTTCCCATTGGTATCCTGGGTCAGGTGTGGTTCTTGATTGTATCGATTCCGGATCTTTGCCCTCTTTCGTACTTTGTTTTCAGCTGATTAGATGGGCCTTGTCATGAGAAATGAGGAGTGCAGTGGTAGAGTGCTTGATTTGGGACCGAGAGGTTGCTGGTTCGAACCTCGCAGAAAGCACTGCGTTGTGTCTTTGAGCAAGCCACTTTATCCTCTGCTTACTAAACCTAGGAAACTTCAAGACATAACATGACTGAAAAATGCTGACTGGGACAAAAACAGTAACACAAACAAACAGGTCGTCATGTTGCACGCTAACAGCCTGATCATCATCATCATCATCATCATCATCATCATCATCATCATCATCATCATCATCATCATCATCATCATCATCATCATCATCATCATCATCGTTTTTGTTGTCGTCGGCAGCAGGAAGTGATATACAACTTTAACTTATTTAAATCAATATCATACAGTTACTTATCACATGAATATCATTTTAAATAGTTTCTGAACGTTATCAGGACGGCAGGTGCGATTTGATCGATTTGGAAAATGTCTTTGTAATTTTGGCAATTCTGTTTAAATCAGCGTAAATTATTTTATCAATTGGAATTAAAGACGCATACATATATAAAATGGAAATTCTAACAACGGCTGTCATATTCAATATGTTGTGTCTACTACAGGGTAAGTTAAGAAACGAATTCTAGAATTGCGATGTTCATGAAAGTATGAACGCCAGTCCGTTTCACCCTTTTCATTCTGGATTCCTAAAAATACTAGTAGGTACTTTGGCAAACAGTGAAAACCCCAATGAAA
Source organism: Loripinus fragilis (assembly GCA_964019695.1). NCBI lineage: Eukaryota > Metazoa > Mollusca > Bivalvia > Lucinida > Lucinidae > Loripinus > Loripinus fragilis. The sequence continues at coordinate 4,250,378 of OZ026520.1, forward strand.
TGCCGCTTAAAGCGGCATTTCTTCAGGGTCTGCGCTGTTTGTTGAGATAAAACCAATCTTAAGGACAGAAATTTTGACCTGCAACCCCTTAAAATACAAAATGGACGATTCCATACTTATTGTATCAATATACATGGGAAAATCCATCAGAACCAAAAGGGATAAAGTAAGTGACAGATGAAGCATGTCCTGTTATCTCTGAACTATTCGGATTAAAGTGCATGGTATATGGTCAAAGGTGTGAAAATTTATATCCTTTTCGTAGGAGATACAATAAAATCTTAAAAGCATGCGTTTTCTTACCGTGAGTATCCCCATGTGACATCAATGTTTTTGTTTATACTTGTTAGAGCGTATCGCGCCTGTCGCTTCAGGATACATGTGCTGGACGTTGATGATTACAAAAAATATTAAAAAAATAGATATACTGTAGGACACTCAAAATGTTTAAGAAATGAACTCATCTCCAGAATTAACTAATCTCAAGAGATCGTTTGGTTTTCTAATTAACGAGCGCCATATAATTCTAAAATGGTGTTTTACGGATGATGATTATCAAACAATAAATCCAGTGCCGAAGAAAGCAAATAAATAGTCCCAGACCAGACCAGACTGCCTTTGATTCTGTTTGCATATTATGCTCTTTCTTTTCGAGTAATTTGGTTTTGGTACATAAAAGTGAATGTACGAGACGAAGACGTTCCAACAAATATGTTAGAGCATGATTCCTTGATGACTTGTGCAATGTACTTAGAGTGTTGCTTTTCAGTTGAACTTGCATTATGAAAAAAGCTATACTGAGCCATTAACAGAAAAGTAAATGAGTATGATCAGGTAATACCACAATTACACACCGCAGACCAACCAACGGTACCGCGAGGAAGAACCACAAAACACTGACTGTCACAAGACATCAGGAAGGCACTTAAAGCTGAGCAACCAGCTCTCTCTTGCCCATCAAGATGATTGAAAAACTAGAAAGGATACAAAGTACTGAATAATAAGACAAGGACCAAACACAGAACCCCCTCAAACAAAGGGAGCTACAATAAACAACTCTTAAATGTTTATTATTACTTACGTACGAATCACAGCGTCTCATCACAATCGTGTCGGCTTGCCACGGTGGAAAATATGCTAAGGAAAACAAATAACCAGCAACCAATTTTTATTCAAATTTTGATATAACATTCTGTAAGCAATCAGTGAAGATCCTGATCAGACACCGCGATCTGGATCTGCATTGTTAGCCTATGTCCCATAAAAGGACGCTAGGCTTACATGCGTTAAAGAACATAATTTGCTTCTCTCATTTAAGAGAAGCCCCCCCCTATGTATATTACTTACTTTGAAGGTCTTTATATTAAGAAACTGCCAAATGTTCACCACTATTTCATTTAAGAGAAGCCCCGCCCCCCCTATGTATATTACTTACTTTGAAGGTCTTTATATTAAGAAACTGCCAAATGTTCACCACTATTTCATTCTTTGAAAATCACCAAATTATGATGTCACGAATATTAAGTATTTTACCATGTTTTTTCAAGCAACGGGAGGAGAAAGAAGGCGCCATCGGAGATACAGCCCACATCCGGGCTTCACAATGTTTAACACTGGTATGGGAAGGATGAACCTGCCCAGTTTCGCTCTAGGACCATCACTGAATGGAGGGATGGCAAGCTACTCTTCTGGAGAATGTATAAGAGAAGATATAGTCTGTCCTAGATACTGTGTCATGGAAGATGAATGGGGATGTAAGAGTTGCCCTTGTGGACCAGGTTAGTATGTGGAATATTACCGCCACTAATGCTATATCACATTACAGTATCTACCGTTTGCTAAATGCAATCTTTTATGGAACAGAACATTGAACTATGATTATTTATTGGATTTTATAAGGGAGATTTCATTCATCACTTTTAAATGATTTTCCTTTTGTATGGTGTCTAGTATCCATTCTAGCCCTACACTCATTTCGCTGAGAGAGAGAGAGAGAGAGAGAGAGAGAGAGAGAGAGAGAGAGAGAGAGCTGTCTTAAAATGTCGTTCCCTTGGTACCCCTGATGGGCTATAGCTGTGGCATTTCATGTTCATCATAATTTGGGTCAGCTTATCGGATATCCCAACACTCACTATTTTAACGTACATGCGCATCTATCTAGTAAGACAAACTAAGTAACCAACTTTTCAAAAGTTTGGCACAAACCAAATCGAAGGCTTTTGGGAGATTTCACGTATGACAAGGCTCGACTGACATATATGCGATAATTATGCTAATTTAATCTTTGTATTTAGTGTATCATGTTCTGTCTTTGCAGCCAATGGTATGTCTCCTCCAAGAGCTCCTGAGCAACACCATGCTGCTTCCGAAAGTAAACATGATTGTATGGGTACCATCCTGTGTATGTTAACTTGTAAAGATGGATACCAGCTTGGGCAGAGAGAAGAAAATGGCTGTCAGACATGTACATGCAAAAAGAAAAATGGTAAAAGCAACGTTCACATGCACAAAATCCATGTATCAATGATCCATATCTGTAAATGAGCCTTGATATTTGATTTCCAACAATGTGGCATTTTGACATGTGTAGACTCCGGCGAACATGTGCAGCCTCCTTTTAAGCTTAGAAACTCAAAATGATGTTCGGTCAGTAGATTAACACTCATAGAATATTCAAGCCACTAGCAAATGCTCTGATCAGACTGCGCGTATGCACAGGCTGATCGGAGGCTTTGCAGATAGCACATACCACATAGTTGGAAATCTCATGTCGCAACTCAAATGTATTAAAGAGCTAAACTTACCCTATTATATCCATATCTCAGCAAACACATAACGTAGAAACAACGTCGTGTCAATGTCGATGAGACATCAGTAAGTCGCATCGACATTCATACGACGCTGTTTTAACGTTTGTGTCAGCTGGGTTTAGATAATTTGACTTTAGGGTATTTCTAGTTTACCATCAGTCATTCTTTTTAGAATTTAAGCGATTTATAGCATGAAAAACCTAGCAGTGCGTATTATTAGATTAAGTTTCGGTCAATTCCGTGAAATAGAAGCAAGGAGATAGGAAGCATAGTCTCATTACGCAAATGACTTCTTGGTAATATCATGATAAATTAGGACGTATTTGAATTCCGTTGCTACCAATTTGCAGACTACGCAGCGGTCGCTTGGGCAGAGGAGATTAATACGATGGATTGCAAATGTCTGCTCATACACACGAAAGCAAAACAAATACATGTAAAATAAATAAAATAAATCATGGATATATTGTGACAGTCTGCATTTCCTGATATCTGCCCAGTAACGGTTAAATTCATGGAATAGAGAAATAGATTTTCTGCACCATTATGGAAGTCGAATATAGTCATGATCACATGATGCTTTATTTTTTGTCAGCCACACAGAGCCAGCAATCGGGAGATGACTGCATAGGACCAGCGTGTTCAGCTAAAAACGGTATGTTTTTCTATAATTTTTTTATCATCTTTGAGCTTTAGCCTACTATATAACTTTTGTATGCGAATTGAGGGCCCTGGCGAGACTGCATGAATGAACATGGTCGTCTAAGCATCAGGTGGCCTCCTATGCAATAGATAAGAACCACTCATAAACTGAATCAATTATCAGAACATAATTCATGCCCTAGATTTGGTATCTCTTGTTTTCAACCGAACACTGGTTTGTAGATATAGGCATTTGGTCTGCCTATGAGGTAAAATGCGTGAAGTCATGCGTGAACTTTTAAACGTGCATGCGTTACTTTTCAAACGATTTTTAGAAGTCTTATTTTCGATCCGAACATACTTAATGCATGCGATCAGCCTAGGCTCATGCGATACTGCGTATATAAACAGGCTCGTATGAGACTTTGTTGCTCGCCGATGGGAAAAGGAGTACCAATGCCCCCTGTATTGTGTTTTGTTATGATGGCCTAATGAAGCGGTATTACATTTTACCTTGACCTATACCAGCTGGCTGCACCATTCGCGGAGTTGATTATTGACAATTTCTTTTCTTACTTAAGGTATGAGGTTGATGACACAACTGCCCGTACCTGTTACAACACCGAGACCACGAATGACAACAACATCAGCACCTAAACCTACACCACCTAGATGTGAAGTGACAGAAATATGCAAGAAAACTTGTAAATACAACGTAAAACTTGGGAAAACAGGATCAGATGGCTGCCCAACATGTTTGTGTGTCAAGACAAGTAGGTTACTTAATATTTGATACAGAACTCATTTTACGCAGCTAGCCCATACCTGCTTGAGCATTGACAAAGAGCAAAGAGAAGTGTGCCCATCTATTGTAAAATGTCAAACTACTACTACTACTACTACTACTACTACTACTACTACTACTACTACTACTACTACTACATACATTGCTGCAAGTACAGCCCCGTTAGCAGAATATTTATATAAAAAATTGCAGGCATGTTGTTTTATTTCTTTTGTTTTGCATGTCTTCTACTATATTAAAACAGACTTATATTTATACTGTTTTGTCATAAATATGTTATGTTCAAAGTAATGTTTACGCTATAGATTCGCAGTTATATTTCTGTGGAAAGAATTCTGATTGCTTACTTATACAGACTATTTACTGTATGCTGTTGGCTTTACATTTATAATTTGGCAATACACGTCTGCAATGATATGTCTCAGATGGATATACTTATCAAAGTGTTAAATAGCAACAATACATGTAATTGGCTTAAAAGAAGGGTAAAATGCTAAGGGGTATGTTTTAGAGTAAAGCGGTCTATACTTGGTCAATAGTGAACACGCATTCGTTACGCGAAGCTGTTTGAAGCCGCAGAATCCATGTTCAAATCATGAGATTCACGTGCTGTTTGAACATGGCTTTTACTTGAAAAAGCCTAAACTGGGCACTGATTTGTATGGGTGACGTTACACGGGAAAGCGTTGTGGCCGTGACTGACCATTTCGCCGATGCTTTCGTTCGCGAAAACGTTGCGTGCGTATATTGACGTTCTGGCGACGTAATGACGTCGAAAGTTTGACGCTGACGCCATTTTGTTTAGAGAAATCAAGCGTAAGAGAAGGGATATTTAATGTCTAAGCGATGTTTTCAGCTCGGTTTACGCTGAAATCAGGTAAAATATGCAAGAATAACGATCACTCATGTTTGTTTCATTGCATCAACACTTGCCGGGTCCCTCGGACGATGTTTGAACACTCAGCCTAACGGCCTCGTGTTCAAACAGCTTCCTCGGGACCCGGCAAATGTTAATGCATGAAAAAACATGTGTGATCCCTATATTAAATTTTATTAGATTGAAATATATTTGCTGCAAAGTTTAAAACAATAGTTTTCAAACAAAGAGCATCTTGATAAATTTTCTAAAGATATTTATCACATGACGTCTCATCTGGGAGTGGTATAACGACAATAAAATCGATAAATCACTAGGGCACCGTGAACTACTTATTTATCCCATAGACCCTAATGGTGACCCCCTAGTATTTGACAGTTTATTTTGCATCTGCCAATACAATATGGGTCATCACCATATGCCTTAAATTCAAGCCAAAACATGAAAAAGGGGAAAAAGAATGCATCTTGGGATAACGGAGTCTCTCATACCGTTTTCGGGTCACTATGACCTTGACCTAGTTTTAAGAAGTATTGTGTCCAGAGCATATCATATGATTTTTGAGGTAGGAATTCCAAATTTGGTGTGTAAATGCACACTTGGGATGATGGCGTGTCACATACCGTTTTTGGTGTCACTGTGACCTTGACCTGTTTTTAAGAATTATTTCATGTCATGTACCATTTTCGGGACACTGTGACGTTGACCTCTGACCTAGTTTTAATAATTATTGTGTCCGGAGCATATCTCTTTTATTATTTGAGATAGGAATCCCAAATTTAGTGTGTGGATGCATCTTGGGACGGTGGAGTGGCGTGAACCATTTACGGGTTACTGTGACCTTGACCTCTGTTATAGTTTTTAGAATAATCGTGTCCTGAGCATATCTCTTTTATTATTGAAGGTAGGAATCCCAAATTTGGTGTATGGATCTTTGGATGGCGGAGTGTCACATACCATTTTCGGGTCACTTTGACCTTGGCCTCTGACCTAGTTTATAGAATATCATGTCCAGAACATATCTCTTATATTATTTGAGATGGAAATCCCAAATTTGGTGTGTGGATGCATCTTTGGATGGTGGAGTGTCGTGTACCATTTACGGGTCACTGTGACCTTAAACTTGACATTTGACCTTGTTTTTAGATTAATTATATCTGGAGCATATATCTTTTATCATTTGAGGTAGGAATCCCAAATTTGGTGTGTGAACGCATCGTGGGATGGCAGAATGGCATGTATCAGTTTTGTGACCTTGACCTAATTTCTAGAATAATCGTGTCAGGAGCATGTCTCATATATTATTTGAGGGAGGAATTCCAAATTTGCTGATTGAATATATATTTGGATGCCGATACGCATACCTGTTTTAGTTCACTGTGATCTTGACCTATGACCTAGTTTCTAAGATAGTTGTGTCTGGAGCATATCTCCTATATTATTTGATGTAGGAATCCCAAATTTTGTGCGTTGATTCCCCTTGGGATGGCGGAGTGGTGTATACCATTTTGGGTCACTTTGATCTTGACATTGACTTCTGGCCTCATTGCTAGGTTTTTCGTCGTCTGCAGCATATCTCCTATATTACAGCTAATTTTGCTCAAATGTGTATTATGCTAGACCAATTCTTTTGGGGCGTTTAACACGTTACTGTGATATTTCTTGTTTTACTTCAGCATTATCATCCAATCAGACACATTAATTGCCAGATAACAGCCTCAGAGCTCCTCTCAGCTTTTGACTCATTGGTCCTCACTAGTGGTTTACAGATTTAGTAACGTTACGTAACGACGACCATTATATCGTAACGTAAATGATGACACCTTCTTGACGGTTTTACTCCAAAAATGTGATTTTTAAGTTATTTTGATGTCATGTGATAAATAGAATCTAACATTCATGCTCCAGTATATAAGCTTTTGCTTAATTTCAGATAAAACGGAAACAACCACAGCTCCAACAACAACAACAACAACTCATAGTGAGTGTCTGAAGACATTGCAAAGTATTCAGAATTGTAGAAACGGGTACCAGCTAGGACCTGAGACAGAGACAGATGGTTGTCCAGTATGCCACTGTATTGTAGGTAGGTAAGTTTGTGGTCATTATATGGAAGTGGCTGATACCATGAAAATCCGTAATGATATGGAATCTCAATTCTATTAAGTTGTGAAGAAGTGTCTTGATAGTTTCTAACATCAGTGGATAAAAATCTAAGAATTTGATTTTTAGCTTTTTGCTGTAAAATTTTACCTATGTTTTATATCATTAACTAGACGAATCTGAGACATTTTAAGCGACCCATGTTATGGGCGGATCTAGAGGGGGGAGGGGGCAGGGGGTCTGGATGCCCCTTGAAAATCGCAATTGTTAATATGCCCTTTCACGTTTAGTTACTCTTTCTATTTCTATCTCTTCACTTCTTAGTTTGGATATTGGAGGCTAATAAATTCTATGATAGAGCTCATCGACTTTATGATGCAGCACCTCTTACTAGGTGTTACACTCAACATGCTCTTTGGCCATATATAGACTCCGAATCTAATCATTTTATCAAAATTCAAATTGTCAACAAGGGGATTGAATTCATTAACTTACCCAGTGTATTTAAAGATAAATCTGTTATCTCTTCTATTCCTACCTATTTTGAAAATAAGGAATTACCGATCATTTGTTATAAGTGCAATAAACCTATTGGTAGTACTGTTTTTAACAATAACAAATTAGTAACTGAACTTGATATTAAAACTACTATTCCTGACTCTTGGGATTATAAGGACTCTAAGTATTGCTATCAACCTGAGTGCCATATGTTCACTGGAGATTTAAAAGTCATAACTGATTCAAGAATTTGGTGTATAATATGTAAGGGACCTAAATATATGTTTCCTTTGCCAATATACTTCAAAACATGTCCTGAGGAAACCGCTGGGGCCTTACAAGAATTTTGAAATCGCTGGTGTAAACGAATAAAATCTAAAGCCTAAAATAGTTGGAAATTAAATGTTTTAAAATTATTGATGGTAGAATTTCATTTTATTGCAATAACTTAGATCTTCTCCCACCTAAAGCTACATTCATTTTTAGAAATTTGAAGAAAGGGGTTCAGGAATTCCATAGGAGGTTTGTTGAGACGTCTGTCGTTGATATGCATCGATGCCAAATGGCGCTTACGTTTGGTGTGTTTGTTGATGAGGATAATAGCAAACATCCTACGTTATACTGGCTACCTAAACTTCATAAACGACCCTATAAGTCACGTTTAATTGCTACTTCTAAGTCATATACTACTACCGAGTTGCCTATACTTTTGACTTCTTAAAAACCAGGTTATAAAATATTGTACAACAGTTTATGAAAGGAATGGTAACAATAAATTTTAGTCTTTTAAAAATTCAGGTGTGATTCTTAATAAATTGAAATTTAAAGGTTTTCTAGCATCTTGTTTGTCTACATATGATTGCTCTACTCTGTATACCTGTATACTACATTGCCTCATAATCTAATCAAAGAAAAACTAACATAATTAATTGACCTAACTTTTAACAGAGAGGGCTCAGTTTATTTGGCTTGTAATGAGAACCATGGCTTTTTTACTTATGAACAACAAAAAAGATATCAGTTGTGGACATGTACGATGCTTTGTGTGATGCTCTCCATTATCTTTTAGACAATATATTCATAAGATTTGGCTCGAAATTATAAAGACAAATTGTAGGTATTCCAATGGGTACTAATGGTGAATCTCTTGTTGCAGATGTTTTTTGTTATGAAGGGGGCTTCATGTTGCCTCTGTCAGATAATAATCAAACCGATATTATTGAGGATTTTAATTCCATCTAATTTAGATGACTAACTTTATATTGCTAATCCTTATTTTAAACAAATGGTAGGTCAGATATACCCAACCGAACTTCAGTTTAATAAAACAAATTCTTCTGATACTGAATCCCCCTTTTTGGACTTGGACTTGTCCATAACGAAAGGTATAGTTTCATCTATGATTTATGATAAACGGGATGATTTTAAGTTTTAAATAGTAAATTTCCCATTTCTCGATGGAGATGTCCGCTCCCCTTTCTATGGTGTATATATTTCGCAATTTATTCGTCTTGCCAGAGTGGTTTCTAATGTTGATAATTTCAACAACAGAAACCTATTTTTGACTGCTTAGTTTTTCAAACAAGGTTATATATATCATAAAATTTGAAAAGTATTTTCTAAATTCTACCACATACACTCAGAGTTAATTGTTAGATACAACATAGGTTTAAAAACTCTTCTGCAACACGGCATATAAGAACCTATATATTAGTTTATAAATTCAAATAATTGATGGAAAACCTAATTTTAGTGATAAATTTAAAACGATTATCAAATGATATTAAAAAGTTCAATATAATTTGGATATCATGCAACAGTCTGCATGCCTGGTTGTAAACCCAATCATGATTTATAGCTATAGTTTCCTCTTTAATTGCACGGCAGTGGGTCATGCCTCAGACTCAATGGCGCTCTTACGTTAAGCTTTAATCGATGGGTTCGTGCCTGATGCTTGGCTGTAGCTGGGCCAACCATGGCTCAACTCGAGGTTTTCTTTAGCCCCGACTATCTGTGAGCCATGAGCCCTTTTCTCTGTTTCATCATAGTGCGTTAATTTGATTATATTGTTTCTCTATAATGGTACATTGCAATAGTTGGAATCATCTATGCGAGCTTAACATGATTTTGTGCTTGAACAACGGCAGAATCTAGAGCGAAGATTTGGTACCAGTGAAATGCATTAAAGTCCACCCGGGGGCTTTGGCTGCTGTCCGTTCTAAGGCAATGGTTCTGTTGTTGTTGATTCGATGTTGATTGTTACTCCCCTGGTGGGATTCTGTAATTATTCTATGTTTTGTTGGGCGTTACTTTATGTCCATTCTAGTTTTGCAATCATCTTGATGGGGCAGAGAGAGCTGACTGCTTTGCTTTGTTTGACTTCCTGGTATCTCGTGATTGTTATGTGGCTCTTCCTCGCGATGCCACGGGTTTGTCTGCACTTTATGAGTCTGGTATTTCCTGATCATACTCACTTACTATTTCTCATAAGAAAAATAGTAAGTGAGTATGATCAGGAAATACCACAATCACAAACTGCAGACAACCCCGTGGCACCACGAGGAAGAGCCACTCAACCATCACGAGACACCAGGAAGGCAAATTAAGCAAAGCAATCAGCTCTCTCTTCCCCATCAAGATGATTGCAATAATAGAATGGACATAAAGTAACGTACAACAAAACATAGAACAATTACAGACTCCTACAATGGGATTAACAATAAACAAAAAGTCAACAACAACAGAACCACCGCCTGAACGGACAGCAGCCTAAGCCACCGGGGGGCTTAAATGCATTTTACTGGTACCAAATCTTCGCCCTAGATTCTGCTGTTGTTGAAAGTCTGGTATTGATCACCCTTAAGAAGCAATTGGACCCTTTGTGTTCAATTGCTTCTCGAGGGAGGTCCGTATGGCCCTCTTTGAAATACGCTAATGACTAAAAAACAACGTTATCAGGACCTCCCGGAGCCCCGGTGGGATTTTTTGGATCCGCGTATACATTTACTTGTTTATTCTACACATATTAGACAAATTTGACTGGTATCAGACCAGTAAATCGAAAAATAGTCAAATATGTGCACACACATATACAAGCATATACATCTCTGAAAAAAATCTCTGACTTTCTTATTTGTATTCTGAACAATGGGGAAGTCATAAAGTATCATGAACTTATCTCTGTAGTAGTTATAGAACTCTGAATACAGGGCCTGAAGACAGGTTAGAGACAAATGAGAAATAACAAATGTTGAGCATTTTAGTTTTAAATAATTTATTAATATATTACAAATGCCTCTTATAGTGAATAGCAGAAAGCAGAATATCACTTCTTAAGTTGGTGCTAGAGGGCGTGAGAGTTATCATTTTTTTTGTTCATATTTTCATATTACCATTATTTCTCATAGATCCAGATAAGCAATGTATCTAAGCATAAACGTGTTACGGTTTTCTTACCTATCATTTAAACATACGAGGGACGTTTTTTATGTTCGTAGAGAGGTAGATTTAATGAAAACGGCGAAAGTAAATGCATACGTCATGCATATATTTGGAAAGATTGAGCTTTTATCTATACATGTAACCTAAAATTATTTCAGAATGCATAATTTTAATGTGTTCTAAGAGGCAAAGACATACCTATATATCGCACACTGGAAATATGGTAGAAATATGACATTTATGGACTTAGTCTCTGACTGAATGTTAGTAACAATTGCATGAAAATGGGTCCATAGCCATACACAGCTTCTTAAAATTTGGCTGCAGATCAAGGACACCACGTGCTACAATATTATATAAATATTATAGAATATACGCAGCAATTATTGGATATGGAAGATTTGTTTTGAACCTCAGCAAATTGAACAGTAGGCATATACACTTTAATTGTAAAAAGTTGACACAAGTGGAAGTTGGATACGGGTTTTTGAATGTGGCTTAATATGTTAGCTGTAAAGTAGTATTATATTTTTTCTTGTTTATATGGTAGATGGAAGTGTTGTGGTGACTTTCATCTAAAAACAAAGTTAAAGTTTTTGGATTATTAGAAATTAACTGCAAAAATATATAGCCTAGGGGGTGCTAAAATCCCTTATTTTGTACATAAATGACGTCATGGAGCATTACTATATTTAGAAAATACATTAAAACTGCTTTTGTGCCTCTAAACAGATGTTGACATTACTGCAATTAGAAAAATATGCAGATTCGATTGTTATTGTGTTTTCTACGCGGGGTTGATTTACCCCACCCACTTTTTAAAACATGGGGATATGCCAGAACCGGAAGTTTCCAGTTACACACTTAAATCGATACATCAATATAACTGCTGACGAATGATTGAGTATATCATGTGCTATGCAAAACCAGAAGAAATTTTAAAATTTGTTCATAATCGTAATTTTAACAGATATAATAACTAGCACTAGACTGTGATTATTTTGGTATATTGATGGGTGTTTTAAAATTGTTGTAGAAGAGCCAACAACATGCTTATAGTTTTGCTGTACTTGTCTACGATTAGCGTTTGAATAATTTATTTTGATGGTGCAAAAGAAAAATCGGCTTGAAAAATGCTTATATCACCATAGCAAATGGAACTTAACAACGTCTTATTTCCTGCGTGCTATGTGGTTAAAATGGCATGGATTTCGACCAGTGTCCTTTTCTATGCCTATTCAAAGCTCTATATCTTGACCGAACTAAGCGCTAATGATGTAAAAATTACATCAGTTGATAGACAAAAGCTAGACCTTTCAAAATATATATACTTATGGTACCGTAAATTCTATATTTGTAGAGATACAGCACTATTCTACGAACATAAAAAATGACCCTCGTATGTTTAGGGTGCACATAGGCACCATCTCGTCAAGATGGTTGTTTTGAATACACACACCATATATTTTTGATAAATAATAATGATTTCCAGCTAGGCACTCTTATCTGGATGCCTGATTTCTAACGAGGAAACGCATTCAATCCAATTCTGCAATTTGCAATTTTATAGGGTACATTGTCAGATTATATCGAGATTGAAAGCATCGATGGATCCAGAAAAAAATCGTCAGGGGGAGGGGGTCCTGGCAACATTTTTAGTAATGTCAACGTATTTCACAGAGGGATGTATGAACCTCCCTGGATAAGCAATTTGACTTAATTGTTTCTCGAGGGAGTTTCCTGCTGACCTCTTGGCTCTCGTTTGTGGTGTCTAACTGTGAGTTTGTCACTTTCCCATTGGTATCCTGGGTCAAATGTGGTACTTGATTGTATCGATTCCTGATCTTTGCACCGTTACTTACTTTCATACCAGTATTTTAAGGAAACCTATGAAAATAGTGAGTATGATCAGGAAATACCACAATCACAAACTGCAGACAAACCCATGGCACCGCGAGGAAGAGCCACAAAAACTAAGTAAAGCAACCAGGTTTCTCTTTCTCATCAAGATGATTGCAAAACTAGAATGGACATAAAGCAACGAATAACAAAACATAGATTTTCCAGGCCTCCTGTCCCGCCTCTGGAACCGCCAATGGGAATAGCTGTTGTTGTGTCATATGGAGTTGATAAAACTTCGCCACCAAACTGTGATAGTGAATATTTTTTTTATTTTCAGAAATCTAAATTTAATCAGTTAGCAAATAAAAAGCGACCCACTGTCAGCCAGGCAGGTGAACGCCATTCGAATGACGTTTCACTTGTGTGCTAACAGTGGCTCGCGACAATATGCTTGTTGGGTAGGGGGCATTTGGTTCTGGCTGTCAAGCAGAATACGTTAGCCGGTGTTGAGGATGCAAGAGATGGTGTACTTTCCATTACTTCTCATGAACAGACTGAATGACGACATCGATTTTAATAGGTGGGTCGGCGCATGTTTGTCTAAGGCTGGGCCCACCATGGCTAACCTGGTTGTTTTCTTCAGCTCTGACAGTCTGCAAGTTGAGATACCTTTTCTTTATCTCATCACCGTTTAGTAATTGATTTGGTTGTTTCACTGTGATGATACAATGCATAAGTTAGGAAGCCTCCGTGAAAACTATACTATGTTTTGTTTTTACAACAGCAGAATTTAGGGCGAAGATTTTCCAAGTAAAATTAATTTAACTTCTGCTGCTGTCCGTTCTAAAGCGGCAGTTGTGGTTTCCTAGTCATACTCGCTTACTATTTGAAGACTTTGTTTTAAGGCACTGAATGTAGAAAAAAATGAATTCCTCTATCTGACATATTTCCTTACAGTTCCTACCACACCGAAGTCTCCAACGTTTGTGATGGTACCGCTTACACAACCACCAGTACTAGTGACACAACCCCCATGTGAGGAAGTGACGAGGTGTATCAAGAGCTGTAGATATGGTTACAGGGTAGAGCATACTAACAGTAACACAGAATGCCCCGAGTGCAGGTGTATAATACGTACGTACATGCGCACAAAACATGCCCGGAGGTTATTTTTTTTTCAAGCTCAACTCAGCTGAGAATGAAATTTAACATGCTCATAAATGTTAAAATGCCAATATTGTTGGTAATTTACCATTTAATAGCATGATAAATACAGCATCTGAGATTTTCAAATCTGGAAAAGTTTTATTTTTCAACATATCAGTTTTTATGAACAGTAGAAATTTCATGCCAGGTTAATCACAATTTAATATACCATCTTACGTACATTCTAGTGGTACTACTGGCATACCCAAAATCCACTGATTTTCGTGAGAACATATTTTTCGCTATTTTACTTGAATTTGATTACGCTGAAATTCAAGCTCCATGGCTAAATATGTGAAGATAAATTACAAAGGAGAAAACACGACAAACTAGTGATTAACAGTACTCACACAGTCAATTTTGAGATGTGCAAGGAACTTTTTCCAGCCGTGCTAGACGTCCAGGTTTAAATTCAAAACTCCATCTAACACACACACACACACGCACGCACGCACGCACACACACACACTCTCTCTCTCTCTCTCTTTCTCTCTGTATGCTTGTGTCAATTGGAGAGACTGTCCTGTTGCATGGGTTTGTCTGAGCATTTACTGCTGTGACGTCGCGTCAGATGTTGGTGTTAATTTGTGTAACGTCAAAAGTTGTTTAAACACGTCAAACAATGAGATTTTCACAGATAAGAGAGGCGATCTTCCTTGCATTAATATTTCTAAGCACACATGCCCAGTTGTAAAATGATCAGATGAAAAGTTTGTTTTGGTTTATATATATTTAAGTTTTTAAAGGTTTTATTAATACATGTTCAAGAGTAGAATTACGAAAAGTAAGCACAATTATTTTCAGTAGTAAATGCGAGTGGTCGGTCGGTGCTTATTAACTACATAAATCTCTTCTCGTTGCAGTAGACTTCAATGGACAGACGGACGGACAGACAGGGTGATTATAGGTCTTAATGATATCTTCGCTGCACACACCTTTGCATATTTTATATTAAAATTAGCCAATACGTAAGCTGTGTAAGCGTTTGGTACTTATCGCATTGTCCGGCAACTAGGACTTGCGACTCGGGAAAGTCTGTGTAATGGTACAGGCTCGCCAAAGTAAAGTATGAATGTAGATGATAAATAGCTGTAGAATTGAGACCTCTATCATCGCTTGATACATGTATGTCAGCATCCCCATTTTCACGAGGCTTTTGTGTATATGCGATAATGACCAAAACATCGCCAAGAGTTAGTGTTGGCCAAAACAAACATGTAGACACAAATGAATGAAAACAACACAGAAATTAATTTATTTGAGATTCGAGTACGTCACGTTTGAGTTTCAGACACACCCTTTCCATCATATGGCTTCCAATGAGTTGAATATTACTAATACCTAGCAATATGATGTACAGTCTCGGGACATGTAGTTGTTTGCCACTTTGCGACGTCGCCGCTTGAAACAAGACCTTTATAGAATTTTGTAAAAAATACCATGACAAACTTAATGGGTTAAATTTTATAAAACTTACAGGGATGAAGAGCAAATAGAGAGCAGCAATATACAATAAATAATTAGAATAACTACACTTTTGGTTCTCAAGTAGAACGCATTTAAAAGTGAAAGTAAATTTTAAAACATCACTATTCCCGTAGACACTAACGTTAACGTCACCGAAAACTGTCATTTTAATTTGTGTTTGCGTTTAAATTACTACATTTGTACCATACGAAAACAACAAAAACCGAGAAGCTACAATAAAAATGTTTTTTGCGTAAATCAATTTGCTTTCATTTGGTACTTTTTTCAAAAGTGTAGCTTCTATCATAGTTTTTGGACAATAATTTTTTGCAAAACATCTGGAAATACATCGATTTAAGTGGCAACGTCACTGGGTGGAGAGTGGGTATGTCCTGTGGCTGTATATATACACAGGAGCTTGAAGTTTGGTCCTTACATTACATGTATTTGCCTCATAACCAAAAGCTTAAATGTCAACATTACGTAATGACATTATGAGCTTTTAGAAGTGAATAAGGATCGAATTTCAAGCTCTTGTGATATATTTCCTGAATATTCCTGAAAACAGGGGTAAAGGTCACTGAATATTCAGATTTCTCGAATTAATTCTGGCCAGTGACCTATTTTATATTACTTTATATAGGACAGTGTCCTACAAGACTATGCCAATGCATTGGTATATAAGTATATGAGTTTTAAGAAAATGCGCAATTAAGTTTTTGGCATTTACGCATAATATAACGCTAAACTGTTAACGTATTTATGACGCGATTAGCAAAAGTAAAAAAACGGCGTCTGTGACATTTTTGCTAGACAAAGCATTTTGGCGATATTTTATTCTATATTTAACAATTTCTCTTAATTTAAAAACAGCATAAAATATATGAAAAACGCATTTACATATCTTATTTAGAGAGAAAAAATAAGTTTGAAGAAACATCTTTTCATTTAGTATTGAATTAATGTCTCATATTTCCGAAGACGCCATTTGCGTGAGTGTGACTTTTTTGCTAGACATAGCAAAATAACAAATTTTTGCTCTAAATATGGAAAAAATCAAGAATAAATCCGAATTTTAATTCTATTTTGAAAACGCATTTTTGTGATATACTTCGAATTTCAAAAACACGAGGCACTAAAAAGTAATACATCAACATAAATGCACAGACCCCATGTTTTCAACGATTTCTTTAAATCTCTACACGTTCCGTTTCTTTGCTTGGTTGGCTATTTCTGGTAAGTTTGCCGATTAACGCCAATTTCGCGCATGTCGTCGTGAGGATAAGCACAAAAAGTAGCTATGCGGGGAAAATTACAAGAATTCATGCATTATAAGTTAAAACTTTTGGATTTAGAAACACTCCGCCAAACGATTTCTGTTACATCTCTACATGCAAAAAATCGGCAATTTATACGAAACATGTTAGCGATAACTTTTTCTTTGTATCTTAATTTGTCTTTCGTTTTTCATCAATGTAAAATATAATTAAAAAAAAAAACCTTTTCTTTGATGTTTAGTTTTTAAAAATGTATAATGGAATAAGTGAAATAGAGAACTTTCAATAGAGAGGACCCGTACGTTTTTAAAATTAACACCAACATCTGACGCGACGTCTATGCAAAAAGTAACAGGCCATTATGGAAGCAATTAAAATACATTCAACTCATTTATAGCTAGGGTTCTAAAAAGGGACATCAGCTAACAATGTTAACCCAGATGTGATGACACAAACTTGAAAGCGTGTCATCCGATCCTGGTCTACACTATTTGCTGCCATAAAAGACAGTGATTCAAGCCTCATACTGAAAGACAACCCCGACATAAAACTTTCATTGGTGGGTTGGTGCCTGATGCTTGTCTTTGACTGGGTCCAACGTGGCCCAACAACGGGTTTTCTGACTATCTGTGAGTAAGAGAGTGAAATATATATATATACCCCCTATCCCAATGGCTGGTATCTATTATAAGTTGCTTATTTCGTTGATGTTAATTCATTGATTGTAATGTGGTGTAGTATTTTGTGCATGGTCTCGGTTTTAATGCACATTTTGTTTTGTGCCAGTTCTAGTCTTGCAATCATCTCGCTGCGGAGCAGAGATAATTGCTTTACTTTGGTAGTACTCGTATTCCTGCTTTTGTGGATGTGTATTTTTGGCTATTCTTAGTCCATGGTATTAACCCTTTGCATCATTTTTTTTATTTTTAGACAACATTGAAAAACATCTAAAAAATTAAGTTAAGTTTTGAATACTTTTGAAAATATTTTGGAAAATGGAGCATTTGCTCTTTTCAAAAACATGATATTTCAAAGGCATCAAAATGCGTTATTGTAGAGTAAAGGGTTATCAGGACAAAGATTTGCCTGGTAAACTATGATTAAGCTCCTAGTTGATACTATTGACAAACATAGATAAAATTGCTGGAAGCAGAGTTTTTGATTGACATTTGTCACCCGAGTAGCGACAAATGGCAATTGAACACTGCTTCTAGCGATTTTTGATCTGCGTTCGTCGATTGTTAATAGCGTTTTCGATTGCCGCCTATCCGGGGTGGTGCTGGACCGTGGTCAGTAGCTGTGGCATTTCCTCGTTATACTCACTTGTGTTTTTGTTGAAACCAAACCAATTTTGATATTTCGAACAGCATGCATAAGAATGAATAAAAGGACATTCCAGCACCATTAATACAGACAAAATTAACGGTTCAAATCATCAAAATAGGGTTTATTAACTCTTCATAGACCCGAAACCCCTAAAGGGGTGCTTTGGCAAGCAATGAAGACCCAGATGAAATGCCACTTAATGTGGCATTTCATCCCGGTCCGCACTGTTTGCAGAGAAACACATACGTACACTATGCTTTAGGAAATTAAAACTATGGACCATCCTTAATATAATTACTTATGTCAACCTTTATGGAAAGTTCAATTAGTCTGAGAAACGTTAAAACAGTAAAACCTGTGTAAAACAGCCGCTCTCAAAAATACCGAAAGCGAAGGTGATACCAAATACCAATTATCGCTTAATGCAGGTCAACAGTATTGCAATTCTGCAATACTTTTGACCTTCATTAAGCTACCGTTTGTCATTAGGATTTTTGTTTTGTCTACTTTTAAGTGGCCGTTTTACACAGGTTTTATTGGTTTTTACAGCTTTGACTCCACTTCCGACAACACCTGCTCCAAAATCAGATTTCCTATCAGTTCTAAGGACATGTCCTGAGGCAGTACACTGTATGAAGACCTGTCCAAAAGGTTATACACTGACAAGGGATACTACACAAACATGCCCAGTCTGTACCTGCAATAAAGGTAATGTCATTTGGCTATCAATAGGGCAAATGCAAAGTACTCTCAAAAATACCTAAAATTTGTTTTCAAGACCTATTTTTACTGAATGAAGGTCAAAAGTATTGCAGAATGCTACAACGGGAGCATTCTGCAATACATTTGACCTTTATTCAGCTACCATTTGTCATCAAGATCTTTGTTTTGCCTATTTATGAGTGGCCATTTTATACAGGTTTTACCGTACCTGCTTCCAAATTAGTTGAAGGAATTTAGGGACAGTCACCAATAGCTTGATCATCTACCAAACCTGTACCAAATTCTGCACAGCATTCAGGTTTACAACCATTCGCTGATCACTATGACCTTGTCGATTCTTCCTGGTTTGATTTCTATCCATGGTATTAGAACATTTTCAGTGAGATATGGTTCTTTTTTGTAGCCTCAACATATATTTTGATAAAACGACAATGAATTATTTTGTCGTATATACATGCATTTGTTAAAGAAAACAACTTTTTACACCAACTGGCAAGAGAAACTATTTATTGACAACACTTTAACACATTCGAACATGACCACCTCTAGTGGCATCACTAATCACAACGTTGTCATGACACCACAAGAGTTAAGGAGTAGAATGGAACAGAACAGAGCAATACAACATTAGTTATTTATTGCCTAGACAAAGACTAACGATAACAATACAGACCAACTACATGTATCACAAACTTCTTGTGGCTTAAAGTTGACAATAAGGAGACGAGATACAGCTATAAATGTGACTTATTTACTGCAGGAACTACAGTGATGATGTAATGTGAGGTAGCACTATCATGCCATCAACGATGTACAATGGGTTATACATTGCTTTCATTTGTGACTTATTTACTGCAGGGACTACAGTACTGGTGTATTGTAAGGAAGCACTATCATGTCATCAAGGATGTACAGTGGGCTATAAATGTGACACAATTGGTTGCCCAACATGTTCTTGTATAAAACCTTCAGGTATGTACACATACTGTCTGTTTATAACAGTTTTACTCTTTGCGGTGGATATAATGTGATTAATGATCATAAATAATAGAATTGCTATTTTGATTTTAGTGTCAGATGAAAAGTGCTCATTTAACATATATACTGATTGGGACCTTTGTGGATTAGATGCATTAGTTGCCTAGATGGTGATAGTCCTTAGCACAGACTGCAACATTTTTATGGGGCATTTGTAAACAGTGCAGACTTAAGTCAGACTCCACAGAATGCAATAGTTTTGTGAAAAGCAAAGCCTTTGGCAAGGCTGTCTACACGCGGATGCGTAGGCTAGCCTGGCAAAGCTATAAGTACCAACATTTCATATATCTGCTCAAATACTGTTTAAAGTTGGCCAGTTTTAAACTAAATTGCATTTAGAAATACAACAGAGTGCTACCCTATAATATAAAAGTGCCAAATTATACACAGTCGTGCCAAAAAGTATATAAAAACAGAAATTTCTTGTTTGGGTGAATCAATAATTGAGGCAGCACGTGAGATTTTGGTTCTTATTACATATAGTAGAACCTCGAAAATTCGAAATGTTAATAACAGTAAAAAAAAAATATTTTTATGAGCATGTTTTGGGTGCAGAAAAAATGTTTCTTTTACGCACAAAAACATATGTATGATAGGGAAAAACTAAAAATAATCGTTTATGCTGTGGGGGGGGGTCTAGTCGTGAGGACTTCTAATTTACGAGATTACCCCAAAACCTATGTTAAACGTCCATGCTGACGTATTCACCATGACAAGAGATCTAAATGTTAATCCACATCTTTGATTACATGTATATCCATACTCTGTGTATGCGAGCTGGGAAGGCTTCGTGCACATTTGTACAGACTCGTCTGAGACTTTGTTCCTCGAAAATGTGCTGGGTGCCTAACTTTCATTTGCTGACTCAATTATGTTTTTTGACAGGCCCTATAAAGTGGAAGATGAAATTATATTATTACACCAGATGGTATACAATAAGAAAGATAATCCATGTTTCACATATTTGTTACAGAAACGCAGTTAACAGTAGAGATACACACAGCAGTCATACAGTCAGCTCTAAGGTGTCGTCCCAACTTTTCGTGTTTAGAGAGATGTGAGCTTGGTTATAGGACAGGAGACAATGGTTGTCCTACCTGTGAGTGTATACTGCCTCGTAAAGGTAAGCAGTAAATGGGATGTAGAAATGTATTACACAAAATAGAGAAGAAGACACATATAAGTGCAGTACTCTTTTGCAGTCAATCATAATGAACTTTGCATTCTAAGGTTCTCAAGCATTATCGTTCGCTAGGTTCCAAGTAAGATATTAAAAACAAGGGTGATGCCCGTGATTTTTTTTCAGGGGAACTAGGTGAACGTTAATATATTGAAAAAATAATTGAAAGTGGCATTCATTTCGACCACCCCTGATTTCGGAAACAGTTTGAAAATTTGATTTGAGCTTTAAACTTCTTCCGTTTTTACATGACTATAGATATTGTTTATTTTCAATATATTATTGGTGATAATGGTGCTAATATGTTATAATTGTGAGCTGTGAACAAGATGTGCTCACACCTTTTTGATTTATTCACCATCATAGCGGGGGTGGGTGGGATATTTGTACACCTGACCCAAAATCTAAATTATTGTACGAATTCACATGGAAACATAGCAACAAATATCATTCCTTTGGAAATATGAATGTTTGAAGCAATTTGTCTTTAAATGTTTTATTCTTTCAAATTGAAAAGACAGCACCCAGCGAAACCTAGCTTCTAGGTCAAATTTTGCTTTACGAGAAGGTATCCAAAATTTTCATACAAAATCATAGGATAGTTCTTCTTAAAAACTAAATGTTCTGTAAAACGTAACCCCAAAATGGCATTTTCAACTGAAAATAGGTATTTCACAAATAGTATATCACTGGTTATGCTGCTTGTTGCACCAATACCAGGGCTGACAGTGAAAATTAGCAGATTTTCTAAAGATCCTATCCATCAACATTTATTCAAAATGTATTTTTTCGAACATATCACTGTTATGATACCTCACAAAACATACATACTAAGCCAATTTCGCCACACGTCATTCTTATATAATTGCCTTTATATACGATTCTCATATGAGTCTTATATAATTCTCATATGTAAACCTGAATATATGATTTTCATATGTGCAGTTTCATATGAATTTTATATAATATGATTTATATGATATTTACATGTTCACAAAATCATATAATTTTTTTATGTAATTAATATCATATGAAACCCATGTAAGTTTTATATGATCATTATATGTGTACTATTTCATATAATTATGACATAAATTAATTTGTATGAATTGATGATAAAAATAAGATCATATAAGTTTTATATGTAAATTAATATATGTGATAATCATGTGTGTTGAATTAAGTTTTGTAACATTTTTATAATTTTCAAATACAGTGCATTACACATCATCCTCATGTGACTGCCTTTTTATATAAATTTTATGTACTGCCTTTTTATATAAATTTTATATAAAGGCACTCATATGATATTTATATAAAAGGGCAATCATATGATTTTCATATAATTATTATATGATTATTATGTAAAAAAAGCTTATCAATATCATATGATTATTATATGTATTTCAGTTTACGTAAAAATCATATAATTTTCATATGAAAATTATATAATCTGTTTTATATGATCCACACGCGGCTGCCTTTTTTAACAAGTATTATATAAAAGTTTTTATATTAGAATCATATGATTATTATATGATTTTTACTTGTGGCGAAATTTGTAGTGTACACCATGGTCCTGCATTTAATTATTTAGATTGTTTTAACAGAAAAAGTATATTGCAGTCTGTTCATTTTCATGGCATTATTTTCTGTCCAGTTCTCTGTTCTGCCTTATAACTTTTTCAGTGTCTATGCTAATTTTAATTTAAACAGACTGTTATCCAGTACATTTTAAATATTTCTGCTAATTTTCAGTACAAATATTACAATCTGACATTTTTTACAGCAAATTTTGAACACCTGCTATCTTTTTTGAAGAAATGGAGCCAATGTTGGTGATACAAACTATCTTCATAGCAACAGATGATGACATCATACAATTTTGTGATCGCGTAAATATCTACCCTGTATATTTATCCAGGGCAATTATCATTTGGGGCAGATGTCTTAATTGGCTAGAAAAGACCATTGTTTCAGACCATATTGTTTTGTCAATTTCTTGTAAGCTGATTTGGAAACTCACTTATAGCCACTGATTGTAAGAGCTATCAACGGGTCAGCAATTTTCAAACATTTAGTGGCCTGGAACGAATGTATACACAGTCGTTAATCGTTTATTAGCGGCTGGTGAATTACCATGTTCATATACGACATTTCAAGGGTTAATGAGCAGGTGTTAATAGACTGTGGCACTAATGATATTTTCATATATGACCAAGTGTACAATGTGATTGCTGTATTTGACTATTTTTATCTACTGTTTACAGGATAATGAAATTCGTAATGCTTAAATGTTGTTTTTAATACTACAAACCATTCGCAAGCAACAAATCTACATGTTGTTGTTCTTAAACCATCACAACATTTTGATAAGAAAACGTGCAAATGTATAATTTATGATTATTATATTCATTTATATACACATATTTGGGTAGAACGTAGATTTTTGTTAGGAGTAAAACTGACTAGAGACTGTCTGCATCCAAATGAAAAGCTCAGACTGAAGCCATACACTGGGAATTAATCTAGTACATAGATGTATGTATTACCTACAATAGTGTTCCTAACAAATGATGAAACTTCAATGAAGTCTTTATGAACCCATTTAGGGAGTGCATGATTCCCTCATCAAGACAGGTATTTAATTTGCCTAATAATTATAGTGGTGAGGCCTTTTTGCGAATTTAAGCAACAAAGATCACTGGTAGTACTTTAATAGGTGAACCATTGCTTAACTTGGTAGAAATGTCTATCCTGGTATAATTTGTTTTCAAAATTAAGACTCTATTAAAAAGTAAGTGAGTATGACCAGGGAATGCCACAACCACAGACCTCAAACCAACCCATAGCACCGCGAGGAAAAGACACATTACATAGACAACCACATCACAATTAAAGCAAAGCAACCAACTATCTTTTCCTCAGCGATATGATTGCTAAACTAGCAATGCCACAAAGAATCATTTGGCTAAGATATTTTGAACTTTTTACAAGAGATAGGTTGAAATTTGATATAAAAATATGCCTCAAAGTTGATGCCCAGGCAGCTCCGAGTCTTTGCTTGGCATACACATTCATTTTGATGATAGTGTCATGGCTCATAAATTCTTATATGAATTTCAGTTCATATTTCTCAAGTTCAGACATCATCTCACACACAATTACAACCAGGGATGTCAGATTCTCAGGGCCATCCAGGTGCATCTATGTATCCATTAGGTCTAGGGGAATATGGAGCTCAGCATAAAGGGACTGGATGCCTAGGCCCAGCTTGCTCAGCGCCAGGTGCGAGAGGTTCGTATCTGTTTTAAAATGAAATTTGAATCTTTGTTAAACTATGTTTAAAGTATTTTTCATCAGGATCAAACATCAACTCCTCACGTAAGAGGAATAATGTTTAAGCCAGAGAACGAAGCTACAACAAGATCAAATTCGTCTCTACAGATGCAACCACGGTTTAAGTTATAGTGTATAGTTATAACAAGGCTTCAGTAACACATTTCCTTGAAATACAACAAAACAAGCATATAGGTATTTGTCTCGTCAATTTACGTTTATTATTGTGTCTCTCTATATTTGTGGAATAGATTGGTCAATTCTCACTGATGGTTCTTATTGGTTCACTTTCTTTGTGCATGCTACGTTGAATACTTCAGTTTAATAAAATTTATATAGTTAGCCTAATGCCCCTATTGTATTCATACCAACACCATTAAAGACACATATCCGTTCGACTGACTTAAGGTAAGCCTTTGCATGAAGATTCAAATAATGCGTTCTATTCTTTGCATTTGTACCGACATGAGATTTCCAGCAATGTGGTATTTGCGACCAGCAAAGGCTCATATCAGCCTGCGCATATTTGCAGTCTGTTCAGAGCCTTTGCTGGTCGCTTGTATATTCTATACATCGTAGGCTACTAACCGAGCATCATTTGGAGTTTCTAAGCTTCAAAGGAGGCTGCACATGCTCGTCTGAGTCTATTCATCTCGAAATTCTGCATTGTTTGAAATCACATGTTGTGACTCCAAGAAAATAATCCCTACAATTTCAGGAGAAATTGCTGGAAATCCAACTGTCTCATCTCAACTGTTTCTAACCCAAGCTCCACCAATGTTTCTGGTCTCACAGATTCGTCCCAGCTCACAAGGGAACCTACCACAATCAGAACAACTTGTCCTCACTCAGTCCGGAGCAGGATGTAAGGGTGCTGTATGTTTGGGTAGCAATACCAAAGGTAAGTGTAAGCAAAGTGAATAATAATGTGAAGATATACAGGTGCCAATAAAAATAAAACCCTTTTTTAAAATAAAGTTCTTAGTGTCCCTTTTAGTTTTGCTGAGGAATAGAAAGCTGGCCCCGAGGTTATAAAACTTTTTCAATGCTCAACTCAGCTGTGCACGAAATTTTCCTGCTCATAAATGTTAAAATGCCAACAATTGTTGGCATTTTAACATTTATTACCATGATAAATACAACATTTGAGAGACTGAAAGCAAGAAACTCCTTCATTTGTCGGTATTTTAGTTTTTATGAGCAGTTGTAATTTCCTGCTCAGTTGAGTTGAGCATGAAATTTTCTTATAACCTCGGGGCCAGGTTTTTTTTATTGCTGTATTGAAGTTGTTAGTGCTCTGTGTCTCTTCCTCGCATTGCAGAAGTTTTATATGCGGTGTGTGAGGGTGGGATTTTCTAGCCATACTCAACATTATTTGAATAATTCTCCCATAAATTGAGCATGAGTTTACGATTATGTTTAACATTTGAATTTTTAAATGGGATGTTTTTGTCAGTAGTTTTACAGTAAAGTAAACACTACTTTATGAAAACTGCATTGTTTCCATGGACGTTGCTAAAACTTTTCAAGTTTCTTTGAAAGTATTTTGTGACATGTTGTCAAATTATATTTATCATAACGTGACATTTTTCACTGAAAACCAGCAAAGTAATTTAATGAACAAAAATAGTCCTTCATAAAATCAAACTGGAATCAAAATCGATGGAAATTAATTGTTGAAGAAGTCTGCTGCTTTTGCGTACCTATAAAACCATTTATCTCCAGGATGAAATTATAAAATTATATTGCATAATTTAAGTGAAAAGTTATTAAAACAAGGTAATCAACAATCATAGATCACAGATGAGCCTTTGACAAAATCAGGAAGAGAAATAAGGGAATGGACAAAACATGACATAAATATATAAACAAGAATGAAATATGATGATTGGAAAGTAGAAAAATAACTACTGTAAAACACATGTTTGGCGGGTATTTCTATTTGTGCTATTTGCGGTAAAAACAAAAATAAACTCTAAAATATTGGGCAGCGAAATACAGTTTTGAATTCAGTTATACAATAGTCAATACATGGACACACACCCTTCGTATGTTGAAATCCTTATTGTCAACATTTGAACGGTAGAGTATGTTTCAACGTAGAGAAAACGACTGCTTAAAAGGGGCTACTCTTAAATGAAAGAATATGCTCCTATAGGGAGCATATTCTTGCCTTTAAAAGTTGCCCCTATGAGAAATAGAAAACAACCTTAAAGGTCATTAACTTGAGAAACCGCCAAATTGAAATTCTCCAATATGTCAATCTTTTGAAATCGCTAAATTTTGATGCCACGAACATTAAGTGTTTTATATTAAACAACACACCAATGTCTCTACCTGACACACTATGCAACATGGAGGCAACAAAAACAGAAGATTAAGCAACAACAGAATTCACAGCCTATGCCTAAACTACTAGGGATAACTATATATTCTTATGGCCAACGTTTCTATCTAGACTCTGCTGCTGGTAACACCCCTACATAGAGGCTTCCAAATGTACTCAATTGATTATAAGGAGTAATTATAGAGGCATCTTGATCTAATCATTTAAACTAAATCTTTTAAATGCATTTTTGCCATGTATGTAGCGATGTACGTACAGTAGTTACATATTGACGCCACAATATAATTTAAGTTGTACATGATCATAACAAGTTTATGACATGGTTTTAAAATTTAATAACATTTTTATCATAAATTAGATGCTTTTCAGATATACGAGTAGACACATTTACACACTACATATCCAGTGCTATGTTCTACAGTAATATATTTATTCCAGGCAATGTACCAACTAACAGTCATGTGCAAGGTGTTTCAAATGTTATATCTTTTGTCAATAGTACTACAAACCATATATCAGGTAAGCATTACTTTACTATATGTAAGATGGGTATACTACATGTAAATGTCTTTCAGTGACAAATGAATTCAGAATGAGCACCCATCAATCAGTCCATCCATCAGTCAGTCTTTCCATCCATAACACCTTCTTGTCAGCTCCCTATCTTCTGAACACATCAAAAGATTTTCACTAAACTTAAATCAAATGTTCATCTCAGTGAGACGGTGTGTAAAAGTTATAACCTAGTTACACTGACTGAACGCCAAAGTCACTGCTAAAGGTCATGAGATTTACCCTAGATTTTCGTATCTGCTTCATATTTCCTTTGCTCCTGGAAGGATTTTAGTTAAACTTTGGTCAAATGTTTATCTCAGTGAGATGGTGTGCGGAACATAAAGCTCAGCTACTCAGACTCAAGGTCAAGGTCACAATAAAAGATCATGGGATTTACTATTTAATTTGGTGTCCACTCCATAGCTCCTTTATTCCTGAAAGAAAAGATTGTCATTGAACTTTTGTCAAATGTTGATCTCGGTGAGAAGGTGTGCAGAACTCATGACTCAGCTATAGAGACATATAGTCAAGTTTACAATTAAAGGTCATGGCATTTAGCCTTGAATTTGGTGTTTACATAACGTTACTAAATATATATAAACCACTAGTTTATAAATTTTGATACATGATGTTACAAAACTTTTAGACGAGACGCCACATGATTAATAACAAAACATGTTTGGGAAAATATGAATGTCTACTCTGCAGTTAAACCTATTTTCTTTTAATTTTGACAATTCATTTTTTTTTGAAAATAAGAAACATCTATTTGGGATTAGTTAGCTATTGATTACGTTATCTACACGCAGGTTTATCTAGCTATCCATCGCCATCTGAGATCCCATCTCTAGACAGTATAAAGAGAATGTGTCCAGAAATAGCGAAATGTCTTCACAACTGTAAGACAGGATTTAACATTGGTGATGCCAAACCAGGCGAGTGTCCACCCTGTAGATGTTTAACAGGTATACGTCAGTATGTTAAAGACATGTATAATGCACACATAATTCATATCTTAATATCCAGTTGACACTCACAGTTCACAGGAGTGTTGACATTTGAGAAGTTAGTGGCTGAGAAAACAGGAATGGGTACATAGTTAATACATTATAACACCTGTTTCTTTGTTCTCATGAAATATTTTACTGAGTCACACTGTTCCTCAAAAAAATAATAATGCATTCATTTTTTTTCCTATTGTATTGCTCTGTGTGCAGCCAAGCACTGCTTGCGTCTAAAATATGTTGACCTTTGGCGTGATGTGAGTGGAGTTGTACTTCCAGAAACTAAATGGGTCAAATGATCGGGCTGAATTTAGACAACAACTTTCCTAAAGCGCTGTTATATAATCGAAGTAAAACTTACTCATCTTTACACCGTTTCATGGATCTTTGCCAGTTACCATGCTGCTTTTCAGCCCTACGAATCTGGGGTGGTTAGAGCCTAGGTCTGATTATAGAATGGGAACCAAATTAGTTTTGCCTTTGGAGAAATTTTAAACTGTATTCTTCGGCTATCATAAAACTTGAGTTAGGTGTCAGTAAATTTATGGGATAAGGGGTTACCATTTGTAGTACTAAAGGCGACAAAGGTCAGGAATTGATACAATCAAGTACCAAGGATACCACATGATCTCAGTGAGAATGCCCATTTACTACTAAACGACGCATGATTGAATACATAGAGGATATTTGAATTTCGGAAGTGACATTTATTTCAACTAGTGAAGTACAAAATGATATTTTTATAACTGGAAAAGAATAAATACATATTTGTTCGCATCAAAGATGTAATAAATTTCATACTATTGACACAAATTTGATTTTCTTTTTATTATAAACAATTTAGAGGCAGAACAGGAGTAAATACAAACACTAGTTTTAACAAAATATCCCTTATGATCTTATAAAGAAAAGAATACCCACATTTTGATTTAGTCCACCTACCTTGAAGGGAGCCCACTGGTGTGGATGACGCTCCTACATCTGCACGTACTAGAGATGATGATGATGATGATGTTGATGATGATGATGATGATGATGATGATGATATAAAAGTTATTGCGTTTAAAAACTAAAGTTCGAGGCTCAGGAAAGTCAATAGAGAAAGCAGAGGTCACCAAATTACACCAGTTAGAAGAACTTATATTTTGTATATCATATGTGAACCTATAACTTTTAAAATATGTTTTTTATATTACATTATTTATCCCAATTTTTCTCTACTTTGTATGACTATAATAAAGTGACATTAAGTAAATAATCTGGAAAACGGATCTTTCAGAAATAGAGAGAACCTACAAGATAAGAAAAAAGCAGACTTGGTATTTACTGACTGTTCCAAGGCGGTTCTCATTTTGTGGATCTTTTAGGTATTTTTCTGTCTTGTGTTTGTCAAGCCTTAGTGCGCGTCTATTTATTTGTGCCTAGTGGTCACCTGCTGGAAAAGGTGTATAACTGTGAGTTTGTCACTATCCCATTGGTATCCTGGGTCAGGTGTGGTACTTGATTGTATTGATTCCTGATCTTTGCACCCTTACTTACTTTTATTGAGTCTGTTTATGAGAACTTAAGGAAAGTGCAACAATTCTCACGCCCCTAGCACCAGCTTAAGCGATATTCTGCTTTCCTCCAGAACCAACCATGTTAAACAAACAGAATTAGCTCTGCAGATCTATTAATGTAGTTGTACAATGTTAGCCATAAAAAGTATTTTATGATTATAAATCCTATGATAAGCCTCATCAAATGAATGTTTTAAAAATGGCTATCCTCATGCAATTGCACTGGTTTATTTTTTCTCTTCGATTTGTCGATTTGTCGAAATAACAAAACAATGTGCTGTAATGCATATAAAGCAAGCAGCTACCACTGCAAAATACATGCTGGCCAAATAAGAGAAGACGATGTTGATGAGTTGCCTACAACAATTGCATAATGAGATAAGTACCCAAATATCGTGGCATGTCATGATACTTGGATACCTATCACATATGCAATTATTCATTTGGTCAGGCTTATCATAGGATTTAGTCAAAATATGTTTTAGCTTTTGTAGATGAAGCTTCATCACAGCCCACTATTCTTACCACGGGAGAAATGCCATCAGTAGCTGAAGCATGTCCAGAAACGGTGAAATGCATGGTAGACTGCAATGGGCCATACAATCTGACAACATCAGGAAGTTTATGTCCTACCTGTACATGTCTACAAACTGGTGAGTTTATTGTATAGTTTAAAACACATTTTTTGTTAATATAGAACTATAATGTAAAAGGAAATTATAAACGAAAACCTACCCGGCCGCGTAGTGTAGTCTGTAACGTGTCTGGCTACAGATGCGAGTCTGACTGCAGATCCAGGGGTCGTGAGTTTGATCCCAGCCTGGTACCATACTTTCGTGAAGATCGATCATGAAATAACTTCTACAGTCATTCTCCTCCATTCTGCTGAATCATTCAAGAAGGGTTGTTGTCAGTAACAAGCGAAAGTATGTGCGTGCACAAAGTACTGGTTAACCGCTTGTTCAAGCTTGCCCAGAAAAAAGTGTGGTTAGGTGAACTGACCAATCCGCCATGACTTTAGCTGTTGACTTGGGACTTAAAGCAGCAATACAAACAAACAAAATAAAAGAAAATCTCGATAGGACACATTAATCCAACCCTTTTTGACTTCAGTGGCAGTATTTACGAATATAACATTATGATTGAATGGTACTTATTACTCTGTGTGTGTGTGCGTGCGTGCGTGCGTGCGTGTGTGCGTGCGTGTGTGTGTGTTATAAACAGTATGTGCTAACTATGTATAACATTTGACATATTTTTTATGTGTTATAATAAAAGTAAGTAATGGTGCAAAGATCAGGAATCGATACAATCAAGTACCACACCTGACCCAGGATACCAATGGGAAAGTGACAAACTCACAGAAGACACCACAAACGAGAGCCAAGAGGTCAGCCCTTTCCCAGCAGGTGACCACAAAGCACATATAAACACACGCGCACAAAACAAAGCAAACACAAGACAGAACAAAAACATAAAAGATCCACAAAAGAAGTACCGCCTTGGAACGGTCAGTAAAATATTTTAAATATTTTAAGCCGTTTCTAGTGGCCTCTTTTTCCAATTTCTTTTTATATTCTATAATATAAGCACACATCTAAATCCTCTTTTCAAAGTAAATGAACAAAATATGGACCAACACATGTGATTTTGGCTTTCCCATGCTGATGTATCAAGCTGAGCAAGTGGTTTAGATATTGATCAGAGTATTTCTTTACATTCATACTTTTTGTATGCGAGCACCAAATGCTATACACGTTTCTCAACAATGCAATAATTACCAGCATCTGATGTGTTCATATATGCTGGTCCAACTGTGTGATATGTAGGCTAATCTGCGTTTATGATGGTGTACGATGATAGTTACAAATGATAAAACCTGTGATTCCAATACCTGGTAAAAATATCAACTAGCCCAAGTAAATTTTCTTTAAAGGAATATTACTAAATATCCCTCCTAATATCACAAACAATACAAACTAATTCATTGTCTTATATTTCTAGCATCTGCTTGTCAGGGAGAAACATGTGTTGCGATGCATGGTATGTATCAAAAAGAATATAATTTACTTATTGTAAGCTTTAGCTGCATAACATTAAATAAAAACAGCATGTCATTTGGTACATAGTAAATGTGCAAGTAATATAATTATATGATAGAGACCATTTCCCTTAACTTAACATTTTGTATGCTAATGGATTCTTCCATCTGGTTCTATACAATAAACTTGAAATAGTCCATTGTACATATCTAAGGGGGGGGGGGTCAGGTTATAATTTTCAAACCATATTGTATTCTTATGTCTGAAGATCTCTTTTACCTTTACAAACAGTGTAAACCCTGGTAAAGGACAGCATTAAGCTGTATTGTATCTGGGTCTCCCCTGTTTGCAAAAGAACTTATTTAGGGGATTCCCGAATACAAAGGGTTAAAATACTACTAACTCAAAGTGCAATACTTTCAAAAACAGGTTTGAAGCCAAAACACTGCTTAGAATGTATGTGTTAGTTCTTTTTGAATTTATTTCCACTGGTAATATACAAAACATAGAACCTGTAGAAAATTACTCAGGTTTCATAGTTTTAATTTCACGAGGCTATACACATTTAATTAAATGCATTTTATTCTTAAAGTTTATTTTATTGCAGAAACCAAACGTGTTCCATCATCAACGCCATCACCAGGAGAATGTTTAGCTATATTACACTGTGTTCTAACGTGTAAGAGAGGGTATGACGTTGGTGACGTCAGTAAAGATGGCTGCCCTACTTGTCAATGCATTGATTAAATCTGATACCTTTACTTCACAAGACACCATCTTAACACGTGTATCTAATTTAGAATCCTGACTTTTATATAATATTTGTGGAAGTTTAAGTTGTCATTATTTTAGAAATTTCAAAGGTATTCAACTACAGAACTGCTAACAGGACCCTCATCTTACAGCCTTCGGACAAATTTTAAGCAATTGAGTATGACAAAAAATGCAACTATCCAAAAAAAACAAACTCGTGGCATCATGAGTAAGGAAAGAAGAGGCAAACAGACAAACAAAGACACGGTGAGACAGTAAGATCAGGTTGCATTACTTTGATTGTTCTCTTGATTTTATGCTTGTACCTTTGGTTGTATATGTTCTAATGGTTGTGTTCTAATGCTGTTATGGGTTGGTTTATGATCGCTGATTGTCGAAATTCCTGGTAACACCCATACAACTTTTTGGTTGCTTAGAATGGTATAGTAGAGATACAATTATAAAGTGCTGTGAAATACTATGTACTGAAGCAATTTTATCAATGGTGCTAGTTAGTTTTAATTTGTCTTGAATAATAAAAATGTTTAATTCAAAACATGATGTGAACAATAGAAAATAAAAGTTTGAAGATAAATTTGAGTGTTGATTGTTTGTTGATTTATATACTGAACATAAAATGTTAACTTGTTCAAACTATATTGGGTGGACCCAGGAACTTAGCCGATGACCTAAAGTCTAATGTACGCATATGTGAAAACAGGGTGAACACATTAACACAAAGAGTCAACAAAAGGGAACATTTTAAACAAGTTGAGTCGCTACACATCTCTGTTTCTCATCAGTGGATACGCTTCCGTAGCCCTGACAAAACATACGTTTAGATATGATCAGGACCAAATTAATGTGTTAATGGGTTTTAAACCTTCAATGGTGGGTGGTGGGGGAAGGTAGTAGGAGTACGATCTCGAATTAGATTTAAAAAGATCAACATTGATTCACTGAATACGCTGTATTGTTAAACTATCTGCCATTTGGAAACGAGTGAGTATGACAATTACAATCCAAGAGACCAAACCATAAACTGGACCCTAGATAAGAGTGTTTAATTAAAAATAATTTTCTTATTTCGTAACCAAAACATGTTGTGCGGGTACTCAACAGAACGGCTCTGTTGAGCAACCAAAACGTTTGTTAAAACTGATGGGTAAGAAATTATTAACACTTTATGTTCACCTTAACCAATGCTATGCAAGAATACAATTAAAATACAGCTACTAGCTTTCTATCTCAGCGAGATGTAGCAAAATTAAAAAAGCACATATAGAACTATATCAAAACCAAGATCAATCACTAAACACGTACAAATGATGGGAGCAACATAAACTAATGAACTAACAGCACCAGAATTACAGCCTTAAAATGGACAGCAGTCTCAACCACTGTGTGCCATATAAATATGTTTAGCTTACATGGAGGCATCAGTGGTTCTGTTGTTGATGATTTATTGTTTATTGTTGCTCTCATTGTTTGTTGTGGTTCTATGTTGGATCTCTAATTTGTTATACAGTACTTTATGTTCTTCTAGTGGCACGATCATTTAATGGGGAAGACAGAGCTGGTTGCTTTACTTTAATTGTCTTCCTGATGTCTTGTGACTGTTAGTGTTCTGTGGCTCTCCCTCGCCGTGCCGTGGGTTGGTCTGCAGTGTGTGAGTGTGGTATTGTCGGATCCTACTCATTTGCTTTTTTCATAATTCATTCAATGTACTATCATTACTACAAAACAATTAAATAAGCCACGAACCGAGATTACAACCAGATATGATATCTATATTATATCCAACTTTTATCATAGTGTTCAAACAAAGAAAATGGCTCATAGAGCTAAAGATAACCACTAGTTGAGCCACTGTGGACCAGCCACAGGCAAACATCAAACACCCACATACAGATAGAAGTTTAAAGTTTGGGTCGCCATTGAGTCTGAGGCCTGACCCATCGTCATGCAATTAATGAGGAACTGTTATCAACCGTGTTTTGGGTTATAACCAGGCATGCAGACTTTGCATAATGTCCATTTGATAAGCCATCAACACCGAAATAGAATCAACCTGGTCCTGAGGTTATACAAATGTCATGCTCAACTCAACTGAGCATCGAATTTATCCTGCTTATAAATGTTAAATTGTTGGCATTTTAACATTTATTAGTAGAATAAATACAACATCTGGAAGTATTAAATCAAGTAAAATCTTCATTTTTCAGTATTTTACCTTCTAAGAGCAGTTGAAAAATGTTTTATAACCTATGGCCCTGGGTTGAAAGGTACATGGTTGTTACGCCCCTTTCGGTGTAGATGAATCATATCATTTGCTTTGAGCTAGGATTTGAACAATGTATCACACAAATGGTAAGCTGAAGATTATGATCAGTTAGTCTGGTTGGTTTTCAACTCCATTTCACCATGTATTAGTCTTTATTTGAGCAAGATAATGCAATTTTGCTTCTTACAACATAGACCAAGAACCGATCAGACGAGTATGCATAAATATTCAGTGTATAAGATCAGTCGCTGATCGCATGCACAATAGTACCAACAATATATTAGACATCATATTCCTACACAATCATATTCCAAGAGAAACCTTACGCATAATGGATATAGAGGATCTTACATGAGTGCTCATGTTTTATTGAATTTATTAAACGAGTTGGGGAAAAGAGATAAAATGCGAGGCTTGCCAAGCATTTTATCTCTTTTTCGCAACGAGTTTAATAAATTCAATAATACAAGAGCACGAATGTTAGATTCTATTTATCATATGACAAATACTTTGATATCTTATTTCCGGCGTAAAAACGTTATAATTTTGTCATTATGATCGCAACGTTGTTATGGACGTCATAACGTTTCCCGTAAATCTATAAACCACTAGTGGTTTATCGATTTTATTGCATGGCGTTATTTCACTCCCAGACGCGACGTCATATGATAAAAATGTTATATTGCACATGTCGAAGATGTTCCAGTGTTCAATATCTCACAAAACTAACTGTTAGGAAGGAACACACTATTATATAGTTGGTCAAGTTGACTATCATCCCGTACAGATGCACAAACCATACAATAGCTAACTAACATACGTCTCATGGGCGGGTTTATTTAGTACTTGGTCAGCGACGGAAGACGACAAGGGATAGAATGCACTTGCATCACCCTTAGAATTTATAGTGTTTGACGTTCCCACTGATAGCTAAACGCAACAAATACTTTTGTCAACAATTTTAATTAGATTAACTTTGATACAAATCTGGCTGCAGCATGGCACATAAGAGCCAGTATTTTATGTGATTCGGTTTATAGTTAGAAAGCCTCACTGTCTTGATCAATAAATGTTATAAAAGAGTGTGATATAAATATAAGGCTATTATGCGATGGACTGCATGCCTGTTATAAACCCAATCACTGTTTATAGCTATGGTTTTCTTTTAATTGAATGCAGGATGACCAGGCCTTGAGGTTATGAAACTTTTTCATGCTCAACTCAACTTAGCATAAAATTTCTAATAACATAAAGATAATAACTACTCTTGCTTTCAAACTCTCAGATGTTGTATTTATCATGCTATTAATGTTAAAATGCCTACGATTGTTGACAATTTAACATTTATGAGCATAATACATGTTATGCTCAGTTGAGTTGAGCGTGAAAACTCTTTTATAACCTCGAAGCCTTGCCTCAGACTCAATGACTACCTTGAATAAAGACTTTCATCTGTTGGTCAATGTCTGATGCTTGTCTTTGGCTGGGCCTACCGTGGCTCAGCTAAGGATTTTCTTTAGCTCTGACTGTCTGCGAGTTAAGAGCCATTTTCTTTGTTTCATATCACAGTATGCTAATTTGATTTGAAACCGGTTTAAGCCCTCCAGTAAAACATTTTAACTGACCGTTCCAAGGCGCTGCTTCTTTTGTGGATCATTTATGTTATTTCTGTCTTTTTTTGTTATGCTTTTGTGCGCGCGTCTGTTTATTTCTGCCTTGTGATCACCTGCTGGGAAATGGCTGCCCTCTTGGCTCTCGTTTGTGATGTCTTATTGTGAAGTTGTCACTTTCCCATTGGTATCCTGGGTCAGGTGTGGTGCTTGATTGTATCGATTCCTGATATTTGCCTTCTTTCCTACTTTGATTGTTTCCCTGTGATGATATATTGCATCAGTTATAAAGCCTAGACACGAACAAAAACGTGTTTTAACATCAGAAAGATCAAGGTCAAAGATCTGGCCAGTAAATATATATTTAGCCCCCCCCCCCTCCCCCACTCCTACCCACGACGACTGCGGCTGCTGTACGTTCCAAGACGGTGATTCTGCTGTTGTTGTTGGGGGCTACAGGCCGGCATTTCCGCATTATGACTGATGTACTTCTGTCCCTGAAGATTGTTTTACATGAACAAGCCGTGTAGATCCTGGTGAAATTCCGCATAATGCGGCATTATATCTGGGTTTCACAGTTTGTCAAAATATTCATTCAGGGGTTTCCAGTACAAAAAATTAAAAGACTAAAAACTACCCATTCAGTAAAGCAAAGGGCGAATGTGGCTACTTTAAATTCCCCTTTATAGATTCATCAACTGTATTTGTGTCAGTGCCCTTTTTCTGGTCATCTGACGTAACAGTTGATCAAGTACATGTATAACAACTGGATTAAGGATTGTTTTCCGATCCTCATCCCGTGAGCAGTTTCAATAAGAAAGGTAAACACATGCTCATACCAGGTCCTGAGGTTATAAAACTTTTTACATACTCAACTTAGCTGACCACGAAATTTATCTCGCTCATAAATGTTAAAATGCCAACAATTGTTGGCATTTTAACATTGATTAGCACGATTAATACAACATCTGAGAGACTTAAAGCAAGAAACTTCTTTATTTGTCAATATTTTAGTTTTTAATGAGCAGTTGAAGTTTAGTGCTCAGTTACGTTGAGTATGAAGAAAGTTTTATAACCTCGAGGCCAGAGAAGCACGCGAGATTTTAGTACTTCCCATAAGCGTAAAAGCATCCCTTAAACGTCCCTACTGACGTAACCAGCGATGCTAGATGTGTAGTTGTTGGTTTCATACTTTGTTTAAGCGAGTAGCGAAGGCTCTGGTGAGTCTGGGGGCATGCGACAGCTCCCAGCAGACACACAACCTTAAAATAACGACATATCAACGTCGATGTGATGTCATGACGTCGCATCGACGTCGATACGACGTTGTCTCGACGTCATGTGCTGCTGGGAGGCTCGTCTGTGGCTTTGCTGCTATTCGCTGATGCAATAGGTTACCAACATCTCGTGTGCTGGTCCATTTAGATTCATGTCGTATTGCTTAACTCTTTAGGACCAATGACATGTTTCATTTTCATACAGTCAAGTCAGAATGATCCTTTGTATATATTTAGGGGTCAAAATTTACAGTTTTCAAAAAGTATTATATTTCTTTCTCTGTAGATCGATTTTGTCTTAGCAAACAGTGCAGACCAATGCATCATGCGGTATTTCATCGGGTTCTAAGTACCCCTTTAGGGGTTTCCTGTTCTTAAAGGGTTAATTTTCAAATATTTCACAGACCTGAAACGGCCCGCGTAGAAGATTTGTATCCTCGCAGTCCCACCAGACCTTTCGATGCTTCCTTACACACCGTTGGCCTGGAGGTTCCAGTCTGATCTTTGTTTTTCCGTTTCTTGGTCAAAAATGTCAAAATCT
The DNA here is from genome assembly GCA_964019695.1 of Loripinus fragilis. NCBI lineage: Eukaryota > Metazoa > Mollusca > Bivalvia > Lucinida > Lucinidae > Loripinus > Loripinus fragilis. Next base: position 4,288,924 of record OZ026520.1, read on the forward strand.
ACCGGACTACCGATACCTTTGGTGTGCTTTCTTACATTATCTTAATTTTTAGAATATTAGCATAAGAAAATATTAATAAAACATATATTGACGACTGTATCCATGCTAACACAGCATATGTAAGTTAAAGAAATGATCAAATCAATATGTATACACCTACATGTGCGGATCCAAAGGGGGACAGGGGGTCCGAACCCCCTGGAAAAATTACAAAAATATAGGGTTCCTTAGCGATACTGGTCCGGATCCCCTTAAAATCACAAAACTACCAAGCCAGCATTCAATGTTGGGCCATCATCGGCCCGCCAGCGAAACGCCATTTAAATGGCGTTTCGCTGGTGGTCCGTTGATTGCTTCCTAATAGTGCTATTTCGATCCTCCCCTCCCCTCATCAAACTAAAAAAAAAAAAAAAAAAAAAAAAAAAAAAAAAAAAAAAAAAAAAAACTAAGAAAAAACGTCAAAGTTGGACCCCCTCGGACAAAACTTTCTGGAGCCGCGCATGTATACACCTAGTTCCACTGCGCATTCACGTTTAAAGAGTGGTTTTACTTTACCCATATGCGACAAGTATCGTTATCTCGTGAACTGGTCCAAATCGCTCTTGAAGTTAAAATTAAATTCATTCAAGGAAGTATAATTTAAGTAAATAAGTCATAAAGTGATGGACAATTAAGTTGCGTTGAATTGTGAAACATGAACGCATTTAAACATTTAATATTTATTTTAATTGTTTTATTGCATTTTCTATGGAATATCGGTATGTATGCAGTTGGTACACGGTATTTAAACATACTTCAAGAATTCAAAAGAAGTTAAGCAGCATCCGTATGACGTTTGAATGATACTTTATACAACTGTAACTGTTTATGTTTGGAACATAAACCAAACTTTAAAGCTGCATAGTCTGTAACTTTTGATCTTTTAATTTTAGAACTAATGTTTCTATTTTTCAAGAACACAGTAAAAAACTAAAATTCAGGTATACATTTTACCAATTTCGTAAATCTTAACAAATTATCAGTATCAAAACAACAGCATTTATGTTAAAATTAACTGTCTATAATTATTGGAGGGACGCAAATAATTATCAACAAGAGAAAAAACACCTGTTTTAATAAGATAATTCACTTTTACGTGAAGTTTTCAGCTATAGTGAACAGATGTATTGTGAAAACATAACTTAATTCTACTTTTACAAATGATTTAAAAAGGAAATCAAAAAAATAAAAAAATGTTCATAGTTGCAGACTTAGTCTCTTTAAGTGTTCAGACCTATTTATTATCTTTGACTGTTGAATTTGATGATTGAATTTACAACCAGTTGCTCACGTGCATTAACTCGTACGGAACAGAGTTCAAATGACATTCAAGAAGATATGCAACAAGACGATCCCTTATGCCTTTTAAAGCTGTTACCATCTGTCGTCATACTAGCCAAATGCTATGCAACATTTCCGTCCATCTTCTTTCAAAGTTCATAGTGTATGTATTATTCTGATTGGTGACTTAGGCAAACTGAGAAAACTGATTGCTTCCCTTTCAAAATACTAAACTGATCATGGGTATAGGCTCTATATTAACTATCATTGCACTTCGTCTGAAATCTGTGCGTCTATTCAGTTTACCAAAGGAACGTATGTAACATTATCTAATAAATTAATCAACTGAATAATTATAAACAAATATTTCATTTCCCAAAGGAGTTCTACTGATAAGGCGTACAGTTTACCTAATGATACCAAATTTTCAAATTGCCCTATTGTTTTTAAAATTGGCGCGGTTTGGTTTGGCAGTAAATAAACATACGACGCATCTAAATACGCTCAAAGCAACTCAGAGTCATCGTTTTACAAAGTCGTGAAAACTTGTACCCACCCCCTATTGTTTGGCTTTACGCTGGGTACCGTTTCGACCAAACTATAGGTGAATGCATCGTTATTTTTCAAAGAGTAAAAGTGCTGAAATATTAAGGATAGGAGTGATCTTTAAATCCAAAAAAAATAATATCTTCTTTCTGCGCATGCGGTCGAAATATACAAAAAATACGTGACGATTGACATTGAAAAGTTGAAATTCATGTCTCTCAGTTAGTTTTTAGATGCTTCCTCCCCTTGACCCAAGCTGGCCTTTGGACAATGAAATAACAATGTCGCTACATACATACACAACATATGTAAACAGCATCTAAGGGTCAAGGGAGAAAGCATCCAAAACAAACAGATAGACGCGGATTTCAACTTTCCAATGCCCACCGACTCGTTTATTAGCATATTTCGTACGCATACGAAGAAAGAAGATACTTTAACTTGGATTTAAACACTCTAGGGACAAGCGCTTTTGAGGAACTCAGATCCGAGTTCATAAATTTCGCCTGTAATTGTGCTATTAAAACTCTGAGATCAATTGTTTATTTAATTGGGTTCAGCATCCGAATTTAGTGATTACTCTGTTATAAGTTAGGCATTCAGCAAAACATAATACATTTATCATTGCCTTTTTTTTGTTGAATCTATTTTATCTATCAAAACCCAGACTAGACTGTTTCAAAACTAACTTAATTTTGATAAGGCCCTACTGTATAAAAACAGCCAACTATACATACATCAAAAGAGGTAAGTCTATTGACCCTTCATGTTCCAATTGAATCTTCCATCTGGGGAGCGCAGTGGCTCAGTGGTAGAGTGCTTGACTCGAGACCGAAGGGCCGCGGGTTCGAGCCTCACCGGCGTCACTGCGTTGTGGTCCTTGAGCAAGACACATTTATCCTAGCTTAGTACTGGTTCAACCCAGGAAGATCGTCCCGCATAACTGAAAGATTGTTGAGTGGACGTAAAGAATCAAATCAAACAAACAAACAAAAAGAATCTTCCATCTACATGAGATGTTAGTACTAAATATACAGCAAACAACTTTAGCAGACGCTATTTTCAGATGTGTTTTGCTGGTCCTTCAATGGGTAACAGTGCAGACGCTGATCAAATGTCGCCAGATGTAATGTCGCCAGATGTAGCATTACATCTGGGTCTTTCCAAAGTTAATCACTGGCCTCACGTTTTAGATGCATGAAGATACGGCAAGTTTACAGTGTAGAACAAACTGTTTATTTTGAAAGCCAAACTGACAGGGTGTTGATATATGTTGAATTTACCGCAGTGATTGTTTTAAAGTACATGGACATCTTGTCCCTAGACTGTAAAGAGCACTTCTATCCTGAATATTCTAGCATATTTTAGTCTTGAAAAATAGCAATGCATTCACCTATAATTTGGTCTAATTTGTTCGAAACGATACATAGTTTGAAGACGGAATAAGAGGGATGGGAGCAGAAAATGCACGTTTTCATGATTTTATAAATGACGAGTTGTTTTGAAACGAAATTTGATACGTAATACGTTTGTTTTATGTACAGCCGAACCACGCCAATTTTAAAAACATTAGGGCAATTCGAAAATTTGGTCTTTGATATCATGGCAATTAGGGTAAATGTACGCCTTATACAATATGCTATACATCCCCTATGAACCTTGTCATAGCGTGCAAATTTCTTATCAGCAATAAAATCTTAATCCCTTGGTGGGAGCAAGAACTCTGACATATTTGAGGTGGTTGTTCGTGTTTTTCTCATTCAAATGAAATATATTCTGGAAAACTGTCTTGTCACTGCAGATATTCACCGCAAAAGCGACACATATCTTTTTTAAAAGCCATGCATGATTTCTTTTTTCCTTGAATGTTACACTGTATCAGTGTTCCAGTAGAACTCCTTATGAATATTTATGTTAATTACATGTAAATGTTCGATGTTATCAGTTTGGAGATGCTCTGATGAAAAAAGAAGACACTATACCCGGGACAACATTTTTCCCATTTTAAAACTATTTTTGTGTGCATGATAACCCGATTTTTAAACCGATCTGCTTCATTAATTTGAAGTCGACCACCTACCACGTATACTTTTACTGATAGAACTAGACCAGCATCGGTTGGCTGGTTTAGGAATTAGTTGTGTTTTTGCGGACGGACGATGTCGGAGCACGACGACGGCCTACACTACAAGCTCACCATGTGCGACTTCGGTACAGGTGAGCTAATAATGATAATCAAGCATGTAATACAGTAAACTCTGTGTAGTACGACCACTCTAAAAAAAGACCGAAAATTGGTTTTCAAGACCAATTATCGCTTAATGCAGGGCAAAAGTATTGCAGAATGCTATTTTGACCTTCATTAAGCTACCATTTGTCATTAAGAATTTCATTTTGTCTATTTTTGAGTGGCCGTTTAACACAGGTTTTACTGTAATGCCATATTCTTTTATTGAACTAGAGAACAGGCTTGACACAGTTAAAGGGCTAAACAAAGTTCGACTTGTAGGAAATCTAAATGACGTGTTGTATGGCATAGTTGAGGTTAAATACAATGGCCAATGGATGGATGTATCTGCGAGCACATGGACGGACAAGGACAGGAGTTTTGTGTGTAAAAGAATTCCTGAAAGTGGGTAAGTGAAAACTTGAACTTAAATGTATTTAACTCTTTCCTTGCTAACGGCGACTTTTGTCGTTTGCTGATAACCTATGCAAAGGATTTTGACCCAGACCAGGAAGGACAGAACGTCAGTCCAGATCTGGATCTAAACCCTTTGGCACTTTGATAGTGTTCCTGAAATATTTGTTTTGAAAAAATACTAAGTAGACGACAAAAAATATGGCGCATTACCAGCATGCAAATATTTAACCCAGTTAGATCAGATTATTAACACTGTGCTTAGTAATAAGCTAAAGACTGGAATCTTGTTATATGGTAAACATATGGTTACAAACGTGATCTGAATTAAATCCTGAAACATGTATGAGCAAGTCTAATTGCTTTGTCGTATTGGTGAAATAGCCACAATGGCTGCCGAAACATGTAAATTTTGGAAAAAGACAATTCTAAACTAGAAATGCTCCCTAAGGTACATGTATAACGAAATCAAACATAGAACGCTTAAAAGCAATATTGCTGAATAAATATAATCTAAAACACAAACAAGATACATGTATATTTTAAACCAGTTTGATAAGGTAGTGGAGTTCAAAAGTTTTTTTTTTATCTTTGCCGATTCTGATAGCTTAGATTTGCATTTTAGAATCCAACTGATGGCAACTGATTATCACTGAGCATTTTCAAATATTAAAGATGGCAAACAAGATGGCTGCTAAAATGTACAATTATTGGAACAAGGCCAATACATGTTTTATACCCAGGGGTTACTCTCATTTTTTCTTCATACGTTGGCTTGGGCCCAGCATCTACCGTTCATCCCAAAAAATATCAGAAATTTCAAGCACCCCATAAAGTATTTGAAATTTTAGCAACCCAGAAAAAATCCCCTATTCTGTACCTTTATCATAAGAAAAGACCATAAAATGCATATAAATGATCCCTAAATATAGTCTAATTTTGTGATGACCCCAAACAAATATCCACAAAATCTCCATACCCAAAAAATATTTTTTTTTCTGAAAACCCCAAAAAATATTGAAATTCAAAACTTTGAACGCCCAAAAAATGACTCGAGCCTACGTATTATATGGTTACAAAAGTGATCTAAAATCAACCCAAAGTGTGCGTGTTTTAGTGTTAAGCTTTTAATATCCAGAATGTGGTATTATATGTCTGCAAAATAAAAAATGAAACACAAAGGATATAAATCTAGACTATTTAACGTAATAGTGAAAATCCTAGGGACAAATAAGACCAAAGTGATATATTTCTGCAAAAATTGTTCCAATTTAAATGATCGTTTTGTATACTTTGATCTCTGTAGGAACGACATCACACTAAAAGTCTCATCTTCGGGTCAGTACCTGATGATTGTCGTTGGCTGAGTCAACCATGGCTCAACTAGGGGTTTCTTTAGCGCTGACTATCGTTGGGTTAAGAGCCATGTTCTATGTTTCATAGCAGTTTGAATGGTAACGTAATAATATATTAGTTTGTGGGTTATCAACATTTTGTCGGGTTTTCGCAAATTGTCCTAAATCAATACATTTCCATGTTTGCTTATTTAACACATGTTCAAAATGAATCTTCAACTTCGGCCTCGGTTATGTGACTTTCTGTTACAAGCAACTGCAGTGATTTGGCTAATTTCAGAAACGTATACACAAGCAAGAGTGCTGTACCTGGATCGAGATTGAAGCAACTTGGATGTGAATCTGATTCAGCGAGTCTGAAAGACTGTTCTGTAGAGGAATGTTCAAACTCTACCTGTAGGGGTGCTGAATTAGCCACAGTCTGCTGTCACAAGAATCAAAGACATGGGCGTGAGTATAAATGAGTCACATCACAAAAACAGCTTTTAATATGCAAACAGAAATGACACAGATAAGACTGCAGCCAGATCTGTGCTTAGGTTGATGACTTCACTGCTTGTATACGAGGGATGTTCGAAATGAGTTGCTTATTGTCCTTTATCTCGATATCCACGTAGGGCCCGATAATAACCCATATATACCTATTTAGGTTTATTCAAGGTCTACACAACGGTTAATAAATGTACATGTTAGATTAAATGTAAGGCATAAAATTTGCCATATTAATACACGCAGTCATTGACCACTGCAGTAAAATGGTTGTTAGAAGCGTCAACTAGAAATATAAAATATGGGCTTACATCAAAGCTCGCTCAAAACTTGGTTGTTCTTTGAAGCAGCTGATGACTGAACATTCTACTACTTAAGGACCTTCTTGTATGTCTTATGACACAGTAAGGCGCTGGAAAAATAAATTTGAATCTGGTGTAGAGTCCATCAAAAATGCACCACAATCAGGTAGGCCAAAATTTGCATCTCGTAAAGAAATCGTTTAAAAAATAAAGGAAATCATTGAAAGAGATACCAGATTTACAGTTCGTGATATTGCACGAAAAGTAGGCATATCACTATCAACGGTTCACTTTATTTTGAAGAAGCATTTGAAAGTCCGAAACATTTTTGCTAGGTGGGTGCTACATCTGTTGACTGGTGAGCAAAACAGACAACGGGTCAAAGTTGCCAAAAACTGCTTCAAATGTTTCAAACTTGTGACAAAAAGCAGTTTGCCAATGTCGTCACAGGTGATGAAATTTGGGTTTGTTATTTTGAGCCCTTAAGAAAGTTTAGCAATAAAATTCGGGCCTCTAAACATAGTAGACGCCCAATAATTGCCAAAAGGTCTTTGAGTGCAAGAAAGTTTTGTATGCTATTTTCTTCTCTGGTAAAGGAGTCGCAATAAAAGTGCCGATGAAAAAGGGCAAAAAACATCACCGTTGAGCACTACAAAGACATAGTACTGGAGAAGCCGAAAAAATATTATCAGAAACGACGCCCTGTCACTGGTTTTAAACATATCCGTCTTCTACATGGCAATGTCCCTGCTCTTGCCTCTGATATAGTTACGGCGTTTTTAAAGAAAGAAAAAGTAACTGTTTTGCCTCACCTCGCGTATTGCCTAGATCTTGCCCTATGTGATTTCTTTATGTTTCCGAAATTGAAATAATTCCTTGCTGGGCAGGAATAATAGTCGTGGCTGGCTCTTGGATCAGGTATTCATCAGTACCTTATTACTTTGCCCAATTTAGCGTACCGTGACGCCTTCAGGAAGTGGATACATCGGTTGAAGCTTTGCATTTCTAGCAACGGAGAGTTCTTTGATGGCATGGATTGAGCACTTTTGGGCTAACTTGAAATTTGAAGTCTCCAGATAGAAATACGCAATTCTTTTCGGACATCCCTCGTAAATATGACATCTACATTTAAAAGGTTGAATCATTTTTCGCCGTTCGCGAAATTTGTCGTCTGCTATCTCATCTGATTATTTACTTGGAAGCTTATATTGTAAAAGTTGTAAATGATATGGACTTTGATCAGATTGTTCCCGAGAAGCCTAGTCAAGGGTCATAATATTTGGTTCCATGATAAAAATGATAATCTTGGGTGCATTTGAATATATGCAGCAGACGTATTAACCTGAAGCACTGGCATCAAAGAAAATATAAAACTTAGATGTGTTGTGTTTAACATAAAATTTCGTCAAACGTTTTCTGACATTTCCTAAAGCATTCTGTCAGTAATAGTGCAAAATTATTTTAAACATTGAACGAAACAAGTCCATATGCATCTTAGAAAAATAGAGTTTGAAATAGTTGTGTTTCCTCTTAAGACAGGTTTTACTGTATTATGGGCTGTTCCATATATCTATTGCAGAACTGGTCCAAAACAACGTTTTATATTTGAGTGATTGTCCTATGCCTTGGAACGAGACTAGCGGTAAATGTTATCGTGACTACTATAGTTTGAGTTATGAAGATGCCAGACATATACCTACATATTTCTTGCAGGAATCAAATATATACTGGATCGATTCAAGGGTTAAAGTGTTTCCTGTTGGTACGTCTTTACACAGAAATATTTGACCCCGTACATCTGACTTTGCTACTTATCGCATTGTCGGGCAAAGACTCAGACCAAAATTAAGACCTCTAGACCCACTTCATACGTCAGCATATGTGTTGAAAGGAAACATTTGCGCACATGCAATACGTTCTTAGTCTCATGAGCGGGCCCATTTTTCTGCATTTGCATTTATGTGTGTAAAATGCCTTTGTGTTTAGTTAATATTTGTCGAGATTCCATTGACTATTGCTTCTTGTTGATTGGAACTTAGATGCTTGTGAAAAGCAACTTTTTGCAATTATAATTTTTAACTTAAGCATGTTTTATATCTATTCTCGTCAAGAATTGCATAACTGTGAAAGTTACTGGGAAATTAAAACGATAGTCAAAACACTTTTACCTTCATCTGGGTACTTGATTTATGTTACTAAAAAGGGGACCGCACAAGCGCAGATTTCGTTTTGTTTAGAAAATAATGAAAAAGTTCTAAGTTCAGCCGAGCATGGAGTATGTCCTCATAAATGTTAAAATGGGAACAATTGTTAGCATGTTAATATCTAAGAGCAGAATAAATATCAACGACATTCCGACATGAGTCAAGGGCCATAACTCTGTTATAAATTATATACCTGAATACTTCTATCAATCTACCTCAAATATAAGGTCAAAATGACGCAGGGCCAAATTGATCCAGGGCTGAAATGACACTGGACAGAAACAACCTGTATACTGTAACAGACTTCTATAGTTCTAATAGAAATCACTGTACCATGTGACAGCCCGTGTACCGCAATGAACTACTATATTTCCAATCAAAGTCACATAACCAAGATTATTTTGCGAATGTACAAATGTACCATAAGGTACAGTGTACTACTATAGTTCAAATTGAAGTCACTGTAATATGTGACCTCTTGTTTACAAAAAAAATACCCATTCGCTGCAATTTTAAAACATAGAACACTTCCAAAGATTCAGAAAATCTATGTTAAATTGAAAAAATATTTAAATCAAAATTATCAATAACAGCAATATTTTCAAGCCTAGGTACTGAAAAATTGCATTGTTGCATATTATCATCTTCGTCTTTGGGAATTTACAATTTTTAAGCTTATTTCGTTGAATTTTGGTGAGACACATCCATTACCTGCAGAAGAATTGTTCTCTCTACCTATTTAAAATAACCATTGCGCCTGAATGCCTTTCAGTCTTCCAGAATTTGAAATTTTTATCTATCTGTTCTGTCGGTGATCTAGTTCCAGTCACGAAAACCCTTGTATTTTGTACATGTATGTAATTTTACTTCATTTCAGCCCTGTTTCTATTATGTTTATTACGCATAAAATACATGATGTGCCTGAGAAGCGCAAATAGAACGAGTGTAGGTATCTCTGCCCATGTGTATGCAAACATCTACCCCTACCACAGCAAGAAATACCAGAAGCTCTTGGTTTGTTTCAGCCTCTCATTTCTAGAATTTATAGGCCTGCTATATGGAATCAAACAGCTCAGGCTCAACTGACACCATCTTCCCATGTGGAAATTGCCAATTCCCTGTCACTTATGACCACAAAGGTCTCCAATGTGAAACCTGTAATATGTGGTATCAATCACCCTGTCAGAGAGTCCGTGATCTTCAGTAGATTTCTTGTCTAACTCAATCTGCTCATGGCACTGTACAAAATGTGACAGTGCAAACTACTCTATTAGTAATACTCAGGATCTAAGTTCATTCACAACAACCAACTGCTTTAGCTCTCTTGACTCAGAACCAATACTGTATTTTTACTCCGCCACAAACATCTACACCTGCAAAGAAGACGCCTGCCAAAGATTCATCTAAAGCTACCAGCTCTATAAAATAGCTTTTATAATTTCCTAGTCAATTAGGGAGAAAAAGTCCCAGTTTTATACATTTATAAGCACAAATAAGCCCAATATCATTGTAGGCACAGAAACCGTGCTCACAGCGGAAATCCATGACAATTAATACTTTCATTCTGAACTAGGCTACACAGTGTAATGGCGTGACAGGACTTGACAAAAGGGAGGAGGAGTCATCATCCTGGTGAACTCCAAATTTACATCAGAATTAAAATCAGACTATCACACAAATTGTGAAAACCTCTGGGTCAAGTTGAAATTTGCTGGGTCCAAATTAGTTCTTGATGGGGAAGAGAGAGCTGGTTGCTTTGCTTAGTCTGTCTTCCTGGTGTCTCTTGATTGTTGTGTGGCTCTTCCTCGTGGTGCCATGGGTTTGTCTGCAGTTTGTGATTGTGGTATTTCCTGATCATACTTACTTACTATTTCTTATTGGAGCCTACTAAAAACCACATGAATCAGATCAAGCAAGTTTTGAAGAACTAATCAAATCTTTGACCTTAGTCAACGAAACAAATTCAACTGTCTGGTTGCTCGGGACTTTGATTTACCCAAAGTTGAATGGGAAAATTGCAAGCCGTTACGAGACTGTTGCCATCCAACTTTTGGCTTGAGGCACTAAATGACTGTCTGCTTCAGCAAACCTTGACCTCGTCAACTCGGGATCAAAGCATTTTTGACTTATCCTTTACAACAAACCCTACCTCGTGGATAATATATCAATCACCCCTGGTCGCCCTGACCATGATATTGTATTAGCCAAAGTCAATGCAAAGCCTGAGATACCAAAGCATGTCCTTCACACTATTTTATTATATTAGAAGGCCAACTGGGACCAGCTCAAACAGTCCATGGGGGATCCCCCCTCTGTACTCACACAGTCTGACCTTGCCACCACGAGTGTACAAAATATGTGAGATACGTTGGCTTCCTTATTTGAGCAAGGTATAGACAAATTCATTCCAACTAGGAGATCAGGCTCTCGGGATGGATTTCCTTGGATTAATCAAGAAACCTGCTGCTTAATGGGAAAACGAGTTAAACTCTATAAACGCTGGTCTAGGTCTGGCAGACCTTATGACCGAAGTAAATTCCTTGATTTTAAGCACTTCGTCAGGCAGGTTTCAGACAAAACCTATGAAAAATACTTAGGAGATATAGGAATCAACAATGAAATTCCTGAGCAAGAAGTAGGGGAATCCCCTAAGGTCAAAACCAAAAAGGTATACTCCTTGCTCAAGCACTTTAAACAAGACTAAAATGGCATTGCTCCCTTAAAGAAGAATGGTCAAACTTTTTAACGGAAGTAGGAATAGCAAATGCCTTAAATGACCAGTTTCAGTCAGCGTTTAGCCCCAAAACCCCCATAAGTTAAAATTCCCTTGCCCAGAAGTCATTGCAAGATTTGCATGACTCTGGTGCCAATAAACCAATCCAGCCCAGCCCCCACCAAAAATACCTGACATAATCATATTTTTTGAAGGCATTGACAAGCTGCTTAAAGACTTGAGCCCACACAAGGCTGCAGGACCTGACAAATTTAAACCCATTGTCCTTCAAATATAACACAAGGAATTAGCACCCATCCTGCAGCTTTTTTCTAGAGATCAATAGAAACTGGAAAAATACCAGACATTTGGAAAGAAGCAAATGTTTCCCCAATTTACAAAAAAGGCGCAAAATCTGACCCATCCAACTTCAGGCCAATCTCACTGACTTGTGTCCTGTGCAAAATTCTGGAGCATATTGTTAGTTCTAGCCTGGTTGAATGCTTCACTGAACTGGACATATTTTAAGAAATGCAGCATGGTTTTTGAGAAAAGAGATCCTGTGAGACGCAAGTTATACTGCTAATTGATAAAATAGCTAAGACATGCAGATGGGCAAACAGACTGATCATATTCTTTTGGACTTTAGTCAAGCTTTTGATAAAGTTGCCCATGAAAAACTCTTCCTCAAACTTCACCATTATGGAATCCGAGGAGACACTCTAAAATGGATAAAGAACTTTTTGGATAATAGAAAACAGGCAGTTGTAATCAACGGAATTAACTCAGAAAAAATCCCAGTCTCCCCCGCCATCCCCCAGGCCCAATTCTCTTCCATGCATACATGAATGACCTGCCTGAGCATGACAAATCCAGAGTCAGACTTTTCGCAGATGACACTGCCTTGTACCTCGCAATCAGATCAACTACAGAAAGCGAGATACTACAAACAGACATAGCAAGCCTCCAACAATGGGAAAAGATATGGGATAATGCAATTTAACCCCTCCAAATGTCAGGTCCTTCAAATCACCAAAAGGCAAAATCCCTCAACACCAAGTATATTCTATATAATGTAGAGCTGGAAAGTGTTCCCATAGCAAAGTACTTAGGGGTCACCCTTGCGGAGGACCTCTCATGGTCCAAACATTTTGAAAACACCACAAAAAAGGCAAAGCAAACTCTTGGTTTCCTTAAAAGAAATACCTGTGTTCATAATAAGGACCTTAAATCATTAGCATTCAAAACTCCTGTAAGGCCTCAGTTTGAGTATGCTTCAACAGTATGGTATTTCCATACCACAACAGATATAAATAAAGTGGAAGCAGTCAAAAGAAGGGCTGCAAGGTGAGCTACAAGAGATTATAAATACACCTTAGTGTAACTGGCGCCCCTTATACCAACGTCGCATTGATAGCCGACATGTGATGATGTGTAAGGTCACATATGACCTTGTAGCTATCCCTGCATTATATTACCTTGTTCGAAACACCAGAGCATCACAACATATATCCTCTATGGCATACAGACAGATACAGACTCTCAAAAACTATTACAGGTTACATTTTCCCCCAAAACAATTATCCATTGGAACACTCTTCCTGCCAACATACTGACCCTTCCCACCCTGGCGCAGCTTAGCGGTGCTGTTTGCCGGGTAATTCATGTGTACCAATAAAATACCAACTTCTGGTTTTATCTTTTATCTATAATAACACTCCTTCTCGCACTGTACAAACTCATATCACCACCTTTTCTATAACTTTGTTTCAACTACCTCCCTCAGCACCTGGTAGTCGGGAATACCCGTCTGACGTCCCCTACGGGGGTTAAGACCTATCGGAAGGTGGATAGATAGATAGATCTTTGCTGTTTTCCAAGTTGTTGTGGTAATCTTTCTTATTCATATAAATGTCAAAAACAGTCTATCAAAGTAGAAAAAAATGAAGAATTCTAGAAAAACACAGCAATAATTTTTATCAAAAGAATTCGTATTTGCCGAATAAAAAAACAAATATAACAAAGACTGTATGTCGATTGATTCCAGGACCTTTTGCTCAATAAGCAAACGCTATTTTGCCAATTCAATGATGGGGTGTACAATAAGTATATATTGATATTACTTTGGGTGTTCACAGAAAATAACCAAAATCAGAAGTCTAAGTTTAATTTGAAAATATTCAGATCAAAATTAACAACAACGACATTATCTTAGAAAATAGTAAGTGAGTATGATCGGGAAATACCACAACCACAAACCGTAGACAACCCTGTGGTGCCGTGAGGATGAGCCGCTCAACCATCAAGAGACACCAGGAAGACAAATTAAGCAAAGCATCCAGCTCTCTCTTCCCCATCAAGATGATTGCAATACTAGAATGGACATAAAGTAACGTACAGCAAAACATAGAACAATTACAGACTTGGTATAGGAATATTACAGCAAATCTTCACTATTATTCGGTTAAAGGGGTAATCCTTTTATTTAGTATTATAGATATTTGGCATGTATTCTTATTTGAAGCTATTGGCGGAAAAACAAAAATCGCTTAACTATGAGACAGAGAATTAAGTTTTGAATTCAGTTACTCATTAAGCAATAATACACACCCTAAGCCTTGTAGTATTTTGGCCTCAATATTGCCAAAACAATTTTTGATCTGTAGAGTATGTTACAACGTAGAGGAAACTACATCTTAAAGGGGACTACTATTAAATGAAATGATATGCTCCCCTAGAGAGCATATTATTTCCATTAAATGCAGCCCCTATTAGAATTGAACCAAACTTTAAAGGGCATTAAATATATATCAGTCTTTAAAAAATTGCCAGATTTTAATGTCGTGAATATTAACCAATGAATATTAACCCTTAAAGCGCCAATCACACCTGCAGCAGATGAGAATTTTAACGACATCTTTCCAATTTTCGAAACAAAATTATAATGTATGATATTTCATGAGAATAGTCTGCTATCATGCCTTAATTGTTTTTTTTTTTTGAAAAAGCGGCAACATTTTAAATTATTGTCTGCTGCAAATTATAGGTGGCGCTTTAAGAGTCAAGTGCTTTACAGTATAATCCACATCACCAGGGTAAATATCATGTCAGAAAGTCACCAAGGGGGTGTAAAAATAGCAGACCAGGTTTTAATGAGATGATTTATGAAAATAATGATAAGTGCAACAACCATCACACGCCGACTGAAGCGGTATTCTGCTTTGAAGTCGTCGAGTCGATGCTAGGGGCGTGAGAATTGTTGAGCTTTCATTTACCCCTTCTAAAGAAAACTAATGCAACCAAGTTTACTGTTTTTAAATTTGGTAGGTTACCTCTATCTGGGAAGGATCCGTTTCCCAGCTTATTTGCCTCAAATTGTTCACTTTAAAGTAAAGACGAAGCTTGTATTGGTCGTCCGCCGGGCCCAGTGTGGTTCGGGTAGTAGTTTCTTTAAGATCTGGCTGCATGTGGGTTATGAATTCTTCTCTTTGTTTCATCAATATTAATAAATTAGTTGATTAATTTAATCAGGATGACAACTAAAACAAGTATGTTGATTGGGAGACAGTTCTTTGTTACAGAACATAAGCATTAATTGGACAGTCATTATATGGCTATATCTCGCCTTTCTGATGCGCACTCATAGAAATTCTGCTGTTTTCAACACACTCAATGAAATGTATTTAGTACTCTCCTCAAAAAAAGTAAATATCCTCAATGTAAGTAACTGTTAAGCTGACCACACTGTAAAAGCATACTTAAATTGTTTTCAAACTAGTGTTGTATATTCAGTAGATCTGTGATCCTTTAGTGATCTTTGATTTTTCACGTTCATGTATGACTGGCCTTCTCAGAGGTTGCATCGGTGGGGAATGCCAAGAAAAATTCTGTAAATTCAGAAATGTTCGCAATAATTTTATTGTCGCGAATAAAGTTAAAAGACATGTTTGTAATGTTTAAAAAAACGCGACTGGAGGATGATTTACCTACATCAGTAAACGGCAGAGTGATTGCGAAATTTCATGGAGGGCTCATTTCCACTTAATCTGCAATGTTTCGCGAACTTAAAACCCTCGTAAATATATCTGAATTTACAGTATTCTTGAGGTTTTCTTTATCTCTGACTATCTATGAGTCGTGAGCCCTTTTCTTTGTTTCATCATGGGGTGTTAATTTGATTAGAGTGTCACTCCATAATGATACATTGTAATAGTTAGAAGGCCTCCATTCGAGCTGAACATTCTTTTTATACTTCAACAGCAACAAAATTTAGGAAGAAGATTTGGTACCAGTAAAATGCATTTAAGCCCACCAGTGGCTTAGGCTGCTGTCCGTTCTAAGGCGGTGATTCTGTTGTTGTTGATTGTTACTCCCGTCGTGGGAGTCTTAATTGTTGTATGTTTTGTTGTACGTTACTTTATGTCTATTCTAGTTTTGCAATCATCTTGATGGGGAAGGGAAGCTTGCTGCCTTGCTTGGTTTGACTTCCTGGTGTCTCGTGATTGTTGTGTGGCTCTTCCTCGTGGTGCCATGGGTTTGTCTGCGGTTTGTGATTGTGGTATTTCTTGATCATACTCACTTACCTTTTTACAGTATTTAAAGGTGGTTTCATCCAGATATACTTACTCAGTTGTTTTTTAGTTTGGGGACTTTTCTGTCGAGGTTGCCAATTCTAGAATAGAGCAATGTCATATGTTATGGCTTGGATTACTTTATCGTCAAAAGGCGAGTGAATATGACAATCCTGTTTGTTTGATAAAATCAGCAATGGTACAAGTTTGCATGTGCACCCATCGAATACTCAGATCACTCTGCTCATCTTTGCAGTCTTTGGTGTGCGCTTCATGGGTAGCCAAGGATCCAACGTTTCTTCAGGTGGTAAACTAAAACTCTGATACACAATATGGGGACGCGTAGGTTGATTTGAATATTCGCTGCTTGTACCTTCAATCGGAACTGCCTCTGCCAATTCCGCGAAATTCCGTGGAATCAGACCACAGATGTACATCGAGGATCTACTTTGACAACGCGGATGATAAAATGACGCTGACGTTATTTAACATGACGCTGACGTCACAAAAACCATGTTAACACAATAACAAATGTGATTGCAGCAAAACAAACGGTTTAAATGAAGTTTATTTTTTTCAATAAAATATCGCTATAGCGATATTTTATGGAAAAATACATAAACTTCATTTATCCTGCTGATTAAATGTTTCTGATAATAAGAATAATCGATTTTAATACAGCTGAACTCACATGCTATAGAAGTAATTTTTCATACGTCAGCTCTGGCTAACAAAATGGAGCTTTTTGGTACATAGTACTACGAGTAATGCTACTTACATACACCCGAGCCGTGGTTCGATTCTCGAATTGTGGAGGACATTCCCGAATGTGCTTGTACCTTAGGCTGGATACCGGCTTATATATTGATGCATTTTACAGGAAATGGAATAAACTACGCTGATTTGAGACCCTTTGTTAAGAAGAAAGAGTGTCACAACATACAAATAACATGTTTTGACGAAAATATGATGTTTTATGGAATCCAGGTAATTGTTTATAAATGCTCAAGTATTATTGCATTCATTAAGAGTAGGGGAAACGAGACAAAATGATTTTGTATCTGTAGTAAAACAAATTCTCACCTAAATGTTATTGTCAAAATAAGAAGTGCAGAAAACGCGTTTATAATTCATAGTAATACTGTTAAGCTTGGTCATAGTTCTAAAAACGGTTTTCTTTCGGGCCCTCCGGGGTTTACCTGTTGGATTTCTTTTGCTCCGGTATTCAGTTTTATTTACTGTTGAGTCCTTATCTTTGCTTTATCTCCTTGTTATATCTTGATTTATATGTTAAAGGAGATGATACATTGATAAGTTAGGGGTCTTTCATGCAAACCAAATATCTATGTGTCTTGATCCACATCTGAATTAAGGGTGAGGTTGGCGCGCCGTTAAACCGGTTTAAGTCCTCCAGTAAAATATTTTACTGACTGTTCCAAGGCGGTACTTCTTTTGTGGATCTTTTATGTTTTTGTTCTGTCTTATGTTTGCTATGTCTTTGTGCGCGTCTGTTTATATGTGTTTTGTGATCACCTGCTGGGAAAGGGCTGACCTCTTGGCTCTCGTTTGTGGTGTCTAACTGTGAGTTTGAAACTTTCCCATTGGTATCCTGAGTCAGGTGTGGTACTTGATTGTATCGACACCTGATCTTTGCACCCTTACTTACTTTAAGTTGGACATTCACAACAATGACGATGCATGTGATGTTTTTAACACCAGAAGGATAGTTTCTGATCTTCAACGTAAATGCTTTTTACAGAAACAAGTTTAATTTTCAATTGAACCACAGAAATGTATCGCTTATTTGTCAACCGACCAATATAGAGCCAGTATTTATATTTTTCCAATGCACCAATCACTTTTGATGTGAGAATATAGTTTTTAAATGAATGTTTACTTAACCATTTGTATATTTGAAACCCCTAAGTGGGTACTTTGACAAATAGTGCAGACCCTGATGAAAGGCAGATTTAGGTTAAAATTACCTTCAGGGACAGAAATACATTATAATTGATAAAGTACGATATGTGACCCCATAAAGAGGACATAAATAAGCAAGTATAATAAAAGTGTAGGATATCACATGAATATTACTCGACAATATGCAATCTGATTATAGTACAGTGTACAGAAAAACGTATTTCTTCTTTAATCGCACAACCGCAGGTCAGGTCTTAGACCAATAATCAGGCATGCTGTGCATCATTTTCATTTTAAGTCCCAACAAGATACGCTTGGATTATTGTCTTAGGCAATTACCAATAAATCTCACTATAACTAATAGATCTCACTATATTGGTATGCTGGTCTAGATATATTATGAGTCATCCAATACCAAAACCTGTAGATCCAAATAATTATTAAGTAAAAGTATAAGTATGACATAAAAACGATTGCATACAATATCGCTTTATTCTTGGATTCTCCGTCACGTGTATCTAGCTCTCATATTTGTATATTTTTTATTGTTGTGTTGAAGGGTGACCAGTGTTTTTGTATTGATCTAACGACAGAAAATATTACACAGTTGAAAAGAGGGGTGTCTTGTTACAACAATGAAAACAGTACTTCTAGGAACACGTCAGAGCCTTGCACTATTAACTTATACCAGCTTAACATCACTAAAGGTATTTGTGCGTTATGTATGTTTCATTCTATAATTCATCATATATTGCGAATACGAACTTGGTCCTTGTTTTGGTATGCAGTACTTAATGTGCGTTCCAGTTTTGTAGTCATCTTGATGATGATGATAGAGCTGGTTGATTTATTTAAAATGTCTTCCTGATATTTTGTGCTCAGTGACTCTCCATCGCTGTGCCGTGGGTTGGTCTTCAGTGTGTGATTGTTGTATTTCCTGGTCATATCTACTAACTGTTTAATATATTTGTTGATAAATATGAAATACTGTTATCCCTCCAATGCTGCATTCTACAACCATTTAGTGCATAAAACAAACACTTACTCTTTTGCTTGAAGCAGTAAATGATTACGACCAGGAACTGGCAAAACTTACCCCCCTCTCTCTCTCTCTCTCTCTCTCTGTTTAGACAATTTTTTAAGTGGCTAGTATTATCAAATATGTCCACTTCAAATATAGAGTGTCTAATAGGCCTTTCTTTTCTGGTACTATAGTATTGTCTGAGGTCTATTGAACATGAAAATTTTTATTTCATTTAACAGAATACAAGTTCCCAGAGTCTTACGTCCTTCAAATAGATTCTGTTAGCTAAGAATATCTAATCTTGCATTCGAACGTATTACCAAAATTTAAAGATAGGTTTGTCCTGAAGCTACCCCATACACTATGATCAGAAACAGATTCTTTATATAGTCTATGGGACTATATAGATCCTTATGTTAGGTTTCGTTTTCGCTCTTATACCCTTGCAACCATACCGTCAGTTACGTCAGGTCATATTGAGCCCCTTTTACTTTGCATTCCAGGGTAGTACTTCTTTTGTGGATCATTCATATTTTCTGGTGTGTGTTTGTTATGCTTTAGTGTGCGTCTGTTTATTGTTGCCTTGTGGTTACCTGCTAGGAAAGGGCTGACCTCTTTGCTCTCGTTTGTGATGTCCTATTGTAAGTTTGTTACTTTCCCATTGGTATCCTGGGTCAGGTGTGGTACTAGATGTCCAAATGGATCTTAAGAAGTTGCCTAGCAGCTTGGTACGACCTTGCTAATGGTGAGGTGAGTTGATTGTATCGATTCTTGATCTTTGTCCTCTTTCGTACGACATATAAGTGAAAAACGCGTTTGTTTGTTTTTAAACAAGATTAATCAATAAATGCTAAACACAACACATTTTATTACATTTATCATAATGTAGAATCAAGAACCATAATAATGAAAATTTCGAGGAAGGTACTGTATATAAAGAGACCGACTACTTTCACTTTAATTTCCTGCCAGAAGCAAAAGCGGGGATCTAAGCGCTACATATGACTTTGAGCGTAGACTATCCTAAGAACATAGACGTACACAGTGGTATATTCCCAACCAAATCACGAATGCTACGATTATCCCATTGAATATAATATCATCGCTGTGACGTCAGACACATTATTTGAACAGAATCTATACACCTGTTAACATACGAGGGAAGGAAGTGTTTTTATTAACTTTATACAATGCACTCGTTTATTTTTCAACACCTTTCCATAGGCCTACCATATTTTCTGCCTTTGGTTTTACTGCAATGAAAAAGCCCAATAAGAAATGAAAGTTGGAGAGCAAGGGGAACCCACCCAAGTGACCTTAGAGTGAAAATAAGGATAGATAAAACCACTGGAGAAATCACATGATTGTTTAATGTGAAATGTTGATAATGGTTGATGGAATTCTAATGAACAAGCGAACATGTTAATCAGGGTGAATAATGGGCTAAATGTATAATAATTAGTAAATACTTGACCATCCCCTCCAGCACCACATCCTGAACCTCAGTCATATGCAGTGGTTTTATTTTAATGTTGGGCTAATCATGTCAGCTTCTGCATGGTTCCAATGTACTACGATTGCATTGTTTGTTACTCTTAGTTGTTACTTGGAAACTAATTTTTTCAACTCTACGCTGTTATAGTGGTCTAAATATGCCATAACTTCTACGTGCAGAGAATATAGAGCTCCTGAAAAAGTATTCATCGTGGTTTGTGGGTTATCAAACACCCATCCATTTAAGATTCATTGATTATCTTTTTTTAAAGATATTTCTTGTTTCTTGTGATTTTGTTATATATGTGTATACCAGTTGAGTATTTCACTTTTTTAGTTTGTAGAATAGCTTTAATTTTATTGCTATTTGTGCAAAATTAAATGCCAAATCTAAATAGCAGTTTCTTGTATCTGGTAGCTTGTATTTTAGGTCAAAATAATCAGCGTTCAATTGAGTGTTGTAGGATAGTATCCTTATGTACAAAATGTACAATAAGATTGATCATGTCTGTTTAACACTCACTATTTTGTTAACAAGTTTTGGTCTTTTTGAATTTCAGATCGCCTGGACATAATGGATAACGCATCTCTTTGTATACACGTTCAGTTTAAGGATGACAAGAAAATCTTCAAACTAGCAGATTGCGACCTCAGGAAACAATTCATTTGTTGGAAAGGTAAAAATACCATTTAAATTGTAAAATATTTTAATATCTTGTAAAACGAATTAAGCATTGTCAATCAAGGTTACTATGTTGACGTTAATCTTAAGCTGCTGTCTATTCTACCATAAATACTAGACATCTAGCCACACTAGATACTAGATAGCTTTGCATGTACTTTATGGTGTTTTAGCTCTTTCACTTCGCAAACAAATTACAGATGTAATTGTTGCTAGCTGGTAATGTCTAGCGTAAAAGTTGCCTTTTAAAACTTATTAATTTTCGCCTAGCCTGCAAATAGTATGAATCCAAATAGGAGTGGTCTAATATGATTTCAAAGTGATAATCCCTGTTTGGCATCATGAGGCTTGCAGAGTGATGACAAACGGTGATCCTGAGGGACGAAGTTGTCTATCTCATCCTTGCACAAATGATGGATTCTTTTCCTTGCTTACAATTGACTGTAAATTTTAAAATAAGCTTCCAGGAATCCACGAAACTGAGATGCATTTTTACATGATGACATCACTATGACTAAACATTGACGTCACTTAACGACCATGCACGTGGGTATCAATGCAACCAATGAACAGTGCTCTCATGACAGCCTGGGTAGGATAACATGGACAAGAGAAGAATTTCTGACCCAGGAAAGTTATCAAATATAACTATCTTTTGTGCAAAAATGTATTTTATATCAGCTGGCATATCCTTTTGAGACATTGAAGCGCCGATTCCTGATCTTTGCCCTTTTTTCTTACTTTATATATATAGACAGAGTATTGAGTGTGCTCCTTTATTGATCTCACATCAAGGAGGTCAATTCTTTAATATATTTTTAATAAAAGTAAGGGCATTTCCTTAAGACTTTATATCTACTTCTATACTTTGTCTTCATACGAGGGTAATCTAAGAAGTAATGCGAACCCATCTGTAATTTCTTTCAAATTTGCTATTATTAAAAATGGTTTACCTGTATATTATGATATATTATCAATTCTTTAAAATCCGATTACTTTTTTTTCAATATATCACATGGCAACTCCTGTTTCGTAGCAACAAGAGAATATAAGGTAAACGACCTTGGCCGCACTTAAACAAGGATTTTAAAGATGAAATCCTGTGTCATATGTGCAGCAAAATTATGTCAATAATGATTTCATTTGAAAGTGTAATGACCCATTTAGTAGATATAGTGTACACAGCAGGATGAGCTAAGCGCCGCATAAGTAAATGCGATTTTACTAGCTTTACCCCCTCAATTATTTGACACTTTTGACTGCTCATAACAACCCAAGTCTCTGAAATACCCCTGATTGGAAGCCCAGGGGAGTAAATTCTATAAATAATTTATTTTCTGACTCAAAAGACTTCGATACATACTTGTATAGTCATTTCAACTGATGTTTTTCCTGTTTCTGTGCCAGATATGCATCCAAAATATGGGCTTTTCAAACCAGATGAATATTGTGAAATTTTTGTCATTTGGCGTTGCAAGGGAAAATAGAATTGCACGTAACGACCATAGTGCTTTGTGGTTTTATGGATCTTTAACCTTAAGGTATTACAAACAAAATAATGCCAATGTTTAAGTATATAAAGGATGCTTACAAATTTTGGACATCAATTTTTTTCCCCTAAACTCAGAACAAAAATGAAATTTCCAATAACTTTCACGGCCATGCTGAATTTGGTTAGGCAAATCAAATCCTCGTTAAATCGTAACCCATCATTGGAACTTCTTGATATGACACATGCCCAGTACAAATATGCATACTTACTAACTGGTAGAATTTTAAAGCTGGGTCTGCATTCATCTTAAAGTTATACATGTGTTTACATTACTTCTAGGATCACCCTCGTACGATTCAATAATTTAAATTATTCTATTTCTCTTTTTTGACATTATTTCTACAATCTGTTATATTTAATATAAAGTAAGTGTGTATGACCAGAAAATGTCACATCGATTACGTTACATGGTTGTTAGAGTATTTAACTTAAGTTATGAAAGTATATCATACAGCTCTATGATATAGACATGTGCTTTCAATAATAAATCCTGATATAAGAAATCAGAACAGGTCAGTGGTTTTTCATGTTTTAGAGGGATGAAAACGGAATGTACAAAGATAAGATAAGTCAATTATCAGGAATCTATGCATTCAAGTACCACACCTGAGATGGGACACCAAATGGAAAAGTGACAAAAACATAAGAAAACACAGCAAGCAAAACAGCCAAGAGGTCAGTCCTTTCCCAGCAGGTGATCACAAGGCTGAAAGGAATAGACATTAGATGCCATGTAAACAGCAAACACTATATATACGATAACATCCATAATACTATAGTCTCAATAAAGGGTTTGATGTTTGGTTGTATATTTTAGATGCATGTCACAAGAATCCCTGTCAGAATGCTGGTATTTGTAGACGCAGCGACAACATTGCAAGCTATATATGTGACTGTACTGCTGGATTTATTGGTCAACACTGTGATAAAGGTTACGCACTTTAGAATTACAATATATTTTTACCTACGGTTAAACCAGTTTTGTTGCTGTATTGTTCGACATTCTGTCTATAAACCGTTATTTGTATCATGTGCATGAGAAGACCGATAAAAATGATTAAATTGGAGCCAGTGCATGAGATTTCCAACAATTTGGTATGTGCGACCAGCAAAGCCTCAGATCAGCCTGCGCATACGCGCAGTCTGATCAGAGCCTTTGCTAGTCACTTGAGTATTCTATGATTGTTAAGCCTCTTACATAAAACCATTTTGAGTTTCTAAGCTTAAAAGGAGGCTGCACAGGCTCGTCTGAGCCTACAAATTCCAAAATGACACATTGTTGGAAATCTCATGCCACAGCTTAATTTTATGTCCACGGGCTCAATCAGATCAGAAAACAAGTGAGTATGACGAGGAAATGCTATAATCACAGACCTACTCAGTGAAATGCAAGGAAGAAACACAGAGCACAGACTTCCACACGACATAAAGAATATAATTAAAGTAAAGCAGCTATCCCCGTCTTCCACAGCGAAATGATTGCAGGATATGCAGGAAATGATTTGTATAAGCTTTAGCTTACTGTCAGATCATGGTCCATTGATGTTATGAATGTTTGAATATATGTATGAATATAATGTAATAAATATTGTTTAAACCGAAATTAGAAAGGACATTACAAACTGCATCATAAAACGAAGACCAACTACAATAATAGTTAAACAAGCTAGTTCTTCCTCAGTGAAATGGTTGCTGAACTGGAAAGACATAGACCCAGGACCAAACATAATATCCCCTCACATTATGGTAGCAACAATAAACGATAGCTTCACAACGACCAACTATTGTAAAACAAGGGAAAAAGGATTCATTACCCACCATCAGTCAGAGTTTAAGAAAAGTATTATGGCCAGCCAAAGGCAATGAGATGCTACACCCGCATAGCATGGATCAACGTATTGCACCAAGAGAAAAAGACACACGACACATATAAAAAATAATATACATGTATAAGCAAAGCATCCAGCTCTCTCTTCATAAACTGCATGATACAGGATACAGGAAAGATACAACACATGACATAGCAATACTTAATGCAAAACCCCTACACACTATGGAGGCAATTTCAAACAAAACACTAGCTTAACATTGCCTCACCATTAGAATTAACAACAATCATGGCTAAAACTCTATCAACTTGTTTAAACCTGAACACATGTTTTAATCCATTAATACAAAAATGGATATATTAGGTACAATAATGGAAGACACTTCGCGAAATAACCTCTGTTTGTCAGTTTATGAGATACATTTGGACACTGAAAGCACATATGGGCTTTGCACAACCCAGCAGCATAGCTGCCTAAACTGCATTGGATGATAACTGACAGGTATCTGGTTTCAAATATATTGCTCAGTATCTATTTTATGCACATACTGCAGGTGCTATCAGTAAATTATCAGGTCCTTCATGCACTTGCATTTGGGTTAGAGTATTTACTGCTTGAACATCCAAAGTATCATAGAACATTAATTATGGTTCTAAATATCACTAGACATCTGGACCCTGTGGGATAGCCGTCTGTGCACGTTAAAATATGTTTTCACGCATATCCATTAAGTATTTTTATTACATGTAGCTGATAGGACTGGTCTCATCATAGATTTAGTAATTATCACATATATGAACAGCGTTAGCTGTGACGACCCTGTGTTAATGTACAGTACCACCATGGCATTCACAGCTCTCATACATAACGTAGATACGTAGATAAAAGAGCAGATCACATTCAAGCATCCAGACCAACTCGATAGCTGCGCCTCATTATTTAAAAATACATTTGGTTAATGCTTTAATATTGCTTCATACTTTTTAGATGCTTGCAATCCTAGTCCATGTAAACAGGATGAAACATGTGTAGCAAATAGGTCAAACTATTCCTGCATAGCAGGTGAGTAAAGCCAAAACCCAAACAAAATTGAATCAAACACATCACAAATACGCAGCCACGCTAAAAAAACATTGATTAGAATGGCAATGCCCAGACTTGTGGCAAAAGATTCATATTCTACAAGGAGTAAATGAGATTTTAAATGTCTTTTGGAAGCAAACCATGTAACAATTACAACAAAAACATATGCATATACATATCAAACATGATAAGGTTGAAATATGTACTACATCCCAGCAAACATGTTTGGGTCCCATATTGGGAGTGCAACCAGGTTCCACATGGGTCCCATATTGGTAAATGATATGCGGGTTGCCCAGATTGGTCCAATAAGGGTCCCATATAGCAGCCCCATAAAGAAAAAAGAAATGATATCAACACGTTTACATAATCTTATTTCCTTGTTTATAATGCGCGACTAGCTTCTACAATGGAGGATACAGAGGGGATTCATGTGGTTCGCTTGAACCCCCTTTTGAGACAAAATTATTCCATTTTTCATGAGGAATTTCCAGAAAAAATCAGCATAAACTATCAAATATCAGGTACAATTTTCAGATCAAACCCCCTTTGTAAATTTGCCCCTCTGGCAAGAAAATTAAGGGTGCAAAGATCAGGAATGGATACAATCAAGTACCACACCTGACCGAGGATACCTAAGGGAAGTGACAAACTCACAGCCAGACACCACAAACTAGAGCTAAGAGGTCAGCCCTTTCCCAGCAGGTAACCACAAAGCATATATAAGCAGACGGGTAAATCCTGGATCAGACCCTGCTTCTACTATTTATTTTTATTTACATGGGCCAGCCCATATGGGACCCATAAGGAACCCAGTTGCACTGCATTCAAGTGTAACTCAGACAACTTCTTGTAAGTATTTGTAATATTTCACCTGAATGATCTATAGCATACCCAATCACAAATTATCGTATGTGCAAGCTCCTGTTGAAAGATAGATAGATAGATAGATAGATAGATAGATAGATAGATAGATAGATAGATAGATAGATAGATAGATAGATAGATATCACTCGACCATCAAGTTTTGGTCAAATTAGATTATGATGTTAATTTTTGTCACATAACGTCTGGGGTGATATAACGCCATACATTAAAGTTGATTTACCACTAGTTGTTTGCCTATTTAGTAAAATTATGCTATCACAGCCATGACAACGACACGTATAGATATTTGCATTTTCACGCAAAAAGCGAGATTGCAAAGAAGTTTAAGTGGCATATGATAAAAATAATCTTACATTCGTGTAGAGAGATATAGTTTTGGTGCGTCCATCCATCTGTCCATTCCTCTGGGATAGGGCTGGTCTTTTGGTATATGAGTTAATCAGACTAGATAGTAATTGATACATTTATGTTAACCCATTTAAGCCAAATGGATTGATTTTCCTGCCCTTATCAAATGAGCAGTTTATTTCTATTTTAAGCGTAGTTGGGTCTGCACTATGTTCCACGAATAGGACGCTAGGCTTAATATATGGGTTCTGTCTTGTGTTTGCTATGTCTTTGTGCGCGTCTGTTTATATGTGCTTTGTGGTCACATGCTGGGAAAGGGCTGACCTCTTGGCTCTCGTTTGTGGTGTTTAATTGTGAGTTTGTCACTTTGTCATTGGTATCCTGGTTCAGGTGTGGTACTTGATTGTATCGATTTCTGATCTTTGTACCCTTACTTACTTAAATTAAAATGATTTGGTATATAGCCATCGTACTATAGACTGGTAATATTTGATAAAGATGCTCCTTTTCAAAGTACAATATTAACAGGATTTAGTGTCATTTATGACTGTCATGCAACAGGAATAAATCCTTTATAGTTTTATTTTCAGAGAACAAGGCAAAGAAAAAAGACAGGTATTTGCCACTTTTTCTTCTTTTTCACTTTCAATTGCTTATAAAAATGTACAAGATACCAAGAAAAAGATATTAATTATTGGAATAAAACTGACAAACTACATATACGATTAGATTCTGAATCTTTCAATAATTGCAAAGTTAGAATGAAACACATTGCAAAGATAGAACATACAAAGCATGATAGACGCCGGTAACGCAGTCAGTGAATGCTCGGACAGACCTGTCTTGTCTTGTCACAGCCTTTGCTGCTCACATATCTTTGATATCTTTGTTACAGAGAGTCACATGATAGAATGGCTATTATAGCTAAAAGTGTACTCATCTTTAAGTATTGTACAAACAAATAATTAGATATATGAATAAAATACACAGCACAGTGACAGTGATCCTGGAGAAGATTCAGACCAAATTTACGCATCTAAATTCTTTTATATGTGACTTACAAAATGGCTTTTCACTAATGCAATATGAGCCACAATCCTATTAGCTGCCTCAAAAAAGTGGTTTGAAAATAAAATGTGAAGCATTAAAACAGCATTGATAAAACAGCAGCTAATGACATTGGAATATATGGCTTTTAGATAAATTTCACAGGCGCATCCTCATGGTGGCACCAATAGGCTATCTAACCAATAGGCTATGTATATGATTGTTGTCGTTTCTAGTAGTATTCACTTTTATAAGTTTACAATATACTAGAGAAACCAGCTAGACATTAATACACTCAATACCTACTTGTCAGCTGATAGAGTCGAGAGCCTGATAGCAAGTAATACATTTGATAGATGGTTTAAAAGTGATTATGACAAGTATATGCCACAATCACATACTACAAACCAATCAATGGCAGATGCCTAAGACCCAAAACAGCGACATGACATTAAGAACACAACAAAAGTAAAGAAACCAGCTCTCTCTTCTCCAGCAAAATGATTGCAAAACTAGAAACGATACAAGGTTCTGCAAAACAAAACAAGGACCTAACATTAAGCCCCCACAAACAATGGGGGCAACAACAAGCAATTAATTAACAACAGCAGAACCACTGCTGCTTTGAACAGACAGCAGCTGAGGCCACTGGAGACCTAAATTAATTTTATTGACGAAATCTTCACCCTATAGTCTGCTATTGTAAAAACTCAAATTAGTTTAGCTTGCATGGAGGCCTCTTAGCTTTAGCAATGCATTATCACAGGGAAACAACCAAATCAATTAACAAACTGTGATGGGCTCTCAACACACAAATAAGACCCACAATTGATTCGCCAGACAAACATCAAGCACCAACCCATCAGGAATCGATACAATCAAGTACAACACCTGACGCAGGATACCAATGGGGAAGTGATAAACTCACCATTGGACATCACAAATGAAAGGCAATAGGTCAGCTCTTTCCCAGCAGGTGACCACAAGGCACATATAAACAGACGGGCACAAAGGCATAGCAAACACAAGACAGAAAAAACATAAAAAATCCACAAAAGAAGTACATCCTAGGAAAGGCCAGTAAAATACTTTACTGGAGGGCTTAAACCAGTTTCACGACACCAACCTCACCCTTCATTTAGATGTAAATCAAGACATATAGATATTTGGTTTGCATGAAAGACCCCTAACTTATCAAGGCATTATCTCCCAGAACATATAAATTAAGATATAACAAGGAGATAAAGCAAAAATAATGACTCAACAGTAAATAAAACTGAATACCAGAGTAAAAGAAATCCAACAGGTAAACCCCCGTGGACTCTACAAACAGCCAAAGCATCAGGCCCCTACCATCTCATCAATAGATAAGTATTTAAGTCAGATTCGTCATGGTGTTTGAATATGAAGGGATGAAAACTGCTGGAGTTTCAAATTACACAAACCAGACAACCCCAAAGCCTTTCAGATGGATAAAATGTCAGAGTCCAACAGCCCTAAAAATAAGAAAATATTTAATAAATGTGCACAAAATAGAGGGTGCACATGTTCAATGAATGAACAATCATTATGCAAAGTTCAAATATTTAGGAATGAAAATTGTTGGAGTTACAGATTACACAAACCAGACACCCTCTAAGCATTTTACTGAGAAACAATAACTAAGTTCAAGACCCCAAAAAGGAAAACCAAAATCATGAGATGTGCACAAAACAGTAGGTGCATATTTTCATTGTGTAAAAAACCATTGTGCAAAGTTTGAATATAAAAGAATGAAAACTGTTGGAGTTACAGATTACACAAACCAGAAATCCCCAACGCATTCTGAATGGAAAAATGTCATAGTTCAACACCTGTCAAAAAGAGAAAGTATTTATAAAATGTGCACAAAATGAATGGTGTATATCTTCAACGTGTGAACAATTATTATGCATTTTTTTTTAAAATTATGAAAACTGTTGGAGTTACAGATTACACAAACAAGACAGCATTCAAGCACTTTTGGATGGAAAAATGTTTAAGTTCAAAACCCCTAAAAATTGAGAAAATATTCATAAAATGTGCACAAAATAGGAGGTGCATATCTTCAATATGTGAACAATCTTTACTAAAAAGGAATGAAAACTTTTGGAGTCAATATTACACAAGCTATATACCCCAAAAGTGTTGCAGATGGACAGACAGACGGATGGACGTAGTGGACCCATTACTAGACCTGCTTTCCCTAAACCGATGCAGGTAAAAATGGGGCTTTGGTATCAGGCAAATTTGCTTTATTGAACTGAAATTCAGCTAGATATGTTCAAAATAAGGATTGTCAATATTCAGCTAGTCATCTAGGTATCTTGAAGTAGATTTGAACACTTAAATAACATAAGCCTGATTCTTCTCAAAAAGTGGTAACATGAAGTCTCCCTCATAACAAAACGAATACAAATCTGCAGCAAGTGAGGCACAATATCGGATTATAAGTTTACCCATTTTAAGCTATCAAAGTATTTCAATTGCTTTGGTATGGGCCATTATACTGCATGGAATAAAGTTTTCAAATTGCACAATGTGTTTAATCTTGCCATAGTAAACAGGCCACATCCTGTTGAGATATTGCATATTGTGATACCTCATATGTATCTACACTGTTCACAATGTACTTATGTAGGGATTACCACTAGTAGCTCATCTTCTAAAAGCAAACGTATATAATTACATGGTACATTAAATTAAAGCCGTTTTTACTCTGAATATTAGGTCAGTTCAACATGTTCAAATTATGTAAATCCAGATCAAATTGGGGTGAAAGAGATGTCTCATCATAAGTTAACCCTTAAAGCGCCAATTATGACTGTAGCAGACAACAACTTTTGCGACATCTTTCCTAATTTTCGAAAAAATAAGGTATGATATATTGATATTGCCAGCAGACAATTCTCATGAAATATCATGCTTTATTCGTTATTTTTTATAAAGCAGCAAAATTTGAAATTGTCGTATGCTGCAAATCATAGGTGGCGCTTTAAACTATTTTCCAAATGTACTTCACTATCCTTTACACACCTCAATAGGTTATAAAACGATGTTTTTCTTTGGACTCCTTTCTATCTGTTTTGCAATCATTTTGCGAAGGGACAGATATTGCTTTGCTTTAATTGTGTTGTGTCTATCTGTGTTTCTTTGTCGTCTCTAGTTGTGGCCTTACTTACTTTTTTGTTCTTATCTAGGACAATATTGACATGCATGGACCCAGAAAATTCCGTCAGGGGGTCCTGATAGTGTAATAACTCATTAACATGTTTCACTGAGGGCCTTTTGGACCTCCTCGAGAAGCAATTTGACTGAGGGAGGGTTCTGTACCAGTAATTATAAGGAAACATATAGCAACTTGTGATTGTCCAAGGGGTGGAGGTTCTTGACTCCATGTCGCCCATTTGGTGAGAGTATGTTGATGTTGTTACTTATTAAGGTATATATTATGTAGAATAAACCTAAAGCAAGTATGATTCTAAAATTAAATAGACTTTTTGTAGTTCATTTACCATATCCATGAACTAGATTTTGGTGGTTTATATTCACTATGCTATTTTTACTTTTTCAGCGAAAAGACAAGAAAGAAGACAACTGGTATAACAGGTTTGATTTAACTGTTCGCCCCATGCAATAGTAATTTGTAAACAATGTCGACATGGTGAGGGGATATGGTGATAGCTTGGGTAAATTGTGTGTGATTCACTTTCCATGTGTCCTAGCTAGCACTAGGGTGAAGAATTGTGTTTTAGTGTTCAGACAGAAAATATGGCACAAAGATGCATGAGACTTCATTTAAAGATTGTGTTTATCCTAAAACGCATGAATTTCCCCCATTACGCAAGAAAAATGCTTAAACATATAATTGTGAAAGTTAATAGGTCATAATCATTTACGTTACAATGCAATGAAATGCTAATGCACAGAAAATATGCTTACAGTGTCTCAGATAAAGTTCAAAAGGATTGTCCAAAGTGAATGAACAGTTTGTACTCAATATCATTGTTACACGGTTTGCACATAAGAAAGGCTTTGAAAGTTTTGAATAACGCGATCTTCGCTATAGGCATACTATAAATAAAATTGAGGACCCTGGACCTGAAGTATGAAGTGTGAAGTATGAAGTAAGCAGTCTGCACTATGAATTATGAAGTGTGAACCGTGAAGTATGAAGTATGAAGTCTGAAGTCTAAACAGTGAAGTCTGAAATATGAAGTGTGAGGTATGAACTGTAATGTATGAAGTATGAAGTGTGAAGTATGAAGTGTGAAGTCTGAACTATTAAGTATGATGTTTGAAGTGTGAACTGTGAAGTGTGAACTGTAAATATGAAGCCTGAACTGTCAATTGTGAAGTATGAAGTGTGAAGCATGAAGTGTGAAGTATGAAGTGTGAACTTTGAAGTATGAAGTACGAACTATGAAGTATGAATTGTGAATTATGAATTCTGAACTGTGAAGTGTGAAATTTGAACTGTGATGTGAGAAATATGAAATTTGAAGTAAGAAGTACGAACTTTGAAATATATACTGTGAAGTATTTAGTGTGAAGTGAGAACTATGAAGTATGAAGTACGAACTATGAAGCATGTAGTGTTTAAGTTTGAACTGTGAAGTATGAATTACGAAGTGTAAAGTCTGAACTGTGAAGTGTGAAGTAAAAACTGTGAAGTATGTAGTACGAACTATGAACTATTAAGTATGAAGTGTGAAGTCTGAACTGTAAAATGTAAACTGTGAAGTATGAATCGAGAACTTTGAATTGGCACTTTCCGTTGTCTACGATGCATCGAATAACGTATGAAACTATGAACTGTGAAGAATGAAGTCTGAACTGTGAAGTGTGAAGTCACCTCGAGTCTTTCGTACTAAACCCCCCACAAAAAACAAAGAACTAACAGCTACTGGAATATCACCTGCAAAGATATCCTGCAATGACAGAGATACATATACCAGTAATGCTTCCTCTAGAGCAGGGAATGCGGCATAATTTGGGCCTTGACGCGAGAAAACCTGGCTTTGGTGTTTTGAACCAGGCTAAGCTCTAACCAGTGTGCTCAGCTACAAAGACTAGCCATAATATTGAAATTTTGCATGTAGCAAGTGGAGTTATTATGCTTTCAAGAAAGCGAATAACAAAGGTGCAGATCAGACTGTGCGTATGCGCAGGCTGGTCAGTGCCTTTGTTGTTCACATGTAACAAAGTCAGGTTTTCTCGCTTTGGTATCCTGGGTCAGGTGTGGTACTTGAATGTATCTATTCCTGATCTTTGCACCCTTACTTACTTTAAGGCCTATATGGATATTAGTTTATTGTCCAGTTGGAATTTCAAACAACGTAGATTCTGAACAGACTGCTCCTTATTGTTACATTGTATATATCCTATTATTTGTAGGTTCAGAATCTGACAACAATTACCTGATCATAATCCTCGTCGTAGTTTCATTGATTCTTTCTCTGGGCATAGCTGTCATCCTTGTAAGAAGAAAGTTGTAAGTAAAAAAGAAAGCAGCCTCATAATTGACATAACTGTAAAGATCCTATATCTAGCATAGAGGCTAATTTTATCAAAAGTTATACGACGTATATGTTATATACTACGTAATAGATTAAATTCCTCACCACTTTACATTCGATGTACGTAAGGTTATCTAGTTTGATCAGAAAATGCCACAATTACAGATCACAGACTCACAATAAAGCGCAACGATTGGCTGCTTGCAGACACGTGTCCGCAAACAACCAATCATTGGGTTTTGAGTTTGAGACTGTACTCAAGTTTAATAACCTCGAGGCCAGTTCACTCTTCCTCAGCGCTATCATTGTAAAACTTGAAAGGACACTATACAACTATCTTATAATTTTCTGTGCAACAGTCAAATTATCACCCTCGAGGTGCTGTGGATGACCCGATGTATTGTTACCCGTGCAGAAGGCCAAGGGCAACAGATCATTGGGCCATCCACAGCACTGTGGGGTGATAGTTTTAAATGTTGCAAAGAAAGTTCTGAAAAAGTTCTTTGATTATCTGGCTCAGAACATACACAGGTAAATAATATACAGTTATTTCATGTATGTGTGTAGTATAGTCAAAATTGTTACCCTGTGGTGCTGTGGCCGACATAGTGCACTTTTGCACGAGGCTGAAGGCCAAGAGTAATAGTGCATCAGGCCGACCACAGCACCTAGATGTTGTAGTTTGACTATACTACACACAGGCACAGAATAACTGTTTTATTACCCAACCTATTTGATGACGTTAAACTGCAGAAGAGTCGTATGAATAAAGAATGTATATATAGAGCGATTTTGTTGCAAAACAGAAAAATCTGGTTAATCTGCTCATTTTTGTTCTCAATGTGTTCCGCTCACTCTAACTAAGAAAACGAGTACCCACACATTATGTTTCTTACCATAAACAACAAAACAATAAAGTGTGTGTACTCGTTTTTTAGTTAGAATGAGTAGAACACTTTGAGACCAAAATTGAACACATTAGGCGAAATTTTCTGTTTTGCAACAAAACGCATCTCATACAAAAATTCCATGAAAGTGACGCTGCAAAGTAATAAATTTGACGTCATCAGTTATCAGGGTGACATGTGTCCTGGAAATATTAAAATATGTTGGCATGGGAAACAGTTCATCGACACCTGATCAAACTGGTAGCAACAGACAATTCATTAAAAACAGTCAAAAATGCTTAAGTACTCTTTATATAGTATGTTGGGTAATAAAAAGAACTGTACCACAAAACCAAGAAAAAAACACCCACACATATTCACAGTATGTAAACTGAAATAAACATCCTGTACCTTTTCCTCCTAGCTCAGGCCGTATAAACATAAATTTCAGCGCTCGTGCGTAACCAGTAGTCGGAAAATTCGTGTATTTATAGCGCTGTACACGTATCGATTTCCATTGTTACGGTTACAGATAGGACACAATCGAACAAGGTAAGTAATGCTTGTTTTACTAAATTCTTACGTTTGATTCCATAATTTTAGCGGTTTACTCCTACGCATTTCGCTTTTTATATATCGAACCTGCTTGGAAATAGTGCCGTTTTGTCCTAAAAATGAACTTAAATGTCAGTTTGCATTGTTTTGATGTAATAGGGAGTCACATGTTTACATGATTGTATGGTTCTAATTGTTAAAGTTTTTAGATCTGCGAAAAAAATCAACCTAAATAGATGGCCCCTCACAATTGCAGCTATACCACCAACTCAAACATCTGAGCCAATCGCTATACCACTAACTTGTGCGTAACTATACCACTAACTCGATTGACAGACTATTATAAAACGACTAAAAGTCACGAACAAAATGTTTAGTCCTTCGTAAATGGTTTGTATATGTTCCAAAATATTTTTGACAGAAAGCATGCCTCTTTTTTAAGCAATATTAATTGAGTTGACTGCACTATCATGGTTTATGGACTACCAGAGGGAGAAATTCTGGACAGCCAGTTTGACATAGCCTTCGCCTGTGGCTCTGGCCATCCAGACTCTGATTTTCAACGTAATGACCTAGGTGTTATTCCAAACATTGTTACATAGGTATACGTGATAATATACACTAATATAGGGATGAAACATTTCTTTGCATGAATTAACGTTAGTCATGGCCTGAGAGACGTTACATACTGAGGACAAAGCCTGACGTTTGGGACGTCTCACGGGGGACCCGAGGGACGCAAAGTCCACTGAAACATCGTTATTATCGTTATAATTGCGTTGATTTAATAATATATTCAACCAGATTTACCAAACTATAATTTGGCACTATTAATTGTCACAGTTTGTGGTTGGACGTTTTTATTAATATTCATGTTTCATGACCAAAAGGTAAGTTTGTATGACAAAAATGCCACAATCACATACTCTGCAGACCAACCCACGGCTTCGTTCATAGGTGTCGGCTAGGAAACAGTGGATTAACAGCACGTGAATGGCCTCGTTAAAAATTAGATTGTGCTGGTTGAACCATGACTGTTAAATATATATGAAGCACGGATTTTATAACGCAGAGTAAAATGTATTATGCCATTTCATGAGTCACTGAACTACTGCTAAATTTCGATCTTAGTGTTTTCAAATGTTAGAAGAGTCCAGATGTAGTACGAGACATGTAAATCTAGAGGAAATAACGGTTAAACCTTACCTGTTTTCAATTCAGCATCGATAGCATGGACAGTATATATTTGGTTTAGAAATAACTGTTACAGTCTGAATGATCTTGACGTGCTACTGCTTAAACTCGTCCAATCTTTGATCTGTCTGTGGTCGAAATTGAACAAATATCTTTTCCTGGTGGAAGCGTTTTGGATATAGACCTGGACTAATCAAATTTTTTGTTTTATAGTTTTCATTTTTGCTGCTAATTACACTTCCACAAAACGCTTTGAGGCGTGACTGTAACAGTAAATGCATTGAATGAATCGAGGGTCATTACTTAGAGGTCGTGGTATAAGCATACACGAAGGCGGTTATTATCATGAGCCTGTAACAACGGCGGATTTGAGACTTTATTAAACTTCAAACAACTTCGTTGTAAAGTCATACAAATAAATGTCTTAAAACATTGCTATGCATTTTAAATACATTTTCTAGCAAATATTTTTATTTTGCGCATGTAATACTAACAATGCTTTCAAGCACGTATCACTTTTGGGGAGTGCATAATTTGTATCAAGCTAAATCGGCCAAACTCAATATTGGAGAGCAAAGTAAAGTTGGTTTGTTTTTCTTTTTTCTTTTTTCGCTTTTTGTTTTTCATTTATCTTTTTTCGTTATTCGTTTTTCGCTTTTCGTTATTCGATTTTGTTATTCGTTTTTCACTTTTGGTCTTTCACCTTTTGTATCCGCTTTTCGTTTTTCTCTTTTCGTTTTTCATTTTTTTGACATTCAAAATCGGGCCCAGTATCGTATTTTGACATTCAAACTAAGGTCGAATATACTATTTTTACATTCAAAATCCTATTTTGACATTCAAACTGGGGCCGAATATCGAATTTTGATATTCAAAATCCTATTTTGAAATTCAAAATTGGGCTGAAAATCGTATTTTGACATTCAAAATCCTATTTTGACATTCGAGCTGAGACTGAATATCGCGTTTGACATTCGAAATCCTATTTTGGCATTCAAAACCTGGCCGAATACATATTTTGACATTCAAAATCCCATTTCGACATTCGAACTGGGGCCGAATATCGAATTTTGACATTAAAAATCCTATTTTGACATTCGA
This sequence comes from Loripinus fragilis, assembly GCA_964019695.1. Lineage (NCBI taxonomy): Eukaryota > Metazoa > Mollusca > Bivalvia > Lucinida > Lucinidae > Loripinus > Loripinus fragilis. The sequence continues at coordinate 4,326,206 of OZ026520.1, forward strand.
AATACGGCTGAATATCGAATTTTGACATTCAAAATCCTATTTTGACATTTGAACTGGGGCCGAATATCGCAGTTGGCATTCAAAATCCTTTTTTGACATTCGAATTGAGGTTGAATATCGTATTTCAACATTCAAAATCCTATTTTGACATTGGAAAAGGGGCCCTATATCGCATTTTCACATTCCTTTCAAAATCCTATTTTCACATTCGAATTGAGGCTGAATATCGTATTGTAACATTCATAATCCTTTTTTGACATTCGAACTTGGGCCGAATATCGTAATTTGACATTCAAAATCCTATTTCCACATTCGAAATCGGGCGGAATATCGTATTTTGACATTCTAAATCCTATTTTGACCTTGGAACTGGGCCGAATGTTGTATTTCTACATTCAAAATCCTATTTTGACATTCGAAATCTGGGCGAATATCGTATTTTGACATTCGAAATCCTATTTTGACATTGGAACTGGGGCCGAATATCGTATTTTGACCTTCAAACTGGGGCCGAATATCGTATTTTCACATGCAAAATCCTATTTTGACATTCAAAATGGGGCCGAATATCGTATTATGACATAAAAATCAAATTTTGACATTCAAAATGGGCCGAATACCGTATTTTGACATTCAAAATCCTATTCTGACATTCAAAATCGGGCTGAATATCGTATTTTGACATTAAAAATCCTATTTTTACATGTGAAATCGGGCCGAATATATCATATTTTGACATTCAAAATTCTACTTTGTCATTCGAACTGCTGCCGAATATCGTATTTTGACATTCAAAATCCTATTTTGGCATTAGAAATTGGGCCGAAGTCGCATTACGACATTCAAAATCCTATTTTGAAATTCGAAAATGAGCCGAATATCGTATTTTGACATTCAAAATCATATTTGGCATTCGAACTGAGGCCGAATATTGTACTTTGACATTCAAAATCCTATTTTGACATTCAAAATCGGGCCGAATATCGTATTTTGACATTTTGAAAAATGTCATATTTTTAAAAGTTTGTAGATGAGCAGCGGAAGGGGTGAGAATGACCTTAGAAATTACTTCATGATCAATCTGCAGGAAAATATGGGACCCTCACGACCCCAGGATATGTAGTAAGACAGTCTGACTCGCTACCGAAAGCACTTTGGGGCCCACTAAAATGCCTGTGAGACTAGCAATGCTCATGCGCAAGGGCATTGATATATATTATTTCATGTTCGGCTTTAATATACATGAAGTCAGTTATCATAAACTGTATGACGAATATAGCATTCATTCCACAGTTTAAGATTAATTTTATCTCCCTATCTAAAATCGCTTTTTAACTGTCTGTTTATAAATGAGCTCAGATCAGGCATTAGTATGCCAATGGTGCAGCGTCGTCGTCCGTCCACACTGTCAAAGTAGTATAACGTATATTGGGCCAATTTTATCAAAATTTCATGTAAAGCATCTTCAGGCAAATAAAATGAAAAAGACTGCGTCTTTCTCATTTGCCCGAAGATGCTTTACATTGGCTGATTGAATAATGAACTGTGGTTGCCATGGCATTATTTAGCTCCGTACACTTATATTCTATGAAACTATACGGCCCAAAGCTTTTATATTACTAATGTAGTAATACCTGGTGGCCCTCTTCATAAATGAAGCCACTCAAGTCCGAGGGGTGCAAACTGGCCCCGCCTTGGGGATCAAGCTTTTCCATAGACTTGTAATGAAAAAAACTTTAAAATTTCTTCTGAAACCAGGAGACCTTCAGCTTATATGTTTAGTATGTAACAATGTCTAGTAGTTCCCTACATAGATCCTGCACAGTTTTCAGTTACTTGCTTAAACAGCATGGTGTGTATGTACACATTATTTGTGGTCCCTTCACGATTCGTGTCACCTGGGTAAAACGTGTGTATGTCTGTCCATTTGTCCATATGTGTTATGCTCCTAAACCGCGGAACCGAATTCAGTCAAATTGCATGTGTAATCAACTGCCTGTAATGTGCACGGGCCATGGTGAAAGTAAAATAATCACTGTCAGGTACCAGACGGAATATGTGGAACACAAATTGGACGAGCAAACGGACTCACACAATGGTTATAGTGCCCATCTGCGAGTTGTGCGAAAGTATTTGAATAAATAATTGTTATTGATTAAAATGTATTGCGATTTACATTTGTTTTCAATCTAACATATACTTTGTGTTTTCCGGCAGTTTTCTAAGTTTTTGATTCCAAATGGTTCAAGAGTTATGAGCATTTTAACTAACAGGCCACGACCTGTCAGTCTGATTATATTATTATATTATATTATATTATATTATATTATACCTCTTGACAGAAATTTTGACATTTAAACCCCAGTGTTGGCAGGGGGGAGTCTGCTGGCAAAATATTTCCTACCATGTTGCTGCATTTGTGATTCTTCTTTAATTTGATATGCAACAGGACCATGTTCTGAACAAGTTGAATTTTGACCTATTGACCCCAAGGGTTGGGTGTGGGGGGGGGGGGTTGCCGGCAAAATATTTGCTACCATTTTGCTGCATTGGTTATATACTTAAATTTAATATGCAATATGTTTATGTTTTGAAAAAGTTGTATTTTGACACATAGACCCCCAGTGTTGGCGGGCGGGGGGGGGGGGGGTCTGCTGGCAAAATATTCCCTATTATGTTGCTGCATGTGTGATTCCTTTTAATTTGATATGCAACATGACCATATTTTGAAGAAGTTGAATTTTGAGCTTTAGACCGCACCACCTAAGTCCACCCAGGGGATCCGATCGATGCCTTTGATCTAAAATCACATTTGATATGTTTCATAATTATTTTACCTCTGTCTGCATGCGACAATTCAGTAAAAAATGTTGACAACTGACTGAGTTTTTGTAAAATTTAAATATTTTACATTTGACCCCACCTAAGGGGTCTAGGGGTGGGGTAAATTTTTAATCACTGTCATGTTTATCTACAGGCACTGGGTAACCATGGCCTATAGTGAGAAGTTGTCAGATATAATAGTTTTGGAGAAATGTGAATTTTATTCCACAAAAAAACCAATATAGCTTTGGCATTTGCCTAAACCTAAGTCAAAACAGGGCCATAACTCAGTAAACAAATTGAGATTGATCTCCGAATTCGAACATGACCTGTATTCTATGATGCTTTAGCCTTCAGTAAAAATTAAATGAAATAGTAAAATCCCTTCAAAAGTTTTTTGATCAAAACCCACAATTAGCCGCAATCTAAGTATAAAAGGGGTCATAACTAAGTCAAAATTTTGCGGATTATCAACCTTTCAAACTTGATCTGTATTTAATGATGGTTGACATTTCTGTAAAGTTTGAATGGAATTGATGGATCCCTTCAAAAGTTATCGATCAGAAACCAAAAGTGTTACAACGTGGACAACTCAGAAGACGACGATGACGACCTAGACATGATCCATATGTGACCACCAGGCGACACAAAAAATGTACATTTTGTGATGAAACTAGGAATTTTATTGGATTTAAAAAAATTATAGGAAGTTAATTAAGATTTTATAAATAGCAGCCTCCATTGACTTATGATTGTGACCTTGACGTTTATGGGGTGCCCTTTCAGAATTTATTCCTTATTTATGGATATCCAAAATTCATTTAAGGATATCCATAGATAAATTTTGGATATCCATAAATCATTTTTGGATATCCATAAATCATTTTTGGATATCCATAAATCATTTTGGGATATATATAAATCATTTTTTGATATCCATAAATCAGTTGAATATTGAATAGCCATAAATCGATTTATGGATATCCAAAAATGAATTATGGATATCCATAAATACAAACTGATTTAGGATATCCATAATTCATTCATGGATATCCTAAAATGATTTTTTGGATATCCTTAAATGAATTAAGGATATCCATAAATGATTTATATCCAATATTCAACTGATTAATGGATATCCAAAAATGATTTATGGATATCAAAAATGATTTATGGATATCCACAAATGATTTATGGATATCCATTATTACTTATGGATATCCATAAATGAATTATGGATATCCATTAATGATTTTTGGATATCCATAATAGAATTATGGATATTCATTTATGGATATCCATAATTCATTTAAGGATATCCATAAATGAATTTTGGATATCCTTAAATCATTTTTAATATCCATAAATCATTTTTGGATATCCATAAATCATTTTTGGATATCCATTAATCAGTTGAATATTGGATATCCATAAATCGATGTATGGATATCCAAAAATGAATTATGGATATCCATAAATACAAACTTATTTTAGGATATCCATAATTTATTTTTGGATATCCGTAAATGATTTTAGGATATCCTAAAATGAATTTAGGATATCCATAAATGATTTTTGGATATCCATAAATGATTTTTGGATATCCTTAGATGAGTTATGGAAGTAGTAATGGATGCCACTCTGGGCCAATTTTTTTTAAGCCTGAAAAGAACTTAGAATTTTTCAGGCTAAAAAATTGGCCCAGAGTGACTATCCTGGTAGGCTTGAGTGACTAGCTGTGAATAACTTAGTTTATTTTGGTGAAATTCTGGTTGGGCCTATAATTGTGATAGTATCCTGGGCTATTGGGGAATAACTTAGTTTATTTTTGAGGATTATTCTAGCTCGGTCTATAATTGTGATAGTTTCCTGGGCTGTTGGGAAATAACTTAGTTTATTTTTGACTGCTCTGTGATATTTTCCTGGGTTATTGGGAATAACTTAGTTTATTTTTGAGGTCTATTCTGGCTGGGGCCTATGATTGTGATAGTTTTCTGGGCTAATGAGAAATAACTTAGTTTATTTTTGAGGATTATTCTGGCTGGGCCTATAATTGTGATAGTTTCCTGGGCTTTTGGGGAATAACTTAGTTTATTTGAGGTCTATTCTGGTCTATGATTGTGATTATGATAAGCTCCTGGTCATATCCACTGGTTGGGTTGTGATTATAACAGTTTCCTGGGCTGTTGGGAAATAACTTAGTTTATTGAGAGGTATTAAAAGGTTCTGCTGTGGTTATATATAATAACCTAGTTCAATTCAGCTTTGAAAATAACTTAGTCATTTTTGAGGGGGATGAAGGCTCTTCTGTGATGATATATAAAATAACTTATGTGGATCCACCACATCTTATTTTCAAAGCTGAATTGAACTAAGTTATTTTATATATCACCACAGCAGAACCTTTTAATACCTCTCAATAAACTAAGTTATTTCCCAACAGCCCAGGAAACTATCATAATCATAGACCCAACCAGAATAGACCTCAAAAATAAACTAAGTTATTCTCAATACCCCAGGAAACTATCATAATCACAAGCCAACCAGTGGATATGACCAGGAGCTTATCATAATCACAATCATAGACCAGAATAGCTCACAAATAAACTAAGTTATTTACCCAACAGCCCAGGAAACTATCAAAATCACAACCCAACCAGTGGATATGACCAGAAAACTATCATAATCATTGATCAGCCAGAATAGACCTCAAAAATAAACTAAGTTATTCCCCAAAAGCCCAGGAAACTATCATAATCATAGACCCAGTCAGAATAACCCCTAAAATAAACTAAGTTATTCACAGCTAGTCACTCAAGCCTACCAGGGTAGCCATCTATGGCACCCGCGATTTTATCCTGAAAAAAACTAAGTTCTTTTCAGGCTTAAAAATCGCGGGTGCCAGAGTGGCACCCATTACTACTTATGGATATCCATAGATGATTTATGGATATCCATAATTATATATGGATATCCATAAATGAATTATGGATATCCATAAATGATTTTGGGATATCCATAAATGAATTATGGATACCCATAAATGAATTTTGGATATCCATGAATAAGGAATAAATACTAAAACGGCGCCCCATAGACCTTGAGCCTGCATAGTTATGCTATTGGTTTTGCAAACCATTTTAGTAGGATCAACATTTCACCAAGTTCGATAAAGATCTTTCAAATAGTTCAGGAGAGCTGGAAAGGACAAGGACGTTTTATGGACAAATGGATGGATGAATTAATAGATAGATGGGCACATGATGTCCATTTTCATAATCCACTCTCCAAATTGCGGTTGGGATTAGAAAGACACTCTACAGCTGTCTGAACGGTATTTAGTATTCTGTATCAGCAAACAATATCATCATACAATTCTTAATTTGTTTCATGAAAAAAATCACCAATGGGTATCATCAAAGAACAGGCCAGCTCATGAGATTTTGACACTATCACATATATGTAAATGCATAATTTGAGTGTAAATCTGTAGCTATCTTCAGGGGGTTGGCAGCCTTTGTCTAATATACACCCTTCCTTTGTGATTATGTGTCCTTCAGCAAAGGCTTTATCCACTAATAAGTACTGGTTCAACAGGGGAAGACAGGAAATTGTTCAGACATGACTGATTTGTTAATTGATACCTCAAGCACCAAAACAAGCTTTACTGGTGAGTGTAAAAGATGAATATCATTGGCGAGACTGTGGGAATGGAAGGCTTGTCTCAATCATCGCTACTTAGATGCATGAAAATAATAAACTCTCTTGAAATTATAATTAGATGAAAGCTTTTAATTCGTTTGTGAGAGCTAAATGATGTACATGGGCCTGTTATTTTATTTTCTAAATCAATGAAAACACTGGAATGCGTCTTGAGATTATAAAGATGGAATTTATAACTGTATGAGCATGAAATCAGATTTAGCTTCATCCAGTTAGAGGTACAGTAACTTCATCATGCATCCAAGTTAGTGGTGCAGTGTGAGCGCAGTTGTTGGTATAGTATTTGTATCGTCAGTTGACACCATTTTAAACATTATTAAGCATAATTTGTAAAGATCTCATAATAATCCTTTGGGTGGAGGGCAAAACTATTCATCTACGGACTCTTGATGAAAAGGATTGACAGCAACCTGCGTTTTCTTTGACGATAACGCCTGATTTAATAAGCTGGGTTGAATGCAAACTCAAAACACAGCACGGAGGATTTCGTTATACAAGGTTAAATGGGGATAAAAACAAGAGAATACACAATTAACTTACCACACGTATGCTACAGTCGCTAAATCATGATAGCTGGTCCAAAAAAATCTGCATAAAACCTCAAATCGGCACGATTACCGACTACTGGTTACGCACGAGCGCTGAAATTCATGTTTATACGGCCTGAGCTAGGAGGAAAGGTACAGGATGTTTATTTCAGTTTACATACTGTGATATTGGGAGCAACAGCAACGAATGCACAAATTATTAAATAAACCCATACATGAGAGTATGGTTATTATCACACATCATTGAAGTCATTCTTTCAAATGCATAGCAAAGCCATCTAGTGGGGCTAAATGCAAAACTATGTGACATGAGCCTTCATAGAGCAAGCTATCTGAACAAAATTGTTGGATATAACAATTAGTCCAAAGCAATTAACTTGGTTTAACAAATCAATAAACAATATCTGAATCAACCGTGAGGTGAATTGGTAGAAAATGTAATTTTCTTTTTTGATTTCAATATCAAACCAATGGCTTCGGTTGCTGTCCATACTGCTGTCCATACTGCTGTCCATACTGGTCGTTCTGCTGTTGTTGATTTATTGTTTATTCATGCTGCCATTGTTTTGGGTGGGGGGAGGGGTTTCGTCCATGAGTTTTTTGTAATGCAGCACTCAGTGTTCTTTCTAGTTTTGCAATCATCTCGCTAAGGAATAATGAGCCTGTTACTTTACCTTAGTTGTATTGTTGCTGTCAGATGGCTGTTAGTGTTCTGCACCTCTTCCTCAGCATGCCTTGAGTTTGTCTGTGTTCTGTGATTGTTAGATTTCCAGGTCATATTCACTTAATTGTTGCGATTTCTGGTCATATGCACTTGTTCTATAACTTAGAAAGTGGCTTTTCTCCTTGACACTTATGCGCCAGCTAGTGTGGAAATCGAACGCATTTTTCTCAATTCTTTCATCATTTGTTTATCTTTCTTTACTGTTTGTATACAATCATACTATTTACATTCGTTTCTTAACTGTTTTAGGTGATACACAGCTAGAAATGGTCAGTTACGTTATCCTGCATAAATGAAGATCTTGTCTTCTTAATTATTTTAAGCTTTGTTGCTTAACGAAGATTTGGTTAGTAAAATGCATTTAAGCTCCTCTTTCCATTGCAGTGGCTACAGCTGATAGGACTGTTAGTGTTTTTGTCTTTTCTTCTCAGTGCCATGGTGTAGTCTGCAGTCTGTCATTGTGGTATTTTCTGGTCATACTTACTTACTTTCTAGAGAAAGGTCGATTGATTATCTTACTTCTATAGTTCAAAGTGACATTTAGCCCCTATAAAAACATCAACAGCAAATTACATTTTAAAATTCAGCAGCCCATTTGTTCACTATTATTTAAGGGAACTTAATGGAGATTAAGATCAAAATGTACTAGTAAGCAATATGTAAGCAATAATTTTTTTCTATCACATTTGCTAAATGTCAGTGCAGTTGTGAAAAACGATGCATTGGTATTGATTATTATTTTAGTTTTAGTAGTTGGCATTTAGTATACATTTTAGGCGATCAAGAAAGTCCAAAGGTGACGGTGAGAGACCAAATTCAATGGCTAACAACATGTATGGTATAAAGATATCTCAAGAAGAGGTCTATGATGAGATAGATGATACCAAGCTTGATCCACACTTTACTACAACTGCAAGGCATGGCAAACAAGATGGTAATATTTAGTATTTGTAACTAAACAAATTAGATCCATCGATAAACGTGGCTACCAGAGTGACGTGGCAAGTTTTCCTTATGTACCTATATAAGAAACTTTAAACATCCTATGCACCCAATGGTCAAATTTGAAAACATTTCAGCAAAATGGTCACTTATACAAAATAGCTAAATAGCTAAAACAAATTGCGGTGCCATAGGGCTGTCTGCGGTTTGTGATTGTGGTATTTTCTGATCATACCCACTTATTATTTTTGAGCCATCAAAATCATTGCTGCCAGGAAGTGGTTTATTGTGACAAAGAAAGCTTTCAAATTCTTATTCTCTGAAACAAAATTGGATACATAGAAAAAACATGGCCGCTAGTTGTGAGACCATTGCCCCTTGTGTAAATGCAAAAGAAACTATAAAATTATTTTCCTCATTTAGGGGTGTGGCTTATTGGGGCTAATTTGAAGAAGGTTTCAAAAATTTCTCCCTTGAAACAGCTGGCCAGATTTTAAAATAATTTTCCAGATATTGTCAATAAAATATGCCTAGTTTCCTTTATATACCTTTGTAAAAAACTTAAAACATCATCTCCTCATAACTCTATGGTAAGAATCGAAAACAATTCAGTGGATATGATTACTTGGTGAATTTTGACAACCAAACTGAACAGTTTAGATCTGTCAACAAACACTACCGCCAGGAGACATGGCTTAATGCAGCAGAGCAAGCTCTAGAATCATCTTCTCTTCTGGCGAATCAGTATCCAAAACAATTTGGAAGAAATGGTCAATGGGTGATCTTCTACAAAAATGAATTCTATTCATTAAAAAATATTGTTACTGGTCTTTTGGACAATATATTTATAAGATTAGGCTCAAAATTATATAGACAAATTGTCGGTATTCCAATTGGTACTAATTGTGCTCCTCTTGTTGCAGATTTGTTTTTGTTTTGTTATTAGAGAGACTTTATGTTGTCTCTGTCAGACAATAATCAAGCTGATATTATTGAAGCTTTTAACTCTACCTCCAGTTATTTTGATGACTTACTTAATATTGATAATCCTTATTTTGAGAAAAAATGGTAGGTCTGATATATCCAACTGAACTTCAGTTAAATAAGGCGAATTCTTCTGATGCTGAAGCTCCGTTTTTGGACTTGAACTTGTCAATAACAAATGGCATAGTTTCTTCTAAAATTTATGATAAACGGGATGAATCTAATTTTGAAATAGTAAATTACCCATTTCTTGATGGAGATGTTCCTCGCTCTCCTTCCTATGGTGTATATATTTCTCAGCTTATTCGTTTTGCTAGAGTGTGCTCTAATGTTGATAACTTCAAACAGAAACTTATTTTTAACTGCTAAATTATTAAAACAAGGTTATAGATATCATAAAATTCGAAAAGCATACAGACACTCAGAGTTAATTGTTAAATACAACATTGGGTTAAAAACTCTTCTGCAACAAGGCATATCAGAACCTATAATTCATGGTGATTTAGTCTATAAATTCAAACGAATTGTTGGAAAACCTAATTTTAGTGATCAATTCAAAAAGATAGTAAAACGTTATATAAGGGTTGGATATAATTTGGATATCATGCGACAGTCTGCATGCCTAGTTTCAAACCCAATCACGGTTTATAGCTATGGTTTCCTCCTTAGTTGCACGACGGTGGGTCAGGCCTCAGACTCTATGACGGCTCTGACGTAAAGCTTTAATCGGTGGGTTGGTGCCTGATGCTTATCTGTAGCTGGACCTACCGTGGCTCAACTTGAGGTTTTCTTTAGCTCTGACTATCTGTGAGTCATGAGCCCTTTTCTTTGTTTCATCATGGAGTGTTAATTTGATTAGAGTGTTTCCATGATGATACATTGCATTAGTTAGATGGCCTCCATGCGAGCTGAACATTTCTTGTACTTCAACAACAGCAGAATCTAGAGCGAAGATTTGGTACCAGTAAAATGCATTTAAGCCCCCCAGTGGCTTAGGCTGCTGTCCGTTCTAAGGCGGTGGTTCTGTTGTTGTTGACGTTTTGTTTATTGTTACTCCAATTGTGGGAGTCTGTAATTGTTCTATGTTTTGTTGTACGTTACTTTATGTCCATTCTAGTATTGCAATCATCTTGATGGGGAAGAGAGAGCTGATTGCTTTGCTTAATTTGTCTTCCTGGTGTCTCGTGATGGTTGAGCGGCTCTTCCTCGCGGTGCCACGGAGTAGTCTGAAGTTTGTGATTGTGGTATTTCCTGATCATACTCACTTACAATTTTTGTAGCTAGTTGACCATATGTACCTTTCTGAGAAACTTTTATCAAAACTTGGGTGTTCGATCCAGGGACTTTTGGCCCTGATGTTTCGTCTAGGACCATGATTTGGCCTAAGAACTGTGACTGTGGCATTGTCTGGTCATATTCACATGTTTTTCTGGTTGCTTCGCATATTTATTTCTACTTGTTTTATTGTTTTGGGTGTTTTTATATTCGTGTGTGTCAATTCTCCTTGGCGCAATGGTGTAGTCTGTGTAGGGATTGGACTGCGCATATTCAGTTGTGCTTAAGCCAATGGCTAGACTATAATAATGAACTAGAACCCAAAACAATGTTGTATCAATGCACATGTTTTCTAAAGGCATTGCCTTGTCCTTCTCACTGATATTTTCATATAATTGAATATCAGATAACAAGTTGTTATTTGCGATTTCGTGTGCTACAATATGTGGGCAATTACACGAGATTTTAGGGTTCAATGCCTCTAATAAACACCATGTTTACGTATCTAGCAAAACTAGAGGTCTGAATCCTGGTCTGAGCCTTCATCAACATCCTTACCTTGTGCAAGCAAGCAGCAAAGGGTCTGGTTTGGCTGTGTATCTGTGCAAACACCACTTTAGCTTTCGTTGCTCCTTGATGCGACAAGTACAGACACTTTGCGTACTGGTCAATACAATATTACTTATAAAAAGTACTTACCTTATTCAAATCTAAAAATCTACTACATAACATTAACATATCTTCATTTAAATGGACTTCGTTAAACCGTTAAACCGGTTTAAGCCCTCCAGTAAAAGTATTTTTACTGACCGTTCCAAGGCGGTGCTTCTTTTGTGGATCGTTTTTTTTTGTTAGTTATGCTTAATGTTGGTGTGTGTTGTAATGTCGTGTCTGTTCTTTGTAGCCTTGTGGTCACCTGCTGGGAAAGGGCTGACCTCTTGACTGTCGTATGTGTTATGTTTTATCACTTTCCCAAATGTGTCCTGGTCCACATCGGAATCAAGGGTGAGGTTGGCGCCATAAAACTGGTTTAAGCCCTCCAGTAAAATATTTTACTGACCGTTCCAAGGCGGTACTTCTTTTGTGGATCTTTTATGTTTTTGTTCTGTCTTGTGTTTGCTATGTTTTGTGCGCGTCTGCTTATATGTGCTTCGTGGTCACCTGCTGGGAAAGGGCTGACCTCTTGGCTCTCGTTTGTGGTGTCTTCTGTGAGTTTGTCACTTTCCCATTGGTATCCTTGCTCAGGTGTGGTACTTGATTGTATCGATTCCTGATCTTTGCAACCTTACTTACTTTCATCTTTTTGTAATATGTCAATGTGTTTATGAACAAGACTTAATATCAATATCCAATGATCACATGAACGTCAGTATTGTTTTAATTTCAGTGGAAGTGATTGAGCTTGAAGCTTACTCGACGCCATCAGATGCATTAACTCACGCTGACATATACATGGACGAATATTCATCTACATATGACGAAGCTAAACTACTAGCACATCAAGTGGAAATGGAAAGGGCCACTGACAAAAAAGATATAATTAATCAAAGCTGCAGTAATATGAGCAGCAACACAAGTGAGCCAAAGAGAACTAATTGCTATCATATATTAGACAAAGAGGCAAACTTTGACCAGCTAAATAACAGTGAAAGTACATGTGCAGGATCCAGTGCTGTAACACTCAGGAGGGCCACGTCCTATGAAGACACTGACATCAACATTGAGCATAATACAGGGATTGTTACACAGCAATCGAAAGGGGACAACGAAAACATTGATTTTGACTACGAAGTTTCTGTGCCAACAGAACATCTTAATAATAAATGTCCAGCAAACCCACCAGCATTTGAAGGCGGAATCGACAATATACCGAAGGCATTGCAAAGGAAACTAGGAATTAAATTCATAACAAGTGATTATTCCGAATATTATGAGTACAAAATATCTAAATCTAGATCTCAAAGTGAACGCTGTAAAAATGTTAATGTATGTGACAACATTAGTACAGTGCAGGAAAGTTCTGCAAATAAAATTGATAATGCGGGTAATGAGCTTGACAGATTCAATACTGATTTAGTCAAACAAATCGATGACTATGATAAACTTTGTCATTTTGTCAAGAAAGAGACACGTGTTCCTTATGATCACGTTGGGTTTACTCCAGACATGGATTGTTCAAAGAGTAATGAGAATTGGAGAACATTGCATAAACGTTCAAAATCTGTCTAAATTAGTCTGTTACAATGAAAATGGTACTTATCATATTTTATCATATGGGCCTCATTCCGAGAAAACCTGTCTTTGGGGTTTCCAACAAAGTGAGATTCAAACCAGCCGACTAGCTATAGATTCGAACTTTTGCTTGTAGCACGTCTAGATATGATACTTTCCAATAAGAGAATAACAAAGGCGCTGATCAGACTGCGCTAATGCGCAGACTGGTCTGCTCCTTTGTTGCTCGCAAATGCCAGGTGACAGGTTTCCTTGCGTCGAGGCCCAATTATATAAGACAATGGAAGTATCAGGGCCCAGGCTAGATTGTGTGGACATTTGTGCACTCCTGCAAGAACCTTCACTATCAACGCACATACTCGCATGCGCTTGCACGCATATTCAATATATCAGTACCTGATCCGGTACCATCAATTTGATTGTTCAGACCAGATCCTAGACAAATAACTCTAAAGGCCATTATGACAATTTTGATAGGTCTAGACATATTCTAACATACAGAATAAATCATAATGTATGCAACTGCACCATGGTAAATTTGTTTTAAATCATATTTGTGAAAAAAACTGATCGGTAAGCACCCGAAGAACTTATGCAAATCAATTGTTTCTGTATAATATCTAATGTTCAGCCATATAATGTACAAATCAGACATAGACAATTCAATTTGAAATTGCACTGACTGCTAAGCTAAGTTGTTTTTGCAGAAGCAAAGCTTTGCAACTTTTATATTATACATGTTTTTTAAGTGTTTTCATGCTGTTCTCACAAAGTGTGTAAGTAGGTGAGACTGCCACCAAGAATCGACCACGATGCTAGTATAACGGAGCAAGCAAGTTCAGCAGAAAAACACTAGATCTACACCTTTTTTGAAGTGAGTAACTCTTGGGTACAATAAATAAACAATAATGGAATCATCACCTTAGAATGGACTGTAGCCAAGGTCACAGAGAGGCTTAAATATATCTTATTAGCCAACATTTCGCACTCGATCCTCTTGTTGTTGAAACAAAAACAAATGTAAAGTTCGTATGGAGGTTCCTGTTAGTATGTAGGCATCTTCGCAGAGAAACAATCAAATCATCATGGGGAAAAACAAAAAAAGTAAGTTAACCAACTTTCTAAATCGATCATCAAGGTCAAATATTTACTTTGATATTATGTTGTTTTAAAACGTCATAAACAATTATCTCAAATAGAGGCTCTCTAAACTATTCCGTGTATCATCACAGAGTAACATGTCAATCAAATTGAATAACTAATGAAACCAAGCACAAACATTCGGTGTTTAAAACATTAGCTAACTACGATGAGCCCAGCTATGCTCCAATCCACGGGTGAAGTTAAAGTAAGGATCAGAGGAAACTCAAAGTACAAATGAGGATACCATGGCTATGCTGGAACCATGAGTTCATCTCACGGGAAACACGACTCCAATTATGAAACATCGTAACAGTAACTGTAAAAAATGATTTGCTACTTCTCTAACATTCATTTACCTAAGAAAAGAAAATCCTCTGGGGCATTAAATGAAGCTACTTCCCCGAAAGTGTCAGGACGTTCAATTCCACCATTATCTTTAAAATATAGTTCATTCTACTGAATCTCTGACAATTTCGTCATCGAGTTGACGCTTCGATATTTTAAACAGTAGATATCAGCACAGCTTAATACCAGTAAAACTGTTAATATGTTGTGCGCCATGATAATTCTCATCATCTGTTAAAATATCTTTTTGGTATTGGCTTGTGCTCTATGTTAGTTTCTCTTTCAAATGCCTCAAATCTGCTCCAAAATGGTCACATTCCTTTATTTTGCCTATTTTGTTGGCCATTTTTGTTTCCATAGCAACGGTAACCAGACGTTAACGCTTGAGTTATTGTTCTAATAAACTAATAAGAAGAAATTGGTTTAAACCCGTTATTTTTCTAGCCTCATATGGGGGCCAAAACAGCCCCTAAATGCACGTAGCTCTTTGAAACACACACACACACCATTGGAGCTGAATCACTGAATTTTCGCCTTAGAACGAACGGCTGTCGCAGTCATCAGGATTGGGGACCATAAATATTATTTACTGGCCAACTTTTCGCCCTTCTGTTGTTGTTGAAAGTCACATATAGTTATCTTACTCAGACTTTTGACTGTAGGATCAGTGGCACATGCATTAATGCCCAAGTCATATACAACCAATAAGACTTGCGCAAGAGTGCCAACTGAAGTTGCTGCGGTTAACCCATGTAAGTGTTAAGGAATTACCCAATTTTATCAATTGCAAGAATCCATTTTGAATTTAAGGGAAGTTAGGTAGTAATTTACAATTTCATCCAAAATTTTAAAGGTATTTTCTATTAGTAAACAGTGCCGAATCCGATCAGACGACGCATCGGTGGCGTCTGATCTGGTTCTGCACTCTTTGCCGATGCCCTATAAAACAGACGTAAGGCTAACTTATATGGGTTAAAAGTGAAATTAAAAAGAGTACAGAAAAAACACCCCTTACGAATTATTCACCTGATGGCACTGGGGTGTGCTGAATCTTTACTTCCACCTTGATCTTAGAGAATTACCCGTTTAATCCGAATGGGCTTCATAATCATAATCAATTAGACGAGTCTAATTCCTATGTGGGGTTTTGTGTGTGGTACTTTTACTTGTCATTCAAAATTTCTAGAACATTCTGTAAGAAAATAGCGGAGCCCCTGATTCTGTGGTGTTAATTGTGGTCCTCACCATTTGCCTATGTCTCTCGATGTACTAGAGGCAATTTTGAACTAACAAAGAGAAAATAGTTAACTTGCGCACAATCGACTATATAAGTACTTTTTCTTCAAGGATCAATCTCCTACACAAGTATCTCTGATAGTGTCGTGTTCCTGGTGGCAGCACTCCTAAGACCGAAGCAAAAAATTGACTTTCATATGTGCCCTTTTTTCAATAATACCTATCAAGCTGTGAAAAACAATGAAAATTCACTTTATATGTTAGGCATTCGCTTCACATGTGAGGGGCCCCAAGTTCTATCCTCGCTAAAATTCCAAGTTACATGGTCTTTGTTTGATGTCGTTTGAAATAATTATAGTGTTGAGCTTTTTTTTCTTCTTTTTTACTTTATTTTTTGCTGTTTGTTTGTAACCTAAGCCTGGTCTCTTACAGTAAGAAGAACAACATGAAATTCACGAAAAACGAGTAACAATCATACAATCGTCATTCTGTTTTTATTATTATTATTTATTGGTCATCTGAACAGTTTCAGTGGTGCACAAGTTTTATGGCCAGGGGACCAGCTGTCTCTAGTAATCAAAACCTACTTCAAACCGGTTCGATCATCTTTGCAAAGCGGTTCAATGGCCTTTACCAAGCGGTTGAATCTCCTTTGAAAAACATACTGCAAGGCATCAGACAAGATCATCAAATGTGGAGACAGCGGGCAGCTAAAAACGTACCAGTTCTGTCCCTCAAAAATATGAAGGAAACACTCAAATATTATGAAGAAAGTGTAAATTTAGGTCATACAAATATCCATAGGCACTTGAATTGGCCAAAAGTCCTAACCGACCACCTACAATTTATTGGTTTTTCTCAAAAGCTAAAATGGCATGACTACTTTTTGCATCCGGTTCATTTACCCTGTACACTTAAGATATTGACCAAATGTTTAACAACACTTGCAGGATGCCCCTTTGAATATTGGTGCCCTCATTTTCAAAATTCTCATTTTTGCACAATTTATTAGATATGACGTTTTGAAATAACCCACTTTCACCAGCAAAACTCATATCAAACTTTTTAGCGCTAAAGTGAACACTCCTCCGGAATGTGGGTCGTCGCTGTTGGTCAAAATGTCTGCATCCTGGCCCGGTTCCATACTTTCGTAGATAGTGATCATGAAATAATTTCTACGGATATTTTCCTACTTCCGCTGATTCAAGAAGGGTTGTTGTCAGTTACAAGCCATACTATATGAAAAAAGTACTTGTTCACCGCTTGCTCAGGAAAAAAAAAGTGTGGTTAAGTGAACTGGCAGTCTCGACATGGCCATAGCTGTTTGCTGATCCGTAAAACCGCAAATAAACAAACAAACAATTATGCTGCTGTTATTTTCCTTTAGAATGTCTTCGCTTTTCTTACTTTGATGGTTCAGTTCATTCAATATCTTACTTTTATGATAGGTTTTATTTTATGATTAATAGTTTTGTGGGGTTTACGATAAACGGGGTGATTTTAATTTTGAAATAGTAAAATTCCCATTTCTTGATGGAGATGTTTCTCGCTCTCCTTCCTATGGTGTATATATTTCTCAGCTTGTTTTTTTGCAAGAGTATGTTCTAAAGTTGATGACTTCAACAAAAGAAACTTATTTTCAACTGCTAAGTTATCAAACAAGTTTATAGATATCATAAAATTCGAAAAGCATTTTTCAATTCCTACCACAGACACTCAGAGTTAATTAATAAATACAACATTGGGTTAAAACACTTCTGCAACAAGGCATATCAGAACCTATATTTTATGGTGATTTGGTTTATAAATTCAAACGAATTGTTGGAAAACCTAATTTTAGTGATCAATTCAAAAAGATTATCAAACGTTATATAAAGGTTGGAAATAACTTGGATGTCATGCGACAGTCTGCAAACCTGGTTGTAAATCCAATCATGGTTTACAGCTATGGTTTCCTCTATAATTGCACGACAGTGAGTCAGGACCCAGACTCTATGATGGCTCTGACGTAAAGCTTTTATTGGTGGGTTGGTGCCTGATGCTTATCTGTAGCTGGACCCACCGTGGCTTCACTTGAGATTTTCTTTAGCTCTGACAATCTGTGAGTTGTGAGCCCTTTCCTTGTTTTATCATGTAAGTTAAGTTAATTTGACTAGAGTGTTTCTCCATTATGATACATTATTTAGAAAGCTTCCATGCGAGCTGAACATTTCTTGTACTTCAACAACAGCAGAATCTAGGGAGAAGGTTTGGTACCAGTAAAATGCATTTAAGCCCCCAGTGGCTTAGGCTGCTGTCCGTTCTAAGGCGGTGGGTTTGGTGTTGTTGAATTGTTGTTTATTGTTA
Organism: Loripinus fragilis; assembly: GCA_964019695.1. Lineage (NCBI taxonomy): Eukaryota > Metazoa > Mollusca > Bivalvia > Lucinida > Lucinidae > Loripinus > Loripinus fragilis. The sequence continues at coordinate 4,344,527 of OZ026520.1, forward strand.
CTCCCATTGTGGGAGTCTGTAAGTGTTCGATGTTTTGTTGTACGTTACTTTATGTCCATTCTAGTTTTGCAATCATCTTGATGGGGAAGAGAGAGCTGGTTGCTTTGCTTAGTTTGTTTCCTGGTGTCCCGTGATTGTTGTGTGGCTCTTCCTCGTGGTGCCATGGGTTTGTCTGCAGTTTGATATTGTGGTATTTCCTGATCTTACTAACTTACTTTTTTTAATTGAAATGTGATTCAGTGTGATTCATAATTACGAAATGGGATATTCAGTTAACTAAAGCAGAGTCTGGTCGCATGCAGTGTTCCGTGCCAAATAAAGTAAAATAAAACTTCTCTTTTACATCAATGCATTTTAGTTTCAACCTTTAGATATTTTGCTGTCTTTTAGGCTGCATAAAGGAATCTGTTTTAATTTATAATAAAAAAATTCTAGTGAAGGAATTCAGAGCTTACTGATATAAGGCTCTCATTGTTTTGAAAAGCTCAAACTTGTAATTTCATTCAGAGCTATGTGCTAGGGCTCATCTGAGCCATAGATCACGGTGACTTATTGTGATCGTTAGATGCCCCACGTCCATCGTGTGTCGTCAACGTTTGCTTCAAATGACATCTCCTAAACTACTCGCTGGATTTTGACCAAACTTGACAGAATGATCCTTATATAGCTCTCTTCAATAATTTTCAAATGGTTTCAGCTCGTTGCATATCTAAGTAATAAGGTTGCAAAGATCAGGAATCGACACAATCAAGTACCACACCTGACCCAGGATACCAATGGGAAAGCGACAAACTCACAGAAGACACCACAACGAGAGCCAAGAGGTCAGCCCCCTTCCAGCAGGCGACCACAAAGCACACACAAACAGACGCGCACAAAACACAGCCAACACAAGACAGAACAAGAACATAAAAGATCCACAAAAGAAGCACCGCCCCGGAATGGCCAGCAAAACATTCCAGCGGAGGGCCCAAACCGGCTCAAAGGCGCCAACCCCACCCCCAACCCAGATGCGGACCAAGACACATAAACACCTGGTTTGCACGAAAGACCCCTAACCCATCAACGCACCATCCCCCAAAACACACAAACCAAGACACAACAAGGAGACAAAGCAAGGACAAGGACCCAACTGCAAACCAAACCGAGCACCGGAGCAAAAGAAACCCAACAGGCAAACCCCGGAGGGCCCGACAAACAGCCAAAGCACCAGGCCCCCACCACCCCACCAATAGACAAGTCTTTAAGTCGGAACCATCATAGAGTCTGAAGTCCGACCCACCGGCGCGCAACCAAAGAGGAAACCAAAGCCGCCAATCGCGACCGGGCGGACCACCAAGCACGCAGTCTGTTGCAATACACCAACGCCACAGCCAACCCCCCCCCCCACAACGGGAAACCACCCCAACGAACTGCGCCGAAAAACCACCAGAGCCAACAACCCTCCCCAACCCACACACCAAGCCACCACAGAAACCAGGCTCCGAAAGCCCCCGGCGCAAGAGAGACCCAAGTCCAACCTGGAACCCAGAAACCAAACCACAGCACCGTCCACAAAATTTTGAAAATGTTTTGCGAAGTTTATGATACCGATAGCCCCACCTAAGAAGCCTCCGAGTAAACAACCCACCGCGAGTGTTGAAGTCAGTAACATAGCTAGATGCTCTAGCAAAACGAATGAGTTGAGAGATATAGACTCCATAGGATGTAGAACGAGGAACATCACCATCTAAAAATGGGAAACCGACAATTTCAAAATCAAAGTCGTCACGCCTACCACAAACTTTGGTAGAAACAATATCATTAGAAATCGACAAATGCAAGTCAAAAAATGCGGCCCCCGCACCAGAGGCATTGGCCTTATTAAGCCGGAGCCCCGAACGGCACATTTGACCAACCATACCTTCAAAACAAACATTATTAATATTTAAAATATCGCCCAAACATCCGGAAGCAGCGTTAAACGCACCAACAACACCAGCCTGCCCATCATCAGAAAGAGACATCATAAAGTCCCCCTCATAACAAAACAGGAACAAATCTGCAACCAGGGGAGCAAAATTAGTGCCCACAGGAATCCCAACTACTTGTCCACAGAGCCTGGTGCCAAATCGAATAAAAATGTTGTCCAACAAAAAGGTCAGCGCATCACATACATTTTGACACGACCATGCATGACATCCCCCAGGTTTTTCTGAAGTAAAAAATGCATTTCTGTCACTACATGCAAGGTAAGGAGAGCCTTCTCTCTGGAAGGTTCTTTCAATAAGATCAATACGTTTATCTTTAATTAAATTATGAGGTAAAGTAGTGTAAAGAGTAGAAAAATCATAAGTAGACAAACTGGTCGCATTGAAATCTCTAGCTTTAAGTTTATCTAAAATTTCACCTGAATTTTTTATGGACCAAAATAGGTTTTTACCGGATCTCTCATATACTTTTTCACAATATTTGATAACATGTTTTTTAACAGCTGTAAGACACGAGGTTAACAATTTAGAAAGTTCTGTTGTCGTACAAGAACTAGAATTTGCAATAAATCTTGCTTTATAGGGTTTTTTATGGAGTAAGTCACATGGGCTAAAACAGATTTTCAAAATGGGAAAAATAATTATATCCTTGTCTGAAACCACTAGGCTTAGAGCCTTGATATTCAGTACTTAGTATCACCTAGTAGACCTTAAACAAGAAAATACCCCCATCCCAGGATTCACATGTTTTACATAGGCTTATACAGGGAAAACATATAAGTCTTCTTTTCTGAAATCATTAGGCATAGAATTGATTTTGTATGTGGCATCATGTAGTAGACCTTTACCAAGTTTGTTCAATTTAGACACCTGTGGCCAAATATGGCCCCACCCCTGGGGAAACATGTTTTACATAGGCTTATATAAAGAAATCATAAACAATTCTTTTCTAAAACCACAAGGACTAGAGCCTTGATGTATGGTATCTGACAACACCAATGAAACATCTACAACGTCTGTTCAAATTATGGCTATAATTCCAAAAAAGGCCCTGTCCCAAGGGACATGTTTTATTTAGAGAAAACATAAATATAACAATCTTCTTGTTTGAAACCACAAGGCCTAGAGCCTTGATATTTTGTATGTAACATTACTAAGTGGACCGTTCTCATGTGGCATCACCTAGTAGACCTCTACCAGGTTTGTTCAAACAATGGCCTTGAGGGTTACATGTTTTATATAGTTTGTTTTTCATAAAGATATAAACAGATCTTTCAACTAAATGGTGTAGGGCCTTGATGTCAACTAATGGTATTTTACCACCTTTACTCAAATTATGGTTATGTGGCCAAACATGGCCCCACCCATAGGGTCACATGTTTTACATTGACTTGTATGCTACTAAAACTTTGCTAAGCATAACTATAAAGGTTTTCACAGGGCTCTATGCACTAAGCCTACCCTTTTGACACTCGATAACTTGCTGAGATTTTCTTCAAATTCAACGAGTTTTTTAAGTGTTAATTGTAAATGCTTTGGGCTACAGTATTTTATGCAAATCACTCACCTGACATTCACAGTGATGCCCGTTGATAGGAAAATGCAAAATGTAACATTTTTTGAAATTTAACCATAAAATTCAAGTAAATTTCTTCCTTATTTTAAAAGATCAAAAAACATGAAATGTGTTTGAGGAACACATTTTCAACTTTTCAAAATTCGTTTGAACCCCATTTGTTACTGATATTGTAAGTTCTTGACACAATAATCACCAATAGATAATTATGCATTTTTCTGTAAAAAAAGTATTTTGCATTTTCCTTCCAACGAGCATCTATGGCACCGTCTATACTCTAGTGAGTTATTTACATAAAAAGCTGTAGCCCCCTGTATTTTCAATTACCACTGTAAATTGTGTTGAATTTGAAGAAAAAAGTCGAAAGTTATCGAGTGCCAAATGGGAAGGCTCAGTGCATTGAACCCTATGGAAATCCTTATAGTGATGCATAGCAATGTTTGGGTAGTATCTATTATGAAGAAATAAGAATATCCTTCTCTGTAATCACTAGGCAATAGAGACATAATTATTATCATATTTTTACCAGAAACTTTTGTCAACATAATGATAATGGAAACTTTTCCATGTAAAGTCCATGTAAAGTCTTAATTAAACTGCTGATCAATCTTAATTCATAGCTGGATTTGGGGAATGATAATGTTTTCCACTGACCTTATAAATAGTCATTCTCCGGTGAGCGATCAAGGGTCCAAGGGACCTCTTGTAGACATATCCTGTCAGATATGTTGATACATTAGTTCTGCTACATTTTTAAATCGTACTTTGTTCAAATTATGTCCTTGGGACCAAAGATGACCACGTCCCGGGGTTTACATGTTTTACATACTGGCTTAATATCAAGAAGATTTTTTATGTTGTTCCTGTATAAGTTATACAGGAACAACATAAAAAAATCTCTTGATATTTTGTATGTGGCATCACCTAGTAGACCTCTACCAAGTTTGTTCAAATCATACCCCTGTGCACGTAGGTAAATATGGGCCTGCCTGGCGGAAACTTGTTTTACATAGGCTTATTTAGAGAAAACATAACGGAAATATTTTCTGAAAACATAAGGCCTAGAGCCTTGATATATAAGGCCAAAAAATGTCCTGTCCCACGGGATCACATGTTGTATACAGTTTTATATAGAGAAATATAAAATAATCTTCTTATCTAAACTACAAGGCCTAGAGCTTTGCTATTTTGCATATGACACTACCAAATGAACCTCTATTAGGTTTATTTAAATAATGGCCTCTACTTGGGAGTTACATGTTTTATATATATTTATTTCGTGAAAGCATGAATAAATCTTGTTTAACCACATGGTATAGGGTTACATGTTTTACATTGGCTTATATTGTGAAGACATAAAAATCTTCTTCTCTGTAACTGCTAGGTAGTCATTTTCATGGCTGTTCTACATTCTGTTATTTTTGTCTACATATTTGAAACATGCCCATGTAAATTAATATTTAAACTGCTGATAATCAAAATCCAAAGCCATTTTCCACTGGGAGAAATGGCCCAAGGGACCTGTTGTTCACATATCCTGTCAGATATGTCCATGCATTAGTTCTCGGGCTTAGATCTGCTACATTCTAAAGTTAAAAATTCTGAGTCTCATTAATGACAGTTTACAAATACTCCGTGAGTGCTTCTTTTGAGTTGATCTCTTAGTAAAATTCTGAAATTTTCAAATATATTCACATTAAGAAGGCATCAACATTCAAGGAGGAAAGTACATGTATGTAATCCAGCACATAAAAAAATCAGCAGTAAAACTTATTATAAAATACTGAACTAAAATGTAGCAGAGCGAGGTTTCGATCCTCGGACCTCTCCAGGGTTATTCGGCCCTGCAGCACGCTTCCACTGCGCCACTCTGCTAACTGATTTACCATTCATCTCTAATTATTATTTATTTGGAATATAATTTTATTTGATGCTATCTCGAGGTTTATGGTCTTAGCCAAATTTCCGGATCAAAAGAGCCTGGTTTTAGGCCATGCATATAGTATTCGACTGGAAGGTCTATTGCTCTACAAACAAAAAGCTTTGAGACGTGACTACTAACAATATTGAAATGATCATACATGCAGAAATAGGGGTGTCAGGTGTTTACTTATATTTTACAATACTTTTTGACATATAAAGATATTGCAGCCCGACTGGCTCAGTCGGTTAGACCAAAGCCAAGTAGTTATTCTTCCCAATGAATCACATGGTCACGCGTTCGAGTCCCATCAATGACATGTACTTTTTTCTTTTCGTTTTCACGAAATAATCTTGAAGTATTATACAGTGTGTCATTACTTGACTGTGGAATTATACAATGACTGTCGTATGGTAGTATAGCAAGGATGCTAGAAAACTAATTAAAATGTTCATAAGTTCTCAGTGGAGACATCTGGTCTGGTCTCAAGATGTCATTTTTATACATGCATTGTTTTGAAATGAATATATTTTAAATGAATGATTGGAATAAAAATGTAGAAAATAAACAAAATATATATATAAAAGCTGTATACTGTTTTTAAACTCATCAGTTTTATAACAAAAGATACCAGCAACATACTGGTAGAGAGAAAAAATATAAGCATAGTTTCATCTGGGTCTTCACTGTGTGCCAAAGTACCTGTTTGCATGTATCCGGAATGGAAAGTGATAATTTTTTCTCATAAACCACAAGACCAATTTCAATGAAGTGTCCGTTTGGAGAGACAGCCTAAAGTTAATTATTTGGTCCCGGTCAAATGACCAAAATGATTGCCACGCACAGGTAAAGTAAGAAAGAGTGCAAAGATCAGGAATCGATACGATCAAGTACCACACCTGACCCAGGATACCAATGGGAAAGTAACAAACTCACAATTAGACATCACAAACGAGAGTCAAGAGGTCAGCCCTTTACCAGCAGGTGACCACAAGGCAACAATAAACAGACGCGCACAAATGCATAACAAACACAAGACAGAAATAACATGAATGCTCCACAAAAGAAGTACCGCCTTGGAACGGTCAGTAAAAATATTTTACTTGAGGGCTTAAACCTGTTTCACGGCGCCAACCTCACCCTTAGTTAAGATGTGGATCAAGATACATAGATATTTGGTTTGCATGAAAGACCCCTAACGTATCAATGCATTATCTCATAGAACATATATATCAATATATACCCCGGTGGGCCCGACAAACAGCCAAAGCATCAGGCCCCTACCATGTAGCCTACCAAGACCGTTCATCGCAGCAATTATTATATTGGATTGATTTATTAATTCGGAAACTCAAACGAGTCCATTTTAAAACATGTTGAAGTATCTAAACGAGCGTACAAAAGCGGGTAACTATTAACCCGCCAGCGAAATGCCACTAGAATGGTGTTTCGCTGGTTGGCCGATAGTGGCACGATACTGCATTCCGGTTGCGTTGAAATAGTATTAACCAAATGAGATTACTCCCCAATGAGTCTTGTTTGGGTCAACATTGTTTGCACAGACCTGCGTGTCCAAATATATAGCGTAACTCCGCTAATCGTTTAATTTTTTACTTCACTTTTCGCTTTCTGTAAAAGCGGCGCCTCATGAATGCGTAATTAGGACTGGTCTACTTTAGGCATAGGTAAAAGCTGAAAAGGAGGCGTGGTTTTATTCCATCTTGTGCCACAACCTCATTCATTATAGAGTCCTTAAAACGCTAACAAAATAACTGAATCTGAAAATGTCTTTAACATAAGCAGGGAGGCACACATTGTGGACCCAGATCAGACTGCTCCTACAAGAGCAGTCTGATCTGGGTTCACACTGTTTATCTATGAGGCTTTAAATAGTTTAGTGGACAATACAAACATACATTTTGTGATTATGTGCTATAAGGGTAATTAAATGTGAGTTCAGTGTGTATACGGTTTATAGGATTATCATGAAATGCACGCACATTTACGTGGCCCAAAAAGCTGATTTACTCTTTACCAAATTATAAATAAAACCTGATTCCCCTTCCTTAGCAGATGAAATAGCCGAACCACACCCAGATATGAATATTAAAGTTGCCGCCTTTACATTAAGCGAAAAGTCAAGTAATACATTGTTCAAACAATCTGTAGATGGAGTGTGAGAGTGGCCATTGTTTTATCCATACTAGACATTTTTAGCTTTGTTTATTTATCGGTTCAGCTATTTGTCTTATATAATGGTCGTATTTGAGAAAAGAATTGAATTGTATAACTGTGCAATGTTGCGTTCGACAATAATAAAATGCATTGATTTACGATCAATCCATTAACTAGCTTTTAAAGTGTCACTTTAAGTTCTGCACAACTGACAACCGTGGGTCGTGGCTTCCTCGAAATAAAGGAGGCGTTCCAAAATGTATGTGTGTATTTACAAGAACTGTTTTGTATAAATTTTGGGAAATCCAATCTAAGTTAGTGGTGTATTTTTTTTAAAAAAAACTTCGAGGTCTTGAATGAACTACATAAGTTTAGGGGTCAGCACTCAAAAGTTCAAAATTTAAATACTTTAGTAGAACTGTGAAAATCGAATTATTGGTCATTCTCTTTGTGAGTGTTCCCTGTATACTTCATTTGACGTTTATCTGATTAACACAATAGATTTAGATTGTTAGCAGCATTGCCGAATTTACAAGTACATTTCTTAACAATATTCATGAGCATTAACATTTGAGTTTATATATATTTAGAGTGCAAATGTTTCTAAAATATTTTAGAGTGCAGATGTTTCTAAAATATTTTAGAGTGCAGATGTTTCTACTAACTAATGTAAAAAAGTATTTTGGATGTATTTGACACAATATATAACACATTATATACTGACGTCAACTAAAAACGCCTCACTCGTTATCACTGATTTCTTAGTGATAAAATACACAAAATGAACAGCCACGTACTACGTCTTTATGTAGAGGTTGGGCGAAGTTGGAAAATGACTTTAATTTGATATGCAGGTGACGCGTTATTCCGATGACGTCATACAGGCTCAACGTACACATGACGGCATTATGTATCAATAGCTTAAGATTTAAATCTGCATTTGCACCTCAATGAAAAAATTTTGGTACATTTTTTCAAACAGCTTGCGAGTAATAACTTAATGAGCTTATTACATCATTTTAAATACCAAATGTAAGGTCCAGTTACGAAACTTGCAAACATTCTCGTTTTGCTTTAAGTAGTAAAAAATGATAAGGGGGAATATTAGGTATTATTATATAACTAAGTTAAAAGACTGATTTTCATTGGCTTAGAGCGCTCACGTGGCCAGTCAATATATTGTCATATTCACTGGCTGGCGCGCGCTTGCTGGTGAATATTAGTTACTAAAATTAGATTGCTTGTGTTTTTTCCGTTCCGGTTCTGCTTTTCTAAAGCGCCCGTAGTTGCCAAGAACGCGACAAACCACGCACTGGAGCTGATCTATTTCGATTTCATTGCACAATAAACGACGAAAACAAATTTGAACTCGTCAGCTTCTTCCAACTTTCCGCCTGTGCACTGAAGAACTCCCGCCAATACTTAGACCACGTCGCATACGTTTACATGTATTTATAACGTCTTTCAAGCGTAAAAACGACGCTACACCGTCTAACGCCATGAATGACGTCATTTACCAGTAACAAATGACGTCAGCTATCACACATTTTCCCTGCGCTTTCAACGCTGTGAATTATTGTTTGATATATCGCACTGTTTTAACATTGGCTCTACAGGCGAGGCGTGTTAGAATTCTTGTTAGTAAATGCTGAATGATGACACTCATGCACAACATATATAAAATAGTAAAAGGGTGGTCGTATCTAGGTTTGCACTGTTTCTGCTAAATACTTGACTGTCCCAAATCTTGTATATAAGTTCAGTAATTTTTCCAGGTGCAATGATACCTGTACATCTTTCTCTAAATGTTATATAATAAAACAGTTATTGACTAATGAGGCATTGGATATGATGTGATATCGACCAGAGAATACCAATATTGACCTCGGCTCCGCCTCGGTCAATATTGATATTATCTGGTCGATATCACATCATATCCAATGCCTCATTAGTCAATAATTGTATAATGTACACAGAATATGCCAACATAAAATTACGTTATTTAAGATGAGCTGTAACGCCCAAATGGTCAGTCGTTGGTCTACGTTAACTTCATCCAAAACGGCCGTCTGAAGCACGTGCCAGACTGCGTTTCCTCAGCAATCGTCGCTGGTTTAAGCCTAAAGACTTTTGCAAATGATTTGTAACAATATTTTCAGCCACTTTGCAAAGTTATGACGTTTAAGTTTTACTGAAATGCATGTCGAAAAGGTGGTTGGGGTAAGTTGTTTTGTTCAGCAGGCGCATACCAACATTGTCTGAACATTATAAACGCATTTTTGGTAAAATAGAGACTGTTTTACAATGGTAAAACACGGATTATGTCTAGAAACAAGGCAAATGTGGCTAAAATCTTGTGCCGCTCGAAACTGGTGACCCCTGTCTCAAACCGAGGTCGCTTTCGCTTGACTGATAAGATGTTATAATACACTAAAATTCACAACTATAGTCTGATCAGTCTAAAAGATATTCACGTTTACTTTTAGATGAGGGTTTTTTTTTCTTGACGTCAGTATAAATCAAACAGACCAAACACTGTTACAAGCTTGGAAAGACACGGTTGACTCATTATATCAATGAGTACAAGAAACAAGGAACTTTCTCAATTAAACTGCTAATTAAAAACAGAATATCTGATTGTCGTTTCTTTTAGTGCTTATATTTCTCTTAGTTCTTCAAGCAGGTACCATGGATCCCATCCCCTGGCAGATAAGTGGCTATCTTGTAAGTGGGCGGAGCTTAGCTACTGTCAGATTAGATAAGAGCACTGGCCTGATCCAGCTGATAAGCAGAATAATCACTAGCCTGATAAGAACTGTCAATTATTTCACAGGTATTTTCCAACAGCCAATCAAATTAGAGAATATAACATTTGTCAAGAGAAACCGTTTTCCTATTTATGTCTAGCAAGTTTGTGGGGACAATGGCCAACGGCGTGGATCATTTGTTATTTGTTGGGTTATACGGTAAACGATTCTCGAACCCGCGTTTTTGCCAATTTTGGCTTGTTTCTAAATTTTGGTGGGGTAGGGGGTAGGACCTCGCTAATCTACTGCTGAAATGAAAAAAAAAATATTAGTTGCATATATGGTATATATTATGTTCATGTAATACAATCCTATCTGACCTTTGTAGTTCAGTTATTTTGATTAATTTTTAATTTAAGTTCTTATTTCGTGTTTTTGTTTCAGTAATTCTCAATGATTTAACCCATTGGTATGCCCGGGTAGTCGGTGGACGGCAAAAAAAAAAGAGCTTTTTGAAATTTAGGTTAGTGTTGCTTTCTCATAAGGCGTTCGACATGTGGTTTCTATTGGTCAGGGACGTTCTAGGTGCCCAGGGAATGATTTTCAAGTTGTTGTTTTTTTATTAAAGACTTGCGGTCTCTGTCAGACAATAATCAAACTGATATTATTGAAGCTTTTAACTCACCCTCCAGATATTTAGATGACTTTCTTAATATTGATAATCCTTATTTTGAACAAATGGTAGGTCTGATATATCCCACTGAACTTCAGTGAAATATGGCAAATTCTTCTGATACTGAAGCTCCGTTTTTTGACTTGAACTTGTCAATAAAAAATGGCATAGTTTCTTCTAGAATTTATTTTAATTTTGAAATAGTAAATTTCCCATTTCTTGATGGAGATGTTCCTCGCTCTCCTTCCTATGGTGTATATATTTCTCAGCTTATCCGTTTTGCTAGAGTGTGTTCTAATGTTGATGACTTCAACAACAGAAACTTATTTTTGACTGCTAAGTTATTAAAACAAGGTTATAGATATAATAAAATTCGAAAAGCGTTTTCTAAATTCTACCAAAGGCACTCAGAGTTAATTGTTAAATACAACATTGGGTTAAAAACTCTTCTGCAACAAGGCATATCAGAACCTATATTTTATGGTGATTTAGTTTATAAATTCATACGAATTGTTGGAAAACCTAATTTTAGTGATCAATTCAAAAAGATAGTAAAACGGAATATAAGGGTTGGATATAACTTGGATACCATGCGACAGTCTGCATGCCTAGTTTTAAACCCAATCACGGTTTAAAGCTATGGTTTCCTCTTTAATTGCACGACGGTGGGTCAGGCCTCAGACTCTATGACAGCTCTGACGTAAAGCTTTAATCAGTGTGTTGGTGCCTGATGCTTATCTGTAGCTGGACCTACCGAGGCTCAACTTGAGGTTTTCTTTAGCTCTGACTATCTGTGAGTCATGAGCCCTTTTCTTTGTTTCATCATGGTGTGTTAATTTGATTAGAATGTTTCTCCATGATGATACATTGCATTAGTTAGATGGCCCATGCGAGCTGAACATTTCTTGTACTTCTACAACAGCAGAATCTAGGGCGAAGATTTTGGTACCAGTAAAATGCATTTTAGCCCCCCCCCCCCCCCGGTGGCTTAGGCTGCTGTCCGTTCTAAGGCGGTGGTTCTGTTGTTGTTATTTTTTTGTTTATTGATACTCTCATTGTGGGAGTCTGTAATTGTTCTATGTTTTGTTGTACGTTGCGTTGTGTCCGTTCTAGTATTGCAATCATCTTGATGGGGAAAAGAGAGCTGGTTGCTTTGCTGAATTTGTCTTCCTGGTGTCTCGTGGTGGTTGAGCGGCTCTTCCTCGCGGCGCCACACGGTTGTCTGCGGTTCATGATTAAGTCCTTTTCTTCAATGTTTGTTCAGTCAAACTTAATACAGCGCCTAGATTACTTTTTGGAAGCATCTAGGCCACTACTTTGGTTCATTTAAGTTGTCCTCTTTGAGGTTGTCCAATTATGTGACGGTTAGAAATAAGGTCAATCCATTTTTGATGTTTTTTTCACAAAATCTACTCTCGTTGCTTATTGTGTTTTAAGATGGAGAAGTTGTAGGCATTTTCTGTCATATTTTATCCTGTATTTTGCACCCTATCACAGCAAAAATGAATCAGTGTTTTGGAATTTTCTCCTTTCGGATGACTAGATAAAACAAATATAAATGTCTAGTTGACTACACTGACCCAAAATGAAAACTTTACACTCTATTTATCTGAATAACTGTTTTGTTAGTATACATGTCGTTGTAAGATTTACGCATGCTTATCGAGACTTCGTCGCAGATAACGATTATGCAATTTTTATTCAAATCCCAGTTCTATTCAAGCGTCAACGCCTGAAAAACGTGATCCTTACCTTGCACGTGGTGAAGAACAGGCGTTTCATTAACAGCTTTAAAACCGACAAGATAACATTTGCAGCTGAGTACTGGTAATAAAAAACAATTTATTGTTACAAAACGCTTCCATTTAGTGACGGTACGTCTTTCAAAACATCAAGGAAACCAAGTTTTTTGGCGTGCTCAAGGCGGGGTCTACGGTAGATGATATCGTGCATCATTTTGGCTGCTCTAGACAGACTATTCATTATCTTATGAACCGGTACAGCAGAACTGGGTATGTCAGAGTTCGTGCAAGACCTGGTCACGCACTTGGGACGACGTTACGTTCCTATCGCGTTAACACGTTAACTCACCCACGTAATCGTTTCAAACGGCAACAAGTTTTGCTCGTCTTTACGGGGTTCATGCACATAAGATAATTAGCCATTTCGTGCAAAATTACGGACCTTGAATTTTCCAGCATGACAATACAAGGCCTCACACAACACGTAAATAGCCACACAATTCCAAGCTAAAAATAACGTCAACCTCTTGTCTTGGCCTGCTTCATCCACGGTCATGGGCCCCATAGAACACGTATAGGATGAATTGGGTCCAATGGTCAGGTCCAATCATCAATGCACTAAATGACTCCAATATGCACCTCTGTTGGCATTACATACGTATCCCTAACGTGCTAAAACAACGTTACGTAAATTCAATGAGTTGACGTATTCTGCTAAGCATTCGTAAAAATGTAGGTCACACTGGTTACTGATGATCTTTTTAACATCGCTTAAAGCACGCAGCCAGTAATTTCTTGCTTCCAAAATCTGTGTGACTGGAATAAATGTTTTTAGAAATTTTCATTTTGACCCCTTTGAACTTACTTATTCATAAAAATTATGCAATTTTTGATTTTCATCCAATATTTTTTTCAGAGACATCGATAAGACATTGAAAATTCGACGACCGAAAATATTAACCCCAAAACTTAATTTATCATCAAAATATATACTTTTCAATACTATGTAAAGTTTTCATTTTGGGTCAGTGTACTAACAAATCAAGCATACCTGGATCGAAACTTGGAAGGAACCTTCTTTTTATAATTGTCAAATTGCTTTCTTTTTTAAGTCAATATTGTTCTTATATTTTACGTCATCTTGTGATGAGCTTTACATCTTTCATATGGATTTAGCCGCTTTTGTATTAAATATTCCCTAAGTTTCCCACTCTATCCTTGTCAGCTGATAACATTTGCAAATAGTTTGGGCCCAGTTCAGTACCAAAAGAACTTCGGTTCTGATCTGGATACAGACGATTTGACACTCTGATAGTGTTCCTGTAAGAATGTTCGAAAAAGTTAAATATCAGCAGATAAAAACTTAAGTCTCAAAAAGCATTCAGCGTGCAAAGAGTTAATCACATGTAGGCTTATTTAAATTATTCACCATCCTGTATTTGTTACATAAATGTATGCCAAATTCAAATAAATATATCCAATTGTGCACAAAATCAAGAACTATAGTACTGCCGCAATAATAAGAAACGCGAAAATCTGAAATATTATTTTATTAATTGCATTTTTCCGAACTTAAAGCTCCAACCTGGATTTAGAATATCCTCCAGTGTCAGAGGAAAATTGTTTGAAGAATCTACTACCATTGCCCTTACCCCTAATCTCTTGGGAATTTCGACATATTAAGGCTTTCTGAAAAGCGGGGGGGGGGGGGGGACTTAAACGGCGTAACAGCCATGTGACGGCCTATATATCTGTACTTAAATTTCTACAGGTAAGTGTCAAAAGCATCACCCATTTTAAAATCGTGATTGCTTTGTACATGCCAGTTTTATTTTTAAGCACTGTCATTCAGTTGATAGTATCGATTCAATCAACGTAGACACATATCCAACTTATCCAATACGATCAGTTTGATCCGGGTAAACACTGTTTGCTATGTTTGTAAGGACGTTTTCTTCTAAGACAGCGTGATGTGGCTATTATGGACAGTTTCATAAAAACAACTTTTACAGTGGTAAACGGCCTAAACAATATCAACTACCTATGTAGTACTCGTATTATAGTCAACCATACATTTTCTGTAATTAGTTCATTTGAGCTGTTTACATACATTCTTTCAATGGTAACACTCAGGTCAGGGATAATCCTGGACCAAAACGATGATGGGCCCTTAAAATGGGCCAATGGCCCATATCCTATTCAAAAACATGCAGATTACATAATTTTAATGGGCCTTTTGAAATTTCTATGGGCCCTTTGCAAAATTTGATGGGCCCAAGAATCCTTAATGTCTATCTATATTAGAGCATAATTGAAATGAGCTTTTGATAGGTTTTATATGAGGCCCAGCTAAAAATACGTCCATTTAGCAGAAATAATAGTTTTCTAACAAAATGGATAAGGCTTATCCCAGGATTATCCCTGTCAAGTGTCAAATAAGTGGAATAAAATGCCCAAATTCTACCATCAGAATTATAAGAGCAAAAATTAGCCGTAATACCAGCTAATTTCCATGTCAAAATACTCCCTGAAATGATTCACGATTATTGAATGCTCAATGCGATTTATTGTAGTACCGGACTCACCGGCATATGTCCAAAAGTGTTTTATCTGTTAATATATTATAATATAGACTTATACTTATAATCTAAGACAAAAAAAACAATACCTCACCGTTCTTTTTAAAAAGTTATTTGATGTCAAAAACTGCAAAATCGCAGGTTTTTGAAATAAACAAACACAGATTTTGTTAACAAATTAGCAAGAAACGCAATACAGTTTTTTTTCAGAACAAATACTACTCACACAAGAGATATAAATAAAAACAAAAAATGGTGAAATAACATGTATTTACACAATTTATTAAGCAAAATCCTAATTAAGTCAAACGAATAAATGCCAAAAAAACATTGATATTCAAAATAAACATACCAGAGAATGTAACTGGAACAACAAAAAAACATATTTTTACAAAGATATTTTCATGGCGAATCTAATGATTGAATAAAAAATATGTGTCACCGTGCTCGTTTTTTTGTTTTGGTGACTTTTCTGAAAAATCCTGAAAAAACTAAAGACTATAATAAGTGTTGTCTCCCCTTTCAGCCAATTTTTTTGTTTGTCTACGCCCTATTGTATATCACTGGGCGGAGACATAGCTATTATTGATTAAGCACTGACAAATGGGCGTAGAAAATGACAAAAAAGATTTTGACCTAGCATATGTTACCCAGCACATTACATTATGATTCTCATTAAAGCATGGCTATAGCATGTCTTGAGACTTTGATGCTTTCTTACACGTAGGATTTATGTAGATAAAAGCTAAAAATTATAGCTTTATTCCTGATGCATAGATCTAAATTTTATTTAAAGAATAAACTTACAAATATGCAATAAGAGGATAAAACATTCTTTTCCTTGTATTAATGTTTGGCAAGCCTGAATGTGATGTGTTGCAACCAGAACCACACAGCGGTGAGGCCTGCAACACATTATCGCACAAGGGCTTGACAAACGTTAATATACAGAAAGGAATGTTATATTGTCATTGAAATATATTATAGGACTTTTTGGGTACTGTAAAGGTGGCAACTTTAATTTTCATATCTGGGCGTGGTTCGGTTATTTCAACTGCTCAAGAATGGAAATCAGATTCTATCCATTGGTTAAGCGTTTAAACGTTACTTGAGCCGCGCAGGTCTGCGTGCATTTCATGAAAGTCCTGTCCGTTAATGCACTGAACCCACATTTATTAACCCTTAACACAATCGTATGTTTTTTATCACTATTGAAATATTATGAAGCCTCTTAAACAAACAGTGTAGATCTAGAGCAGACTGCTCGTCCGGTCCCATACTTTCGCGGAGATTGATCATGAAATGATTTCTACGATCATTCTCCTCCCTTCCGCTGATTCATTCAAGAAGGGTTGTTGTCAGTTACAAGCGAAAGTATGTGCACGAATTACTGGTTAACCGCTTGTTCAAGCCTGCCCAGGAAAAAGTGTGGTTAGGTGAACTGACCGTCCCGCAATGACCATAGCTGTTGACTTGGGACGTAAAGCAACAAAACAAACAAACAAACAAAACCTAGAGCAGTCTGATCTGGGTCCACACTGTTTGCCTCTATACTAATGTTAAACAATAAACAAACACTTTCGAATGTAGTTATAACGCCTCTTTTTCAGATTTTACCTATGTCTAAAGTAGACTAATAAGGCAGTCATGAGGTGCCGCCTTTACAGTATCCAAAAAGTTCTAGAATACTTTCCTTTCAAGCAAAAGCATTTCCAAAAAAAATGTCCACTGTAACATCGTGAAGCATACAACAAAACCACACCTTATAGGCGCAATCGAAAACATCAATACTATCGACGACTATAGACCAAAAATAGTTAGAATCATAGGTTTTTTTTTATTACCATCACTCATCGAACAGGCGACACTTTGCAATCAAAATACTGTTTCTAGCGAGTTTTGATCCGCGTTCGTCAATGGTTAACAGTGTTTTCGATTGCTCACTATCCGGTGTGGAAACAAACTTTTTTTCAACAGAAACATGACTGAAAAATGTAGATAACTCCTAGCTCTTGTTTCAGATGGTTTTGGTTACGTATTCATTGTATCAATACACATACCGGATAGGTGGCAATCGAAAACGTTGATGCTATCGACAAACGTAGATCAAATACCGTCAGAAACAGACTTTTTGGATTGCAGTTTGTTTGCCTGACTGGCGACAAATGGAAAATTCTAGCGATTTGCGATCCACGTTCATCGATTGTTCAGAGCCTTCTCGATTGTCGCCTATCCGATGTAATAAAGTAGCGTATCATATGATAATTGAATATTTTGGTCATTTCTCAATAAAGCATAAGCGACGGTAATGAGCAGGTTGAAATGGCAATTAAGCCCTCTGCAGTCATGTTTTATCGGAAATAAAGCCCGCGATCAGTGATTGGTCAACGATCAACCAAAATATGACACATTATTAAATAAAATGTACAATTGTCAGCGATTGAAACACCTCAAGTTTGTATAGTAAACACTTATTATAAGGTATATAACAATAAAAGGATGATACATTCTTCTGTCTATTAACGTTTGCCAAGCCCAAATGAGATAATGTATAGTAGCCTTAACCATGAAGCTGTGATGGCTGCACCAAGTGCGGATCCAGAGGGGGGGGGGCAGGGGGTCCGGACCCCCTCTGGAAAATCACAAATTAAATGGGTTTCTATAGGGAATAAGCAATTGGACACCTCCTGGAAAAAGTTGGACCCCCTGGAAAAAATTGGACCCCATCTGGAGCCTTGAAAAACGATAGATTTCTTTGAAATTGACCATTTGACTTCTGTAAAATAAGCTGAGGACTAAAAAAAGTCATTGTCAGAGCTTTTTGTCAGACTGACCTGGACCCTCCCCCCCCCCCTGATGAAAATTCCTGGATCCGCGCATCTGTACCATGCTTGCCAACCGTTAATATACAGAAAAGAATGTTATATTGTCATATATCCTCCTTTCAGGCACATGCAGTTCCAATTAATTTTATTAAAATGTATGCAGAAATGTCCATTTTATCATCATGAAACATGCAACTAAACAAAATAATTTTTTCAACAGAAACATTAAATAACTCCTAGCCCTTATATCAGATTGTTTTGGCTACGTCTTCAGTATATCAAAAACACACTAGATAGGCGGCAATCGAAAACGTTAATGCTATCGACGAACGTAGGTAAATATTGTAAGTAACAGAATTTTGGATTGTTGTTTGTAGTCCGATAGGCAACAAATGGCAATCACAAACACTGTTTCTAGCAATTTGTTATCAGCATTCATCGATTGTTTAGACTGTTTTTATTGCTGCCTATCCGGTGTGATAAGGTAGTTGAAATAGTTACGTCATTTCTCCATAAAACATTAGTGACCATGTACCTCCATGGGACCTAAAACATGAGAATGTCACATACAAGGCATGTGCACGTCTACAACCCCCCCTTTTTGGGGTGGGGTGGGTCTTAGGTTAGTGGCAGCATGCAGAAATAGCAACCGAGACATGTATATAGTATGTATATTTATACGGTCCACAACTTTTAACCATTAAAATACTGAATGACTTCATACTCTGGGTGATGTTTTTAAAAGCTAATACTTGCATTCCTTCTTTTTGTGAAAGCAAAATACTTACATAATTACGTTTCAAGCATCAAAGAGTTGTCAGGGGAGAATAATATCTACCGTCTTAGAAAATAAGTATTCTCTTTTAAAAACAAGATTCAGGAACGATAACTCTTACACTCTTACTTTTAAGTAAAAGTAAGGTTATCTTTTGACATGGGTCCCGCACTACCTTAAATTGAAAACGTACATCTAAAGTAATTTATTCGCGATTCTAATTTATGCAGCGGTACTTTATATGTACGATACACTTTATGCTAAACTGAACAATAGTGAAAATGCTACACTACAATATTTTATATTTTGTAAGAAAGCATTGGACGAAAAGTATTTACTAAAGCTTAATAATGTTTTCAAGACATCCAGCAAGCGATTCGTCGAAGTTCCACCATTTTGCCTCGTTTGATGTCTGAGTTCATTCCTCTTTTGAGTTTAATTCTTTATTCACTTAATTTTGCAATTGCGCATGCGCAATGGTTATTAGGCTTTGCAGAAGTCGTCATACTTGTGTTGCATTAATACGCAAGAAAACTGTATTACCACTTGAAAAAAGCTCAGAAATCAATTTCGAATTTATCAAATGTGTAAAAAATGCAAAATGTCTCCCATTGACAAAAACAAATGGAGAATATTAAATATTTGGTAATCTTTAATTTATCACGATTTTCGATAATTTTCTTCCTTTTGCCAAATCAGGTAGACCTATCTGGACATTGTTCCTACCATTTCTCGACCAGTAATGTGCTCAGACTAAGATGCAACAACACATTGATTTTCCTATGAAGATTTCAGTATTAAAATTTCAAGCTTGCCATGACGAAAACCCCGCTTTCTTAGGTTGCTTTTCTAAACGATCAACGCATATTTTGGTCGTCACATGTCTAAAATAGTAAGTGAGTATGATCAGGAAATACCACAATCATGAACCGCAGACAACCGTGTGGCGCCGCGAGGAAGAGCCGCTCAACCACCACGAGACACCAGGAAGACTAATTAAGCAAAGCAACCAGCTCTCTCTTCCCCATCAAGATGATTGCAATACTAGAACGGACACAAAGCAACGTACGACAAAACATAGAACAATTACAGACTCCCACAATGGGAGTAGCAACAAAAAGTCAACAACAACAGAACCACTGCCTTAGAACGGACAGCAGCCTAAGCCACCTGGGGGCTTAAATGCATTTTACTGGTACCAAATCATAGCCCTAGATCCTGCTGTTGTTGAAGTCTACAATTTCGTGCAGTCGGATCTGGTTGGCAGTGGATTTCTGAAGGCATAAACTGTGTGAGATTTCTGTTCATTTGTAGCCTGAAAAATTGGACCCCTGTCACATTTAAATGACATTTTTCTGTCTTTTTTTTGTTATGATTTCGTGCGCGTCCGTTTATTGATGCCTTGTGGTCCCCTGCTTGGAAAAGGCCGACCTCTTGGCTCTCGTTTGTGATTTCTAATTGTGAAGGTGTCACTTTACAATTGGTATCCTGGGTCAGGTGTGGACTTGATTGTATCGATTCCTGATCTTTGCCCTCTTTCTTAGTTTCATGTGTTTCCTCTGGGCAACATCCATAAACCCTTTACTTTATGCATAACCCAGTCTTTGAACAGCCTGATATACTTTCATTTGCTTTACTGGATTGCATTATTTTGCATATAAATGGTAAACAATTCAGGTGTGCCGTTTTTACTTTTGTTCAGTATATAACCAACACGGGATCACTGACCTGAACGACATCGAATTATTTAGTCAACCGTTGCATATTATTAATAAACTGGGTCAGTTTATGTCCATTCTATCAACAGTAATACTACCCCGTTGAAAAGCACCAAAAATATGCCAAAATTCCATCTAATTACAGAAAAACTCAGCAAAAACACCAAATTGAAAATTTTGTCAAAAAATACTGCAGCTTTTTCTATTCGCATATCGAAAAGTTCTAGAGAAAATAACGTGAAAAGATGCACTTAAAGTCGATTTTTCGCGTTTCTTATTAATGCGGCAGTACTTTAGCAAAACGAAAAAGAAAATGAAAAAAAACGTTAATGCTACTGGACTCGAACCCACATCGTTTGAGTGCTAATAATACTCGACTATCCACTCGGCTATCGGGGTTTCATTCAGATCAGTAATTGTACAACAATCTAAAGCGCACTTTTTACGAAGATTCACGAAGGCTGAGGGCAGACTTGATTTAGCTGTTCCCTTTACTCCTTCCACTCCGAACAGGCAGAACAGAAATCAAGTGTGCTGGGACATCTGTGCTGGCGTACGCCGAAGTACTCCGTATTCCGAGGTGGTGTAGACAGAACAGTCACGTGACCTGTTCCAAAACAAGATGGCGGAGCACTGCCAGCATGTGTACAATATTTGCATCGCTTGATTTATTCCGGAGTACTCCAAAAGTGCCCAGTTTTACTTGTTTATGTGGCTGTTCTGGCGTACGCCGAGTACTCTAAAAATTGCTAAATCAAGTCCGCCAGTGAACGGTCATTAAATATTCATATGTCTCGGGTCAATTTTGACAAACAATACTCTTATGTTGATGTTTTCTCATATACATCCCCTCTGTTGTTTTGAACTGTTTAGGAAATTATGGTGCACCGTCATGCGAAATGAAGGTAAACCGTCATTAAATATATTCATTGTTCCTTTTATATGCACACAACTGATATATGCACCAGTTATTCATTTTGTAATCACAAAGTCACCAGCTATGAGGAATAGCGGGACTGTCAGCTTTTCTTGACCCATTGCAGCATCTTAGCTGGGATATCCACAAAAATAGTGAGTGAGTATGATCAGGAAATACCACAAACACAAACTGCAGACAAATCCATCGCACTGCGAGGAAGAGCCACACAACAATTACAAGACACCAAGAAGACAAACTAAGCAAAGCAACCAGCTCTTTCTTCTACATCAAGATGATTACAAAACTAGAAGGAACGTACAACAAAACATAGAACAATTGCAGACTCCTTTCTTTAGTGGTTACAAATGATTGGTGCATTACAGAAGCTATTAAATGGCGTTTGGGTGTACAGAGTAACATGGTAATTGGAAATTAATACCAGAGGAGAAAGTAATCTAGGGAAAAGACATACATAGATATATTTTAAAAATCAAGCACTATTAGAATTAAAAGTGTGACACATTTTGGGGGTTTGTTTTACTATTGGTAAAACAAACCCTCAAAATGTGTCATATTTTTTTAATTCTTATATGACAATTAGGAGTTCTACACAATTGCGTTTTAGAATAGTACTCCATAAATTTGGTGAACACAATACAACAAATTATCGTGGTCTTTCAACTCATTAAACATGATTCTCCTTGAACGTTACACGCACCTGGTATTTTCTCATTTAAACATTATTACACAGGAAAAGTGATTTACTGTCCATGCAGCGATCACATCAACACTGTACTAGTTCTGCTGAATTGCCTTTGGGTGTACAGAGTAACATGGTAATAGGAAATTGATACCAGAGGAGAAAGTAATCTAGGGAAAAGACATACATAGATATATTTTAAAAATCAAGCACTATTAGAATTAAAAGTGTGACACATTTAAGGGGTTTGTTTTACCATTGGTAAAACAAACCCCAAAATGTGTCATATTTTTTTTTATTATTCTATGACTATTAGGAGTTCTACACAATTGCGTTTTAGAATAGTACTCTATAAATATTGTGAACACAATACAACAAACTATCTTGGTCTTTCAACTCATTAAACATGATTCTCCTGGAACGTTACACACACCTGGTATTTTCTCAATTAAACATGATTACACAGGAAAAGTGATTTACTGTCCATGCAGCGATCACATCAACACTGTACTAGTTTTGCTGAATGGCGTTTGGGTGTACAGAGTAACATGGTAATGGGAAATTAATACCAGAGGAGAAAGTAATCTAGGCAAAAGATATACATAGATATATTTTACTTAAGTTGGCTTTAAGTTTGATTGTGACGATCTATGATAGCGATGCTAAGGTCATGATAATACTATCATGTCATGCTACAAGGTCTGTCCAGATCAAATAGGTAAATGCTTTCTTTTCACTGAACGGTACATAAAAAATCAAAGCACTATTAGAATTAAAAATGTGACACATTTTGGGGGGTAGTTTTACCATTTGAAAAACAAAACCCCAAAATGTGTCATTTTTTTTAATTCTTATATGACAATTAGGAGTTCTACACAATTGCGTTTTAGAAGAGTACTCCATAAATATTGTAAACACAATAAAACAAACTGTCGTGGTCTGTAGCTGGACCCACCGTGGCTCAACTTGAGGTTTCCTTTAGCTCTGACTATCTGTGAGTCCAGTGGCTTAGGCTGCTGTCCGTTCTTAGGCGGTGGTTCTGTTGTTGTTGACTTTTTGTTTATTGTTATTCCCATTGTGGGAGTCTGTAATTGTTCTATGTTTTGTTGTACGTTACTTTATGTCAATTCTAGTATTGCAATCATCTTGATGGGGAAGAGAGAGCTGGTTGCTTTGCTTAATTTGTCTTCCTGATTGTTGAGCGGCTCTTCCTCGCGGTGCCAGGGGTTGTCTGTGGGTTGTGATTGTGGTATTTCCTGATCATACTTACTTACTATTTTTCAACTCATTAAACATGATTCTCCTGGAACGTAACACACACCTGGTATTTTCTCATTTAAACATGATTACGCAGGATTTACTCTCCATGCAGCGATCACATCAACACTGTACTATAGTGTTTCCAGGACTTAAGTGACCCCCGTGTTTTGCTAATTATTCTTTAATGGTGATTTTAATTGAAAAATAAATTAGAGAAATGAATTTAGATATAGACCTCGTAAATGAATTAATTTTTTGCACATAAATATGAGGTTTAGTATAGGCTGGGATTAGATGGAATTTTAGTGTGTTTTTGCTGCTCCTCTTTGAATTAGTCCCCAGGTGAACCTAACGATATAAATAAAACATGGCTTATACAGGTTAGTGGATGTAATTCGTCAGTCCCACAGATAAGAGTGCGTAACAGAAAATTATTTTTTCTATTTCTCAACCAAAAAACATTTGGTGTGTACTCAAAACAACCGTCTCGATGATACGGTTGTTTTGAGCACCATAAACACGTATTTTAACTGATGAAGACAGTCGCAGCTTCACGCTAAAATTGCTTAACTGGACCAATGTTTGAAATCACAAACTGTGCAATGCAAATATACCACGTGTATGATATAGGGGTACACATGGGTATATTCACAGGAAAAAACAACTAAGTTATTCTTTTGTACAGGGGATTCGGGCTTCTTTTACAAATAAGGGCGTCTCCCATAAATAAGTTCTAGTTACGCGGTGTGCATTTAAATCCACATGCTAAATGCCGTTCTTCTAGTTTCAATTTAAAGCTGTTTAAATAAAGAAAAACGGGGGTCACTTAAACCCTGGAAACATATTAGTTTTGCTGAATTGCTATTAAAGAGATTCATACATAAAGTAAAGGACAGGGGCAACAGGAAACAAATATATAAACTTAATGGGTCATGGAAGAGGTCATCACTGCGATGGGTTAAACAATCAACATACTAAGATGGTTAAATAAAAATGTCTTAAGTTTAAGGTTTGATCAGTTTATCTCCACTTTATCTTATTTAACCCACATATTGCTGGATTTAGACAAATTGAAATGATGTTTTATGTAAGTCTAATTAAAAATTTTAGAAAAAAATATGAAGAGGGCAATGCGTCCCTGTGTCTCTCACCTGATGTTCAAAAGATGTTTAAAAGAAATAAAGTATGGACGATAGACGCACAACATACAAAGACCAATCACAATAGCCCATGATTTTCCCTTGGTTCTGATGAGCTAAAACAGCAACACTTTCCAGTTGAGAAAATATGGCATTACCTACATGTGTATATCTATGTGAAACACTTTTATGATAGATAATTTCGAAACACATGCTCTGCAATAATCTGCAATGAGCTATTTTATGTAACAGATAGGATCTCACAAAATAAATCCACCATATCAAAAAAAAACATTCCCAAGCCATGCCCAGAACAGCACATATAAGCCAGTGTATGAAATTTCCAACAATGTGGTATGTGCGACCAGCAAAGCCTCAGATCAGCCTGCGCAAACGCTTGAGTATTCTATGATTGTTTAGCTACTTACAGAGTAGCATTTGGAGTTTCTAAGCTTAAAAGAAGGCTGCAAAGGCTCGTCTGAGTCTATACATGTCAAAATACCTCATTATTGGAAATCACATGTCACGGCTCATATACCGTCAGTCAAACTTCGGTGGAAGGTAGGCATAACGTCCCTGACAATAACTGAAATACCTGTTAATATAAATGCTTGCTTAAAAGCCATTTACACGTATTATGCATAGAGTTTTAGATCCAGATATGAACACTCTCTAAGGACCAGGTCATGAGGTTATAAAACTGTTTTCACGCTCAAATGAAATGAGCATGAATTTCAACAGCTCATGAAAATGAGATGCTTAGAACGTAGAATATTCTTGCTTTTAAACTCTCAGATATTGTATCTTTCATGCTTATAAATTTCAAAATGCCAACCAATGTTTTATGAACATGATTAATTCAATTCTCATTTGAGTTGAGTATGAAAAAATATAACCCCGGACCCAGGTAATATGAGGTCATTATAATTTCATCCCTTACATGTTTATATACATGTTTCTGTTTGTTTTTTCTTACGCTTACCTTCAAAATGTGTTATGATACGGTGTATGTACCTGCCACCAGCAAAGGCTCTGACGAGTCTGCACATAAATATACTATTGCCATAAAGTTAAGCATATTTTTATACGATCCCGATTTTCGAAGTAATGAAAAATAATTTGAATTTTGGGTTTTATTCGACCTTTACACTTGTATTTTGGCTACCAAATTTGGATAAGTTCGTATAGTTTCATTCACTACTGTCCATGAACGGGAAGCTTAGGACACAGTACTGTCCATGAGTTGATATGCAAGAATGAATTTCTTATGCTGCTGAGTCATGAAATAGCCTTTAACCTCGTATGTTGGACAAATCTACAAAGAGGAATGAGGACAGAATGTGAAAAAATTGCCCTTAGGAACGCTGTTGTGAAACAAGATGTCCCGTCCAATATAGACATCATCAGATCCCAGCCTGGTCCCATACTGTCGTGGAGATTGATACTGAAAAAATTTCTACGGTCATTCTCCTTCCTTCCACTGATTCATTCAAGAAGGGTTGTTGTCAGTTACAAGCGAAGTATATGCACGAATAACTGATTAACCGTTTGTTAAAGCTTGCACAGGAAAAAGAATGGTTAGTTGAACTGACCGCCCCCCCCCCCATTACTGTTGACTGGGACGTAAAGCAACAAAATAAACAAACAAACAATATAGTCTTCACCTTGCAGTCTACTGTACACTTGCAAGTGAAATGCATATACTATTAATTATAAGGCAGTGCATATGGTATAGAAATCATGTGCAATCAGTGAGTATATAGGAAAGGGGAAATGTCAAAATATACTTGCGGATTATGGATATGGAATATAAAAAAGGTATTATCACTTTTTTATTACATGCGTATTTCTTTGTTGTTGGTTATTACAAAATTAATTTGGCATTCAGGGTTAGAAATCATTGTATTACATGTACTACTGAAATAAAGGTTTTATTAGTTACATATATAATTATGATATGCTTCATCTCATGTATATGTAAGTATTTGGAAGGGGAGGTACTATTTCTCATGCAGTGTTAAATTATATACGTTTTAAATTATTATTTAGCACGTGCAGGGCGTGTCTCCACCTATATTCGATCGGATGTTTGAGCTTATCCAATCGTTGTTGATTTAAAATTTACCTCGTGGCAATTTGAATGAAATGATTTCATTAGTCTTTTCATCATGCAGGTGCGAAGACTAGCTGTGTTTGGTGGCTCGCATGTCAGAAATTTATCAGATTATTATCCGCGTCATGGGCCTGTGTTCAGGGTTCGCTTTTTCTTCAAGCCTGATATGAAGGCACGTCTCATCCCTAAGGATGAGTGGAAGGCGTTGCTTGAGTGGCGTCCTTCCCACGTGCTTTTCATTTTGGGCGAGAACGATATTCGTTCAGGAAGAAGTACCCTAGCAGTGAATCATGCGTTGATGTATCGTGTTCGGAAACTCCAGCGTCGTAGGGTGAAGGCTCTAGTCGTAGGGATTCTACCGCGTGCGCGTTTTCTTGGGGACGCTAGGATGACTTATCGCGAATACGAGAAGCGGAGAAACAGGATCAATCGCTGCCTTTATCGTCGCCTACGAAAGAAATTTTATCGTCCTCGTATATCCATGTTCAATCCTGATGGTTCATACCATGAGGATTATTGCAGAGATCGCGTCCATCTCAGCGATCATGGTAACGCGAAGCTTATGGCAGCCGTTGACAGTGCCTTCATTTGGTGGAGTTGATGTTCACGATACTCAACGGCCCTTTTCAGGGCCATGTGCGGTGGCTTATAGTGCGAGCTACAAATTTGCCCTTTTTAGGGACACCAATCAATTAAAGTATAATTCCCTGTCCTTATTTTCCAATTGCTGTAATTAGCATTGTCTGAGTAAATGTCTGTGAATAAGACCAGTGACAGCCAGCAAATGACACAAAGCAGACCATTTCAGAACTTTGGTCAATGTTGTTCTCTCCAGTCGGGTAACTTCGGACATCAGGTAAATTCAGACATACATTTGCAAACTTTGGAAATCCAGATGAGACGGCTCCTTATGAGCCGTCTCATCAGGATTTTCACTGTTTGCTAAGTTTATATACTTTTTCATTCCAATGATTAAAATATGAAATGAACAAGGTCGTTGTCCGAAATTAACCGACTGTCCGAATTTACCCGACTTATGCCGCGCGTCACGTGACATTTCATTGTCAAGTGTGTTGAGGAAGCGAATTTCAAGCTATTTTTTAGCTATCAAAGATGTGCGGTATTTCTATATAGTACTGTCCTGCCAGCCAAGAGTGACAGTGACGTCATGATTTGTTTACAAAGTTATCTGGGACTTATAATCGATATATCACTTGTGTATTAATCCAATCCTGTGGATAGGATTAATACACAAGTGATCTATCGATTCGCATTAGGTCAAGTGGAATGTACGGGTCATTATCAAAAAATGGAGGAATCCAGAAAGACTAAATCATAAAAATTAAGTGTCAATATTTTCAATCTTGCTGCAACATTTATATTAAACATACACAGGGGAACTAATATTGAAAATATGCGAAGTTTAACTCGACGAATAATGGGTCAGTTAATAATTTTATGCCTGCTACTACGGCTAAAATGTCAGTGCAGTCACAAACAAACTTTTTATCATTAAATCAATCTCTGTCGAGATGTTCATTATCTTAATAAGGTGATCTACAATACTGATCATAAACCTTATTAGACTCGAGTTTTATTCAATTTCGTTGTAATCTGTGTGAGAGAGAATTGTTTAAAGTAAACTTACGCGAAAAAATTGTATTTTCAAAGTGTTGTGTTTTTATGTTCAAAATTGTGTAGATTTATATTCTAAATGATTTCTGTCAAAAGTTTAGTATTTCATTATTGGATAGTCAGATATAAAAAGTAAGTACATTATAGCGATGGATTCTATGCAATTTGAATTATACTTGAACGTGACTGCACTGACATGAATGTGACTGCACTGACACGTTTGTGACTGCACTGACATAACGTGCTCCACCTTGCGAAATAATAGAATTTAATAAAAGCATGATACATTGCATAAGATAGCATGATACACAGTGGAAACTAAGATCAGCCCGTACATTTAGGCAGTCTCAATGGTGCCATCGAGAATGATTTCCGTTTTCGGAAATGGACACTTACCAGGACGTACGAGGGTCCTTTGGAAAGTTGGAAGCATGGTCTTTTATTTCAGTAACCGAATTACAAACCCTAGCATGTTTGGTATCATTTTAAAAAGCTACATTTTCTTTATGTTATGGCACAAGTTTCATGAGGATGTTATGGTGTAGACACGAAAAAATATTATTGTAAATACATGTCCTGAATGTAAACGCAAAATTTCAATGGAAAATATAACGTTTTACCTTTTGAAAAAAGTGCAAAACATTATCAACATTAATGAGTGCAGAACATTATAAGTAAAATTAGACATATTGTACAATTTGGTAGGCCACAATCTGGTTCAGTATTTATACAATTGATGAATGAGTTGGATGTTTCATGTAACTAAATATGGAAATGACAATACCAAAACCGTTTAGAAAGCAAAGCAATGACGTCGTGCCAGATGTTGGTGTTAATTTGTGTAACGTCAAAAGTTGTTTAAACACGTCAAACAATGAGATTTTCACAGATAAGAGAGGCGATCTTCCTTGCGTTAATATTTCCAAGCACACATGCCCACTTGTAAAATGATCAGATGAAAAGTTTGTTTTGGTTTATGTATATATTTAAGTTATAAAGTGTGTTTTTTTTAAAAATACATGTTCCCGAGTAGAATTACGAAAAGTAGGGTATACCCAGGTAAGCACAATTATTTTCAGTAGTAAATTCGATTGGTCGGTCGGTGCTTATTTACTACATAAATCTATTCTCGTTACAGTAGACTTCAATGGACAGACGGACGGACAGACAGGGTGATTATAGGTCTTAAGGATATCTTCGCTGCACACACCTTTGCATGTTTTATATTAAAATTAGCCAATACGTAAGCGTTTGCTACTTATCGCATTGTCCGGCAACTAGGACTCGCGAAAGTCTGTGTAATGGTACAGGCTCGTCAGAGTAAAGTATGAATGTAGATGATAAATAGCTGTAGAATTGAGACCTCTATCACCGCTTGATACATGTATGTCAGCAATCACATTTTCATGAGGCTTTTGCGTATATGCGATAATGACCAAAATATCGCCAAGAGTTAGTGTTGGCCCAAACAAACATGTAGACACAAATGAATGAAAACAATAAAGACATTAATTTATTTGAGATTCGAGCGAGTCACGTTTGAGTTTCAGACACACCCTTTTCATTATATGGCTTCCAATGAGTTGACTATTACTATTTTTTTTATAATACCTAGCAATATGATGTACAGTCTCGGACATGTAGTTGTTTGCCACTTTGCGACGTCGCCGCTTGAAACAAGACCTTTCTAGAATTTTGTAAAAAATACCATGACAAACTTAATGGGTCTTTCATAAAACTTACAGGGATGAAGAGCAAATAGAGAGCAGCAATATACAATAAATGATTAAAATAATTACACTTTTGGTTCTCAAGTAGAACGCATTTAAAAGTGAATTTAAATTTTAAAACATCACTATTCCCGTAGACGCTAACGTTAACGTCACAGAAAACTGTCATTTTAATTTGTGTTTGCGCTTAAATTACTACCGTACGAAAACAACAGAAACCGAGAAGCTACAATTAAAATGTTTATTGCGTAAATCAATTTGCTTTCATTTGGTACTTTTTTAAAAATTGTAGCTTCTATAATTTTTGGACAATAATTATTTGCAAAACATCTGGAAATACATCGATTTAAGCGGCAACGTCACTAGGTGGAGAGTGGGTATGTCCTGTGGCTGTATATATATACACAGGAGCTTGAAGTTTGGTCCTTACATTACATGTATATGCCTCATAACCAAAAGCTTAAATGTCATCATTACGTAATCACCTTATGAGCTTTCGGTTTAGGGGCTATAGGAGTGAATAAGGATCGAATTTCAAGCTCCTGTGATATATTTCCTGAATATTCCTGAACACAGGGGTAAAGATCACTGTATATTCAGATTTCTCGAATTAATTCTGGCCAGTGACCTATTTTATATTACTTTATACAGGACAGTGTCCTACAAGACTATGCTAATGCATCAGTATATAAGTTTTAAGAAAATGCGTGATTAAGTTTTTGGCATTTACGCATATTATAACGCTAAAATGTTAACGTTTTTACGACGCGATAAGCAAAGTCAGAAAACGGCGTCTGTGACATTTTTGCTAGACAAAGCATTTTAGCGATATTTTATTCAATATTTAACAAATTCTCTTAATTTAAAGACAGCATAAAATAGATAAAAAACGCATTTACATATCTTATTTAGAGAGAAATAAGTTGGAAGAAACATCTTTTCATTTAGTATTGAATTAATGTCTCATATTTCCGAAGACGCCATTTGCGTGAGTGTGACATTTTTGCTAGACACAGCAAAATAACAATTTTTTGCTCTAAATATGGAAAAAATCAAGAATAAATCCAAATTTTAATTCTATTTTGAAAACGCATTTTTGTGATATACTTCGAATTTCAAAAACACGAGGCACTAAAAAGTAATACATCAACATAAATACACAGAACCCATGTTTTCAACGTTTTCTTTAAATCTCTACACATTCCGTTTCTTTGCTTAGTTGGCTATTTCTGGTTAGTTTGCCGATTAACGCCAATTTCGCGCATGTCGTCGTGAGGACAAGCACAAAAAGTAGCTATGCGGGGAAAATTACAAGATTTCAAGCTTATTAGTTAAAACTTTTGGATTTAGAAACACTCCGCCAAACGATTTCTGTTACATCTCTACATGCAAAAAATCGGCAATTTATACGGAACATGTTAGCGATAACTTTTTCTTTGTATCTTAATTTGTCTTTCGTTTTTCATCAATGTAAAATTTAATTAATAACCTTTTCTTTGATGTTTAGTTTGTAAAAATGTATGATGGAATAAGTGAAATAGAGAACTTTCAAAAGAGAGGACCCCTACGTTTTTAAAATTAACACCAACATCTGACGCGACGTCAATGCGCTTCAGTATTGTTACGACTAAAATCGCATGTCACATTGCACATATTTTGAAAATATATAACCGACGGTAGTTTAAAAATGCCCTGTGTTGGTATTTTGTCGTACACTTTATTTACACACTTTATGCTCATTGTATTGAAACCAAACGAAACTGTGTGGACCATAACATAGGAAAGGTAACTCTTAAAATCTTCCCATGGGACAGCATCAGTTTAGCTATGAGTTGACGTTCTGGTTCATTTAAAAAAAAAGTAAAAATACCCCTTGGGACTAGAAATCTATCAATTCGGTGATGGTTAAAGCGATACCATGAGAAGTCATTATGTCATCGACAAAATATGAAGGGTCGAGTTACCCCACCCACTTCTTGAAAAGTAGGGGTAGTACTATTATGAATAATTTACTTAAAGGTAGAGCTAAAAAAAAAAGCCGTGCAACTTTTGCGCGACGAAATGATTATTATGCTTTGTTTGCTAAAATATAAAACAAAACATATACTCAAAAGGCATTTTGAGCTCTTGTAGTGACACAATTTATAGTTAAAGTATAAAGCGAAATTGAAACAAGAAATGCCACCGTAACGTTATGGATACTCCCAAACCGATTGGCCTAGCATACGACACATTTGGGATTTAGTTATTTGATATAAAGGAATAGATACAATAACCTAGAAATGAGGCCAGAAGTCAATGTAAATGTCAAAGTGACCCAAAATGGTATGAATTACTCCGTCATCATAAGAGGAATCCACACACCAAATTTGGGATTCCTTCCTCGAATAATATAGGCTATATGCTCCAGATCCGATTATTCTAGAAACTAGATCATAGATTTGTCACAGTGACCATAAATGGTCCACGACATATCACCATCCAAAGATGCATCCATACACCAAATTTATTTGGGATTCCAACCTCAAATAATATAGGAGATATACTCCTGACACATTAATTCTAGAAAATAAGTCAAGGTCACAGTGACCATAAACTTGGTACATGACACTCTGCCATCCCACGATGCAACCACACACCAAATTTTGGATTCCTAGCTCAAATAATATATGAGATTTGATCGGATACGATTATTCTAAAAAACTAGGTCAGAGGTCAAGGTCACAGTGACCCAAAAATGGTACACGAAATATAACCATCCAGAGATGCAAGCAGTGGTCGCATAATATATTTTAATAAAAAAAAAGCTGGCACCAAATCGTTAATTCGTCAAATCATTATCGTAAATAAGTTCCCCTATTTTCCTTCGTTTTTTTTCTAATAATTTGCTTAAAATTTCGCCAGTATATAAGCCTCTACGCATAATGAGCATGCGCAGCACTTGCAAGCGATGTCTATTTTCGACAAAAATAAGACATCCAGTAGCCATTGAATTCTAGCTTCCTAAAGAATGTTATCAGCGCATTGTGGAGTTATGATGCCATGCTACGAACTTTCCAAATGCAAATCGTACAAGAACTGTGCATCTGTACAATTTGTACCAGATTCTTTGCCGAATCTAATGGTATGTTTTGATGTTTTTATGCTGTCTCAATTCAAAATCGAGAGGCTGGAAGGATAGTAACCAGAGATCCAATAACCCTGAAAACGCTCAAATGACACCTGGCCATAGTGGATCGTATTTGAATGCTTATATAAGCGTATATTTGCCCAATGGCAGTGGCAGGCGAACGAATAGGTACATTTCTTTCAATGCCAACAGAAATCACTTGTCATCCAGCTATGCAAGACTCAAAAATCACACATTTCTCCTAGAGATAAAATCTAACCATGCTTTAAAATAGGCCAAGATGTACCTATTTTCACCACAAGGTTATTGTCGTGGCCATCTTGTCAAGCGTCTCAGTTGCCCCGAAGAAACAGGCAGGGAGGGGGTGGGACATTGATAATTCTACTTAATCCTTAATAATAGCAACAGTTCTCACAGTTTTGAACTCAAAGTGAATAATGGTCAGTGCTGTCACACAACATGTCAGTGCTGTCACAATAGGGAACGTGATTGCACTGACCGTGACTGCACTGACATTCACACATTTATTCATTTCTTGAAAGAAAGGATTTCTTCGAAGTTAACCAAATCATATGTCTGCTTCAACTCGCCCTCAACGCCAATTGAAACGTAGCCGTGGAAATGTACTCAGCGTCACGAAACGTGTCAATATATTCGTGATTGCACTGACAGTTGTGGAAATGACATTTATTTTTTGACACACTTGTGTGACATAAAATCTATAGGATGTAAATAAGCCAAAAAGTGATCCTATGTGTCCCCTCCAGGGGTCGTTGTCAACGAAATATCGTCATTTTTAAACTTTCAGAATAATGGGTTGCTCCACCAAACCCCAGTTTCTATAACTGCGACTGCACTGACAGGCTCTCAAGGGACGGCCGTAAACACATAATATCGCACTGAAATAGTTTATAATTACTGGTATACTTTATGGAAACTACTTCTATACAGCTAGATGTATTAACCCATTAAATAATAAACAACTAAATATTTGTTTCTGTAACAATTAACGGCAACGGTTACCAACCACCCTCAAGTTGGGACACACGAAAATTCGGAGAAAGTGCAATTACGTCAGCTTTAGTTTTCAAACAGCGTCGTTCAAAACCCGACAAAGTATTTTATTCGTGTTGCACATGTCGTCATTAAGTGTTATTGACAGAAAAGCAACAGAGAGGAGGTTGAGGATGTGAGAAAATCAGCAAGGACACAGATTCCTCCATTTTTTGATAATGACCCGTACAAGTTAATATTTTATTTTACAAGTGTAAGCAAAATATTACGTAACTGTCACTCTTGGTTGGCACGACAGTAGATCCCCAATATTGGGTGCTATTCAGCAGGATTTATTCAATTTAACACGAATAAACACCCAGAGTTTACCCACTCTCTTAGATATTTGATTCGCTATCTGATTGGTTCCTCAAAGATGCCCTCTTTGAGGCTCTCCAGTCACGTGACATGTAATAAGTAGGTCACAAAAAATTGTCTTCGATATTTATTGTTTTCTGAACACTCCAGATTCGTTTTAGGTTAGATCGTTATCGCTCTAACTCGAACCTGGTGTGTTTGAGTTATGAGGGTTTTATTTTTGTTGCTTATCTTATGTGTACATATTGAATACAGTGCATACATAGTTTCAACATGCAGTCGGAATGTGGATAGGTTAATAAGAGGCACCTCGCACCATCGGGCGGTCCCTGCCACGAGATAGTTCTCGCTTCATGGACGGTCCGATGGCGCGCGGTGCTTCAATAAGAGGTTTTAGAACGTTTTTAGGCTTGAAATCTCTCTGCTTAGCGTTTTTATGAGTTCGTGCACATATGAAGTTGTTTATTTTTCATCTATTCTAGTCCTACTCTATATTGTGGCAGTTTTTTGTATACTTAAGGAATAAAGAAACGCAACAAACACTTCGAGTCATTTTTAGCATGCAATATGATGCAATTTTTTAGTGTAAATGATATGTATCCATAGGAGCAGTATGTGTCCGTCAATTTACAACAGGTTCAACGTAATTATCGATTACGTAATCATTTTGGTATGCGCGTAACCAACCTGACCCCCCGTAGTAAACTGCTGAAACAGGGTCAGTAAAAGCAAAATTTGAATCAATCATCGGTTTATTGTTTTAAAAAGTCTTGGCATAGATTGCGGATCAAGGTATTGATCAAATTGCGACGTTTCTGTATGATTCTGAAACGGTTTAACGTCATTAACGTCAACTCTGAATACTGCGTAAACGCGTAATCTTTCTTTTTTGCTTGAGATGTATACATAACAAGGACGTTTGTTCAAGAAATATGACTCGAGATCTTCAGACGTAAAAAAAACTCAATTCTGACGTCAAAATTCGATATCCTACGTTTTAATGGTTTCCATGATGTTTATGTGTTTTTCTAATGATAAAATGGTCCAGTGACAAAGTTTAGGTTACAGTTAACAAGTTTGGCGTTCACTCTCGGCATGTAATCAGATGTTTTCTCTTGCATTATGCTGTGTTTTGTTTGGCTAACGTCAATATAAACACCTTACCAGCGTATTTCTACGGTATCTGAAAAGTCATTTTTTCCCAATATAGCATGTTCTGATGTCTCTAGTTTTATCTTATCCCGTATATTCACCAGCGACCAAACCCGACGGCTCTAAGTGACGTTTATCGTTTATTCACTACCATTGTGTATCTTGCCATTCAAGTAGCGTGTTTTGACGCAGTATTTGACTGCATTACGAATATGACTGGACGTTTGTTGAATTTGCACATTGTCAAGTCGACGCCAAATAACCAAACATGGAAAGGACGGGGTTTCTTGATAATTTATTCTGACGTTAACGTCACATTTTACGTTTTCATATGTTTTCATCTTATAGCGTAAAAGGCAGCATGAAAATGGCGTTTTGGTATTTCATCACATGCTATAAATACTCAATAAGAAATGTTCAAAAGATATTTCACCAAACCGTCATTTAAACACGCAAAAATTATATTTTTGTCTGTTGCGTTTCTTTATTCCTTAAGTATATTAAACATCTTGGACACAGCGCAGGCCCAGCATACGTTGTCCGAGTTGCTTAAAGCGTCATAGTCTGTAACTTTTGATATTCTAATTTTGGAAATAAAGTTTCATTTTTCAAGAATACAATAAAAATATTCAAATTCAGGTAAACAGTTTACCATTTTCATAAATTTTAACAAATTATATCTATCAAAACAACAGCATTTATGTTAAAAATCACCTGTCTAGAATTATTGGAGGGACGTAAATAAGTCCTAACAAGGGAAAAATCACATGTTTTTATTAGATAATTCACTGTTCCATGTAGCTTTCAGCTGTATTGAACATATTTATTGTAAACACATATTAATTCTATTTTTACAAATGATTTAAAAAGATTTTTTTCGAAAAATGTTCATAGTTACAGATCTAGTCTCTTTAAAAGAATTTTGGCCTAAACAGTTATTCAATTTTGTAGGAGGGGGGAAGTTTGACTTAATGTTTGGCAGGGGGATATATTTTTACTCCGTCATATGGTCATTTGCTAATTATAAAGTATATTTTGTTTGTTGTAATTTGACCTAAGTGTAAGGCAATTATGTTTTTGCGGCTAAGCAGTATGAGCGATTATCCGGTGTCACCCCATTGGTATATTTCAAAGCTGGGACCGTTGTTTTATCTGTCCCTTTTGCTCAGGGAGCTTTCCTAGGTCGGATGCACGTCCCACTACTCAGCGTATGTATGCGTGTGTTTTTACGGTTAAGAGGGACCGGGCGATGTTCCAGGTCACCTGGGCTGGGCAGCTGCTGGCCGCGGTCCTTTCTCAAGGAATACAACACTGGAAAGCCAATGAACGAGAAGTCGCATGAGAGATCCTGGCGGGATGCACACCCTATCCCCAACCGTGTGTAAGGTATATGGGTTGTTAGTATGATATGACCTAGTGTAAGATTCTTGAGTGTTTGTGGTTTAACAGTTTGATCCAGTTTGGCCCCATTGGCACATTTCAAGGCTGAGACACATATTTGATCATGGTTCTATTTCTGTCCCTTTTGCTCTATGAAAAGTCCAAGGTCGGATATACGTCCTACTGTTCAACCGATGTGTGTGTGTAATGTATGTGTGTTTTTGCGGTCATATGGATACTGAGGCGATTTTCCAGGTCCCTGGGCTGGACAGCTGCTGGCCGCGGTCCTCTCTCAAGGAATAAGACATTGGAAGGCCAATGAACGAGTAGCCGCATGAGAGCTCCAGGCGGATTGCATCCCTTTTATCCGGGCCGCATGTGGTGTTTGCTTAATAAGTGTGTGTTATGTTTGTGCAGTGCTTGTTCGATGGACAATGACCTGCATGATTCCTCGCTGGAGGAACACTGCCCGTCCCATCTAAGTAGTCTCCCTGTTTCCCTTTTCTCTCTCTCTCTCTCTCTCTCTCTCTCTCTCTCTCTCTCTCTCTCTCTCTCTCTCTCTCTCTCTCTTTATTTTTGCCATCGTGGCGATCACCCGTCCATTAGCCTTCCTATTTATATTTTACTGCCATAGCCTGTCTCCTTCTGGTGGATTTGGCAGTAAGTTAATGCTAAAGTAACGTTTTGTAATGTGACTAATGTCTATTCTCAACTCAATTCGCGCGAATTCATGTTGAGGGCACTCCAGCAAGAAGTGCTGTGTGCTTTCTAGTTCGTTTATACAGTGTAGGTACGTCGGATCAGCTTGGCTATGAAAGAGATTATTTTCATTTAAATCGTTTGCACCGAGACGAAGTATGCTGTATGACACGTCGATTCTGCGCACGTCACTATAACGTGTTCTTTTTGTGGATAGTCCCGGGTCTAGCATGTGTCTGAAAAATAATAAGTGAGTATGATCAGGAAATACCACAATCACAAACCGCAGACAACCCCATGGCACCGCGAG
Source organism: Loripinus fragilis (assembly GCA_964019695.1). NCBI lineage: Eukaryota > Metazoa > Mollusca > Bivalvia > Lucinida > Lucinidae > Loripinus > Loripinus fragilis. Next base: position 4,382,766 of record OZ026520.1, read on the forward strand.
GAAGAGCCGCTCAACCGTCACGAGACATCAGGAGGACAAATTAAGCAAAGCAACCAGCTCTCTGGGGCCACGGTTACTACTTTATTGCTTTTCTCATTTAGTTCGTTTTTTTGCCTTGATTACTTAGTAGATTTCCGGAGTGTAGGGTGTAATCAATAGTGCATGGCCCGCATTGGCAGCTTCTTTCGTTTCGCCTTTGTATCTGCGAGTTCGTTTCCATCGATGTCGCAATGCGGTAGACACCAATCAGTGTGTAAGTTGATGTCTAAGTTTACTATAAAGAGTTAATCAAAGGTCAATGTGCATAGCATAGAACACTCAGTAAAACAAGCAAAACACATTTTGTAGCAAGTATCGTAATTCCTGAATAATGCACTAGATTGCTACAATGCCATATATTGGCTTCAATGAGTTCTCTTGAGGCACAGAACGAAGTTGAAAAAGGAAAATTATATGAGAACCGTGACATGTGATTTCTAACAATGTGGCATTTTAACAAGTGTAGACTCAGACGAGTCTGTGAAGCGTCTTTTTAAGCTTAGAAACTCCAAATGATATTCAGTCAGTAGCTTAACACTCATAGAATATTCAAGCGACTAGCAAAGGCTCTGACCAGACTGCGCATATGCGCAGGCTGATCCGAGGCTTTGCTGGTCGCACATACCACATTGTTAGAAATCCCATGCAATGGCTCATATGATATATTCTATAAAGGTTTTGAAATCGTCGTCTACCTGGGGTGTAAAGTAGTTCCTTTCGGATTCTATGATAATGACATTTCCTGCTCATATAAAATGATTATTTTGTTTCCTTGTGACCTAATATATGGTATGGCATCCATATTCTACATTCCGTAGGGATATTCACGACAACGGGATCAGATTGTAGACTTTATAATGACGAACAGACGTCAAACATCACGGTATCCCAAAAGCATACAATAAGCTCACGGTTTTTGTGTTAGCTAAATCGGATATTTTCTAATGTTAAAAGCTCGCTGAAATGTTTCTATGAAGGCGATCAATAGCCATTTGTCTTTATAAAGTATTTGGGCAGCTATGAAAATTGAATTCCTATATTCCTGCATTCAAAACTTAAACGTTATTTTATCATGCATTGTAGCTCTAAATATGCTGGGTGAATTTAGAAACCTAGGGTTGATGGTTCATATTTGGATAGCTATAGCAAAAGCAACCCCAAAAAGTAAGTGGTTTGTGGTACTTGTCAAGAACCTAGAATATAGTAAAAACTAGGGGCACACATTTTATTTTATATTTATAAAACATAACAGTAGTTAAAGCTGCATACTCTGTAACTATGAACATTTTCGAAAATTTTTGTTTTCTTTTTAAATCATTTGTAAAAGTAGAATTAAGCTAATATGTTTTCACAATAAAATGTTCAGTACAGCTGAAAACTGCATGGAAAGGTGAATCATTTTATCAAATAGGTGCTTTTTTCTCTTGTTGGTAATTATTTGCGTCCCTCCAATAATTCTAGAACGTTGGATTTTAACATAAATGCAGTTGTTTTGACAGTGATAACTTGTTAAGATTTACGAGAATGGTAAATTGTTTACCTGAATTTGAGTATTTTTACTGTGTTCTTAAAAAACAAAAACATTATTTTTAAAATTAGAAGATCAAAAGTTACAGACTATGCAGCTTTAAATTTTTAGTTTCTTCCTATCTCTACAATATTCATTTCTATGTGTCCAATGAAAACATAACGATAGGTTCTTTCAAAATGAATTCCTAGGGGAAACACATAAATATGTGTCTCTATGATGGAAATAAAACAACAAATTTTGGAATGTAAAATTGAGAATATTTTCTTATCCACCAGTTTTAACATTTGTTTTGGGTGCCCAAAAGAACCGTCTCATGGAGACGGTTCTTTTGCGAACCCACAACAAAGGTTTTGGTTGAGAAATAAGAAAAATATTTTTATTTACGCTCTCTTACCTAAAGGCCTGGAACTGCTGAAGCATTATAACACGAGTGCGATTAGCTTTACAAGGAACAGCTTCTTAAAGAACAAAACGTTTTGTCGGTATATGGAAGGATTACATAGAGGATCTTACATTAGTGCTCATGTTTATTGAATTTATTAAAGGAGTTGAGGAAAAGAGATAAAATGCGAGGCGTGTCGATCATTTTATCTCTTTTTCGCAACGAGTTCAATAAATTCAATAATACAAGAGCACGAATGTTAGATTTTTTTATCATATGACATTGAGAATACTTTGAAATCTAATTTCTGGCGTAAAAACGTTATGATTTTGTCATTATGTACGCAACGTTACTATGGACTTCATAACAAGTCCCATGAATCTGTAAACCACTAGTGGTTTATCAATTTTAATGCATGGCGTTATTTCACGCGACGTCATATGATAAAATGGTGAAATAATTATTGAATCCCATATCAACTACCAAACACATTTACCCTTAAATTACAGTCTCATTTTTTATGATCTGAATCACCAGACAACACTTTCTTGTTATTTGTGAACATCATGCTTATGTATAGATAAGCTTAAAGGCTACACATCATTAAAATCTAGTGATTCTTATCAACCAGGTATTCTGTAATTCAAATGACTTCTTCCTTACTTAGACCCTTTTGATACTAGCATAGTAGAGCATTTGAAACGGTGGAGAGCCGTCGATTTAGGCTGTATGAGATATGCATAAAGGATTAACCAACTGCCTGATATACATTGTTTGTCAAATGTATATCAGCCATTCCACCAAAATTGATACAATTTCAAAATGAAAAATGGTGAAAAATGAACCTGTCTTGATAAGCATGCTTTTGATGTCAGAGAAATGTCTATAACCTCTATAATAACATGTAAAAATATGGCCCACACCATTTGTATCGTTGATGAGTAACATAAGTTCAAAAATTGAACCTGTGTATGAGAGTTACGGTGCATATGCCCTGGTTAGTTAGATTTGCTTCGGCAATGTTATGATTATCTTTGTACTATGCAGTCAAACTAATGTTTGATTTTATAAAATAAGGTTTAAAGGTACTTATAATCTAGAAACTATTTTATTAGAATCAGTGGTGTTACAAATAATTAAACATTGAAATCATCATCAGTTTGCGATTAAATGAAACTGCTTAGACCATGGCATATCTTATTTATTATTTCATCAAGTGTTTATCAAAAGAAAAAATCATTATCATGTTGGCTAGTGGTATTACATGGAATTTAAAAACACTGTATCTGGTGTTTCAAAATGGAAACCTTTATGAGTTATTTAGATTTTACATTTGTTACGGAAAACAGATGCAAAGTTGTTTTTTTCATTTAAAAAGTGCCTTTTTGAAACATGGTTGTAATAAAACATCAACAGAAACTTGTGTATGAACTATATGAACATTTAGAGCAAACAAATAATGATAAAAGATAAAAAAAGCATGCTTATTGGGCGGACTCTATTTCCCAATAAAACTAATACACTCAACGATGTCATTATTGCAAGAAACAGTATATAGAAATGACTCAGTGTTATTTAATCTTCATGAATCCTGCTTTACCAACATCAATTATGATCTTTAGGTATGTTTCACCACCAATTTTAGTTTAACTAAATCAAGTGGCCCGAATTTTTCCTTGTTATGGAACATAGACACGTGTGTAAAATCTGTACATGCAAAGTTAACACTTAAGCTTCAAAACATGATTAAATTACTATATATTCTGGCTTTTATAAAGCCATATAGCATTATATTGATTAATTAACATTTTAACTTTGTGTTCGAGCCTGTAACTTCTTATTGTTTAGCATACTGCTATGAACTCTTCCAAACTATAGGAATATTAGCTATAAAACGCAGCAAAATGACTTCAAATGGTAATATTAACTTTATTGCATAAACCTGTCATTGATGATTGAACATTTTTCAAACATATTTTAACAAAAAGTGGAAATAACCAACAGATTTTCATAGATATATGTTCCGTAACACAACGTCAATGTTCCGTAACATCTTTGGATATTCCTTGTAGATCCAGCATTGTTAACATATTTCTGATAATGATATATTATAATTGTCTAGACAGTAACTTCATGGTACTTTGTTTGGTTTAGCCATAACATGTGTATATTACATGGAAATGTGTGATCATTATAAACATCAAAATCTATGCTTCCATAACAAGTTTCCAACAATTTTTAAATGTTGTTTGATTAAATCAGTGTCCAGGATGTACCTTATGTCAAATTCATACTATTTATACCATTAAATCATGATTTGAGGAATTGTTCTTCATGCTTCATCAGATGGAATTGACAAACAACGTGGCATTAGAAAAGCTCTATAATCCGTAACGGACCCAATGTTGACAGATTACAATGTATCTTCACTAATATTTGCTGCAAATACATTTGCATTTTAACAACTTGTATATATTGCGATTAAACATCCATAAAAAAGATCCTTATCTGACATCAATGTTGCTTTTGGTGTAAATTGACGAGACAGGTGTATTTCATTACTTATTTAAAACAAAATTTCCAAATTAATCATGCTTTTTATCCTGCTAGCAGACGTATTTTTGTGAAAACACAATTAAAGTGGTCCATCAAAGTATCATTATCATGAACTATACTCGTCTGTGTCCTTTCAATGAGCATTTAAAGTTTTGTTATGGAAAATAGATGTTACGGAGGCATAGCGACATGAGAACATTTACTTACCACAAGCCACACACAATTGATTTTGATTGTTACTCATGTTTATCTATTACTAAGAAACTACCATACAAAGAAATATGGCCGTTATCTACGTTCAGGGGTGCTTGTTTTCTAAATATAAACGTTATGGAAGCATATATTTTGAAATGCGACATTTTGGTTATTGTCCTGTTTACAATGATCTTGAGTAACAGTGAATAGCAAGCTATCTCCGTTTATTATATTGTTTATCTTTAATCATTTTCAAGTTTATTTGGCAGCATCAAGTACATGTAAATGAAATATATATGTTTTCAGTACCCCATTTAAAAATAGTTACGGCTGCATAGGCATATTTGGAGACACACACATTGTTGATGATTATAACTAATGTAAAGCTTATGACCCAATAATAAGGCTGTTTCTGGAATTCATTTGAAAGGAACAAATGGACTTCTGGGGAAATATGAGACGCCTTTTAGATTCATTAAATAAATTTACCAAATATCTACAAAAATAGCTTGGAGACATTGCAATTTTGGCTATTTGCAAACATTGATCAAAACATATTTTTAAAACAAACACTTTGATGCTATTCAAATTTGTTTTAAATTACCAACCAATGCTTTGGGACTGTGGAATTGTATGATTTTTAGAGAATTCAAGCATATTTAAGCAGGAATAAGAATGGAAATAGTGGAGACATGGTATTTTCAAATATGGGTCAATTTTGGTAAAATGGCTGATATATGATTTTGATGTTTATTGACCCTTCTGTTGAAAAAAGATAATATTGAAAAACAAATATGTAGAGTTTGCAACTTGTGAATTTGTTGGATTTTATCGGTCTTTTACAATTTACAGGAAGTTGATAAACGTTTCAAAATTGCGGCCTCCATTGGCTTTATTGAGCCTATGGGCCCTAGTATGGAATTTAACCAAGGGCAAATGATTTCAAGATCCAAAGCAGTAACTGAATTATTCTTAATTATATGCGATACATTCCTTTGGCAAAATATAACCACCTATGGACTTTCATGAAAATATTATATAAAGTTAAAGATATATGCCTAGGAATTGGTTAGGTGTCTGTCTTTAATTATTTTTTTGTCTTAGACAAAGAAAATTGCTTTGGTGCAAGTGAAAACAATAAAAAAACAAGCTGTTTCTGGGTAAAAATAGTAAGTGAGTATGATCAGGAAATACCACAATCACAGAATGCAGACAAACCTATGGCACCGCGAGGTAGAGCCAAACCACATAGACGGATGGCTGAGAATGGGTTTGCTCCCCCCCCCCTGGGGAATTTTGAAGACATATCCTATCTTGTAGAGAATTAAAAGCCGAGTCTTTTAAGACATGTTTGCACTCTGTGCTCCGAGGCGTTAGTCTGTAAGAGCTTTAACATACGTTACTTTATCAAATTAAGAAAAAGTAAATTGAAAGTTTGGGCTACAAATTACAGACATTAAAATATTTATTTTTAAAATTAATTCATATAGTCTGCATACTGGATATCTTAACTACTTATGACAGCCATTTGAACAAAATTGCGGCTTTCTAAGGTGTCATATGCGTTACACAAATCAGATAACCCATTAAAATTTGCTAGTGTGGCTAACATCATTTACATTCACAATATCTCTGTGAGTTTTGCAAAATGTTTTTAACCATGTCTGACTAGCTTATGCAATTGGCTAACAGAAAAATTAAAGTTTGTTTCACTATCTTAAATATTTTTTTTCTGGAATAAGCAATTAAACAACCCTACCCCTACCCAGTTTTAAGGTGAAAAGTTTGGTATTAAAACTAAAGAAAAATAGTTAAAAAAATATTTGCAGATGATGAATATGTTTCATTGTTTGGGAGTTATTTGCTTATATAAAAAGACTCATAAATCTGCAAGTTTGTTGCGAATTTTTTTTAATTTCAGAGGCTGTAACATATGTTACCTGATGTAATAAATGGGCAAGCTCATTGTCTTTACGTAAGATATGCCAAAAATTGTTTTAATCGCCTCGAGGGAATTTTGCAGACATTTTCCTTCTTAAAGTACAATTCAAGCTGCATCGAATAAGGGATGATTGCACTCTCTAAACTGGGGCGTTAGTCTGAAACAGCATGTTACATGCGTTACTATATCAAATAAAGAAAATGTAGTTTGAAAGTTTGAGCTAAAATTGTGGAAAAAAACTGGCAGCTGCTGGATATTTTACATTGTTTAGGGATTTTAAGCCGACTCGTATGATAAAGACTTATAGATCTGCTAGTTGTCACCAAGTTTTAAAGATCAGAGAGCCTAACATATGTTAGCTTGATAAGTAAAGTCATCAAGCTGAGTAAGGTTCTGCTCCATCCTAATCCTCTTTGGAATTCTGCAAACATATTACATCTTATGTAACCATTCAAGGTGCATTTAATAAGAAATGTTTGCACTCTGTAAGTCGGGGCGTTAGCCTGTAAAAGCTGGTTACATATGTTACTATATCAATTTGAGAATAAGAAATTTGAATGTTTGAGCTACAGAAAGAAGACATTAAAATTATCTAATAAATTGGCATTCTTATAGTCTGCATACTGGATGTCTTTACTACATATGGAAGCTGTTTAACATTTATACCGCTAACTGCGGTGTTATGTGCATTACATGAACCTAATTATAATTTAAAAGCCATAGTTGTGGCTATCTTCATTTAGTAAAACAACTACTATGACTTGGTTTCAAACTGTTTTTAGATTTTACAAACATATACTCAATTGATGAATAGGAAAAACCATGTTTGCTTTTGTATCTTAAATATATTGTCTTATAGGAGCTAATACACAGCCCTACTCCCAGTTTTACAGAGAAGCAAATTTTGTGATTACCGTTTAAGTTAAACACACGAAAGCGATTGCAGCATGTGGATATTTTACATTTTGTTAGTCTGTCTTGCTCATATATCTGCAAGATGTCATTAAGTTTAAGATTATAAGTCTTTGGTGAGAAAACACTAGATATTATATTCATTTCTGATTATCAAGCCCATGGACTGTTGTTACAGATGTTATCATTATATCAATGACCTTTTGGACACATTTCCTAATACTGTGCATATAATGCTAAATATAGAGCCACAAATATAAAGGTGGTTTTACATTTGTACAAGACAATACATTAAATGAAATGGTCCAAACTAATTCTTATCGATTTAACCATCATGTTAAACGTTTGTCGTTGTCTGCTTCTGTGGTAAGCATTATTATCACACGCCTCCTTGCAACTAGTAGAATCATCACACAATATTTCAATCATTTACTGTTATACAATTTTACCACAAGTCCACTCAAAATTGATAAGCCATTATCAACTTCCCAATTTTGCCATTCATGGCTGGGAACATTCGAAAACTGATATGAATTCCTAATAGTTGGCTCTTTGAGTATGTGTTTCAAGTGTCACTGCAAGAAGGAGAAAGACAGAAAGACTAAAGTTTTTCAAGGAGGAAAACTATGCCATTCAAAGCAATAAGTACCTGGCCTGATGTACCTTGATATTTCTGTGATGAAGAATATTATCTTAGCTGGTTAACTTTAATAAATGTAGCCTTTCCATACAGGCAACAAACACATTTTCATCTAATAATGTCTCTGCACTTATCATCTTTCCCCGAGCATTCAAAAACTTATTTAAGTCTTAGTACTTCTGAAGTGCTGAAACCGAGGTAACTCTTTCCCTTCAGATAAACAAACTAGATGTATCACAGCAGGTAAAGCAATGAAATGCAGGATGAACAGAGCGCAATTAAGACCCTTTCACTTCAGTGATTCACTAAGTTTCTAAGATAAGAGCGCTTATCAAAGGATGTAACATATATAACTCGTCATAATAAACTAGCAAGGGCATTGTCGTGACATCCTTTTTGATTACACAGTCAGAGGCAAGTGTTTTCAATTTCAGTGTTTTCAATGGATCATGAAGTGGGATAGCCTTATCAACTTGTTTACTTTGTATAAATCTTCCATAGAGCATAATATAGAACTACTGGTCATCCTATTTTACCCTTAGTTCACTTTCCTTCTTTTAAATGCAACAGCTAATGATATGGCTGCAAAAACTGAGAAATCAAAGGTTTTATATTATCTTAAGGACTGCTTCAATGTACTGGCATCGAAAAACAACCAGCTGCAAACATAATTGATGGCAATGTCCAACTTCATGTTCTTTCTCATATACCAGATAACTTTCAAGTTGTAACAGAAATTGTTTCAGACGGTCTGTCAAAACAATCAAGAGTCAACATTGTAACTAAAGAAAACTTATAAAGTTCTTTGGGTGCAGCAAAATACTATTGATCTAAGACCTGAGGACTTAAGCACCAAAGGACTGTAAAGGTTCCATGGCAAATGACGCAAAAAGCAGCATATCAAATTACTGTTTGACCAATGTCAGAAATCTTAAAGTATTCTTAGAGGTACACGGTAGACTTAGCTTTTGCAAAATCAGAACAAAGTTATCATTTGACTAGCGCGGATGCAGAGGCAGCTGCAGTAAGATTGCTCTTGCCACTTCACAGGAAGAGACATATACCAGAGTCATACTCCATTGTATGCATATATGTGAAATGGCATTAAACCCATATTTAATCAGGTGTTTGATCCTATGACACTGACATGCTGTTTCTGCTGTTAAAGAATGCTAAGGATTCATGTTTTAGCTGAGTCAATTTGTTTGACGCTGGCACTGGCCACACATACAAAGAAAATTAAGTCTTTTGATGGCAAAACAGGAGGATCACACAAAATGCTTATAAGTGATGTTTGTCACACATACCAATTTTAAAAAGATATCTTAATTAATGTAACACATAGAACACCATAGGAAGCTGTATGTTTGTTAAAAAAACACTTTCTTATGTATCAAAGGTATTCTGCATGCAAACCACATGAATAATTCAAATAAATAGATTGTTTTATGTCTTCTTTCTGTTTCTCAGACTTGCAATTAATTTATTCTTATTTGATATGGCAACACACGAAACATACCATTACAGGCTAACTCCCTGGTTAATAGAGTGCAAACATCTCTTATTTTATGCAGCTTCAATTGTTCTTTAAGGTAGGATATGTCTGCACAATTCCCAAAGGGGTGGTGAGGAACAGGATTGTACTCAGTTTGCAGTCCTAATACTATGACATGATTCTACTGGTTGTGATGAAATGGGTGATTATTTTGCATTAGAAGCAGACACAATGATAGGCATTGTGAGGATAACATTTATTAAATTGTGTCTTTTAAATGAGAACTATTATTTTCTATCTATATGTCTATATATTTTAATAGTGTAGGCATTAGGAAATATGTGATAAAGAAGATCATATACGAGGGCTGAGCAAAAAGTTTGTAGAATTTGTTAATAAAAATAAAAGCACGTGTGTTGTTGCACTCAAACTTTTACATGTTTAAGATCCATTCAATCCTGACAAAATTTGAAAGTTTCAGACAAATCGCTAGATAACTTTAGTCGCTATGACTCCTTCTACAACGTATGTAAAGTGTACCCGGAGCACGCCATGACGTTAACGTCATTTGACAATATTTTAATTTTGGTCTTTGCTGCATGTATGCACATTAGATGGACCTCATAATCAGCGGTAATTAATAAATCTGAATGTAAAATAATTTATATCTCTAGTCAATCAGAAATTTATAGAATAAATTAAAGACTTTTACATAATACTGTGAGTTGACCGTAACCCTCATGGTTACAGCTTGGCCTAACAAGATTCACTGTTTATCCACACTTTTTTTTAACTCAAATCTCTCTCAGCTCTTAGCAACTTGGACCTCCAGCTCTTTCTGTCCTAATGTTAAGATTGCTGCTTTATTTTGGAGTCGAACTGCCAAAGCTGATTTTCGTCACACATGATAATCATGTTAAGGAACCTATCATCTTCATGCGTATTTGGCCGCCCAAAACTAGTTTCAGAAAATAACCGATCTTTCCTGCTCCTCTAATGTCAATAATTTTTGCACACATTGTGCGAATAGATGATACATGTGCAAGAGATCATGCAAAACAGTTCTTACATTTTAATCCGAAGATTATACAGCTCTCTAAACGTTTGAGTGTGGTCTTTTTCACGACGTCACAGATACACGTCACAAGTTTATCACTTATTATCTTTGCACGCCCATTCCTTGGGCTTATGCAAAGGTCTTTCTTCATTGCTAAAGCCTTCACGCCACTTGAACACTGACATTTTTTTTACATTTCTGATGATTTCTCAGCTAGTTGTAATAAATTGTAGGTTTCAGTTGGCAAATATCATAAATTTAAAAATAATTTTATCGCTATGCGAGTTTCTTTCACATCTCGTAAAACCACATTTTGCTGTATTTTTCCTCCAATGGGGCTCACAAAATCTATCGCCATTCCTTTATTTTTTGAGAGTGACATCGGAAATTTAGTATGGGACCATAAATGGCACCATTCTTGACGTTGATGTAGTTTCAGTAGATTTGAATAAGACAATTTTGAAATTTGATGATTTTTTAAAGCATGACATCAGTGAATTAATGTCGTGCTCCGGGGTAGTGGACCCTGCACTTTTTAAGGTTTACATAAAAATAATTAAAGTGGATTTAGACTTATGAAACTTTACTTGGAAATTGATATTAGACCATATTTACGCATGTGAAAATCTAATGACAATGGGACTTCAAATAAAAAAGTTATGAAGAAATTCTACGAACTTTTTGCTCAGCCCTCGTATATAACATCTGTAACACAATTCCATGGGCTGGTTATCAGCAATGACTATAATTACTAAGACTAAGGCACCAGAGGCTAGAGATTAATAGGAAATCATGTGAAAAATAGTATTTTTTCTGAAATATCATCTCTTACTTCCAAGACCATTTCCTTGCTCATTCATTATGCCATGTAACATACGTTACATACATTAATAAGTGCTCTGATCCTGATGTCAAACTTGCAAATGTATGATTCTTTATTGCATTAGCAAGACAAAGCCAAAAAAGTAAGATATCCACGCGCGTCAAATATTTTCATAAATTTTTCTTCAATAATAGATATCAAAATTGGATACTTAAAATTGGGGGTAGGGTTGTTTGATAGCTCATATAAAACAATGTATTTGAGATAGAAAAGCAAACTTTGATTTTTCTATTAGTTGAATGAGTATTTTAGCAAACTAAGATTAAAAACACTTGTAAAAATGCAAAACTCGTCTGTAAAAATTAAATGATGTTAGTCAGGATTTCTACTTTCAAAGGGAAAGTTAATCTATGTAACGCATATAACACCATTGAAGGCTGTAATTTTATTTAAAATGCTGCTTTTATGTAGCTTAGGCATCCAGCTTGCAGACTACATAAGAAATGTGAATAATTAGATGATTTAATGTCTTCTTTCTGTAGCTCAAACTTACATTTTGATTTTTTTCTTAGTTTGTTACAGTAACATATGTAACAGGCTGTCAGAGACTAACGCCCTGGAGCACAGAGTGCAAACATCTCTTATTAGATGCGGCTTGAAATTTTCTTCAAGAGGATATGTCTGCAAAATTCCCTAGGGGGGAGCAGGACCTTTTTAGCTCGAAGTCTAACAATCACGAGACACCAGGAAGACAAACTAAGCAAAGCAACCAGCTCTCTCTTCCCCATCAAGATGATTGCAAAACTTGAATGGACATAAAGTAACGTACAACAAAACATAGACTAATTAAAGAAAACCTGTGTAAAACGGCCACTAAAAAATAGACAAAACAAAGATCTTAGACAAATGGTTGAGCATTTTGCAATACGTTTGGCCTGCATTAAGCTATAATAAGTCTTGAAAACCAATTGAAAAACACAGATTTTCCGTTATGTGTTTGTTTACTAACTGATAACAGATGCACGTTATACATAATACGGAATATAGAGCACATCATACTGAATATAGAGCACATCATACTGAATATAGAGCACATCATACTGAATATAGAGCACATCATACTGAATATAAAGCACATCATACTGAATATAGTGCACATCATACTGAATATAGTGCACATCATACTGAATATAGTGCACATCATACTGAATAAAGAGCATATCATACTGAATATAGAGCACATCATACTAAATATAGAGCACATCATACTGAATATAGAGCACATCATACTGAATATAAAGCTCATCATACTGAATATAGTGCACATCATACTGAATATAGTGCACATCATACTGAATATAAAGCACATCATACTGAATATAGTGCACATCATACTGAATATAGTGCACATCATACTGCATATAGAGCACATCATACTGAATAAAGAGCATATCATACTGAATATAGAGCACATCATACTGAATATAGAGCACATCATACTGAATATAAAGCACATCATACTGAATATAGTGCACATCATACTGAATATAGTGCACATCATACATTCTTTTTTGTCATTCAATTGAAGGTAAGGATACACACCAATGATCACAATACAGAGAAAGGTACATAAATGTATATAGGCGTGGAAGTGAAATCACTAATTTTACACCTAAATTAATACAAACATAAAATACAAATTATATACGAGTTTACAGATGATCAGTCTCGATTACCGAAATATTTTACAGGTAGTTCATTCTCTGGGGATCAACATTCCAGCTATATAGGATGTTACATAAATGTCATGGCCACCCTGGACCATATGAGTTCTCTCACACTGACGATTCCTATATGCCGACGACACTGCGTTTCATACAACCATGGGCTGGCCGTTCTACAAGGCGACACATGTAGCTGTCTAGAAGATGACAGTTCTTTGCTACCATATAGCGGCACCTCTGACAGCGATTGCAACTCTGCATGTTCAGGAGACAAGTACACAAAATGTGGTGGTGCAAAATATGGTGATTTGTTTATGTCTGTGTATGAAGCATATGGTAAGCTTATAGTATTGTGAATTTGGGTAGGACGATAACAAACTCACAGTGTTATATATCAAACAGCTATGTATACTTAACCGCAAACATTAAAGCTCCGCAACAAATGAGATTTTCAAATAGTGTCGCTGCCATTGTCATCAAATGGGACTTCGTATTACAAATGCGTCGCACAAAATATTTTTTAAGATTAAGTGAGTGTGACCAAGAAATGCCCCAATCACACACCAACAGCAAGATGACACGAAGAAGACAATTAAATGAAAGCAACTGGCTATCTTATCCTTCGCGAGATGACTGCAAAACTAGAGAAAAACACTAAGGACTGCATAAAAAAAACAAGGACCAAACACACACAAACAGAACAATAGGAGCAACAATAAACAATGAATGATTTTGTTTTGTTTAGTTGCTTTACGTCCCAAGTCAACAGCTATGGTCATTGCGGGACGGTCAGTTCACCTAACCACACTTTTTCCTGGGCAAGCTTGAACAAGCAGTTAACCAGTACTTCGTGCACATACTTTCGCTTGTAACTGACAACAACCCTTCTTGAATGATTCAGCGGAAGGGAGGAGAATGACCGTAGAAATTATTTCATGATCAATCTCCACGAAAGTATGGGACCGGGCCGGGATCGAACTTGCGACCCCTGGATCTGCAGTCAGACTCGCATCTGTTGCCAGACACGTTACCGACTGCGCTACGCGGCCCGGTAACAATGAATGAACAACAACATAAAAGCCTTATTCACGAAAAAAGAAAAAAGCTATCGCTCATTTTGTTGTGGTAAGTTTTGCCCCGTAAAAGAACATACATGCGAAATCCGTATTTAAGCAGCTTTGTGCCCTTTTTCATTTGAAAAAATGTCTGGTGCGTGTCTGTATGTAAGAACATTTATACGCAAAGTCTAGCTTTCTCTTTAAGAACTTTAACGTATTTCTAAAACTTCTCAATAAATGAGAAAGGGTATATACAAATTTAACCAAACCTGGTGTGACTTCTACTCATATACAGACAGTTTGGTACCTGATAACATTGTTCCATGATGGTCAGTCTTAGTAGAAAACAGACTGTAAAATACAACATCAGACGAAAACTGATACTGAATGTGTTTAAATCACTAAACGTATGCCAACCAGTACAGTTTCTATCTTTTCATTACTCAAATATACCGTACATACTTTTGCTCACTTACAGAACTATCCGGATGCTATCCAGACACGTCTTTACAGAATTTCTCTGTCACCAACACCATCTCGACCTTTAAAATGACGCCAACATTATGTCAGGAGTACTGCCGAGGAATCAACAGCAGCGTCTACGCCGCCGTGAAGCTCACTCTCTGTCAATGCATGGACAGTCTCTTTGACGCAGAAGGCTATGATGGTGTCCTTTCACTGAAGTCATGTGCGGCACCGTGTCCAGGATCAACTTCTGAGATTTGCGGAGAAACAGACTACTTCAGCGTCAGTAATCTACGTAAGCAGTTTTCAGCAACCATCTTGCCGTGGCTCAACTTGAAGTTTTCTTTAGACCTGACTATCTATGAGTCATGAGCCATTTTCTTTGTTTCATCATAGTGTGTTAATTTGTTAAGATAATTACTTTGTGCTAATGTATTTTATTAGGAAACCTCCATGGGAGCTAAACAATTTTTGTGTTTTAATAACAAAAGAATCTATGGGGAAGATTTGGCCCCAGTAAATTGCATTTAAGCCCCCCCCCCCCCCCGGCGGCTTGCTTATGCGGCTGTCCGTTCTAAGGCGGCGGTTCTCTTGTGGAGATTTATTGTTTTATGTACCTCACATTGTTCGTGGGGGTTCTGTGTTGATCTTTGTTTTGCTATATATTACTTTGTGTCCTTTCTAGTTTTGCAATCATCTTGACGAGGAAGAAAGAGCTGGTTGCTTTGCTTTAATTGTCTTTCTGATGCCCTGTGACTGTAAGTGTTCTGTTGCTCTTCCTCACGGTGCTGAGGGCTGGTCTGCAGTGTGTGATTGTGGTATTTCCTGATCATACCAAAAATCCAAAAGCTTTACCAGGCAACCTATATCTTTTCAAGCTCTTACGGCATAAAACATGTAGTTGAGTTCCGTGTACATTAGAACATATTCCAAGGTTATAGCAGTGTCGCACGCCAAAGGGAGACTACCTAAACAAGTACAGTAAAGCCTGTGTAAAACGACCACTCTAAAAAAGACAGAAAATTTGTTTTTAAGATCAATTATCGCTTAATGCACGTCAAAAGTATTGCAGAATGCTCCAATGGGAGCATTTTGCAATACTTTCGACCTTCATTAAGCTACCATTTTTCATTAAGATCTTTGTTTTGTCTATTTTTTCAGGTTTTACTTTATTATTCTCATAAGTTGTACCTGTTCTGATTATGGTTAGCTGGGCCCGGAATTACAATGCCTGCTTAAAGTTAAGCAAGACTTAAGTATTGATTTTTCAGTATGCGAAAAATAACGTTTCAAACTGATCAAAATCAAAATAGTTTCATTTTTTCTGTAGATCACACTGCTATCGTTGACCACAAGTGCTGCATCGAGCCAGGCAATTTATTTAGCATTTAATATAGCATGTTGAAATATCAATACTTAACTTAAGTCTTCCTTAACTTTAAGGAGGCATTGTAATTCTGGGCCCTGAACACTGGAGTGCATCAAAACTACTTACAGAAAACATGCCATTATAAATGAATATTAAGCTAAAGGTTTGTACATAATTAGTAACCTGATGATCGTTTATGATAATTTGGGTTTTGAGCATTGTGACATCAATCCCCCTTATCAAGCATGTCACTCACCTGTGATGTAAGTGATGCAAACTATAATTGTTTGCAAAATAGTTTGCTTGATAGAGAAGGGATAACATCTGAATAAGCTTTGAATGATTTCTAAAAGTTTAATTGTAAAATTAGTGTTTTCATAGCTAGCTTGTATCCTTTCTGAGTTATTGCAGGATCCCATATTCTATCCCAATAAGTTTTGATGATAGCAACCTTTATGAGGCATTCTCATATACTTGTAACTCGACAGTATTATTATTGAATTATAATGGTCAAATTTATTTACTCCTGCTGAAATATTAAAAATAGGTTAGTTTTTCTAGAGCTATGATCACTGGTATCTATAGTCTCACTATATATGAGCCGCGACATGAGATTTCCAACAATGTGGTATGTGCGACCAGCATACGCGCAGTCTGATCAGAGCCATTGCTAGTCGCTTGAATATTCTATGACTATTAAGCTACTGGCTGAACATAATTTGCAGTTTCTAAGTTTTAAAGGAGGCTACACAGGCTTGTCTGAGTCTATTCATGGCAAAATGCCACATTGTTGGCAATCACATGTCGCGGCTCAATATCAATGATCATAATTAAGCAGGATTCGAGTTACCTTGATATGTTGGAAAGGCTCATTAACTCGGATCTATTTCTATTTCAGTAATGGAAGAATCCATATACGTCACCTGTGATGATTTGTATGCTGACCATTTGACAGACCCTGGAACGTATTTCACACTGCACACAGGAGCGCCAACAACCTGCTCCTTCACAGGTACATACATCTTGATTCTTAGATTTACAGTGTCCTGGTTTGATGGGAAAGAGAGAGCTGGTTGCTTTACTTCCTGGTGTCTCGTGATTGTTGTGTGGCTCTTCATCACGATGCCACAGGTTTGTCTGCAGTTTGTGATTGTGGTATTTCCTGATCATACTCACTTACTACTTTTGTTTTTCTGAAAGATCGTTTTTTTTAAAGATTAAATAATCATTCAAACGACTAATACGAGGGACTAAACAAGGGTGAATAATGATTCCAAGAGGATAGCAAGAAGACAAAGATAAAAAGATAATGATATTCAAGTGTGTCCTTTTTTAAAATGGAGACTGCTCACTAAGGACAGAGTTTGCTCGCTCTGGGGACGAATTCCGTCCTTTAAAAGCAGTTCTTAAGGTATAGATATACAATAGTTCCACATTAGGCGATAGTCCCTAAAGGTGTACAATTTTCATTACGCACATGCGTACCTGCGTATTTGACCTATGGATACTTATATAAAATGCATGAAAGACCACCTTAAATGTTTGTGCACAGCTATCTAATAAAAATCTGCCCTTATTATTCCTCAAAATGCAAATATACTAACGCAAAAAGACGCCGCGTTTGAAATCTATGTTTTGATCTTCGCTTTCGTCATTTATATATTCAAAATGCCTTTACACCAGTAGGTAAAATCAAGATGGACTCCCTTTTCTTGATTCAGATAATCAGTTCTACATAGGATGCTATGCCGCCAGTGATGTTATTGCGGAGACCACGGTAACAAGTATTGGACAATGTCGCCAGGCATGCGTGGAGGCTGGGACTATCTATGCAGCTGTTTTCAATGGTGCATACTGCGAGTGTTTCGATGATTGGGGTGCGGTGGTGATGACTCAAACTACATCATGTGACATCATATGTTCAGCCGGGGAACCAGCATATTGTGGAGGGACCTCTGGGAAATCAGTTTACCATGCATTTGGTAATGTAATTTTGAACAACTGTGTCCTCTGGTCAGCTACATGAAATCTTTACTCCATAGGCTGTTTTGGATCATGACATCATTTTCTATTTTAGACTACATTGAAAACATTCATTAATATTTAATTAAAGTTTTAAAAACTTTTGAAATATTATGGAAAATGGAGCAATGCTCCCTTTTCCATAATATTTTCAAATACACGATATTTCAAATGCGTCAAAAGGCATTATTATTAAGGTTGACTTTGGTTTAATTGATATTTTATGACGTATATCCAAGGCGTATTTATGGTATATGATTGTCCTACCGCTTTCCTTAACGACTTACTTTTCCGTACAATTTTGTGAATGTCATTTTCGCATATGAAGGCACTCGTTGCAATTGTAGACATTTTAGCAATACGTTGCATCCCGAATCTTAATTCAGCCTTTTACTCTTTTCTTAGAAAATTTTATGTAGCTCACTCAGGAAGAAAGAAAACAAAGATCAGGAAGTGATACAATCAACTACTTTACACTACCCAGGACACCACATGGGCAAGTGACAAAGACACAATAAAACATTACATACAAGAGAGCCAAGAGGTCAGCCCTTTCCCAGCGAGTGAACATAAAGCTACAATGATCAGACAAGAAAACGTGACAAACATGAAACATAAATAGCAAAAATGATCCACAAAAGAAGCACCGTCTTAGTACGTTCAGTAGAAAAAAATACTTGTTTTACTTGTTTAACGGCAAACAACAAAAGCTATGTTTTCCCCATAAAGCAAATTCAGATATTCTTGCAACCTGGTCCATTTGTGTCATGTTTTATCAAGGATTACAGAATTTTATAATGATCTGTCCATATCGTTATCAACGACAGGTGGCTGCTACCAGGCAGATATGACTGAGTTGCTTTCTGATATCTCCAGCTACGTGATGGAGACGTTTGTGAAGTCGTCGATGAGTGCGGTTCTTTGCCGAGAACTGTGTCGAGAGCGAGGCTATAACATCACTCTGCTTCAAACAACAGATTGTATGTGTTTAATAGACGCCATTACCTCAATGATAGGGTATGTGTTGTTCACTTGTGGCGGGATGGGGACTTCCTATGTATATTAAAGTACGGTTGTGCAGTCGGAACGGCCTACATTTTTACATCCCCTGTGCTCCTAATGTCAGATAACAACAATAAAGGCAGTTTTTGTATAAGGTATTTCAAAACCAACCCATTTATATACTAGTATTGTAAAGGAGTAGAAAGATAAGACCAACTAATATATAACTGAGATCTGCAGTGCTAAGCAGTGAGTTAGATATTGAGCAGTGAGTATGATAAGATCTGCAGCGCTAAGCAGTGAGTATGATTAGATCTGCAGTGCTAAGCAGTTAATATGACATGATCTGTAGTGCTAAGCAGTGAGTATGATTAGAGCTGCAGTACAAAGCAGTGAGTATGATTAGATCTGCAGTGCTAAGCAGAGAGTACGATTAGATCTGCAGTGCTAAGCAGTAAGTATGATAAGGTCTGCAGTATGATTAGATATGCAGTGCTTAGCAGTGAGCATGATTAGATCTGCAGTGCTTAGCAGTGAGTACGATTAGATCTGCAGTGCTAAGCAGTGAGTATGATTAGATCTGCATTTTATGATGCAAGTTATATGAGTTGGTCTTCTGTTTTCTACTTCTTTATAATGATATTCATTTAGAATATGAATGGGGTGTGTTTTGAAATATTTGGCTTCTCTTTTCCACCCTGGTCCTAAGGGTTGTCTAACCCTATACATGATGTGAATTTGGCTAGCGTTAACAGCAATATAAACAAAAAGGCCAGAAAAAAGGCCAGAGGTCAAGGTCAGAGTAACCAGAACACAATACAAATCATGTTCGTAAAAAACTGCTTTATAACTTGAGGTAGGAATCCAAAATTTGGTGTCTGCATACATCTTATTGCCATTGAGTGCTGTTAATTGTTTCCAGGTCACTTTTACTCAGACCTTAACCTCTTAACCTCCTTCAATATTTGACATTGAATCCCATAATTTGGTATATGGATACATCTTGGGGACTCTGAGTGTAGCGTGTGTACTGTTTTTGGGTCACTGTGATCCTAACCTTGACCTTTGGATTAATTCTAGAAAAAATCTGACTGCAGCATATCTTTAAATTACGATTGTTATGCTGTTGAGAATTTTTGTGCACAAGAAATACAAGACATGTTTCATGTTTATTTGAACAGATTCGAATTTCATTTTTGCGGTCGCATTAACTACAAACAAACAAAGTTTGCCTTTTCATACATGATGGACGTGTCACTTGTATTGGCAACTAGACAAGATGACAATTTAAAGCATAGCAATAACACGGCGGTTCTAAATACATCCCCACCCCCTTTAACTAATTTTAAGAGCTAAAACGGGCGTATCTTCTAAGAAAATACGTATTTAAGTGTGATACTTTCTTTTAAGTTAAGAGGAACATTCAGTCTATTATTCAAATGAGAAACAGCCTATGTGTGCATGTTTTTGCTTGCCAACTGGGCTTAAATAAGTTCTTTCAAGCAAGTGCCCAAATGGGCATCTCATGTACAAAATGTGTCTTGGAAGAATTTTGAAAAAACAAATTCTCAAAACTCACAGCCTACTCAATTTCTAAGATATTTTAAGCATCTATCGCCGATAAAACTGGTCTCCAAATATTGCATTTGAGTACTTTTGCATACAATTCAGTGTTACTATGGAAACTGTAAACCCTAAAATTTGATATTCAAGTTGCTTTTTAAAAGTAATTATCCATCTAGAATGTTTTATCTTCTAACAGAACACACTTTAATTATTTATGTACAATATATAAAAATTTTCAAGAGAAAAACTTCATATATTTTAGAGAAATTGTTCGAGAAAGATTTAGTACATTTCGTTTCAGACAGCATTTCTAAACGCTTAAAATTTGACTGCTCATCTTCAGAGACTGTTTCAAACCAGAAAATAATAAATAAGAACTGTTTTCTCAATGGTTGTGTGTTTCTGGAGATCAGACTAACCCATGGAAATCAATTATTACCAAATATAACGAAAAATAAATTAGTACCAACATTTTCAAATAAACATGAAACACCTCTATCAATAATTACAACTGTCCAGACGAATGGAATTTCTATCTGATTAAAATGTAAAAGAAGGGTTGATCCTTTCCCTGATTCTGTCTTGAAAAATCAATTTAATATATCTCTGCATGCTTTACAAATTCCACTGCCAGTGATTGTCTTTGGGGTCATTTGTCACATTGTCATTCTAGATTCGAAAC
The DNA here is from genome assembly GCA_964019695.1 of Loripinus fragilis. NCBI lineage: Eukaryota > Metazoa > Mollusca > Bivalvia > Lucinida > Lucinidae > Loripinus > Loripinus fragilis. Next base: position 4,404,226 of record OZ026520.1, read on the forward strand.
TAGATAAATCCATTTTGTAAAACTTGGGATTGACAAAATTAAGCAGAGCTATCACAATTTGACTTCACTTTGTTATAGGTACGATGCTATAACAACATCACTAGTTGAGGCTACAATTGGGTGGTTAAGTCCAGGAGGCTCGAACTGTAATCTTGGCTGTCCTGTGGGTAACGGAGAGTATTGTGACCAGGAACCTAACTACATTATCATTCAGAATCTCAGTAAGAAAATACGCCAACAATGCTACCAAATTTAATAAATGTATGCGTATCGTTCCAATATGGAACGATTACCAAAAGTATTGACCCAGATGAGATGCCGAAGAATGTGACATATCATCAAGAAAATGAAGTGAGTATGATCAGGATTCACCACAATCACAAGCCGCAGACAACCCCACGGCACCTCGAGGAAGAGCCGCTCAACCATCACGAGACACCAGGAAGACAAATTAAGCAAAGCAACCAGCTCACTCTTCCCCATCAAGATGATTGCAATACTAGAATGGACATAAAGTAACGTACAACTAAACATAGAACAGTTACAGTCTCCCACAATGGGAGTAACAATAAACAAAAAGTCAACAACAACAAACCACCGCCTTAGATCTGACAGCAACCTAAGCCACCAAGGGGCTTAAATGCATTTTACTGGTACCAAATTTTCGCACTAGATTCTGCTGTTGTTGAAGTACAAGAAATGTTCAGCTTGCATGGAGGCCATCTAACTAATACAATGTATCATCATGGAGAAACACTCTAATCAAATTAACACACCATGACGAAACAAAGAAACATATAGTCAGAGTTAAAGAAAACCTCAAGTTAAGCCACGGTGGGTCCAGCTACAGATTAGTATCAGGCACCAACCCACCGATTAAAACTTAACGTCAGAGCCGCATTAGAGTTTGAGGCCTGACCCACCAAGGTCTGGGAAATGTGTAAATGTATGTTAAAACGTTTATTATACTGACAATCTACTATTATGAATAACGTACCTTCCGGTAGGTTAATATAGAAAAAAAACATTAAAGAGCTTCTGTTTCTTTCACTCCAACTTCTGTTGTGGAACATTTCATTACTAAACATTTGTTTAACATAACATCGTGAGGCTCTGCACAGGCGATTGCATCATGCACGCACAGTAAGCAAAAAGTGGTAAAATATGATTATTTTGAATCAAGTGACATACCATTTTATCTGAATGACCGAGTTGAATAGATTAGACATTAGAGTTACGTTAGAAATAGAGATTTGCAATGATTAGTATTTGAACTGATAAGAATACAAACTAATTATGACCAGGATACGTTACGATCATAGATAGAAGTCTAGATGAAGAGAAAAAAAAATCTTACACACCAGATAAGAATATCTTAGAGTTTACCCTGGGATAGAAATTCTTATCTTACCCAGGACGCCAAATTACGTCAGTGGTGAGCAAGAAAATGAATCCAATATTGGTGTGAGGGTAGGATAGTAATATCCGTTCCTCGGGATCACCGTTTGTCATCACTCGGCAAGCCTCGTGATGCCAAACGGTGATCCTCAGGACGGATTTTTCTATCCTACCCTCACACTCTTGATATATTCGTTTAGTCTTTGTAAAACAACAAGGCACAATAAAAACAAGAACACAAGAAGCAGAGAAATGCGTTCTCAGTCTTCCTCAGTGTAATGATTCAAAAAGGATCAAGGACAACCAGCGCTACGTCTAAGAACTAGGACTAAATACGATGCTCCCACTAAATGAGAGTAACAGGAACAACAACAGAGCCACCAAAATTAGAAAGTGAGTATGATCAGGAAATACCACAATCACAAACTGCAGATAAACCCGTGGCATCGTGAGGAAGAGCCACACAACAACCACGAGACACCAGTAAGACAAACCAAGCAAAGTTACAAGCTCTTTCATCCGGATTGAGGTGATTGCTAAAAACCAAAGCCGTAAAAACAAATGTTTGATTGATATGATATTTATTTCAAATTGACAATAAGGTGGAATTTAGGAAGTGCTGCTTATTGTTTAAGGTTGTTTAAGAAAATAAACAAATAGCATACTTGAATTGGGCGAAGCTGATTTACACATTTAGGTTTATTCTAGAAAAGCTAATATCCCTAGCCTAAGGAGCTCTAGCGATAAGGCGTATATTTTCCCTAATTGACATGTTAACAAAACCTTAATTTTCAAATTGCCCTAATGTTTTTAAAATTGGTCTGTTCCGGTAGTAAAATTTACATAGAAAGCATCAAAATAGGTTTCAAAGTGATTCATCATTTACAAAACCGTTAAAACTTGCGCCTTCTACTCCCACCCCTCATTTTATGTCTTTAGACTGGGTGCCGTTTAGACGAGAGTTTTAGTAAATCCTTTGCAGGTTTTCAAAAAGTAAAAGTGCTAAAATATTCAGGATATAAACGCTCTTCATTTTCGAAACTTTGCGGTATTCCTTCAGCGCATGCGTACGAAATATACTTAAAATTGTGACGTTTGTCATTGAAAAGATGAAACTGGCGTCTTTCAGTTTGTTTTTAGATGCATTCCCCCCCCCCCCCCCCCCTAGACCCAAGATGCCCTTTGGACAATTAAATGTCGCCATACAGATATATAACATATGTAAAGGGCGTCTTGGGTCTAGGGGGGAAAGGGGTTGTATAAGCGAAAGAAGACATCAAATATCTGACAAAAAATAGACCACTTTGCAAGATGGTCGTTTTTATTGTACATCAACTGTATAAATAGTTTTACTGTACATAGCGTGATAGGACGATTGGTACCCTTGTTTAACGGTCTAGTTCCCATATATGTTACTGAATATCAAGTACAGTTGATGATCGAAATAAATTCTCATTCAATAAGAAGTAGATTTATTACATGCATTAAGGAAGTCCCCTTTTAAATATACAAATTCGGGGGCAATGGTGCATCGACGGCCCGTGTATATATATTTGTTGAATATGCCTAGTTTCTCCAGTCGTTATTTCAACAAAATAAAACGAACGTCTCGTTTAGGGAGATTACTCGCCTTATCTCTAGAAATTCTTTAGAGTTTATGATATGTATGTTTATGTCCACCAGACTCTGGGCCAGGCTACTATGATACCTGTGATGAATTGTTTGATGATGGAGCCGAGATATCAAACGACTTTATTATTGCTGGACGAAGTCAACGCTGCAATTTCATGGGTGAGCATCAGCAACAAATGCACTGTTTCTTTCTGTGATGTTGAGTTACAGTTTTGTTGTGTTCTGTCATCTTTCTTTCTCATGTGCGCGTGCATGGCTTTGAGAGAAAGTTTGTCATTTATGCCATTTCCAATACATGTGGTTGATTTCACCTTCAAAACATGAACATGGGTGAGTATATATCCTTAGTCTTTATACAACCGTTTGCTAATTCGACGCTGTTAATACCTTTTATGTACCACAACAAGTGACCATGAGCAGATTCTATAAGAATCCATCATGAGTGTAAGGGTGGGATAGAAATATCTGTTCCGAGGATCTCCGTTTGGCATCATAAGGCTTTCTATCCCATCCTCACACAAATAATAGATTCTTTTTCTTGCTCACCATTAAATACAGCATGAGGCTCCAAGAAGTTCCTTAATATGCTTTGTGGTGTAATTCTCTACAGACCACACACGGTTGCCAAGTATGCTGTCTAATTCATCTGCATAATCAATATCGATGTCCAATCATTTATGATAAGCATCTGTGTTCAACTGCAAGCAAATATTGTTATTGGGTTATAACAACATTGCAATGTTGTCGTTTTATTTCCGTCGGCGAAGAAATGGTGGGTTTCAAGCAAATTATGTAGTCATTCTCCTATCAAATATTTTTGCATCATGCAGACGTTTTGTTAAAATAAATATCGACATATCTTTAAAAATAGTAAAATATATTAAAAGCAATGCGGAAACAGACCCGTAGGTTTTTATCACTGATATTCTGGCTGCTTCAAGCTTCAGTCGACTCTTGTAGACTCGAAACACACGGGGCAAGAGTTAAGCGACTTATTATTATTAGTTCGACTTACAAAAGTCAGTCAGTAAGCAAAATATGACCAAAATTATGTGGATTATTTAAATGTTTCCAATTAAAATATATGTGTATTGTGCTTAACCGAAACGTCTCAATAGCCTGATTACAATAAAATATAAAACGTAGGGACATGACTGGGACATAAAAACGCATCAATGATACATAAATGCACTTTGTTATCTAAATTATTGCAATAATTCTACTAGGGGGTTTACCATATGAAGATCTGAAAATGCAGACTGGAAACTTTCCTTTCTTTCTTCCTTTTCTATCCACTTTATTTCTACATTTCCTATTTTTCATACTTTTTCTTTTTCTTAACCGCCACAAGAGACATAATATTCAAGCTTGAATGGAGTCTTTTAACAAACAGAAACTTCGAGCCATCAGTATTTGAGATGTTCTATTTAAAGTTTAGCTGTTTCAGAATTAACTTATCAAGGGTCTATTGTAATCATGTTTTCATTGCAATTTACAGATAGACATTTCTACTATAAATGTGCGAGCATCAACAACAATCTCCCCTGGATCGGCTTTTTTATCAATCGAGTGTCCGACTGTCGTTATTTCTGTGGTTCCAATGGTTACACATTTGCCGCCATTAACAACAGTGTCTGCCTGTGTACCGACGATTCAAGCGACTTTACTGCCGCCTATGAACCGTGTAGTTACAAGTGTGTTGGGGATCCGAAGGTTTTCTGTGGTGGATATGGGGTCTACTCTGTTTACTATTCTACAGGTGCTTAACCCATTTAAGCCAAATAGAATTTCCTACTCTTATCAAAGTTTGTTTATGCAGCTCTTAAAGACTTATAAAATTTCTAAACAAAGGTCATTTCAGAAGCACTTTTGCTGATATATATTTTTTTTAAATCTGGTTTGTTTGTTGTCTATGTTTTAATTTTTTAAATATTTGAGGGGATAGAAAATGCCTGACCCAAAACTGAATCGTTTTGGTGTGCACTTTATCAGTAAAGCAGTCCGTCAGTCCGCGACCAGTCAGCAAAACGCAATAAATCAGAAACCTCTTGAAAGATTATATATATTTAAACTCACCAGATTAATACTTATCACTGATAAGATCAAGACATTGGGCTTGCAAAAATTAATTTTCCTTTCTGAGATTTACTGAAGCCATTAATATGAAAAAAAGTTGCCCTCTTCATTTCAGGCATATATTTTATATATACTCTATAGGTAAATGCCCAAAATAAGTAAGACAACTCGCGATGCTTTTGGTCATAAAAGGATCATTCCAATCGTTAATTCCAAAACAAAAGTGAGTATGACCAGAAAATGCCACAATCACATACTATAGACCAGTCCATATGGCCAGTTAGGGGAAAATAATTTGTGTTAAATTGAGATTATTTTCTTATCCATCAGTTTAAACATGTGTTTTTGAGTACCCACAACATATGTTTTGGTTGAGAAATAATAAAAAAAAAAACAGTTACGCACTCTTATCTGGGGGCCTGGACCACCCCATGGAACGGCGAGGTACAGTTAAAGAACAATAACAGCGACATCTGACATTCAGAACGAAACTAAAAGAAAAGCAACCAGCTCTCTCTTCCCCAGCGAGATGATTGCAAAACAAGAAACGACAAAGTACTGCGAAACAGAACAAATATACCAAATAGACCCACTATCTACTGTTGGTTTATGTTAATCAATCTGCATGGCACATGACCGTCATATACCATGATAACACAATTATGAAGGTGAGGATGAAAGTGACCAATTCCTTGGTTTGAGACATTTCCTTCTGGCACCAGATACTAAAATTAAAGTGTACATTTAACACGGGTCGTGTATACTCGTATTACTGTTAGCTGATTTCTGAATAGTTGTGAGAAATATAATTTTGCAGTTTTATAACATAATACTGTAAAATATTATTGCCAAATAATTTTTCTTTGAAGGTGGATGTTACACGAAAACCTCGAATAGTACAGCACTCCCAGGCGATTCTATTATTCAGCTTAGCACAATGACAAAGGCAAAATGTAACACTGTGTGCAAAGAACTAGGCTACTCTTTTATGATCATTTCTGGCACAAATTGTAGCTGTTCAAACGATACTTCAATTATAACTGGCTTCGACCCTAGCATTATTGGTGATGAATGCAGTACACCATGCGCTAGTGACACCAGTGAGAATTGTGGAGATGATAACAGCATGATAATTAAAGAGACTCGTAAGTTCATTAGCATTTATGGTTAATATGTAAAATTTCCAACAATTGTAACCTGCCAAAGGGCATAGACAAACAGCGCAGACCAAGATCAGACTGCTTCTTAAGAAGCAGTCCGATCAGGGTCTTCGCTGTTTGCTATTCTGGCAAGCGTTTGTGAATTCCAACCCTGAAAACCAACATTTTTTGGAGAACAGAAAGATAAATGTGTTCGAAATTTTACAACAGTTACCTTAATTTGAAGCGCAAACCACGACTGTGACACACCTGCCAATCTTTTTTTTTATTTCTGGGAAATTGAGATTATAACATTATATAATTTTCGTGAAATATCAATCTTATTTGGATTGTTTAAGCGATACTGCTGGTCGACGGCAAAGCTTATGTGGCGCTTTACGGTTTGCTATCAGAAAGTTTTTATTATTTCGTGTTTATTTAAGCTAAGTTTGTATAAAAATTAAGCCCTGAGTTAAGTCTGGCATTTCAACGGCATATATATCACTATTAGATATGAAAAGGCAAAAGAAAGACAATTGTTTTATTTTTTTCATAAACAATATTGGGGAACTACGCTCTTCTGTTCTCGTTTCTTGCAGATAAAGCCCAGTGTCCAGAACCGTCAACAATCGTAGCGAACGCTAGCATAGTTCAAAGTGGACTCGAGGTTAGTTCAACAGTGAGTCTGGTGTGCATCACGGGTCACCATCTACCAGACGGCTCAGAAGCCATGATTTCAGAATGTGTGAAAACCTATGGTGGAATGAAAGAATGGTCTCCTAGTCTTCAAAGCTGTGCAGGTATTTCAAGCATTATCAGTTACATCTCATATTAACTGCATTGTTGCACGTTGACCTGATAAAAGTTGCCTATCTCCGGTATGTGCCTTTATCAGGTCATCATGATGTTACACTTTTGAATGACGTCGTCCATGATGTTGAATCGACACGAAAGACAATAACTACGTCGTAATCGCTAGTTTGAAGAGTGAACCAACGGATAAATAGAATACCAGGTGCGCGTCTTTTGATATCAAGCTGAGCGATTCAACATGCGTTTTCAAAGCTGAGCCTGGTAAACTTATTATCCAAAAGACACTGACGTAGTCATCTCTATATGTTGTACCATATAAATTGAGTGTTTATGGCCAAATTACGCTAAAATCACAGATAACAGACCATCACATGGCACAGTGAAGACGTAACAATAGAACACAGACTACTTACCAAATACATACACAATATGCAAGAATATATTGAAAATAAAACAACGACCTCTCTGTTCCTAAACTTCTTAAAATCCTTAAAAGAAAGGATAAAACTGTAAGAGAAATAACCTATCCTCATAAATGCAAACAACTCCACAGAGTAAACATCTATATGAGCTACTGTAACTATTAACTTTACCTGTAAAATGCTAAACAGCTTTTATCAGCTCAGTGACCGCGTCGCTTATCAGCTAGATTAGATTAGTAGTAGTCTAATCTAATATTATCTGAAAAGAAGCTGGGCTCCTACCCCTTAAAGGCACTTGGAGTCTCAGAATCCTGACTTTAAAGGGCATCCTAAAAATAAACAGCAAATGACCTTTCCTTATTCATTTGCTTTTTAGGCGAACAATCTAAGGCTTCACATTTCATGTGAAGCATCAATTGTGTGCTTCAAACGAAGAGAGCAGTCACTCAATGTGTCAATTTCCAAAAGAAAGAAGGTCATTACACAATTTTAAAAAGAGCAAACAGGTTTGGTACCAGTAAAATGCACTGAAGCCCCCTCCCCCAGTGGCTTAAGCTGCTGTCCCTTCTAAGGTGATGGTTCTGTTATTGGTGATTCTTGATGTCTTATGACGTATTGGTGATCTGTGGTTCTTCCTCATGGTGCCACGTGTGATGGTCTGCAGTGTGTGTTTGTAGTATTTCCTGATAATACTTACTAATTTGTTTGGCCTCCTGCTTTGCATTAGATGTGTTTTTGCTTTTATTGTCGTCTGTGTTTCTGACTGGTGACTCTTCCTCTGTGTTATGTTGTGTGGCTAATGTAGTTTATGGTTTTGCTCGCTCATTTTTGGTCTCTGCTGTGTGACTCAGGTCATTCTAACTGGACGTAGTTATGTTGTTAATGATATACCAATGTATGGATAACGAGGCTGTAACCAACTCTTGGGGGCGTGACATTATTGTGACTTAAGAGGTTTTCAGCGTGCGTTCGGACTTCAACTCAACAGTTTCTATTGACATTCAGAACTGAATACAAAGTTGAGTTAGACATATGTATCAGTTGAGCGGCTCTTCCTCACGGTGCCACGGGGTTGTCTGCAGTTTGTGATTGTGGTATTTCCTGATCATACTCATTTACTACTTCTGTTGACATATCTTGATATGCAGAATTCCACTTTCCAGCTATTTCAATTTTCATGCTTGTCAGACATTTCTGGTTATAATAAATTATAACGCTTGGAACTTCCCCACATTTGATATCCAGAGACCTATCCACATTTAAGCATTTGTTCCGCTGAATTAGATTCAATTTACGACAAAAGTGGCATGTTCCATAGAAAATAACTCCCAATGACATAGCAAGGAAACTGGCTCATAACCCAAAGACAGACAGACCAAATGAAAACCACAAAAATAAGTGATTATGACTAGGAAGTATCGCAATTACAGACTGCAGACCAACCCTTGGCACAAATTTGGTCAAAGTGTGTCCTGTCAAAGACAAACGTTATGCACCATCGTTGTACTTGTTTACCAGTATCCAGAATGAAAAGGGTTAAAAATAATCCCCATCCTGTAAAATAAGAACCATTCCATAGGACCATGTGTCATTTCTATTTCAGTTATGTTACAATGTCCGCTGGTAACAAGTTTGTCAAACGCCACATTAAACACAGTCTCTAGGTACCCCAGTGCTATTGTCAAACTTTCTTGTGGTACATATCACACCTTCCCAGACAGGACCAGGAGCATGACTATAGTCTGTGGAGAAGATCTAACTTGGTACCCGACACCAGAAAGTTGCTTAGGTAAGTAAACATGTCAACACTAACAGCCTCAAAACAGCAGAATGACAGTTAAAGTAAAACATCCAGTTCGCACTTTCTTAGCGAGATGATTGCAGAACTAGAAATGGCTCTAAGTACTGCATAACAAAGCAAGGACCAAACACAAAAACCCACAGACAGTGGAAGCAACAATAAACAATGAATCAACTACAACAGAGCCACCACCTTTGAACAGACAGCAGCCGAAGCCACAGGGGTGCTTAAATCCATTTTACTGGTGTCAAATCTTCACTCCAGATTAAAATTGTTCAGCTCGCATCAAAAATTCCTTTCTTATGCAATGCGTAAATAATTTTCGAATTGCACCCAAGCAAGATATGGTATTACCTGCTGATAGTTCTAGTTACGAACCAAGATAGTTGTTCTATGCAAATTGGATTTTAGGGTATTTAAGACATTGCAAATGGCATTTAAGTATCATATATAAATATCACTTACACAAATCTTGCTTATGAATAGCTGGGTTAAATGCTTACTAATTGTCAAAATATATTGTGTATTTTAGAGCTACCTAAATGTTCTTTGCTTAACTGGTCGAGTAATGTTACAACAAATACAAGCAATAGATGGGCAGGTACATATATGGAGGTATTGTGTCCTGATAGGATGGTGTTTCGTTCTGGTGAACAGTCAGCTGTTTTATACTGTGACTGGCACACTGATTGGATACCTTTACCAAATAACTGTTCAAGTGAGTATCTTAAGTAGTTTTAGAATATTTAAGAATATAGGCAGACATTTTAACCAATATTATCATGTAACCCATATAAGCCTAGCTTCTTTTTATGGGACATAGACTAACAGTGCAGAACCAGATCAGACGCCGCAGAAGGCGGCGTCTGATCAAGTTCTTTGCAGTTTAATCACAGAATGTAATTTTGAATTCGAATGAAAATGAAACTTACAACCCGACCAACAGCCCCGAAATTCGAAATCGATTCGTCCAATTGATAAGAATGGATAATTACATTTGGCTTAAATGGTTAAATGGCACGATAGTGTGCCAGAACACAAGTGAGTATGACAAAGATGTGTTACAATCACAGATCACAGACAAATACAAGACACTGCGGGGAAGAGACACAGGACACAGATACCTACACAGCAGCCGAAATACAATTTAAGTAAAACAGCAAATTTTCATTTCCTCAGTGCTATGATTGTAAACCTAGAAAGACACTTAGAACTTTATCACAAAACATGGATCAAACACAAAACCAAAACTTAAAAACTCTATAAAATACTGTTACGACATATGTACATTTAGCGTAACCAGTTTTTCCTTACGTACATACATTTTAGTAGCCATGATGGTCCCTGTTTTTTGGGGTTTTTTTAGTGAAAATGGTTAGACAATGAACTATAATATTAACTAGACCACACAAGGCAAGCCCACCACTTTTAATTAGAATAGAATCAACGACCAAAGTCAAAAATAGAACATTTAAGAAAATGCTTGACTAAAATTAACACAAAAATAGTGTTAAAAAGATCATTGACAAGTACATCCATTTTTAAAGAGTTGCATTTTCAAATTATTAGAAAACACATTACAGTATGGCTCCCATTTCTAAAATTATTTATGTATAATTTTAATTTTATATGCAATTATTATCGATTTTGTGTTTTAGAGTTATTTCAGAAAGAATTTAGAAATGTATCATACTCGGCAATTGGTGTACCATCTTGTATCAGGTCGCGATCGCAGAAAACAATCGTCCTGCAACAATCGGCTTTTTTTTTAAATCCAGATTGTCTTTCTTTTGAAAATGGCAAATTAGATTGGTAAGTAATGTATTTTTATATTCTTCTTTTATCACAGATAAAGTTTAAACTTAAATTTAGCTGGGAAAATACATTACATTTAGACAACAACATGCTAAATCCTGTAGATTTTGCTGCGTTTGAACATTATAACAAAACCTTTAGCTGAGAATATGCAGATTCCATATTAAGTAATGACATTATAACAAAGCATTATCGCTTATACAAGATTTAGTATCTAATTAAAGTGTCAGTTTATTCAATCTCCTCTCACACATATATAAATCCAGTCAAAAAGCAAGAGAGTATGATCAGGAAATACCACCATTGCACACTGCAGACCACCCCATGGTGCCATGAGGAAGAGTTACAGACCACTGACTGTCACAAGACATCAGGAAGACATTTAAAGTAAAGCAACCAGCTCTCTCTTTCCCATCATGGTGATTGCAAAACTAGAAAGACACAAGGTACTGAATAACAAGACAAAGACCAAAAACAGAATTCCAACAAACAATTGGAGCAACAATTAAAAAATAAATCATACAGCATCAACAACATCAGGAACACCACCCAAGCCACTGGGGTCTTAAATGTGTTTTACTGGTAGCAAAATTTTGACCTAGATTCTGTTCATGTTTAAGCACAAACATTGTTTAGCTCGCATGGAGGCTTCCTTTCTATTTTAATGTATCTCACAGAGGAAATAAACTAATCAAATTAACTATATTATGGCGGTTCCACTAGACGTTAAATATCTGGAAAAAAAGTGTTTTTATAATAGGGTGGTTTAACGATGCACAGAATATTTTATAATTCAAACACGTTGGCGTCTGTTGACAGACCAATTTTTATTTGGATCACATACTAAAGTTAGTGCAGTGCTAAATCAGACAATGGCTCAACTAGAGGTTTTCTTATGCTCTGACTCTCTGTGAGATAAAATCAATTTTCTTTGCTTCATAACAGTATGTTCATGTGGTTTGATTGTTCCCCTGTGATAATTCATTGGATAAGTTAGAAACCTTCATGCGACCTTAATATTTTTTTTATTTTCATCAGCAGAGTCTAGGGCGCAGAATTGACAGGTAACATATTTTTAAGCCCCATGGTAGCCTCAGCTGCTGTCTGTTTTAAGTTGGTTATTCCGTTGTTGCATAATCATTGCTATTACTATCATTGTGTATATGGTTTTCATGCTATGTCCTTGTTTCGGCGTATTTATTGGTGTCATATCTAGTTTTGCAACCTTAATTCTAAGGAAGAAGAGCTGGTAGCTTTAATTTAATCGTTCTGGCTGTTGTGTAACGGCCTTTGTTCTGTGTTTTCTCCTTGTGTTGTCGTTAATGTGTTTAATTAATACTGTTACTATTGGTGTTCTGTAGGTTTAGTTGTTACTGTTACTATTGGTGTTCTGTGGCTCCGGGCTGCGTAGCGCAGTCGGTAACGTGTCTGGCTACAGATGCGTGTCTGACTGCAGATCCAGGGGTCGCGAGTTCGATCCCAGCCTGGTCCCATACTTTCGTGGAGATTGATCATGAAATAATTTCTACGGTCATTCTCCTCCCTTCCGCTGATTCATTCAAGAAGGGTTGTTGTCAGTTACAAGCGAAAGTATGTGCACAAATTACTGGTCAACCGCTTGTTCAAGCCTGCCCAGGAAAAAGTGTGATTAGGTGAACTGACCGTCCCGCAATGACCATAGCTGTTGACTTGGGACGTAAAGCAACAAAACCAACCAACAAATGTTCTGTGGCTCTTTCTAATGGTGCCGTAGGTTGGTATGCAGTGTGTGGTTGTGTCATTACCTGATCATACTCACTTACTTTTTTAAAAGTAGCAATTAAATGACCAAAAGTAGTACATGTTTTACCTACCCTATGAGCCACAACATGAGATTTCCAACAATGTGGTATGTGCGACCAGCAAAGACTCAGACCAGCCTGCGCGTACGGGCAGTCTGATCAGAGCCTTTGCTTGTCACTTGAATATTCTATGACTGTTAAGCTACTGACCTGACAGCATTTTAAGTTTCTAAGGTTAAAATGGGGCTGCACAGGCTCGTCTGAGTCTGCACGTGTCCAAATGCCACATTGTTGGAAATCTCATGTCGTGGCTCATATGTGTAGTATATTGTTTTAACCTTTCCTTTTCTTTTACAGAGGGTATTACATTTCCATAATGCTGTGTGTTCTTCCTACTTCTGCTACCATAACTGTTGGAGAATTTTTTTTGTATAACTATACTTTAGTAAGTCATGATATTTAGTCTGTTGTTATCAAGCGATCTACTACATGGGCTGATACTGAGGGGGAGACAGGGGGTCAGGACCCCCTCTCCTGAAAAATCACAAACATATACGGGTTTGGTCCGGATCCCATGAAAATCACAAAGCTACAAAGCAAGCATTCAATGTTGGGCCGTCATCGGCACGCCAGTGAAACGCCATTAAAATGCCGTTTCGCCGGCGGCCGATGATGTCCAGCTTTTTGTGGCATTTTGATCTTATCTTCCCTCATCAACAAAAACAAACGTCAGAGTTGGACCCCCTCTAACAAAAATATCTGGACCAGCGCATGTATTAGTTGTCTGTTAGTGTGTATTTCAACCTTACAATGTAGTCTTCAGGTGCGGTACTTGAAGTCTTTCCTACCCTGACTTGTGATCACTTGTATGCAATTAGGAGAAGTTAGAAATTGTCTGAAAAAAAATCATGTAAATAAATCATTGCTCTTGCATGTGATGTTTTCTTGTGTTTTGTCACTTTCCCATGTGGTATCCTGGGTCAGGTGTGGTATTTGAGTGTATCGATTCCTGATCTTTGTCTTCTTCCTTACTTTGTCCTATACTGGTTTTCTTGGGGTTTTGTCACTTTCCCATGTGGTATTCTGGGTCAAGTGTGGCATTTGATTGTATCAATTCCTGATTTTTGCCTTCTTCCTTACTGTGTCCTAAACTGGTTTTACAACATGCAGAGAAATAGAGAGGTAAAGTGATTCTGGTATTCGCCTGTTTTTCTCAGAACAGATTTCTTCCCATTTACATATAAGATTTACCTACATCAGTCTCTTGATAAATTCCTTCGATGTACATTATTGACCCTTTACACTGAATGGCATTATGGGGCCCGCGTTTGAGTTTGACAGTTTTGGTTGTGTTCTAAATGCCCTGTGTCTGTCTGTGTCTGTTCCTCGTGGTGCCGTCTGTGGTTATTGCATTTTCCGGTTATACTCATTTGTTTTCTGTATGGACATTGCGTTCTGCTAGCAACCACTTCATTACAGATATACGTATAGAGGAAACAAACCATTTAGCAACGATTTTGGATATCCTTGGGCATAAAATTAACTCCATATGCCCATCAATAGGAAATACTTGACAGATGTAAGGTATTTGTTTTCTCATTTAGATAAAATTGAAACTACAGTTAAATCAAACAAATTCATCGAATCGATCTGCCAAATATATATATATATATATATATATATATATATATATATATATATATATATATATATATATATATATATATATATATATATATATATATATATATATATATATATATATATATATATATATATATATATATATATATATATATATATGTTATGCCACCATAACACATGCACAAGCATTCAAAATAAACATTGCACCTAGGTGTCTAATAACAGCTACGTATGCACGTATATATGGGCGGATCCAGAGGGGGACAGGGGGTCATGATCCCCCCCTGAAAAATCACAATAATATATATGGTTTCTTAGCAATACTGGTCCAGATCCCCTGAAAAATCACAAAGCTACCAAGCCAGCATTCAATGTTGGGCCATCATCAACCCGCCAGCGAAACGCCATTTAAATGGCAATTCGCTGGAGGGCCAATGATGGCCCATTTAAAGTGACATATTGATCTCCTATCCCATCATCAAATAAAAAGCCACAAAAAAAAAACGTTATCAAATTTAGACTCCCTCTGACAAAACTTTCTGGTTCCATGCAAGAAATAGGTACCGCGTTGACTTGTTTGTTGCATTACAACACCCTTGCAGAAACTACCGTTACCAGAAAACGTGCAACGTTCATTCAAAGAAGCGGAATACGCTGTGACGAATGAACATTCATAGACCTCATGCTTTATGCTTGACAACAGCAAAGGCACAGGCATGATTGCCTGCAATAAGAACTCTTTTCTCCTAGGCTAGCCAATTTGCCTATATGCAGTTCATTTAGCAACATTCAAGGGCTTTCCTTTGATGTTCATTACTTGAAAAGACATATTGTTAAAACCACCTGCTACAACGCGAAAAACCACGTCGCATTTGATCAATCAAACAGCATAGACCTAGATTAGCAGCTGATCAGGGTTGAACATCGGCTTATCGTAAATAGTTCAAGTCCAGCAGTGTAAACATATGCATTGTTCTAAAACGAGTTGTCTTTTTTAAATAACTATTTAAAGTTTCCATAAATCATGTTTGGATGAGAAAAGAAAATAAATTACCCCTCTTCTTTCGCAACTGGGCTGACTTAAAAAATTCCATTTTGTGACATGCAGTATAGATTGTGATATATTCGTTTCAGTTTAAATTCATACGATTATGCATGATGATATTAATTCGTAATGAGGATTATTTTCTTATTGTTTTATTCATGTTCTTTTTGCTATTAGAAAGTGAAATAAAGTAAAAAAAAAATGTATAATTACTTCAATTGTGGGTTCGATTAAGATAACATTATGATAATAGATCGGAATGTTTTCTTCAAAACCAAGTATCACTAAAACAAAATAGTTATGACCATGACAGGACACAATTTATAATGACGTTACGCACTTGCGATACGTTCAACATCTTACGGTATGTGCCATATTTAACTTTAAAAATGATTACCTGAGTAATAATTTTCTGCGTTTCGCAGTATAGCAGAATGTTTTGAAGAGACGCAGAAAATTAATATTCCTAACAGCATAATATGTATATTTAAAGAGTTCTACCAAATGTAGTTAACAAGTTGTTGTTTTGCTTAAGATATGCGCGCAAATGCTTCGCAAAACTTGTCACAATACATTGAAGATTTGGTCAGATTATACTGATACATTAATTGGAGTCAGTTCATGATATTCTATCCTTTATCGCAAATGCAAACAGCGAAGGCTCAGACGAACCTTTGTTAAAGAGACGTCAATAAACTTTGGTCCAAATTTTGGTCAGTAGCCTGGTTCATACATGCTTAAAGGATGATATTAAGTATGCACGATAAGTACCAAAAACTCCAAGACCTGGTCCACATTTACTCATACAGCCTAGCTTCCTTTTTGTGGGACATATACTTGTGCAGACCCATGTCAGGCGCTGCATGACGTGGCATCTAATCAGGGGCTCTACTGTGTGCTTAATGATTGTGGTATTAAAACGTAAATCAAAATTTTAAAAAAGATACCACGCGACAACCCTAGAAATGAAAAAGGACTGGTCCTATTGATAGCAGTGGGAATTCCATTCCGTTTAAATGGGTACGAACTATTCTAGATGGAGGTTTGCGTGTCTTAAATTTTTGCAAATCTTCCATTCCCTACTTGGCCATTTTCATTCATGACTGAATGTCTATATACGTAATCTCTGTGTAAAATAATAAAGGCCTTGATCAAGCTGCGCTCATAATCAATGTGGTTCTGATCAATGATATCAACAGACACCTCACATCCTTTCTCCTATCATACGTATTGAATAGAACACAATACTTATCGACAATGTATATTGATATTGTTTCAATTAAAATATAGATGATCGATCCATAGAATAACATGGATAAATACAGATTTAAAAATCGAAATGTGACAGTTTTAACCTTATTAACATAAGATGAGAACGCTATAATATACTAAAAAATTCTTCACTTGTTGACTCTGGCTTCTAGTTATATATGGTAAATTCAGAAAATTTCGCGAGCGTTTTAATTTTGCGAAACTTCGCAGATGCGAAGTTTTGCAAAAATAAAACCCTTGCAAAATGGTGAAATTGCACTGCCGTTTACTGATGTAGGTAAGTGCAAATATGTCTTCTAACACTATTCGCCAAAATAAAATTCTCGCGAAAATTTCTAAATTTACAGTAAAATAATGTTTGGATGATATTATAGTTGGAGTTGAAAGAGGTTAGATATTTTAAATTAAGTTGATTGTATTTTTCACTATCGAATAGTTTATATACCTGAAACAACACCTTATTAAATGACAACTAATCAGGATCAGCGCTTAATCTACACTGTTTGTAAATATACCAAGATTCTTTTTGAATTTACACGCTAAATCAGCATAAAATACTAGCTTTAAGTTCTCCTTTTTCAGAATAGGTTTCAAACCAACATTATGTTTAACAATCAGCTAAGAGTGTATTTGTCCAAATGAAGAAAAACACTTTACGAAGTTTATTATAGCGATAGCTTTGTTTATGTAACTTAACAGATATCTTACCAACCCTTTATAAGAAAAGGCATTAATTTTTGGACAGTCGGTATTATTTCTCATTATGTATATTTGGAAACACACCACCCCCACAACACAAATAGGCCTCTGTACATAGTTTGTACAGCATGGACATGGGCCCGGAATTACAATGCCTCCTTAAAGTTAAGGAAGACTTTAGTTAAGTATTGATATTTCAACATGCTATATCAAATGCTAAATAAATTGCCTGGATCGATGCAGTACTTGTGGTCAAAGATATCGATGTGATCTACCGAAAAATGAAACTATTTTTTATTTTAATCAGTTTGAAACGTTATTTATCGCATCCTGAAAAATCAATGCGTAACTTAAGTCTTCCTTTACTTTAAGGGGGCATTGTAATTCTGGGCCCAGTGATGTAATGTATGAACGTTATTGTTTAAGTATTATAAGTCCTTATGGGGTATACATGCCTCTCAGCGCACACTTTAGTATTTTTTTAAAAAAAAACAACTAGCATTTTGTTATCATTATTATTATCATTAGAAGGTGCAGTTATTTATTCCCAAATAAATTCTTTTGTAAAATGTTATGTAAAGTGCTATGGCTAATAATTATTAACATTCTGCTCGTTTCATCGAATAGAGCAGAATATTTGTCTAGTCGGTACTAGCATTAACAAAGGTTGTGCAGTATATTATTACTCAGTCACGCACGGACTGAGAATAAACAGGTAATGCAATAGCAAACGAAGTGTCGTGTAAAATCAGTGTTAAGGCGGCTTCACTGACGTGAGCAACACACAAAATTTTGTATAGATTCGAGCAAGAGATCTTGCCGTGTTGATTTGCACGTCGTCATTGCTATGGGGTATACTGCACTGTATAAAATCACAGCAAGTTTTCGCCAAACAAAAAAGAAAAGTTTGGTGTCATGTGGGCTGGACGGCAGATACTTCGGCAATGAGAAGATCTAAGGGTTAAGTAAACTGTTACTGGCACTGGGCTTTTACAAGCATTTCTTAAATAGATCTCATCAATGTCTACAACGTCCTTCCATGTCACGCTGCTCATTTGCTCACATTAAAGCGCGCCAACATGCAAACTGTGTTTGTTTTCTTTGTTAGAAGTTAAGAATAGACTCCAACGCTTGATGGGGCTACGCGTTACATGTATGGACTTAATGTGTAATTTTGCCTTTCTGCATATCCATTAAAGTACCTTTGACCGATCATAGATTCAAATTATCTATAAGAAGCCGGATTATGTTTATCAAAACGGCCAAGATGTTTTCAATAAGGGAATCAATAGTATAGTTAACACCATGTTTCATATTAAAATGAGATCATTGGACATTGACTATTTTATCAATAAAGCTAAATGAAATTTCATGTTCACCAGGACAAATAACACTACAACAACCTCCCATGTTTACGTTAAGATGATGCTAATGAGAATTCAATTGAAACTGTCAATTAAGCAGTCAGCTGACTCAAGAAAATGACACTTTTGTTATAGGCGAACAGCAATGGCTCAGGCGAGCCTGCGCATTTGTGCGCAGACTCGCCAGAGCATTTGCTGTTGGCTTACGCAAAGTTAATATATAGATGGAGTTGCAGACTTAAGAATAAGTCTACAGTCCAACTACTGAGCTGCGGGCGCACGTATATTGACCGACGAAACGGCGGCCAGCCAGCCTCTTTATCTCATGGCACGACTGATATTTCTTCATGATTTATTTTTTTGTTAAATTAAGGATTGACCATAATATGGAAAATATTTCATTATAAATTGCCTTCTTTATCACATGATTTATTTCATAGAAGTATATTGTAGAACCCCGTGGACAGATGCACAAGATACCTTTTTCGGTGAAAAACGGAAAAATAGGACTGTATATGTAAGTTTTATGACTACTATCATTATAAAGTTAATCTTCTTTAGATGGAATAGTGCAAAAGCAGTAAATATTTTTCGATTTTTTTTAATCATTAAAATGTTCATACAAATGAAATCCAAATTTGTGTGGTTAATATCCCCTCGATGCTTCCACACAGAGATAGTTTGCTAAATGTTTCATTTTTGCTATCATAGAGGTAATAATATTCAAATTCGACTAATGCCCCTTTAAAGTACAAGTTACATTATCGCTTGATGCAGGTCAAACGTATTGCATAATGCTCCAAGGGGAGCATTCTGCAATACTTTCTACCTTCATTAAGCTACCAATTGTCATCCAGATCTTTGTTTTGTCTATTTTTGAGTGGCCGCTTGAAACAGGTTTTACTGTATATGTTTTGGAAGGTAAATCTATCATCATGGTATTGTGTAACCGGTCGTTGAATTTATTTTTGTTAAGCATGTTAAGTGAGATAAGACAGGGTTTGATACGAGTCCCTGAGATACTCTATATCATACTGTATTAACATTGAAAATTTATGTATTGACTCGTTTTGAAAATAATCGCACAAGAATACATTTCCATGTACGTGTTTTTCTTCTTCTCAGCTGTTTTAATACATTTAAAATTGATATCACATAGCTGAGGATCCGACTAATACATTCTTGATTCAGAGGCGGACGCTCTACTAATAGACTATTTGAATCAGTGATATGTTTTGTATGAATGGGTAATAAAGACCGACCTGAATTTTAAGATTGTTTAAGAAACAGGAAGCTCCAATCTACCGTGTTTGACCTAATAACCGCACTGTGCGCAAAAGTGAAGAGCCAGATCAAATTATAAAGCCATTAAAAAACTACACCACTAAATTAATTGAGATAAGAAAGTCACATAGTATTAAAATGTCGCATATTTTTTTCGTGTGTACTTATATGAGCATGCAAACTTATTTGTCCTGGGCCTGAGGTTATAAAACTTTTTCGTGCTCATCTCAACTGAGCATGAAATTTATTATGTTTATAAATGTTAAAATGCCAACAACTGTTGTAGCATTGTAAATACAAAATCTGAGCATCTGAAAGCAAGAAAAATCTTTATTTTTAAGCATTTTTGATTTTATGAGCTTCTGAAATTCCATGCTCAGTTGAACTGAGCACGAAAAAAGTTTTACAACCTGGGGGCCTGGTTTTCAGATACATCAATATTTGCAAACTACGTGAATTCATTGATCTGTTTATTTTAGCAGTTTTTAGGGTCATGAAGTGAAATATTTACGTGGTGGAGATTACATACTAATATGCATTAATAAACTAGGATAGTATTAATCATATTACTTCTTTATAAGTTAAACTATCAATTGAATAATAAATGAAATTTAACTGATCGGATAAATACAGCCATTTATAAGTTTTTGTGTAACATAAATTTGAACCTTTTGTCCCTATTATACACTCTAGATACATCTTATCCGTGACATGGATCATAAGGGTAAAATCGTGGCAGATGAAACCCTGAGATAATTGTTTGTGACACTTCAAACGTGCAAATATACAGCTATCAAGTGGGCCTCGACGCGAGAAAACCTGTCTTCGGTGGTTTGCGAACAACAAAGGCGCAGACCAGCCTGCGCATTCGCGCAATCTGGTCAGCGCCTTTGCAGTTCGCTTATAGGATAACCTCATATCCAAACTTGCTACAAGCAAAATTCCAATTTTCTAGCTAGTCTCTATAGCTGAGGAGACTGGTTTGAAACTTCTTTTGTCGGACACCCCGAAGGCAAGTTTTCTCGCGACGAGGCCCAAGTGTGACAGGAGATCAAAACTTTAGTCTGAGCCGCCATCGACCTCACTACTTGGTGAATACCCACAGCGATGGCTCTGGTGATACTGTGGGGATGGGCAGGCATGTCCGAGCCATCACTGCTCGTCATTGCGATTTGTACCAAAATAGCACTGGCAGCCTATTTATCAAATAGTTTACGTATAACCAAATGACATATACATGCATGATCTATTTAAAATCACCCTATTAGAATCAACCCATAAGTACCAACACGTCCAATTAAATGGCACTTCGCCTTGGTAGGATACTGTAAAATGGAATATCATATCAGGATCCGCATTTTTTTCTAAATAAAATCTGTGCTTTTCAGCAAACAGTTTGTAGTACAGTTTTATAACTATGCTTTTCTGCTCAATTGCACGACGGTTGGTCAGGCCTCAGCCTCAATGACGACCCTGAATTAAAGATTCCAGATTGTATCTATGTGGTGATGTATTGCATAGGCAAGGAGGCCTCCATGCGAGTCTATTAATTTTGTGTTTGAACAGCAGCAGAATCTAGGGGGAAGTTTTGGTACCAGCAAACTGCATTTAAGCCCCCGCCCCCACCCCCACCCGCCGAGTATCTTCCGTTCCAACGCGATGATTCTGCTGCTTTTGATTCATTGTTTATTGATGCTCTCATTGTGTGTGGGAATTTTGTGGTTGCTCAATGTTTTATAAGTGGCCTTTCGAGATAAATGCATTTTACTGGCACAAAATCTTCGCCCTAGATTCTGACATTAGTAAAACTAAATAGGGGGCTTCCTAACTCCTGCAATAAATTATCAAAGAGAAACTATTAAATCAAATAACATACTATGTTGAAACAGAGAAACAGGTTCCTGACGAGCTAAAGAAAACCTCAAATTGAGCCACGGTTTGCCCAGCCAAAGACAAACGTCAGGCACCAACCAAAATATGAGAGCTTTGCATCAGGGCCGTCATTGAGTCTGAAGCCTGACTCACCGTAGTGCAATTAGAGAGATAACCATGGGTTTACAGCTAGGCAAATACAGACTGTCGCATGATATTCATGTAGTATCCCACTATTTATAACGTTTGGTTATCTTTTTTGCATTGATGAGTAAATGTAGGCTTCACCTTACTTGTCTTCCTGATGCCTTGTGACTGTAAGTGTTTCATGGCTCTTCCTCGTGGTGCTGTGGATTTGTCGAGAGTGTGTGATTATGGTATTTCCTGGTCAAACTCACTTCTTTTTTCTAACGATTCTTTTATTTTGTAAGAGCTGCCTGATCAGGGTCTACTCTGTTTGCATATGGAGATATGATCCTACACTAGTGGACATGACACCTAATTTCTTTGTTATATGTACAAAGGTGAAAGTTTATTTACATAATTATTCATAGGGGGTGGATCATAGCATGAATATTCATAAAGAAAAGCAGCCACAGCCACTGCAGTGGGTGTCTTAACCCTTAATGCGCCAATCTCAACAAAAGTCGTCTGCTTTTCTCGTCTGCAGAAATATTTAAGAAGCCTCTATGGCAAACAGTGTAGACCCAGATCAGACTGCTCCTATAGGAGCAGTCTGTTCTGGGTCCACACTGTTTGCTTCTGTATTTAATTCGTCAGTTATGCAATGCAATTATTTGCAGCAGAAGGCTTCAGCAGACGACAATTTCAGATGCATTTTTTCTTGGCGCTTTAAGGGTTAACTATATTTTACAGGCCAAACTATCGCCCTAGATCTAGCATGGCATGACGTCCCCCGGGGGGGGGTGCTCTGATACTCTGATATTTTCATACATAGGTAGGCTCGGGTCATTTTTTGGGGTTCTAAATTTTGAATTTCAATATTTTTGGGGGTTTTCGGAAAAATAAATATTTTTTTGGTATGAGTTTTGTGGATATTTTTGGGGTCATCACACAATTAAGCTATATTTAGGGGTCATTTCTTTGTGTTTTAGAGTCTTTTCTTAAGGTCAAGGTACAGAATGGGGGGATGTTTTTGGGGGTTGCTAAAAGTTCAAAAAAAAATTGGAGTGCTTGAAATTCCTGATATTTTTGGGGGCGAAGGGTAGATGCTGGGCCTGAGCCTAGGTATGAAGAATAATGAGAGTATCCCCCCCTCCCCCTGGGATGACGTCTTCCTAACTTATTCAAAGTATCATCAGTCGAGTTAACTAACTGTGATGTGGGCAGCCAGAGCTTAAGTGATAGATTTCCCCATATTAATTTTCCCATATTGATTTTCCCATATTGATATAAAATCAAGAGGTCACATGTTGGAATTTCAAATAATTGTATACTTCTCATCCTTTTATCTTGGCAAGCAGTGAAAATACTTATGAAATGTCACGATTTGTCGCATTTCATCTGGATCTACATTGCTAGCCAACCCACTTTTTACGGAATTCCAGTTCAAAGTGAGTTACCTTACTGTGTACTATTATCATTGCAATTGATCAGTGTCCATTTATGTTTCAGATTAACGTGTATGGTGTTCTTATAGGGTGTTTACAATGAGTGTTCAGTATGAGATGGAGTTTGACCTGGAAGTATTTTCTATAAGCTACAATACACCAGAGTTAATGTAAGTTGAAATCATTTTTGATTATTCAATAGTTTGTGGTACATGGACCTTGTTACAAATGAGAAGATGGCATTGTATTTAATTGGCTAAGTCTCATATCACCCACACATTTAGGAATACTAATCATCGTCTTTAGTTTTCTTTGTTTTTTTTTGTTTTTTTAAATATAACTGCTTTAACTATTATATTCAATTTTTCATATTTTTTCGTTACTCTTATTTACTGAACAGGCTGTTTTTATCTGGTGCTATAATCTATATAGATGGAAAGGTAAGGCTGATTATTATCACATGGCCTAGCCTGCGAAAGTGTGATAAATATACCCTTGGACGTTTCCATAACGAATGGCATAGTTTCCTCTAAGACTTATGATAAACGGGATGATTTTTATTTTGAAATAGTAAATTTCCCATTTCTCGATGAGATGTATGTATTTTGCAACTTATTCGCTTTGTGTGAGTGTGTTCTAATGTTGATGACTTCAACAACAGAAACCTATTTTTGACTGCTAAGTTGTTTAAAAAATGTTATAGATATCATAATATTCGGAAACTATTTTCTAAATTCTACCACAGACACTCAGAGTTAATTGTTAAGTACAATATTGGTTTAATTTAAAAACTCTTCTGCAACAGGACATATCAGAGCCTATTTTACTGATCAATTCAAAAAGATTATCAAACATTATAATAAAATTGGATATAACTTGGATATCATGCGAAAGTCTGCATGCCTAGTAGTAAACCAAATCACAGTTTATAGCTATGGTTTCCTCTTTAATTGCACGACGGTGGGTCAGGCCTCAGACTCAATGACGGCACTGACATAAAGCTTTTATCGGCGGGTTGGTGCCTGATGCTTGACTGTAGCTGGGCCCACCGTGGCTCAACTGGAGGTTTTCTTTAGGTCTGACTAACTGTGAGTCGTGAGCCTTTTTCTCTGTTTCATCATTGTGCGTTAATTTGATTATATTGTTTCTCTACGATGATACATTGCAATAGTTAGAACTTAGCAATTGTTTATGCTTCAACAACAGTAGAATCTAGGGGGAAGATTTGGTACCAGTAAAATGCATTTAATCCCCCAGAGGCGTTGGCTGTTGTCCATTCTAAGGCGGTGGTTCTGTTGTTGTTGATTGATTTGTTGTTGATTGTTACTCCCATAGTGGGATTCTGTAATTGTTCTATGTTTTGTTGTGCGTTACTTTGTGCCCATTCTAGCTTTGCAATCATCTCGATCACTTACTACTAAACTGCCCTTGGACAAAAGCATTAAGCTTGTAGACCACTTATACACAGTAATAATACGCGATAAAATAATTATACTATAACAATCTGAAACACTTAAATTCACCACTTATGTCGTCTGCTAATGGCCATGCAAAAGTTCAGAACCAGACCGGACCCCACAAAACTCCCGGACTGGTCTGGACCCGATCTGTAAAACATTAAGACCGCCTTGTCCTTATCCTAATAGGTCTCAAAGCATTTGTTCAATCATATCCGTTTAGACTGGCTAATATTCTATGGAGTTTTGGCCACTCTGAGTGCAATATGTTTCTCATTGTTGAAAACATTCGCATTCCCTAATATATACGTTTATTTAGTTTTACATTGAAGGATTGTTTGGACATGGTACCTTAACATATTCATCCAACCATATCCCACTCAGACTGGCTAAAGCACTATGGAGTTTTGGCCACTATAAGTGCAATATGACTCAAACTGACTCCCATACTTCTAAATATATACGTTTATTTTGCTTTACATTGAAAGATTGTTTGGACATGGGACCTTAATACATTCATCCAACTATATCCCACTCAGACTGGCTAAGGCTCTATGGAGTTTTGGAAACTCTGAGTGCAATATGACTCTTATCGAATTTTATACTCCTAAATATATATGTTTATTTTGTTTAACATTGAAAGACTGTTTAGACATGGTATCTTAACACATTTATCCAACCATATCCCACTCAGACTGTCTAAGGATCTATGGAGTTTTGGCCACTCTGAGTGCAATATGACCCTAACTGACTCTCATTCTCCTTAATATATACGTTTATTTTGTTATACGTTGAAAGATCAAATGTTTGGACATGGTACCTTACCACATTTATACAAACATATCCGTCTCAGACTGGCTAAGGCTCTATGGAGTTTTGTCCACTCTAAGTGCAATATGACTCAAACTGACTCCCATTCTCCTAAATATATACGGTTATTTTGTTTTACAATGAAAGATTAAGTGTTTGGACATGGTACCCTAACACATTCATCCAACCATATCCCACTCAGACTGGCTAAGGCTCTTTTGAGTTTTGGCCACTCTGAGTGAAATATGACTCAAACTGACTCCCATACTCCAAAATATATACGGTTATTTTGTTTTACAATGAAAGATTAAGTGTTTGGACATGGTACCCTTACACATTCATCCAACCTGGCTAAGGCTCTATGGAGTTTTGGCCACTCTGAGTGCAATATGACTCAAACTGACTCTCATACTTCTAAATATATACGTTTGTTTTGCTTTATATTGAAAGATTGTTTTGACATAGTACCTTAACACATTCATCCTATCATATCCCACCCAGACTGGCTAAGGCTCTATGGAGTCTTAGCCACTCTGAGTGCAATATGACCCTAACTGACTCTCATTCTCCTAAATATATACGTTTATTTTGTTATTCATTGAAAAATCAAATGTTTGGACATGGTACCTTAATACATTCATCCAACCATATCCCACTCAGACTGGCTAGGGCTCTATGGAATTTTGGCCACCCTGAGTGAGTGCAATATGACCCTTTCTAGCCCTCATACTTCTCAATATATACGTTTATTTATTTCTTTTTTTATAATGAAAGATAAAATGTTTGGTCATAGTACCTAAACACATTCATCAAACCATATCCCACTTAGACTTGCTAAGGCTCTATGACGTTTTGGCCACCCTGAGTGCAATATGTCTCTAACTGACTCTCATACTTCTAAATATATACGTTTATTTATTACTTTTTTCACAATGAAAGATTAAGCGTTTGGAAATGGTACCTTAAAACATTTATACAACCATATCACACTCAGACTGGCTAATGCTCTTTGGAGTTTTGGCCACCCTGAGTGCAATATGACTCTAACTGACTCCCATACTCAGCTATTGAAACCCCTCATACCTCTAAATATATGCGTCTAATTTGTTATAATCTCTGTTTTCTCACATCTACTATCTTGGTGTTAAACTATATTATAATACATGCTAGCTAGTAAATATGGTAAAACACTCTGTTGAGCGCACGTGCCTGACATGCAGCGAAGCATACAAACAATTGCCTTTGTACTTAATACTCGCCTCCCTTGAAACAGTGTTTAACAGTTCCAGCTGTCTTTCTTCACTTCCCTACAAGGGCAGTAATTTTGTTTTGATACTCGTAGAGTTAAAGAAATACGAAAAGTACTATATGGAAATTGTACATTTAGAGAATTAGGCGAAGCCGCTATATATTGTTTCAATAGATAATTTCGGATTTGGATTTGACCGAGCTTGCTTTCTACATGCAGTATTATCGTTTTTGAATTGAATATTATGTACTGACCTCATTGACTAATAGGTTTACACTAACAAAAGACAAGACTAGACTGTCGTCATTAAACAATAGAGTGTTGGCATTATAACCATTTATATGCACCAGATAGTCACCAAACGCTAATATTGTCACTAGTGTGGGATTTGTCACACTATAAACTTAATTGGGATAAAAGTGGTGCTTCAACGTATCTGTTCACATGAATATTATTTCATGCTATAGTTAAAGACACAATTTAATTAGTTGGTATAATGACAATCAAATACTGATGTCTACTTGTGGATAATTCAGGACATATAACAGGGTAGGTATACATCGGAGTGTTATGCTTCGTGAACAACATTAATGGACTACCACACGAGATTTTGGTACTTATCGTATACGTGTATGCTCAAATGCCCATGCTGGCGTATTTTAAACCAACAAAGCCAGAGGTCTATATTTCTGTCTGGGACTGCCTCTGTATTCATACTTTGAGCATGCCAACAGCGAAGACTCATTGACATAAAACATATATCTGATGGGTTTAGAACATATTAACACTATTACTCTATTCTTGTTGCCTATCTTGACCTAAGTATAATATCTAAGGTAAAAACTTGTGACCAGTTTGTACGAGACTTTTTACTAACATTTTCACATCCAACTTGTTTTCAGGGTAGCTATATATGCATTGTATAATTCTGATTCCTCATTCTCAAGTTCCCCTATACATTTAAAAGACTCACATTACATTTAACGATTTAGGACCACTTACTTTTTATCTAGATTTCCCAACACCATACTAATTGCACCTAGTCACATTTATTTGTTTTTGCCCCTGGGTGCAAAAATACATCTTCGTGTAACGTTATTAGGGAAGTGTAAATGTGAAACATTTTGCGTTTTTTGTGTGTTAAAGTTACTAACCATAAGGACCATAGGATTATATTGGAAAATATTCACTCAAACCTCAATCACTTTAGCTTTTATTAAAAGTTCATTGTGCTCATTAACTTTTAATGAAATATAAGCTAACTGTCTGCACCATTGAATCCGTAGGTGTCGACCATAATCTACTTTACTAATTTTTAGGACATGCATATTGTTTGCAAATGGTAAGTCAGTAAATTTAAAAGCCAATTGGCAACCCCATTAGATTAGAAATCTATAATACAGTTAACATAATATACTTTTTTCATAATATCAGTGACCAGTCAGTACAGATAACACATTATTGTCGACTCTCCTTAACTTAAAATACTGAAATTTGCTTACGAAATGTGTAGTTTTCTATTAAATAGTTAACCTTTGTCAAATTATGGAAATAGTATTATTTTAATCATTTCCTACGAAGCAAAATGTGTGCTTGTAGCCCTAGAATGTACAGACAGACCGTTCTTTCCTTTCGTAAAACGTTCCAAAAATCGTTTCCTTTAATCCATAATCCAAATTAATAACTTTATTAATCAGATAAAATTATCAAATAGCCTTATATAATAACAATATAGCAATATCATTTGAAAACGGTACATATCGCATAACCGACCAACGAATATTTAGGCATCTATGAGTGTCCATGCATTTTCTGATCAGAGACTCGTCTATTAGTACATACATAACAATACTGTATAACACTTAATATTTGTGGCCTCAAGCTTTTGGTGATTTTAAAAGATTGACATATTGGGGTAGTTTAATTTAGCGGGTTCCTGATTTATTGACCCTAATCTCATATGGGGCCACTCTTAATAGTGCTGCAGCAATGTGGCAAAAAGTAGCCTAATTTTAGAGGTACCCATACCAGCAGGGTAACAAGTACTACTATATATCAAATTAAAGCTTAGAGTCTGCTCATTTCAAAACTGCATGATGCCACTTCCAAAATTTTGTGCGAAATTTTTTACGGCCCTTCAAAAGTATACACCCTAAATTGTTAGTGTTCGTTTTCTGTGTGCTTCCCAAGCAGGAATTATCCTCATATATGCACATAAAAATCTATTTCTTGTAAATTGTGGAGAGGAACATGAATAAATATAATTATAGATATTAAATGACAATATCCAGTCGGGTTTTCAACATTTTATGAGGTCATTGAGTAAAAAAGTCACGAAAACCTATGACATTGACATAACATTAATCTGGAAGCAACTGCATGTAATCCTGTTCAATTTTGTAAGGATTTTTACTGTTAGAAATTGTTAATATTTAATAAATACTATTTTATTATTTTTGTCACACTCGCTGTAGCAAGGGTGTGCCTTTTTTTAACAGGGTGTTACATAGGAGTTCGAATTCGCGTCAGTCATACGTCCGTCAACAATATACATTAAAGTGAATTTCTCTGCAGCAATAGCTGTTATTAAACATTGCATAGTAACTGTCATCTGCATATTCTTTGAGTATACAGTGGGGCCTGCTGACCTTGACCTACTTTTTACGCTCCAATGACTTTGCTATAAATTGACATCCGTCCGCGAAAAATTTACATTAAAGTGAGTTCTCTGCAGCAGTGATAGTTGAGAGTGTGAAACCTTGTTTACAGTGATTCATTTACAATTTTTGGCTTATGGGCCCTAGGACTCGCTGTTTCCGTATCAACGAGTCAAACTACAAACTTATGAATCCAGAATACTTTTTAATGACAAGTCTGCAATACTATTGCGTCCTCAGACTCACAGAAATAAAAACTTTGCATCCCAGAGACAAAATGATGCGTAAAAGATGCAGGATGCGCAGGTAACAAAATCACTGTAGTATAGTAATTGTCCTCGCATTCTCTTTAACCTTGCTTTGTGACATTGACCTACTTTTTATGTTCCAGTATTTTGACTGTGACAGACATATATATATATATATATATATATATATATATATATATATATATATGACTTTACTCGAGCAGGTGTGACACAGCGTTCCCTCAGAACTAATGTAATGTTGGTTAAGTATTACGTTTTATCAATATCAAAACAGGATGAAGCTATATTGCTCAGCTGTGTCTGCCATATTCTTAAATGACTAGCATGCATGTGAGACACCATTACTTGTTTAAGACAAAGTGGAATTCCTAAAGACCATGAAAATGAGTTCTTCCCCAAAGACATTTATAGTCAAATTGGTCTTTAATGCTTCGCAATAAATGTGTAGTGTATTTACCCTTCCATCTGTCAAAGAGTGATGTTAAAGCACATGACATTCTCTATTCCGAATCACTTGTGATTTGCATAGATAATGTACAAAAATGTGTTTTCTTGGTGCTGTTATTTTGCGTTCATAGGTTAGGTTGTTAGGTTAGTGCACATAGTTGTTCATTGTGAAAACATGTATAATGTACTGTTATCGTCACAGATACTGTTCTCGCAATTGCATGTAAGGTCATTTAAAAGCTTTTGGGGCAGCTGTTGAATGGTTCATCATCGTAGGACGCATATAATAAGTGTGTCATTATTGTATTCAACTATCTTTTATCCATATTCATTTTGTTGGGTGGGCGAGTAGAATGCAGAATATGCAAATGGAAACTGTGATTTGTCGATATGACTTGTTGCTGCCTTTGCTAAGCTTACCTCGTTTAGGGATGTAGGGTCTAGTTTTTCATATATTGCTCCAACAGACTGAGTGCATGTAAACTTTTGACAGTTTAATAAAGGCCCATGTCCAAGATATTTCAGTCCCTAAAATTTCAGTGCACCTTGAATCATGCGTTTGAAAACGGATTTCATACCAACCCCAAAGAAAGCACTGCCTATATCCCATCCAGCCAGACAGTATTTTATGATCAGTCTTGTGTGCTGTTCTTATGTTAGACTGGTGAATAAGATGTTAACAGGGATATAACGTCTCATAGCAACATCATATTGCAAATTCGACATGTAAGAAAGATATCATTTGTAGCTCTTTTTTTATCTATGATGAGGAAGTTACAATAAGAAAAAGAAAATCTGTACTGGGACATTTTGCAGCAACTGAGGCATATATACGGCCTTGTGTTCGGTTTCTCTCGTAGCTCTGAGATGTCCATATGCTCATCTTTGGTCGCTTTGATGGCTTTGTCCTTCAGTCCACCACTGATGAAGATTGTATGTTTCTGTTAAACTGGCTTTTATCAGTGTCGGTGTAATAAGCTACAAGGTTGTCCTTAGCTTTGCCTCCGGATAATAATTTCCTCTATTCTTTGAGTACTTTCATGTCTGCTTGTAGAAGCATTTTATGTCCGATTGTGGTGTTGCCTCTTCTTTGGCACACTAGCGTATTCACACTGTTCTCCCTATACATGTCAAATACAATGTGTATCTATGAAACGGACTAAGAGATGCAACTGGCCTAAAGTATGTAGACACGGAACTGTTCAACTATGGCTACAGATGTTACGTTAGCCGTTTGAGACAGTATTGGTAGCATCTGTATCAAAGCTGTAGCATAAAAGATAATGCATTCTGTTTTCTCAATAATGCTACTTTGCCTTCAGATATGCTTTTGAGTTAATGGATGAAATCTGGTCATTGATTCGAGCCATAGTTTTTGAAAATATTTTAAGAGTCTTGTGCATTCTCAAAAGACAAGATACCTCCCTGAAAGAGCAAGCTGCTTACAAACACAGATGCATCACCTAATCATTCATGACTACACTGCTGTATCTTTGGCATGCCTGCCAGTGTCTTATTGTTGGCCTATGCTGGGGTCATAGAAAATCTTCTGAGGTTTGTCTTGTCCATCAAGCTTTATAAATCCTTCCTCCATGAATTATTTCCTCACTTCCCGTGTCTAAGGCACCAAGTCAGCCTTGGTGATATAGGCCCTAACGCATGTTGCAAAATCCGTTAGAAGTGTGAGGCGGGGGCCTCTGTTGGGTCAAATGGGGATCAATGAATCGACTGCCAAACATCTAAATTATTTTTACAACAGAATCATATTAGTGCTTTTGTATCAGAATGATGTGAAGGTCAACTCTTGTTTGGTTTAACTGTACATGTACATGCACTTCGACATACATATTTGTGGAACATCATTGAGTACTTTGCGGTCACAGGTGTCAGACTCCATGACGGCTCTGACGTAAAGCTTTAATCGGTGGGTTGGTGCCTGATGCTTATCTGTAGCTGTACCCACCATGGATCAACTTGAGGTTTTCTTTAGCTCTGACTATCTGTAAGTCATGAGCCCTTTTATTTGTTTCATCATGGTGTGTTAATTTGATTAGATTGTTTCTCCATGATGATACATTGCATTAGTTAGAAGGCCTCCATGCGAGCTGAACATTTCTTGTACTTCAACAAAGCATAATCTAGGGCGAAGATTTGGTACCTGTAAAGTGCATTTAAGCCCCCCGGTGGCTTAGGCTGCTGTCCGTTCTAAGGCAGTGGTTCTGTTGTTGTTGACTGTTTATTTATTGTTACTCCCATTGTGGGAGTCTGTAATTGTTCTATGTTTTGTTGTACGTTACTTTATGTCAATTCTAGTATTGCAATCATCTTGATGGGGAAGAAAGAGCTGGTTGCTTTGCTTAATTTGTCTTCCTGGTGTCTCGTGATGGTTAAGTGGCTCTTCCTCGCGGTGCCATGGGGTTGTCTGCGTTTTGTGATTGTGGTATTTCCTGATCATACTCACTTACTATTTTTGGCTCAGGAACCACGTGACCTAGTCAATGAATTGCCTTTTAAGGTTAGTCCCGTGATTCCTTTTACCTGAACTCTGTACAACTTCACCAAACCGACCAGATAATATTAGTTAAAACAGTTATATGTTCATTTCTGTGTCTGATTCATAGTCAGGATTCCTCTTAGAACTCATGCAAATGACACTGGACATCATCAGAGAAAGTTATGTTGTTCTTGCAGCACCACTTTCAAGAACTGTATAGAAAATGTTAGTTTAAAAAGTAAGTGAGTACGACCAGGAACTGCAACAATCACCCCAACAGTACGGTGAGGAAGAGGCAAGGCATGATGACTGACTCATGACAAAGCACGTAAAGCTTTGTCACACTCTTTTCCAGACAACTTTTGTTTTACACTGTCAACAGCAGAGACATCAAAAAAGTAAGCGAGTATGACCAGGAAATACCACAATCACAAATTGCAGACAAACTCAAACGACAGTTCTCCAAGTCTCGCCTTACCATGAAGGTATCCAATGCTAGCAAAACCTGTTATGAGAAGGTGCATTCCACCTTCACATAGAAAGATATATTTCATGTACATAGGTTTAGCCCAAGTGATTTCTAAAGCTTTCGTAAATAAACCCATATCAAAATATGCAGACGTATAAATTTGAACAAGTACATTTATGCACGTTTGCATTCCTTTCAGAGTTGTATTCTAACTGCTATAAAGTGTTGGGGGAAATTTTAATCAGATTAACTGCTACATTAAATGCATTTATATTTACTTGATATTGCAAGGAAAAACTCCTTTTTATGATTTAAAAATGTACATGTAGATCAAATGCAATAAACGTGACTATTTGTAAAAATCATTGGTTTTCGCGAATTTTGCACTCAATGACCTTTTACTTATAGTTGTCAATGTGCGAAAGTAGCATATCAAATGCAAACAAAATTAATATCAACTATTGGATCATATACAACCTAATAACATGAATTTTATACAGTATGTATTCTTCTTGTCATAAAAAGAAATCATCATTCCTTTCTGAGCTATGATGACGGTACCCATGTTTAAAGAGCCGTAATTTTTTTCGCACAAAATTCTGAAAGTGGCATCATGCAGTTCTGAACTCAGCACACTCTAAGCTTTAAAATGATGTATGATGCTACTTGTTACCCTTCCGGTATGGGTACATGTCACTTTTGGTGACCTCTGCTGCAGCACTTTAAAGGCAAGAATATGCTCTATCTGGGAGCATATTCTTTCCTTTAATAGTAGCCCCTTTTCTTTCAGTTAGTGTTTTCTCAAAGTGGAAATAGTCTCTGTAAGTGAGTATGATCAGGAAAAAACACAATAGCAGACTGCAGACAAACCCGTGGCATCGTGATAAAGTTGCTTTATTGATAGATATATACCAACATACTATTGATGGGTGTCCATATATTGCTTATTGTGAACTGTATCATCTAGTCTCTATTGTTGGTGATTTTTGTTTGCATCGCAAATAGCGCCAAAATAAGTACCAGCCAAATATAAGCGTTTTCCAGTATATAGAACTTTATCCCAACTATATAGCTGGTCATGCATATTAACATAACGTCTAACAGTCCTTTAAATAATAGCGCGTAATTAAATGCCAATTTTCTTATTTTCAACCAAACATATACAGTGAGTACTCAAAAGAACCGTATGCAAATTCAAATTCAATAGAAATGAATAAACAATAGTCTCTTGTCACTTCTGTTGTTTTCTTTCTTTTTGTTGTTGTTGTTTTGGCAGAAGAGACTATCAATCGGTAATAACCATGCCTGTAAAAAAGAATGCGAATATCCTGAGACAAAATTACACAAACAAATATGCCGAAAACATGACTACCCATATCATGGGAATGACCGAAACACTTTCCAAACTTAACTATAAAAGTAAATAATCAGACTCCCTTGGCTTAGCAAACATAAAATAAAACATTTTTGGGTTTATTTAAAAAAAAACAACAAAAGGTGACATTGATTTCAACAATTATCAATCATTCAGGGATAAAGTCACAAATGAAATCAAACAGTAAAAAACGCTTCAAATTGGCAAACTATCAGATGCATTACGAAATGACACAAACGGTCCCAAACAATGGTGGAAAACACTCACAACATTCTTTAAACCAATGCAAACATGTTCCTTATCGATGGCCACATCTACTCTGACGGCTCAGAAAAGGCAAATATATGAAATGATTATTTCACTGAGCAATCATCACTTGATGACACGCAAAAAAACTCTTCCTGCATAACAAGATCTGGCACGATTTCTGTAACTCCTTTGGCTATTACATCTATTTTGTTATCTCTGCAATTAGGTAAGACAGCTGGTCCAAAAGTCATTAACAATAGAATTCTGAAAATGATGAATGACGTGATATCAAAACTGCTTTGTGATGTATAATGGACAGCATTGACAGCATCGGCGGCCACTGAGAGGCTTTAATATATTTCACTGGCCAAATCGTCACCCTAGATTCTGCTGTTGTTAAAACACAAAACGTGCTTTGCTCCATTTGGGTTGGCTGCCATGGCTCAGACGAGGCTGTGCAATACACAGACTAACATGAGCCTTCGCTGTGCATCAGTATGAAGTTGTGTGTGCATGTAAAGATTCAAACTGAATTCATTTTTATGTGATAAACAGTATTATATCCCAGTATAATCCATGTAATAAGTATTTTAGGACAAAATGCAAACTGCTTCAGCTTTACAAAGTTAAAAAATAATTTATACCCCAAAAACTTATCCTCCCTTATCCCCTCCTACTTTAGGAAACCACACAGGTTATAATCTTTGAAACTCCTCAAATATGCAAAATCTGCATTCAAAAACTCGGTAATATTGCAAAAAGTAATTGAGTATGACCTGGAAATGCCACAATCACAGACCGCAGACCAATCCATAGAACTGTGTGGACGAGCCACAGAACATAGACAGTCACATCACAATTAAAGCAAAGCATTCATCTCTCTTCCTCGAAAAGACGAATGCTAAATAAGAAGGTACACCAATAATCAAACAAAAAACGGACCCAACATAAAATCCACACACACTATGAATAAACAATAACATAATCACCATTTTATAGCGGAACAGCCGGTGCCACTGGGGGGAAGGGGCTTCAATATTGTTTCTACTAAAATTTTGATAAACGTGAAGACTTTGATTTTGAATTTGTCAATTGCCCATTTTTAGATGGTGATGTTTCTTGCGCCACATCCTATGGAGTCTGTATCTCTCAACTCATTCGTTTTGCTGGAGCATCAAGCAATATTACATTTGTACTGACTTCAACACTCGCAATAAATTGTTAACTCAGAAACTTCTTACACAAGGCTATCAGTATCATAAACTTCGCAAAACCTTTTCTAAATTTTATAGACGATACTATGATTTGATATCTAAATTCCAAATTGGGCTTAAACCTCTCTTGCGCCAAGGACTTTTGGAACCTGAATTCTATGGTGTCTTGGTGTATAAATTGAAGAAGATTGTTGGCTTAAGTAATTTTTTAGCGCAGTTCATTAAAATAATTTCCCATTCCCATTCTCGTATAAAAAGATTGGCTATAACATTAATGTATTACAACAGACTACATGCTTGGTGGTCAACCAAATCACTGTTGGCAACTTTGCTTTCCTCTTTAATTGCACGCCGGCTGGTGGGACTTCAGACTCTATGACGGTTCCGACTTAAATACTTATTTATTGATGAGATGGCAGGGGCCTGATGCGTTGGCTGTTTCCAAACAGAACTATAAAAATAGATCATCTAACTCCCTTGGCTAAGCAAAGTAAGTAAGGGTGCAAAGATCAGGAATCGATACAATCAAGTACCACACCTGACCCAGGATACCAATGGGAAAGTGACACACTCACAGTAGACACCACAAACGAGAGCCAAGAGGTCAGCCCTTTCCCAGCAGGTGACCACAAAGCACATATAAACAGACG
Source organism: Loripinus fragilis (assembly GCA_964019695.1). Lineage (NCBI taxonomy): Eukaryota > Metazoa > Mollusca > Bivalvia > Lucinida > Lucinidae > Loripinus > Loripinus fragilis. Next base: position 4,441,194 of record OZ026520.1, read on the forward strand.
CGCACAAAGACATAGCAAACACAATACAGAACAAAAACATAAAATATCCACAAGAGAAGTATCGCCTTGGAAAGGTCAGTAAAATATTTTACTGGAGGGCTTAAACCGGTTTAAAAGAAAACGCATAAAAGAAAACGCTTTTTAGATTTAAAAGAACAAAAAGTGACATTGATTTCAACAATTATAAATCATTCAGGGATATAGCTACAAATGAAATCAGAAAGTCCAAAACGCTTCAAATTAACAAATTAACTGGCCCACTAGGGTTTACCTGTTGGATTTCTTTTGCTCCTGTATTCAGTTTTATTTACTGTTGAGTCCATATCTTTGCTTTATCTCTTTTTTATATCTTGATTACTATGTTCTATGAGATGATGCATTGATAAGTTAGGGGTCTTTCATGCAAACCAAACATCTATGTGTCTTGGTCCACATCTGAACTAAGGGTGAGGTTGGTGCACCGTTAAACCGGTTTAATCCCTCCAGTAAAATATTTACTGACCGTTCCAAGGCGGTACTTCTTTTGCGGATCTTTTATGTTTTTTTCTGTCTTGTGTTTGCTATGCCTTTGTGCGCGTCTGTTTATATGTGCCTTGTGGTCACCTGCTGGGAAAGGGCTGACCTCTTGGCTCTCGTTTGTGGTGTCTAACTGTGAGTTTGTCACTTTCCCATTGGTATCCTGGGTCAGGTGTGGTACTTGATTGTATCGATTCCTGATCTTTGCACCCTTACTTACTTTAAATATATTCTTCCTCTAAAATACGAAAAAAAACATCATCGTTTGTCACTGCCTAATTGTATATTACCAACTAGAACGCGCAGTCCATGGGGCATAAAAATTTTACATGTATTCTGTTTCTCTCATTATCTCCTTCAATTTGATATGCCACATGATCATGTTCTGAAAAAATAAATGTTTGGGCCCAGCACCCAAGCCCCACCCCTGGGGCATGACATAGGCAACAGAATGAAAACCCCGTCTGATAAGTTTTATATTTTTATTTGTGAGAGCACATATTAAACTTGGTATAAAAATCTTTGAAATTGACTTTGTAATTGAAATTTATTGATATATGACCTGTTGACCCCTCCCCAGAACCCCAGAGGACGGGTCAAAAACAAAAATGCCGTTGCACGCCGAATTCATGTTAGTAACTCACATATCAAATTTGGTAGGATTTCGTCCAGTGGTTTAACGGATGGATGGACAGACAGACAGACGGACGGACGGTGGTGATAACAAATATCCCTTTCGCTTTTTTAAAAAAAAAGCATGGGGATAATTATCAAATACTCTGTTCCCTATACATCCATCAGATTGAAGAAGGATTATAAAAATACAAATGAGTTTAATCATCAGTATCGCTAGACAGGAATAATCTTCCACAGGAAATCCCAAACTCGAATACTCTCTGCATCAAACCATCAACTTTAAAATGCTTAGTTGTATATGCCCCAACATACTATTACAAAGAAAAGCAGTTTTGGCCAAATATAAATTATGGACGACTGAGAGCTCAATATAGTTCTCTAAATCACCAGCTCTACCTCAAGTGTGTTAAGATCGAAATTACTAGACTAATTGAATGCATTTGGCTTGAAAATTTGCGACAAAGCAAGTTAAACGATTTATTAAATGATTTAAACTATATAAGTCGAAACACTTTCTGTGAATTCCATTTGTATGCTATTTGTGTTTCTCATTTTTGTTCAACACTGTATTGATTTAAAAAGTATATTAGCTATACAAATAAAATGCGTTTATCCAAAAAAAGCCGTCTCAATGAGACCAAAACGAATATTTAAATTGATGGATACAAAAATATTCTTAATTTTACGCTCAAACGTTTTTGTTCATCTCGACATATGGTCTATACTCACTTCCTTTTTAATGGGGTATATACCATTTTCATGTGACGAGTCGTAGTTATTACATTATGTTTTTCAATTGGTTTACCTATTTAATAGGAGATATTACTAATCGTTTTAAGATCATATAAAGATGGGTCAGCTTAGGTCAAATTGGTTATTCTTTAAAAGTTGAGTGGTAAAATAAAGGGTTCCTATGCAGCGGATCTGTCAGACAAATTGCAACGCATTTATCTAACTTCAAGTCAATGGAGCCAGCATTTTCCCTTTAAGAAACCAGTAATTTGAGTGGTTATTTTTCACTCATACGAACTGCTATATCCCAATTTATTCATGGGTAGCATTGAGTTCAAATTTACCGTCTGTTGAGTATTGACTAACCCTAAGAGGATTATTTCATACTTTTCACACACCTGTGGGTAATAGTGCAATTTTTCGAATCCAGGTTTCATTTTTCGTTATGCACTTATTAAGATAATATTACTTTTGGATTGTTCTACAGTTTTGTTCAGTAAGTAGTCACCTATTTTGATTCAACAATACAAACTTACTTCCGAATTAGATAAAAGTCAAAAGACTTTTGCAATTTAGCACTTTCCCACTGTATACCATGTTAGTCATGGTCTCACTGTGTCATTTCATGGACTTTCTTAATTGTTATGCTTAAATGTTGGACTACTCAGTGATTTTATCAAGGCTCTCGATATCAAACACTTTGTAAAGTGTTTTTTTTTCTAAGTTCTACCAATGACAATCAGAATTGATTGATAAAATGATATTTATTTGAAAACTTTTCTGCAACAGGGCAGATCTGAGCTAGTGGCTGTGCCCACTGTGGCTAAACTAGTGAATTTCTTTAGCGCTGCCTTCTGTGAGTAATGAGCCATTTTCTTCACTCATCACAGACAGTTAATTTGATTTGATTGTTACATCGAAAAAGTAAGAAAGCCTCTACATGAGCTAAACAATGTATGACTTTTAACATGAACAGATTTCACGGTGCAGATTGGGTCAATAAAATTTGATAAGGCTTCCTGGGGCCGCAGATTCTGTACGTTTTAATGTTGGGTTCTCATGGATGTTGTTAGTTCATCCCTTGTTGTTGCTCCAATTGAGTGGGTTGTACTTGTTCAGGTTTGTGATGTGGGAGTTTGAGACCTTTCTGATTTTGCAATTATTTTGATGAGGAAGCGAGAGCTGGTTGCTTTACTTGAGTATAGGTCTGTGCTTGTGACATTTACTGGTCATTCTCACTCGTTTTTCGTTGGTTTATCCCCTATCAATCCGTTATCTGCTATGAGCTACCGATAACCGAGTTGTTAAAGTGTGATTCTGCTGTCTCCCTTAGGCGATAAATGCATGTTTCAGGCGATGTACCATAACTCTCCCAACCACATCCAGCATTTCGCTAATGAGCCGATCGTGGCCCCAGTCCGAGAAAATGGCGTTTCGCTTGCGGGCCAATAATGGCCTACGACTATATGACTGGGCATGCACATTTAAAAAATGTTTTACGCGTATTATTGAATTAATACAAATCTACTCGCCTCTGTCTTTCATCCAGTCATTCTTGGTTCAGCAGGACAAGAGTCAATCCCTGTTAATTAATTTAGACAATATTTGAAGAAAATATAAAATGAATAGAAATTGATTTTTGCATATTCGTGACTTCACTTTTTTACAATATTAATTAGTTTTCTTATTCTTATCTTATGTATCTAATCAATATGCCTATCATTTCACGGAGTCATAATTTAGCTTTGTATTGTTGTTGTTGTGAGAGGAGAGAAAGAACTGTTAGCCCGTTTGACCCTTTTATAATATAATTTTGAAGGGTGAAAGGATATATTTCCAAATAATATTGCATCTCCTTCTCTGAAGATTGGTTTTGTCTTACCAAACAGTGTAGATCCAGATGGAATGCCGCATAATGCGGCATTCCTTCAGGATCTTCACTGTTTTCAAAAGTACCCTTTTGGGGGTTTCTGGTCCACAAAGGGTTAAATGATAACAATCTAGGTTTAATTAAGATTCGGCATTCCTTCAGGATCTTCACTGTTTTCAAAAGTACCCTTTTGGGGGTTTCTGGTCCACAAAGGGTTAAATGATAACAATCTAGGTTTAATTAAGATTCAGAACAGCTATGCGCAGGGCTTATGTGATTAGGGTTTTGGGGTCATTCTTCGATTCATATATTAAGCAAAATTACCAAGTTAATGAAGACCTTTACGAAAGGACAATATGAGTATCTGCTACGCATGACTTTAATGGATATTTAGTCTGACTAATATCACTCCAGAGCCACATTACTCAGATAATAAAATAGACAAACTAAATCGTCCCAGATTAGCCTGCCCCCGGAGGAGGGGTCTTATCAGGGACTATGTATAGGCTTATCTTCAGCAAAGTAAATAATTGATAACTAGGATGGATTAGTCTCAGAATCCATTTTTGAAATTCAGCACTCAGGGATCTAGAAAATTGGCATATTCTTGATCATTCTTGTATCGTATCGAAACTTTTGCAAACCGACTTAAGTCTCTCCAGATTTTTTTTTGCTGTGGATCCTTCGAACCTATATTAAATAAGCAATTGCGTCTTGATTTCGTCTTCTCACTTGGTATTTTACTTACGCCCCTACTTACACCCGAACTTGCACTGATTCTAGCACCATACTTACTTCACATGCATATAAGCCTAGTGTCCATTTTATGACATATCAGCAAACAGTGCAGAACCAGACCAGAGGCCACAGAACGCGGCGTCCGATCAGGTTCTGCACTGTTTGCATACAGAATGTACTTTTGAAATCTGAATGAAATTGTAAATAACTACTCAACAACCCTTGAATTCAAAATGGATTGGCCAAATAGATAAGGGAGGGAAATTTCATCAGGCATAAATGGGTTGAATAGTTAAAATTTCACACGACGAAGTTTATCGACGCTTTAGAAATGGCTTGACGAAGGTCAAGCTGTTCCCTTATCACATGACCTGGAGCAAATTATGCTCAACTATTAGTATGCCATACAACAAACTTACTAACCGTGCTCCGTTCATCTGAACAAATTGAAAACTAGTAGCATTGTCGCTTTCGACATGCTTAATGTATTTCCTTTTCATTGTATGGTATACGGTGACAGCTCTTTTCACTAAAAGCATTGTTTCAGTTAAACGTTTTGGCAATTATGTAGTGTTTAACAACATACACTTTGGAGTTTGATAAATATTTCATAAACAAAAAAGAAGTTTATGTCATTTAACTATGAAACTTATAAAGTAATAAGAGGGGATGTCAGAAAGGATTAAGCACACTGTTGGAACCGTCTGTATCTGCTGCAATATGTGAGTTAATGTCGTCTGCTTTTTACGTCTGCTTCACATATTCAAATGCACTTCATACTAGATTTTCTCATGAAAGCAAAATATATGGACCTTGATCGGACTGCTCCCTTTTTTGGAGCAGTCTGATCTGGGTCCATATTGTTTGTAATATAGGCTACCTAAGAATTTAAGCAGACGAGAGGAGTAGAGGTGGGAAAAGGTTAATAAATGGTCAAACTCATGAGATTATGGATCGCATTTGAGTGAAGTCATTCATTTGATATGTAGTGGTTTGGAATCCTAAAATTCGATTCGAATGGCAATCTTCGTTTGTTTGTTGTTGTTTTTTCCTTTTTTCTTTTTTTTTTCTTTTTCTTTTTTTTTTTTTTTTTTGGGGGGGGGGGGGGGGGGAGGGAGGGGGGCAGTGACGTGATTAGTGAATACTCTAGCGTGACTGTTTATGTATGCAGGTTCGTCTGAGCCCAAGCTGCTCGCATATGCGACAGGTATACCAATCTTATTAATGGCGTGATAATATAGGATCAAGCATGATTTTTCATGCATTGGTAAATAATGCTTGATCGCTATTATTGCATAGATTCAACGAACTATTCACCTAAATTGCAAAATATATGACGTTATATTTGATGCTACGAGGGCTGTTCAAATATGAATGCAAGTAGCTTCATAACTTTCTTCACATATACGCTACGACAAAATGTCATACCTTTCTAGAAAGAACTATTTGTCGCCTTTAAAATGACACCAAACATAAAGAAATACTCACAATATTTCTCGAGTTACAGACCCTTATATAAAGGCCATTCCTGTATACTGAAGTTTTTCTGAAGCAAATTGCAATGCACGTTTTGGTACATCTGCGATATAGTGTCATATCTTTGTAAGTTTTAGACAAAATGGCACCAAATTTTAAATGCAAGTTTAAGGAACAATCCAAAAGTTGCTTGCAGGAAAAAGATAATATAATCCTGTTTCAATCTCGAGTAAACAGGCACGTTTGTGACGTCATTAATTTTATGATTAACGTCATTTTGAGTTATCTACTGGTGATGGAATAATAAACATCGCTGTGTCGTTTTCTTTGCGTTTTGCTGAAAACATGCTAAATATGTCATTAGGAAGTTTTCAAAATAATCCGTCCTCTATTTACAGAGTTATCCCATTTAATATAATTTTTCAAGCATTTATCTGCTTCTTAATGACGTGTTTACATCAATTAATATATGTTCAATCTGTCTAGTCCTCAAGACCAGGTGAGTAATTTTATTATAAATAATGCCTATAGTGGTCAAACTTAAAGTTTGCGTTCAAATTTAGAATAAAGCCGCAATGTAATGACAAAAAAATAAGTATTAATTCTATAACCCCTATCACTTAGGGCATTTGTGACTTTATAAAAATGCTTTTCAGCGTTTAAAGAATACCCACTATTCATCAATAATTTGAAGAAACAACTCAGTATGAGCGATCAACATATTGTCTTTGAGTTAAAACTAGTTTAAATGTTGCTTCGTGCATTTTGTCATAGATAATTTTAACTGAAAACCGAAAGGTGATGTTTTGTTTATTATTAATATGCAAACATAAAGAAATTTTAGTGAAAACGATTCGTTGTAATTTAACAAAAGCATGTCGGATTTTCGCATTTTTCACGGAATCATTAGGTAAGAATATGGGGATACTTCCTTAAAAAATTCAAGATATTTCACCTGTTCTTCGAAGAATTATACGCTCGTCTCTATCACTGGTATATATTCGAAGCATTGAGTTTGTTAGTATACACACGTGACCCTCATTCAAAGGGATATAACTCGATAAGTATACTGTATTTTTCTTTAGGTGTGGTGCCACTTTAAAGGTGACATATAGTCCTTTATAGAAACGTTTACCATTTTGTCGTAGCTTATGTGTAAAGAAAGTTATGAAGCCACGTGCATTCATATTTGAACAGCCCTCGTATGTAACAATCGACACGTGGTTGGGAGTTTCCATTAATATTCGTCCTCCATGGACAAGACATATATAAGAGCGATACACGTAAAGATACATGTACCAAATCCGTGCATTTACAGCACGTAAATTGCCTTGTTATCACATGGGTTTATGCCAAGGCTTTTTATGCAATAATTTCCGATACAAACCCCCAAAACACTAAAATATGCAGTTAAGCTGATGTTTTGATAAAATTATACTTATTTCCTCAGGTGTGCTCAAAATATAGATTGCTTAGCTCAGTGAGATGCTTCTAATAAGTATCCACAACCTGTCCTCGTGCTCAACTCAGCTGAGCATGAAATTTCAGCTGCTAATTAAAGCTAAAATGCTATAAATAATACTTTTCGGGCTGTAAAACTCTTATTTGGTGTATTTATCCTGCAGATAAATGTTAAAATGCCAAAAATTGTTGGCATTTTAACATTTATGAGCAGGATAAATCTAGTGCCCAGTTGAGTTGAGCATGAATAAAGTTTTATAACCGTTGGGCCTGTAATTTGATTCATTGTATTTTTATCAGAAATGTTACTGCTGCAATAATTTGTGGGAGAAATACAATTGAAAGAAATTCAATTTTAAAGTAGGAAAAATGTTACATTAAGACCAGTGCCACCTGGATGCAGCAGACGATGCCACTTGGGACATCTTTTTTCAAAAGCATGTGATAAGTCCAGCAGATGATTCATAATACAAGTCTTAGTTGGTAAAACGTCCATTTTCAATATTAGGTTGCGCTTTTTACAAGGGTTAAATATTCAAGACGCCTTTGATTAAAGTGAAAATAATGCCAAAAAATGCTCTTACTATCAAAAATGTCGTTTACAACTTTGTTAACCCATTTATGCCGAATGGAAATTCCCATCATTATCAATTGGAACAGTCCATTTCTGTTATAAGGGATGTTGGGTGTTATTTTTCATTTTTATTCAAATTTTAATAGAACATTCTGCATGCAAACAGTGGAGACCCTGATCAGACGTCGCGTTGTGCGGCGTCTGATCTGGGTCTGCACTATTTGCCTATGTTCCACAAAAAAGACGCTAGGCTTATATGGGTTAAAGTGAAAATAATTAGAAAAAAAAACAATGAAACTAAAAGAATGAGATATAAGGACGATGTTTTGCAGACGTATTAAGCCTCAATAAAACCAATTGGTTTCCAATTGTGTAGGTTCGCTCTGTTTTCAAACGATCAGTTTTACTATTTCTCAGTTCATGAGATGTTGATACTATGCGCATTGTCGAGCCACAAAGGCCAGGCTCATTGGGAGCCTGCGCATATGTACAGATTTGTAAGAGCATTCGCTGCTCACATACGCAAAGTATGGACGAGAGAAAGCTCCACTAGTTTCAACATGAGCGATTAAAGGAGGCATCTACTAATTGATTCATAATTGAATATATTTCATGACAAAACAAACAAAATGACACGCGTATCACGGGAAGCGTCTGCCTAGATTGATCAGAGTTTTTGAAGTCCGCCTGATACTGTGGGTCCTTAATACTCATAGACCACATAGCGAAGACACTGATCAGACTATGTGGATTACCAGGCTGATCTGAGTCTTCACTGTGTGTACATGTCACTTTGTTTGTTGGGTTTCGTTCCCCGTATGATGACTGCAAAAGTTGAATTTCATTGTATAAAAATGACCAGTTATACACTGGCGAGACTACGGTGATACACAGGCTCGTTAAGGCATTGGCGATCATTACCAATATCGCATGTACTACTAAAATAATTAGTAATTGTGAAAGTATTTGAAAGCTCAGACCAAAGGTTACTGGGTTGCTGTACATGAACGTTAAAATAGTGACTTGAAGCATATGTGATACAGTGAAACCTGTCTTAAGCCACTCAAAATAGACAAAACAAAAATCTTAATGACAAAGAATTTCTAGCGATAAGGCGAACAATCTCCCTAAACGAGACGTTCGTTTTATTTTGTTGAAATAACGACTGGAGAAACTAGGCACATTCAACAATTATATATAGACGAGCCGTGAATGCACCATTGCTCCCGAATTCGTATATTTAAAACGGGGTTTCCTTCATGCATGTAATAACACTACTTCTTATTGAATGAGAATTTATTTCGATCATCAACTGTGCTTGTTATTCAGTAACTTATATGGGAACTAGACCGTTAAACAGGGAACCACGCTATGTACAGTAAAAACTATTTATACAGTTGATGCACAATAAAAACGAACATCTTGCAACGTAAATTTATGTAAACAATTAATGTGAAAATAATGGATAGCTACGATTAAGATTATGGTGTGATTAATGTATATGCTGATCTGTGTCTGTGATATGTTGTCGAGCCATGAAGGCTCAAGCGAGACTCCACAGCTCGCATACACAAAGTATGGATGTAGGTGAACACTCAGAGTAAATCTTATACTTCAATTCTAGGCATATCGCTATATCAGAGTCAATTGACTAGCTCACGAGAATGTGGTACTTATATGCCTAAAGACATACATAACACGTGCATGCACAGCTGTCTAGTGAGACTAAAGGCCTAAGTTGTGTGTGCTAGCAGCAAATGTTCTGGAGATACTGTCTGTCCGAACCTTCGGTGCTCGCCTGTACGACAAGTGCCAATATCTTATTAAATTAATCCAATTAATAATGTCGTTATCTTAGAGTTCAGCGCAATTTGCTTTTGTGGTAATTGTTCAGGATTTAGCTATACAAATTCGTTCGCATGAATGTTGTCAAACATACCAGAGTGGGGCTGTGTAGTCCATTTCCATCGCTCGCAGCATCTATTATCTTGTAAACAGAGTTAATATCTGGAATACAGATTCAAATTTAACGACACTGCGAGTATGTAAAATGCATTATAAATGATAAAGTGAACCTGCAAAAATAGACGTCGATTATCAACAAAACAAACAATACATTTTACAGTAATTTTCAAAATGCATTGTACATTAATTTTCAAAGTGAACCTAAAATAACAAACATGAATCGTGCAATCACTGTCAACGTACATGGCTGTATCATCAGCAAAGAGTAAATGTAAACCTAAAAATAACAAAAATAGAAAATTAATAGTCAATGAAAACAAATTAACAGTGTGCATCAACTGCCCAGATGGTCCTACGAGTAACAGGCACATTGCACTCATTCGCGAAGTGAACCTAAACATAACAGGAAGCCTAAATTTAGGGTCAAAGTGGTCGAAGTGAAATCGAAAGAAACAGACATGACATTGCTATTTATAGACATGTTTACCTACCGATTAACAGACCTACAATCAATATAAATGAAGTATTCGTTATGAAAGTTGTTTTCTCAATTCATTATCCAACAAGGAACATACATTTTGATTTCAATTTCAAAAAGACTTAAAAGCTAATAGAGAGCGTATATTCGTTGTCATATTGAACATTCAGTTAGCAGCAATAGTATATACATTGTCAACGGGAGCATACAACTGACATATATCAAATTGAGCCAAAAGTACACAGACGTATGTATTTATTGCCAGAAGGAACCGTCAAACCATACATTGTGTACTCATTATCAAAGTGAACCTACAAGTATGTCGTCTTCTCAACAGTTTCATCTAGTGATAGATGACTTTTTTGTGGCAATTGTCGAAGCTATTAACAGGTAATAGACATGATAATTCGAATACAAATAGTCTACTGCGTTGTTCTTACTCTTTTGTTATGTAAAATCGGATACAACATGGCCAATAATTTAAGTTCCAATAGTTTTAGAGAATAGGTATTGCTCAGTCAGTAATACAATACTTGTCAAAAGTAATAAAATAAATGTCAAAGTGAGCCAGCAAATAACATACATTGTCACAATAATTGTCAAAATGAACAAGCAAATACAATACATTTTGCAATAATTGTCAAAATGAACAAGCAAATAACATGCATTGTCACAAGAACCGTTAGTGTGAGAGCAAAATATATGCAATGTATATTGTCACAATAATTGTCAAAGTGAACAATCAAATAACATATATTGTGTATTATTTTTCAATTCTCACCTGAAATAATGCACAACTTATATAATGTTAAATATCTACTTTGATACAAAACGAGTAAACTCATTTGCCAAAAAAAAAATAAAAAGGCATGGGATGGTTATTTTTGTTTGTTTGAGTTGATGGTTTATGCCCCAGAAACCTGGGTTATACCAGTACTACAGGCCAGATATATCAATCAGTGAGATAACCTGAAAAATATATGAACATAAATCAAATATATGGCATTGGATAGGGAAAACATAAAACTTCCGCAGAAAAAAAAACACTCAAGATAATAAATGTAATTTAGTTTCATTTTTATGTTTAAGGTTGCATTGTTGTTAAAATTACCTTAATTCTTTAAATATTTTTAATTGAATGAATTTGCCATTGTAAATCAATCAAAAATGTAGTTTGAGAGTGTTTGGCTGTTGTCAGGCCCACCGGGCTTTACCTGTTGGATTTCTTTTGCTCCGGTATTCAGTTTTATTTACTGTTGAATCCTTATCCTTGCTTTATCTCCTTTTTATATCTTGATTTACATGCTCTAGGAGGTGATGCTTTGATAAGTTAGGGGTCTTTCATGCAAACCAAACATCTTTGTGTCTTGATCCACATCTAACCAAGGCTTAGGTTGGTGCACCGTTAAACCAGTTCAAGCCCTCCAGTAAATTATTTTTACTGACCGTTGCAAGGCGGGGCTTCTTTTGTAGATCATTTATGCTATTTCTGTCTTGTTTTGTTATGCTTTCATGCACGTCTGTTTGTAGATGCCTTGTGGTCTTCTGCTGGGAAAGGGCTGATCTCTTGGCTCTCGTTTGCGATGTTTATAATTGTGACGTTGTCACTTTCCCATCGGTATCCTGGGTCAGGTGTAGTGCTTGATTGTATCTATTCCCCTTTCTTTCTTTTATATAAATATACATGAAGGGTCCATGTAAAAAGCAATGTGATAGAGTTTTGTTCTAAAATTAGCCCTTTGGGGGAATGTGTATAAGAATTATAGATTAAAAGTAACTGTACTATAAAAGCCTGTAAGTATGCTATTCAATTTATCTTTTTGAAACTATTTAAAATTGACCCTTTTAAGACTCAGATCCCACAAGCGATTGCTTTGGCAACCGGGTGAGACCTAGATAAAATGCCACATTACGCACCATTTAATCTTGACAATTAATATTTTCTGGAAGAGGCAGAAATATAATTGGAGTGGTAATTATAACCTTACTGTATCAAATGTGTTGGAAAAGGCCATCGTCTAGAAGGTGGTTTTTTATACCATTTAAGACATAACATTTAGAGTTTATAATCAAAAATATTTTAATGCCAAATGGTTATTATTCTACATACGGTCTATCATCATATCAATATATGATCTGAAAACTTCCTACGAATATAATTCACATCATCATACACGCGCCTTAAGACGGTTAAAGACAAACAGCTCAGGATTTTTTTAAATACAAGACTTTTGAATCAAAACCTCTGGTGGAAATCTTAGACCATACCTTAAATGTATATGTAGAAATATAGAAAGAGTTTTTTTTTTCAAATATGTAAAGATTACAATTATGAAAACAATAAATTTAATCTCTTTTTCCATAGTATTTGATTATACATTTAGCCACATGACGCCGAATGCCATGCCCAAACAATGACATAGTAACCGCAGAAAAAGGAACTTCCATTATAGCACCAAACACAATAAGAACTCTTGCTTTTAATTGCTTAAATCTTACAAAGCAATACCACCAAAGGCAAGAAAAGCGGTATTAGTGCCAATAACTTTATTTTGTTATGCATTATGTTGTGACCATTCTAGTTTTGCAATCATCTGGAAGAGGAAGAGAAAGCTGGTTGCTTCTTTGCTTTTATTGTCTTACATATTTGTCACTATAAATGTTATGTGGCTCCTTCTCACGGTGCCATGGGTTTGTCTGCAGTTAGTGATTGTGTTATTTCCTGATCATACTCACCTTTTGGAACGGTCAGTACAAAAAGTACTGGGGGATTAAGCTAGATTCATGGTACCAAACTCACCCTTAATTCTGATGTTGATCGAGACAAATAGATGTTTGGTTTGCATGAACGATCCCTAACTTATCAATGGATCATCTCCTAGTATATATAAATTAAGATATACAAAACGAAGATATAACAAAGATAAGGACTCGACAGTGCATACAATTGAATTACGGAACAACGGACAAAAGAACAGTTAAACCTCAGAGGATCCAACAAAAGACGCAGCATTAGGTCCCAACCATCTCAATAGAAGTCTACTGGTCATGTCGTCTATCTTTATTTGTCTATTTGTCTTCCATCGCATATGTTGTTCTTTACTCCAGCCATGGTTAAATGCATATGTTCGTAGGCCGTGTTAAAGATTGTGCAGCTTGTAATGCATAAACTCTCTAGTAGTTAGATGTTAAACTAGGTATGTGCTACTATATGCCATATGCATGCAATACTAGTTTCCTTGTTGAATGTGAAAAAATAAAAATATATATGACGAACACAACCTTGTAGTAAATATTGTTGAACATTGAAAATGGTAATAAATGACACATGGTCTATATTTTCTGACCAAATGTCTCTTGAAATATATGTGCGGTTCGCTTCTTAAACAAGACCTGAAATAACTATATTAAACTCTGCCATTACAACATGTCATCAGCATGAAGTTTATCATCGATATAAAGTTGGCAAATAAATAAGAAGCCCTTGTCATAATTACTTTTTAATGCGTATTAAATTGACTAAAACGTCCTTTCATTGGCTGGAAATTAATCACTAGCAGTTCACTTTGCTTCGAGAGTAGCTACAGAGGGCATTATCATGTGGTGTAGTTTTTTTTATTGCAGATACTTCATGCTCTCTCTCTCTCTCTCTCTCTCTCTCTCTCTCTCTCTCTCTCTCTGGCAGTGATCAAGCTGATGGTGTTGGAACTTACAATTTTGCATCCTGATATCTTCCAGATGACTTAATATTTTGAACAAATGGTAAGTCTGATCGAAATCTGACCTAAGATGGTGACTCCGTTGTGGAGGGTCATTGTGGAAGATCATTGATTAGGCCTAAATGGCTGAAACAAGCTAGTCCAACCCAGAAGATTTGCACACTCTCATCTTTCAGTTCTTTGGTGCATTCTTTGTTTCCAAAGGATAACCTTTTTAAGAATATATTTAAGCAGAGAAATCGGATTATATTGAGTGTGTTTTTCATCATCTCTCAACATCCTTTGTTGTATGTGTACTACTTTTTTTCGTTTTCAGAGTGTGTGTTCAACAGTTTGTAAATTATATAACATAAATAAGTGTGTTAACTACTGAGTTGATTGGATGGAGCTATACAAAGACATTTACTGTCCTGTGTGTTATCGTAGATGTTCATGGTTGAAAATGGTGTTGGTTTGAAAGCTGAAAGTTGATATGCTTTACAAGCAACGGAAACTTAGGAATAGGTGTATTTAAGCCTCCCTCCCCCTCCTGGACAACATACCCATTGGCTGCTGCTGGTGTGAGTTCTATGAAGTACTTCCTTTTGGCGATCATATCTTTACGAAAAAGGGGGCTGAGAACTTTGCTTATTGAAGTCCCACTTATGTGCACGTTGTGTTTGTCTTTATTCTTGTCTTACCGTTTAATGTCATAGGTTGGCCTGTGACATGTAATTATTGCAGTCTCTTGCCATGTTCATTTGTTTTCATAGATCCTTCGATTAGTACATTATCATCGATGGTGCCCTTATCTTAGGTTACTATATTTGTTTAGAGAGCGTATGCAGGGAGTGGCAAGATCAATCATACATCCATATATTCATACTGTTTTAATTTACTTTTAACTCCATCTTATTAACACCTAACACTATGTCACTATCATTCTTTTCATCTTCACTTTACTGATTTTATTCTCTTTAATGACACACCATGCACAGGTAAATATTCCAATAATACTCGGAAGAGGGTTTGGGATTATAAAGAAAAAGATGTATAGACAAGACTGTTCAAAGAATGGCAGCTCTAGAATGGCAAAAGCCATTTGGATACTCCTTTTATCTGGCATCTTGTTTAATTTCTCTTTAACCCTTGTTATTCTGGAACCGCTAAACGTACTTTGGCAAACAGTTAATGCCAAGAAAAAGGTAGTATGATATTAAAACAATCTCCATGGACAAAAATTGAAATTTTATTAAATTTTTTACGTCATATGCTTTGAAAAATCCATCTGAATGAAAAGGGTAGAAAGAGACTGTGATGGCTGTTTGAAAGATCTTAAAAAAGAATAATGACTATTTTGTACATTGATAAGAGTATAATGGACATGAAATTTATACACTGCTAAAAATATTTATAGGAACACCTGATAATTTTCAATATGTGATAATGTTAACCCCTGTCCAATTGACAAGTAATGCATTTCAATAGACAATAAGGCAGAACCCAAGTTTCTTTTGCCATTTTTGCTACGATAGTCAAAGTCTTGAATTAATAAAAGTTTTTCATAAAACAATCGCTGCTTAAGTTCATGGCTTAAATTTCGTAATTTTTATTTTTCTTGAAAATGACGATTTTTTTCTGGAACTCTGTAGAATCTTCCGAATTTGTTAATAGCGGAACCTAATGATTTCTGCAACATTAAAAGGCTATTGACTGTACAGAGATGATGCTGCTGTGGTGCTTGATTGAAAAATTCGTCTTAAAATTTGGTTTTGAAAAAAAAAGTATTTTTAACAAAATTCCATTTTTACATAAAGCGTTCCATGGAGATTTCTGTAAACGGATTACTTTATTTTTATCATCAAGCATCGTCCTTGATAGGTAACCAAACTAATCACAGGAAAAACATGTGTTTCCTTTATTAACCCAATTCTCGCTATGAGTCAGACTATGAGTGCATTTGTATTGTGATCAATGGCAAAACTCACAGTGTTCCTTTAAGTATTTTGAGCAGTGTATATTGATTAGAGAATAATAGACATATATGACAGCTGTTATAAATGATATTAAGATTAAATGATACTTTAACCCTTAAAGCGCCAAGAAAATAATGTATCTGAAAATGTCGCCTGCTGAAGTCGTCTGCTTCAAATAATTGCCTTACATTACCGACGAATAAAGTATAGAAGCAAACAGCGTGGACCCAGAACAGACTACTCCTATAGGAGCAGTCTGATCTGGGTCCACACTGATTGCCATAGAGGCTTCTTAAACATTTCAGCAGACGAGAAAAGCAGACGACTTTCGTTGCGATTGGCGTGTTAAGGGTTAAATCCTATTTCAGTCATGACAGGACAGTACGAGGAATGGAAGATCCAGACTGGCTGGAAATCCTCGGTCATCCTACAATACCTCACGTCCAATCTCTTAGAGAACCACCAGCGTCAGTGGCCCTACACCCTAGAAAAGAAAGATTGATTGGGTTGACTAACAGAGCGGCGTCTAAACGATATCTGGAGAGACTGCAAAGGGAAAGAGAGAGGAATCAAGAAGTACTAATGGAGTGTGTTGGTAATCTCCCTCTAACTATAAAGTAAGTATACTATAAAGAGTACAACGTTACATCAGTGGTCATGTGCGGATTCAGAGGGGGAACAGGGGGTTCGGACCCCCCCCCTGAAAAATCACAAAAATAAAGGGTTTCTTAGTAATATTGGTCCTGATCCCCTTAAAAATCACAAAGCTACGAAGCCAACATTCAATGTTGGGCCATCATCGAAAGGCCAGCGAAACGTTTTGCTGGCCAGATTTTAGTGGTATTTGGATCCACTCCTTAACTAAAAAATAAAAAATCAAAATCAAAATTGGACCCCCTCTAAGAAAAAACTTTCTGGATCCGCGCATGAGTGGTAATGTATTATTGAAACTTATTAAACAAGTTTATGAAAAGAGATAAAAAGCGAGGATTGTTTGGCATCATATGTTTTTTTTTGCAACAAAATTGATAAATTCAAAAAAGCTTGAGTTCTAATGTTAGATTCCCTTTATCAAATGACACTAATATTACTTTAACATTTAAGCGTAAATACGTCACGATTTTGCCATATTTGTAAGCCTTTGTTATGAGAGTCATAACACATTGTTATCAAATATGTAATACACTTATGTTTTAATACATGGCGTTATATGGCCCCAAGATGCGACATCATGTTATAAACAGTTAAATCAAATAAGGCAGTTTATAATCAAGACAAAAATTCAGGGGCCATAATTTATATTAACATTGATAGGCAGAACAAACGTATGTTTTACATGTTATTTTTAGATAAAGCTCTCAGGTGTTTTGACTGATGTAAAGGTGCATAAATCAAGATAAGTTCAATTTAAACGGGGGAACTACTCGTGTATAAAATATACATCCTAGTAATTCCTCTAGTGAACCAGTATTTAGTGCCAGACAACACACTGAAACTATATTTTCAAAACAACACATGCGCATGATGTTTCCAAAACTGGTGTATATATGTTACATATGCGTTAGCTTTTTTGTGGGCAGTTGTTTTCTTTTATTTAAACTTATAATAAGTTTTAAATTCATTAAGCTATCAGAATTCTGAACAGATTAATAAACAATTTAAAATACAAATGCGTGTACATTCATCAATACAGTTTGAGTGTAGACATTCCTTCAACACTCAACATATATACACGCAATTGATTTTAAACACCCAGCTCATCTGAGTTTTGCAATACATAATAACTGACCTGTGATATCTTCATATCAGGCGAGACTGTGAAACTTATACAACAATTGTATATCTTAAACTAATTACAGTCATTAGAACCACTAATAGTAGGTAACACATTCATGTTTGTCCTCTTAACATGATAAATCTTTACAAATTGACATACTTAGTTTACTCGATTGTTCAGTAGCTTATCAGTTATAACCCACTGTGGCTAGTATTGATTAACCTTTAGCCTAACCAATTTTAGCTTGCAATGAGTGAGGATGACTTTAAACTCGGTTAATCTACTAATGGGCATGCTTTCCTGTACATTTATTTTATAATCTCTGTGGGGGTATGGGTGCAAGAAGCATACACAAGCAAGATCACAACCAGCTCGCTCTTCCTCAGCGAGATGACTTCAAAAATAAATAGGACACGTAGCACTTTTTCACATATGGGGTGGGGTCATTTAGCCTCATGCCTGACCGGCCGTTGGACAATTAAAAAGTAAATCATAGATATAGACTGTGATTGAGTTTTTAGTAGACATACAGATTGCAAAGGTATCTGTGGTAATGTTACTGTTTTCAAATGTTTAAGTATAGTTTTAAATGGAGCAAACAGTAGTTCATAATACTGGATTTGATACAACATGTTGTCGAAAGGTCTACAAACAAACCATTACATTAATTAACTCAAGGGGTCTGTTTTAAAATTTAGAAAAAAGCTTCAAATGAACAGACTCAATAAATGGAGTCTGCTGTTTTCAAACTATATAGGTTGTTTCAATCTCTGACAGATCCAGGTTTTTCCAGATTATCATAAAATTGTAAAGCATTTTCTAAATTCTACCAGACACACAGAGTTGATTTTTAAATACAATATTGGCTTAAAACCTCTTTTGCAACAGGGCACATCAGAGTCAGTATTACATGGTGACTTAGTTTATAAATTCAAAAGAATTATTGGAATCCTAATTTTAGTAATCAATTCAATTTCTTTGTTTCATCATAATGTGTTTATTTGATTAAATTGTTTCTCTGTGATGACACATTGTATAAGTTATTAGGGAAGCCTCCGTGTCCACTAAGCAATGTATGTGTTTTTACAACAATGGAATCTAGCGCGATGATTTGGTGCCAGTAAAATGCATTTAAGACACCCCTGCCCCCGTTGGCTCAGGCTGATGTTCTAAAGAGGTGGTTCTCTTGTTGTTGATACATTATTTATTGTTGCTCCTATGGGTTGTGGAGGTTCTGTGTTTGGTCTTGTTTTGTTATGCAGTATTTAATGTCCTTTCTACTTTTGCTATCATCTTAATGGGGAAGAGATAGCTGGTTGCTTTACTTTATTGTCTTTCTAATATCTTGTGATCGTAAGTGTTCTGTGGCTCTTCCTTTTTGTCTGCAGTATGTGATTGTGTTATTTCCTGATCATGATCACTTACTTTTTGTATTTAAAGGCAGCATCAGCTTGGTTTTGTTCCTATTCTGGTCATTTGGTGAATTTTGGATCCTGTCAGAAAGAAGAATATTGCCTAAACCGGCGCTAAAAAGCATGCAAGTTGTTACATTTTCCATTAATTCTCATGACCAGACTCAATAAAACCGAGCCTGCTGTTTTAAATTATATGTATGCTCTCTCTATTTAAAAAGGGTCTATTTTTCATATTAAGGAGTCAAAACAGCTGTTGTTGCAAACCCTAAAACAGAGTTAAAGTATATTTGACCTTGACATTGGACTCCAGGGTCATATTCGCGATTCAAAAAACTTTGTTGTCATCTACACATCAGAAGCAACCGTTGTTCCAAATATTCACATCTTCATCAAAAATTGTAAGAGGAGTTTCTGTTACAAGCCATAAGACATGTTTAAGTGTATTTGACCTTGACCTTTGACTCCAATGACATATCGGAGATTCAAAACCATCGTTGCCATCTACACACCATAAGCAATCAGTGTGGCAAATATAAACACCCGCCATAAAAAATGTAAGAGAAGTTTGCGCAACAAGCCATAAAAAGATCTTAGGTATAGTTTACCTTTATTCTCATCTACACGCCAAAATCAATCATTGTGCTAAATAGTTATACCCTCCATCGTAAAATGAAAGAGGATTTCGCGTTATTTGTCATAAGACATAGTTTAGGTATATTTGACATTCACATTTGACTCCAAGGTCATATCTGTGTCTGAAACCTTCGTTGCCATCTGAAGACCATAGGCAATTACTGTGCCAAATAAGTAAAGCTTGCTTTCAAAAAGTAAGTGAGCATGCGAGCTGAATATTTGTTGTACTTCAACAACAGCAGAATCTAGGGCGAAGATTTGGTACCAGTAAAATGCATTTAAGCCCCCCCCCTCCCCCCCCCCCCCCCCCGGTGACTTAAGCTGTGGTCCGTTCTAAAGTACTGATTCTGTTGTTGTTGACGTTTTGTTTATTGTTACTCCCATTGTGGGAGTAAGTAATTGTTCTATGTTTTGTTGTACGTTACTCTATATCCATTCTAGTATTGCAATTATCTTGATGGGGAAGAGAGAGCTGGTAGCTTTGCTTTATTTATCTTCCTAGTGTCTCGTGATGGTTGAGTGGCTCTTCCTCGCGGTGCTATGGGGTTGCCTGCGGTTTGTGATTGTAGTATTTCCTGATCATATTCACTTACTATTTATGATTAGGAAATACCACAATCATACACCGCAGACCAACCCACAGCATCGTGAGGAAGAGAAGCAGAACATTTACAGTAACAAGACATCCGTAAGACAATTAAAGCAAAGCAACCAGCTCTATCATCCTCTTCAAGATGATTGCAAAGCTTGAAAGGACACAAAGTAATGCACAACAAAACAAACACAACACCCCCCACAACCAAAGGGAAACATATCAAACAGCAGATTAACAAAAACAGAACCACCGTCTTAGAACGGACAGCAGCCTAAGCCATCGGGGGCTAAAATGCATTTTACTGGTACAAATCTTCGCCCTAGATTCTGTTGTTGTTAAAACACAAAAAATGTTTAACTCGCATAGAGTCATCAGACAATAATCAAACTGATATTATTGAAGCTTTTAACTCCACCTCCAGATATTCAGATGACTTACATAATTTTGATAATCCTTATTTTGAACAAATGGTAGGTCAGATATATCCTACTGAACTTCAGTTAAATAAGGTGAATTCTTCTGATACTGAAGCTCCGTATTTGGACTTGAACTTGTCAGTTACAAATGGCATAGTTTCTTCTAAAATTTATGGTAAACGGGATGTTTTTAATTTTGAAATAGTAAATTTCCCATTTCTTGATGGAGATGTTCCTCGCTCCCTTCCTATGGTGTATATATTTCTCAGCTTATTCGTTTTGCTAGAGTGTGTTCTAATGTTGATGACTTAAACTGCTAAGTTATAAAAACATGGTTATAGATATCATAAAATCCGAAAAGCATTTTCTAAATTCTACCACAGACACTCAGAGTTAATTGTTAAATACAACATTGGGTTAAAAACTCTTCTGCAACAAGGCATATCCGAACCTATATAATTCATGGTGCTTTAGTTTATATATTCAAATGAATTGTCGGAAAACATTATTTTAGTGATCAATTCAAAAAGATTATAAAATGTTATATAAAGGTTGGATATAACTTGGATGTCATGCGACAGTCTGCATGCCTGGTTTTAAACCCAATCACGGTTTATACCTATGGTTTCCACTTTTATTGCAAGACGGTGGGTCAGGCCTCTGTCTCTATGACGGTTCTGACGTAAAGCTTTAATCGGTGGGTTGGTGCCTGAGGCTTATCTGTAGCTGGACCCACCACAGCTCAACTTGAGGTTTTCTTTAGCTCTGACTATCTGTGAGTCATGAGCCCTTTTCTTTGTTTCATCATGGTGTGTAATATTATTAGAATGTTTCTCCATGATGATGCATTGCATTAGTTAGAAGGCTTCCACGCGAGCTGAACATTTCTTCTACTTCAACAACAGCAGAATCTAGGGGAAATATTTGGTACCAGTGAAATGCATTTAAGCCCCCCGGTGGCTTAGGCTGCTGTCCGTTCTCAGGCGGTGGTTCTGTTGTTGTTGACTTTTTGTTTATTGTTACTCCCATTGTGGGAGTCTGTAATTGTTCTATGTTTTGTTGTACGTTACTTTATGCCCATTCTAGTATTGCAATCATCTTGATGGCGAAGAGAGAGCTGGTTGCTTTGCTTAATTTGTCTTCCTGATGTCTCGTGATGGTTGAGTGGCTCTTCCTCACGGTGCCGTGGGGTTGTCTGCGGTTTGTGATTGTGGTATTTCCTGACCATACTCACTAACTATTTCTAACTTATGCAATGCTCGTCACAGAGAAACACTCTAATCAAATTAACATACTATGATGAAACAACGATAAGGAGGGTCCATGACTAACAAATAGTCAGAACTCAAGAAAACCTCAAGTAGAGCCCGGGTGGGCCCAGCCAAACAAGCATCAGGCACCAACCAACGGATTAAAGCTTTACGTCAGGGCCGTCATTGATTCTGAGGCCTGAACCACCAAGAGGGAAACCATAGCTATGCACAGTGTACGAGGGGCGTTCAATATGTAATGAAAACAGCCCTGTATATCCCAAAGTTTTATATTTACACACTTCATAATTACTTTCATTAAAAGGTTTGTTTCTTGGCTAAATGAATGTAAAATTGCAGTTGTATAGCTCCTTATCAATTTTACACAAGCTACTTTCAAGATAGGGTGCTGTAGTACACTGCGATATGAAATAAAACAATGTTTTCAAAAGCAGATAACTACATGGACGAGGGATGTTTTCAGTCTGCGTATTTGTGTGGTAAATATCCATATTATAGTGATTTATACCTGCAAATTTTTTTTGGTATTGCTTTATACTCTATGAAATACTGAGGCTGCCATTTTGGTTAAAGTCCTCCATGAAGCTACATTTTCTGGTATTCAATTGACAGCGTCGTTTTTGCGTGAACGATTACATAGCGAAACTTTATACGTAAAGCATGTGTAACATTTTTTTTTTCTGGTCGCTTTTATGCTCATTTGCAAGTAATACATCCGATTTTGAAATTTCCATATTTAATCTCACCCATAAAGTACCCCAAATACGTCATTTGAAATAAGAAAATCACTTAAAAGAATGCCATGTCTGGCTTATACTGAAATGGATCAGACAAAGTACCGCGTTTCATCGATGTTTGCATTCGGATGCATTATTTGGACATTGTTACACGTATTTACATGTACATACTCTGGCTGGCTTATTTCAGACAATAAAATTATAGGAAACGAAAATGGTATACCACTCAGATGAGATACCCCTAGATATTGGTCAAAGTCTAACTGGTCTGCTGCCTATGCACTGTGTGTATTGAAACTTCGATACAATCAAAATTGTTCTTTCCTGTTGCAAAGCCACATTTGCGATTTTCGAGAACCATGCGTATTTTAGTGTTACGTCCATTGCTTTAAACGACGTCAACGTAAGAGGGGGTAACGTAATAAAACCGTTTGCACGAGAAATCGGTACCAGTCAAAAGTTTGTATCGTTATGGCAGATAAAGGGGAAATGAGTCAGAAAACTATGGATATGTAGTGCGTGCATGTTAAATGTTTGTTTTAGAAAATACAGCATGCCTTTCTACCTTTGTTAAAATGAGTCTTTACAATTCGAAGGAAAATATATGCAGTGTATATTAGTGTGCTTTTTAAAAAGTCTGTTACTTGTTAAATGTGGAAAGATAAATAATGTTTCTTGCACCATTATAAAGGCAATGCTTTGATCTTTCGTTTGGCATATGGCATAAAATCCAAACGCGTTTGGGGATGGAGTTATGAATGGGTTTTCATTACATATCGAACCCCCCTCGTATTGTAAAATATTTCCAATCTTATTGGGTTTAACCCTTAAAGCGCCAAGAAAAAAAATGCATCTGAAAATGTCGTCCGCTGAAGTCGTCTGCTGCAAATAATTGCCTAACGTTACTGACGGATTAAGTATAGAAGCAAACAGCGTGGACCCAGAGCAGACTGCTCAGTCTGATCTGGGTCAACAGTGTTTGCAATAATGGCTTCTTAAACATTTCAGCAGACGAGAAAAGCAGACGACTTTTGTTGCGATTGGCGCATTAAGGGTTAATCTATTTTATCCCTTGAGTTTGAACAATAGAAATATTTCACTATCATTGTTTTACACCAAATGATTATAATTGGTGCATGTCTTAGTCTTAGCTTGAGGTTTTCACTATTTGCGTGCTGGGTAATTTGCATGTTTTCGTCGTCTGTTGCTTTTTTTTTTCAAAATCATTTTATTTTTCAAATAAATATTTTAGAGATTACCAACAGAATGCCAGCCAGTTTGGACCCGAATCAGGTCCGACATTCTCTCTGGCCTGATCTAGTTCCAAACTGTTTGCTAAGACTACCAGCAGACGAACCTTGCAGGTAAAGAGTTAAATCTTCCTTAATGGACGACCGATTTTATGCAATGTAATCTTTCGATTATATCTTCCTGCCGAGACCTTTTGTTTTTGTGCTTTTAATTCCTTATTACATTGTATTGGTTTTGTTGGGGTGTCATCTTGTCATTCTACAGCAGAAGATCAAGGTTGATCTCGGATTTAGCGTTTTTAGTTACATTTGGATTAAATGTTTGATGTTTCCTCTTTTAATACGTTTGAAAAAAGCAATCATACTCGTATCGTTCGTGTAAGACTAAAATTAGCAAATAACCATAAGAAAAGGACCTACTCAACCCGTCAAAGCGCGCTCACAGATAATATTAAGTTTTTTGCAGTTCGTCAGATAACAGTATGAAATTACTACTCATTGCGTTAGAACAATTAAGTCACGTCAGAAAAACAAAAGGGCCAGTCCATGCGACAATTGTACTTGTCAAATATACGCAAAGACAGGATTTACAGTTGCCATTCCCTGTTATTCAATGGTAGTACTGGATAGTTTGCATCATTTACTAACATATAGTGGGACTATGTGTCTAATGCTGGGGAATTTGTATCATTTAATACCATATATCCAGTGGGACTTGATGTCTAGCGCTGGGTAGTTTGCATCATTTACTACTATATATCCAGTGGAACTTGATGTCTAGTGCTGGATAGTTTGCATCGTTTACTACCATGCTCATATGCCTTACGAGCTTGCTCAAATATTTATCACAAATACGAACAACGAAGTTGGAGATCAACCTGTGCATTCACATATTCTCAATAGATTGTATTATAGTCGCTATGATATGAAAATTCAACAAAATCTATGTACACAAAAGCAAAAACTGAGCTGATGCCTAGACTGATCTGAGTCTTCTCGTGGCGCACAGCTCGTGGCGCACAGCCACATTTTTCGTTTTCTCATGTTTCTCAGCGGCTCGTATTCAAAACAGTCTATGTAGCTGAATGTGTTGTATAGTTAACTACCTGGTTGTAAGTTCTGACGACAGGTTTTCTTGTAGCATGTATTCATTTGTAACATTCCTTGATTTACTTTTGTCGACCAGTCAATATTGGTTAGGTATATATTGGTGAAAAAAGTTATTATGATTTAACTTATAAGGGTATTATGTCGATTGTGAATGCGTGTTAAATTGTTTGGTGTTGTATTCGATTGTATCGGAATAAGCAATTTCTAATTCTATCAGAATAAGCTGATTGTTGGAGACTTTATAGTTTAGATAATAAGGAATATAATAATGATATTAGATTTCATATTAGGATTTTAAAATCAGTTCATCATGATTTTTGAAACCATATTATGGTGTCCCCGTGTCCCCTTGTCCCCCTCGTTAATCGAGATCATTTTTCCGAGGGTTTCTTCTTAGTATACACTGCATTTGTTCCTATAAATGAAACTGGGGAACTATGCAATTGGCACAACACAGCAAAGTGACTGCGATCCTATAAAATTTGAATGTATCAATTGTATGCCCAGAACATGCAACATCTATCTAGACGCATATTGTATGTCTTCTAAACTTCTAAATTAACGGGACATATTTTGAAAAGGTAGAGGGTGCATTTGGTTTTCAGCATGTCCGTGCTTTCGTCCGCCACGCATACCCTATTATAAGAAGGATATCTCTTAAAAATCACCAAAATACCAGAGGTATTACCCTAAAGAAAGAATTCAAATTAAGTAAAAACTTAGAGTTATCCGAATTCCAGTAATCCCGGGTCTATTGTATCTGTTTGCTTAAAATCGCTTAAATAATTGTGTTTGTGAGACACTATATACCACCCCTTTGTTTTTGTTTAAGGGTAATACTCAATTTGTTAAACGTAATGTCTGGATTATTTTTGGAATCGTCTCAGTGATTCGATACTTTTAAGTACATACAAACATCCTCTGATAAATTACAAACTAATAAATAGCATGGTAATATATAATGGCCTTTACAGACCAATTCCGTTTAGCTCAAATCACTGATAACTCAAACCCAAAATCTTGTTCCATGGTTTTCGAATCGCCGACAGTTGACAGTACTTTGAAGAAATACAAATTAATGAAATGTGAACTTTGAACTTTTAGGCTGGGTAGAGGCGTATGCAGGGCCCTGTGCGTTTTATTTTTACCAATATCAACAAACGTGACTAGTCTAAATGACTGACTATAGTAATAGTCACTTATATCGCGTAGCAGTGATGATTCTACGCAGGGTTCCGATGTTTCAATGTTGGTCTTCCTGTGCCACGTCCATATTCAAATCATCTGGGCCTCGCCGCGACAAAACCTGTCTTCGGGGTGTCCAACAAAGCGAGTTTCAAACCAGTATCCTTAGATACATGGACTAGCTAGAAAACTGAAATTTCGCTTGTATCAAGTTTACATATACTACCTTCCAAAAAAGGAAGAACAAAGGCGCTGATCAGACTGCGCGGATGCGCAGGCTGGTCTGCGCCTGTGTTGTTCGCAACCCCCCGAAGACAGGTTTTCTCGCGTTGCGGCCCATCTAATATTTGAAAACTTGTAGGTAGCGATTCCATTTCAATTAAAGCTAAATCATTAAAGCAAGGAAAGTCTAAGAGAGTATTTAACAAATAAAATATGTTTATCTTAGGGCAAACTGAAGAACTTGACTATTGACATATCACATTTATCAAGTGTCAAATATTTTATTTACTAGATCATGGTGTTTGCATTGCCTATGTTATATGTTTTATTAATTGGCAATTGATATCTATAACAGAGATTTAACTGTTAAAACCAACCTTCTTCTAGGGCAAAGATTTTGCTAGTAAAATTAATTGATGCCCCGGGTGGCTTCGGTTCCTCTCTGTTCTAAGGTGGTGGTTCAATTGTTGTTGATTCATTGTTTATTGTTTCTCCCATTGTTTGTGGGGGTTGTGTTTGGTCCATGTTTTGTTAGTGTCCTTTTCTAGTTTTGCCATTATCTCGCTAAGGAAGAGGAATGGTTTGTTTACTTTAGCTGCCTTATTGCTTTATTTCATGTGGCTTGGCTGTTAGTGTTCTGGGTCTCTTCCTCACGGTGCTATGGGTTGATCTGCGGTGTGTGATTGTGGCATTTTCTGCTCAAACTCACTTTCCAAGTGGCTCAGTAGAGATCTATAGATGTTAATGTGTACAATTGAGCAGACACAGTTTATTAATCCAAATATCTGCATCTTTTGGAAAACAATTGTATTGGTGATATTGAGCCTGTTCTTTGCGGATGGTGGAAAATGCATCATTTTTCCAACGCACGAACCCAAAATTTACAAATAGACATTAACATTAATCCGAGCTTGGTAGAACCTTAGACTGGGGCTCGTAGGGTTGCTAGTTCGAGACTCACTGCCGGTGGAGTCACTGTGTTGTATCCTTGAGCAAGACACTTTATCAGCCGTCTAGTACCTGTTCAACCCAGGAAGACAGGAACTCGTCTCGACATGACTGAAACATTGTTGACTGGGACCTAGAGCACAAATAAACATGCTCATCCAAATTTGCAAACGCTTCATTGTAGATAATTTGAACAGCTGCGCAAGAGCCAACCTAGCATACTACACAGACTTGTCCTTGCATGTCTATAATGTAGTTGTCTAAAATAATAATGCTATTTATAATTAGCTTTGTGACATTTCAGAAACAATTAAAAGATGATTAGTTATAGATGCTTCTAATCCCTATTTATAATACAGTTGTTCAATAGTATTGCGATAAGACCTCGATAAGATAAGACACAATAAATGACAAAATGGACAGCTCTTGATCCAGCCCATTCAAATACAGCATAATATTGTATCTAAAATAAACGTCTTAACTATATCTCTAGTTTAAATTGGCACTGTTATGTTATTTAAAATAGTTCATATTAAGTCCACTACAAGTAAAATCTTTAATGGCCTAAGTGTGCGAGTTTTACAACAGGATAAATGCATTATTCAAATGTGTGTTTTAATTCTTAACTATATTGAACTATTCATGTGGATATTAGAGTGATTCATTCCTTCATGGGTAGAAGTCTGTTCCGTTAATTCTATATTGTTTTCTCCGATTGTAAATTACAATAATTGAATATTTATTTATTGCCTATAAATTAATTGGTTACTATAATAAATACATTTGGAATATGTTAGTGGATACGCTAACATCATAGATTAACACATTATATGGTAAAAATGTAGCATTTTAATATATTCAAGCCCCCAATATAAAACACGCACAAATCGAACACACACACACACACACACACACACACACACACACACACACACACACTAATTAGATGAGGTGTAACCAATCAATTCACGGTAAATTATCTAATATTATCGAACGCTGTACTCTTTCTGGTTTCAAGCATAATGTTTGTAATCAGGGCTGAAATTCACAAAGTACTTGTCTGAGTAGCAACTAGGGAAAACCCTGATCAGACTGCTTCTTCAGAAGCAGTCTGATCTGGGTCTGCGCTTTTTGTCCACGCCTTTTTGGCAGACAATAAGTTTTGGAAATTTTAGAACATCTACCGTATAATACACATTGAAGCCAGAGCTAAAGAAGCCACTACGTCCGGTTTGGCTAAAAGATTTATAATCAAACAGCAGTCCAACTATGAAATTGTTATATCAGATTCGCCATCAAGTCTGGGACTTGGTCCACTGCTATGGAGTTCGAGAGGAATGAAAACTAAGCATCCTTGCTTGGATATGCAACTAAGCTTTCTTCGTGTCGCATGAAATCTATGGTTATCGTTTGGAGCATTATTTTAAACGTATATTGCTGATCGCTTCAGTCAATGATTCTGTTTGGGGTTATTTTGTTAGAATATGACCGATGACGTCGATAACTGAACGCTTGCTATTGTGTAAAGTTCTGTTTAACCATAAGGTTGTTAAAATATGAGCCTTCCAGCTCGCAAAAAATGAATGTGTTTAAAACAACAGCAAAATCTAGGACAAAGGCTGGCCAGTGAAATATGTTTAAGTCTCCACTCTCTCTCTCTCTCTCTCTCTCTCTCTCTCTCTCTCTCTCTCTCTCTCTCTCTCTCTCTCTCTGTTGATGCGGGTGCTGTCCTTTCTAAAGTGGTGACTCTGTTTCATTTATTAATTTGTAAGTAAATTGTGTATGGAGGTGTGATACCGTTTTTTTTTTGTTTTTTTTTGTTTTTTTTTGCTAATCGTCTCACTGAGGAAGAGTACTCTAATTGTATTCTTGCTTGTGCGTGCGTTTGTGTGTTGTTTGTCTGTGTTTGATATATCTTGTTGCTCACTGTGCCAACTGTATATATAGGATGAGGCTTGCGTGTGCAACTCCTCTAGCACTTTAGTTTTATGGCAATACTTGCTGTTCTTTCTAGTTTTGAAATCATCCTGCAGAGGAAGAGAGAGCAGGTTGCTTTGCTTTAATTGTCTTCCTGATGTCTTGTGACTGTTACTATTCTGTGACTCTTCCCCATGGTGGTGTGGGTTGATCTGCAGTGTTTGATTATTGTACATGTATTTCCTGGTCATACTCACCAGCTTCAAAATCAGAATTTACATTGGAGAGGCAATTGACCTTTCTTAGTTCTACACTTGGAATATATTAGTGCAAATTGGGTATATTTACCTAACGACACAGTTGATATTTGAACCTTGAGACAAAATATGGTGTTTGTTTCATTTTACTATTTTAACGATATTGGATATACAAAAAAGTGTACTTCTCTAACGATATCTTTTGTTGTATGTCTAGAATGATTAATGTGAAATTTTCCCTTTCGTTCACTCCAATGCCAACAGTAAACAATGTACGCCAATTTGGTCCTGAGTTATTAACATTGACGCGTATAAGTTTGAAACATTTAATACCCACTGGGAATACAAGCTGTTTGGTATGGTGGTTTAAGACAAGGTTGTGCGTTTTGCTTTATAGCACGTCGGAACATAGACCAAAATCATATTATGATGTGTCAGAGAAGATCAAGGCATATCATGCTGTCTTGTCTGTTCATTGCAGTCTTGTGGTCACCTGCTAGGAAAGGGCTAACCTCTTGACTCTCTCGTATATGATGTTTTCTTGTGCTTTTGTCACTTTCCCATGTGGTGTCCTGGGTCCGGTGTGGTGCTTATTGTATCGATTCATGATCTTTGCCTTCTTCCTTACTTTTGAAAGGTAGAATTTTTCAAGCAAACTGGTACACACATCATAACAAGAGAATACGTATCTCGTGTAGATCATATTATGTAATATAACATGGGTAACATCATAGTTCATTTGATAGAGTGCTGGGCTAGTAACAAAGAGGTCGCGGGTTCGAATCCCGCTATCGGTGCGGTGTTGTATCCTTGAGCAAGACACTATATTCAATGTGCATAGCCTCAATCTGTGATACCAAAATAAATAAATAAATAAATAAATAAATCATAGTACTGGTTTAACCCAGGAAAACGCCCGAAAATATGTTGCCTGGGTCGTAAAGCATTAATTGAAATAATATAAACAAACAAAATCAAATATTGCGACACTGAGATTGAAACTACATAATCCAGCTAATGCGGCTTTGGTGCGTATTGCAAAGTCATCAAGCGAAAATTCCGGAGAGTCTGCTAATATAGACTTAGAATGAAATTAGGATAATGATCAGATCCATACCCAAATGCATTACTGTCACTGGGTGGAAACGTACACAGGATATTGCTCCAAAATGAGCCGATGTTTACACTGAATAAGGAAAAAACACACAACGAAGGTAAGGAAATCTGGAATTTCTTCTATTTAATTCTTTTTTCGGGACTTGGCGTGTGTCGATTTAGAATCACTATATGTATATTTAGCAAATTGTATGCATGATTTGGCATCAAACACTGAACTTGATAGTGAAAATCACAAAATGTAAGTCGTGCTCATACCAAAATTTAGACACCTATCCCAAAAATGAATAATATTGAACCAAGAAAGCAAACTATTAAAATTCTGAATCGGCCATTTTTTGCAATGGCATTTAAATATCAATACTGAAAATTTCAGCCACGTAGGTTGAAACTTGACGGAGATATGGCTCAAAACTGATGGTCAGTTAGTCTCGAAAAGGGTACTGGGGATTGGGAAATCTCAGTTTTAGTGTACGGGAGTATTGTTTTTTAGTGTACTGGGTATTGAATTGAAGATTAAAGGATAAAACAGAGTTTGGTTGCTAATTGGAGCTCTTCATGATATGCTGATATGGGATGTTGTTCCAATTATATCCCTTACCGAATCTGAACCCCCATCAGCCACAATTTATCACTAAATCTTATGGTACTAGTTGTTTATATGCACAAGCGCATGCAATGGAGGCTCAGTTGACTCTGTGCAAAGGCATTACTTCTCAGATATATGCTGCATGCACATACAAATTACAATTTTGGACGGACACACAGGCATAAATTTAGGCGTCTGGTACCCCTGGTTGGCTGCGCATGTATTTTAAGTGATGAATTTACAAAAATATACACTAGGTCACATAAGATGAGCTTTATACATGTACATATGATACAGCGTCCAAAAGCCATACACGTTTACGGCTATAAGAGCGTTGAAGAGCCTGTCAAAGTTAAAAAAATGCACAATTACTTCCATATATTTGCTGTTTGCAAACATAAAAAGGCTTTTAATTAATGCATGGGTCGAAAGTTATGGGTCTGATCTCACTGGATAGCTGCGCTTGTACATGTATTTTTAAGGGATTAATTTAGCGAATTCATGCATGACCTAAATAATAATTGCGACGCGAGAAAGCCTATCTTCAAGGTAAGTGATCAGGCAAGTCTGTTTGGCTTCAGAGACTAGTATATTGACTTTCCAGAGATTGAACATCAAAGGTGTTGATTAGTTTGTGCGCATTCACAAGATTGTCTGCACCTATGTTGTGGGCATGCAACAAAGTCAGGATGTTATTTTTTGCGGAGGGCCAATATAGCCTCTAAAAGCCAAAATGCTGGTATGCAAACAAGGATGGCTCTGGGGAGCTTGCAGAAGTGTACAATCTTGATTGATTTGTTTGTTTTATTTGATTCTTTACATCCCATCAACAATATTTCAGTTACATAGGGACAGGTCTTCCTGGTAGAACCAGTAGTAAGGTAGGAATTATGTTCTTGTTCAAGGACACAACGCAGTGACGCCTGTGAAACTTGGACCTGTGGCCCCTCGGTCTCCAGTCAAGCACTCTACCGCTGAGCCACTGCCCTCTTGATTGAGGCTTTCCTGCTTGCTGAAATTAAGGCGTCTGGTTTCACTTGATGGCCGTGCATGTGCTTTAAGTGATGACTTAATACGCATATGCAACAGATTGTGATTTAGTTTGATGCTACGGCCGTTAGGCCCTGGGATATATATGGTGTAACCCCACCCTCCCACAGGCTGAATTTTGTAGACTATGATTTCCATAAAGCCTAATATGCTACAAGTTTTGTTTTTGAAACATGTTAGCCGACTGGCAACGGTCACGTAAGCCTGTAACATCCTGTTACACGTGTTTGTTTTGTTTGTTTTGATTCTTTACATCCCATCTAAATTTTGGTGTGATCATGACTTTCATTTTGTGATTTTCACTATCAAGTTCAGTGTTTGATGCCAAATCATGCATACAATTTGCTAAATATACATATAGTGATTCTAAATCAACACACGCCAAGTACCGAAAAAAGAACTAAATAGGAGAAATTCAAGCATGTCTTTCAGTTATATAGGGACGGGTCTTCCTTGGTTGAACCAGTACTTAGTTAGGATTAATGTTCTTGCTGAAGGATACAATGCAGTGACGAAGGTGAGGCTTGAACCCATGGCCCCTCGGTCTTGAGTCAAGCACTCTACCACTGAACCACTGCGCTCCCTCTGTTAAACATGTTACCCATCAAAAATCGTTAAAATGACATGAAATGTACAAAAGTCAAAATGTTATTAGAGGCATATAATGAGTTAAAGTTTTAAATTTTCATATAGCCCAATCATAAACAACAAAGCCTTTTTATTTAAAACAAAATTATACGGTCCACTATTTTACGGATGTGACATTTTGCATTACTACCCTATTTCTTGGAAATTATTGTGGCTGTCGTTTCTTCTGAAATGTTTATTATTGGTTATTGGATCTGGTGTTTGATGCTGCCACAAAGACGATAAACTGAACTATCCAAACTCCAAAGACCAGCTTTTTCTTTACAAAATATCTTTTGTAGGCATTTGAAAATGGCTACCAGTGTATTAATTTTCAATAATAACAAATACATTTTTGCTAAAAACATGGATTAAGTCATGCAGTTTAAAGAAAGCCCAAATATATTCAGCTGGCATGTTATGAGAGAGATTATTAACAGTAAATTATACTTGAGTAGCGTGCTCATCTTGAAAACATAATGCAAATAATAACATATATAACATCCAAAAATATCTGTGCATGGACCATCGCATTTAGGTTTTTTTGTACACTATGATTTTCTAAAAATATATTAAATGTTTAGAAGAATATAAGATGCAAAATGGCTCAAATAAGGTTCTGGCAGTTAGGGCTTTACTTTGTTACAGTCAAGTTGACTCTGTTACCTTATAAAAATCTTTAATCCTATAGTGCAAATACAAAGTTGAATCTCATTCTTATTCATCAAAATACTAATTGCATCGAAAGCTCTTAAATACTTGCAGCCAACAGCCAGTATGCAACAAAATAATCTACAGCTATGATAATACTGTTATATACGTTACTTAATAAAATATATTACTATTTAGAACAGTGCTTTTTCTTGACCATTGGCTGCCAAAAGACCTCCAAAGCATTGTTCATTATGATTCACTACAAACTCATTATATAAGCCACAAAGTAATGTAGGCCTTGGGATACATATGGCTTTGTCTCTCCCAGGGGTAATTTTGCAGACTATGCTATTCATATAGCCGAATGTCTTATAAGTTTTTTGAAATATGTTACCCCTCAGACAAGTGTCGCATAAGCCATGTAACACCTGTCACGTACGTTACTCTCCAAAATTTATTCAAATTACATGGACTGTTAAAATGTCAAAAATGTTATGAGACATTCAAATGAATTGAAGTTTAACGTTTCTATATAGCCCAACCATTTAGCATCAAAACCGTATTATTTTAAACAAAATTATGCTATCCACTATGTTACGTGACATTTTTCATTGCTACCCTATTTCTGGGAAATAATTATGCCTGTCGTTTCTTCTTATTACTGACAAAAGGGTCAGGGTTTTGGTGTTATCAAAAAGACAACTAACTGACCTATCCAAAATTGTTAAGACCAGCTCCCTAGCTGTTATAGAATATTTTTTGTAGACATTTGACATGATAAGTTTACAATAATAACACACACATTTTTTGGCTAAAAAACGTGGAATAAAGACATGCAGAGTAAAAACAAATATATTCAGCTGGCATGTTATGAGATTGGATACCAGCAGTAAATTATACATAAGCGGCATGCTTATCTTGAAACCATAGAGCAAATAGTAACATACATAACATCCAAAAAATAAGCTTATGGAAGCCCTCTCCCCATTAAGTAGTTATTTAGTACAATATGATATCCTTAAACTGCATCAAATGTTTTTTAGAATATAAGATGCAAAATGGCTCATGTTAGCTTCTGGCAGTATAGGCTTCACTGTGTAACAGCCATGGTAACTCTGTTGCCCTATAATAGTATCTAAATCTATTGTACAAATACAACGTTTAATCTAATTCTTATTTGACGACATGCTCATTGCATTGAAAGATGTTAATAAATGCAGCCAACAGCCAGTATGCAGCAAAGCAATCTACATTTATGATAAAACTGTTGTACACATTACTTAATATCAAATATATTATACCACAGCTGTATTAAGTACAGTGTTATCACTTGACCATTGACTTTCATAATACCTCTGAAGCTTTGTTCGTTATAGTTTGCTACAAACTCATTATACAAACCACAAAATTATATCCGTTAGCTCATACACAGTTAGGAGATTACCCTGCAATATCAAAGTTTACTATGTTACCCTAATAAATAGGAGCTTCTATAGTAAGATAGGAATCTTCTTTAGTGATAATATCAAAGTATTTCTTATTCTTACATGTCAATATATTTTTCTTATTGAAAGCAAAGGACGAGAAATATGAACCTATTTTACAGTTACATATGTTGCTTTCTGTTATATTTATCATTTAAGTGTAATAAAAGCACTATATGAGTTTAAACTACTAGTTGATATAAATTGCTGCCATTTGAAGGCCCACTTATGCGAAGTATGATGAATAGTGTCCTTATTAGTATAAAGCATATTACTGAAAAAAAACTGATTGAAGCATGGGTGATTTAGAGGAAGATACTTGAACTTAAAGCACATAAAAAACCATAGAAGTTTTTTGTATCAAATACGTAACCAACATTAAAAGAACTGCTAATTTTAATGGTCAAATTACTTTTCATAAAATGGTTTATGATATTGTTTATCTGAGTCGTAAAAATTCAGTCCACGTTTGACAACCTTCATGCCTACCCCTATAGTCATCATCTATTTTTTATCTAAAGCATGTCCAATTTGGCTGGAT
Organism: Loripinus fragilis; assembly: GCA_964019695.1. Taxonomy (NCBI): domain Eukaryota; kingdom Metazoa; phylum Mollusca; class Bivalvia; order Lucinida; family Lucinidae; genus Loripinus; species Loripinus fragilis. Next base: position 4,477,108 of record OZ026520.1, read on the forward strand.
TTAATGTGAAAAATAAAATCAAATAAGCCAGCATAATTGATTTTGAGAGGGCTGGCTGCTTTGCTTAGTTTGTCTTCCTGGTGTCTCTTATTTGTTGTGTGGCTCTTCCTCGCAGTGCCATGGGATTGTCTGCAGTTTGTGATTGTGGTATTTCCTGATCATACTCACTATTTTTCTAACGCAAAATCAATCTGAACCATAAATATTCCATATATTATGTCACCCATTGTATAACAATTTTATCAAAAATTAAAACACTTAATATTAATGAAAATGAAAGTAGAACTTTATCAATCAATATTTTTTTCTATCAGAACTGGATTGGTTGAATGTCTGTCTTAACCTCTAAATGGTGTTATGTGACTTTTTAGTTACTGTAAAGGCGGCACCTCATGAATGCGTAATAAGGACTGGTCAACCTTACACATAGGTAAAAGCTGAAAATTAGGCGTGGTTTTATTAAAAAGTAACTATCATATTGCGCCATTGCCTCAGATTAGACGCAAAACACGTTATTTAGTCCTTAAAATGCCAGCAAAATAACTGCATCTGAAAATGTCTATTTAACACAAGCATAGGGGCAAACATTGTGGACACAGATCAGACTGCTCATACAGGAGCAGTATGATCTGGGTCCTACAGGAGCAGTCTGATCTGGGTCCACAATGTTTGTCTGTGAGGCTTCAAATATTTTAGTGGATGGCAAAAAACATACATTTTGTGATTACGTGCTTTAAGGGTTAATAAATGTGAGTTCAGTGTGTATATGGTTAGGATTTTCATGAAATGCACGCTTGTTTGCGTGTCCCAAAAAGCTGATTAACTCTTTACCAAACTATAAATAAAAGGTGATTTCCCTTCCTTAGCAGATGAAATAGCCAAACCTAGCCCAGATATGAATATTAAATTGCCGCCTTTACAGTAAGCGAAAAGTCTATAGGCAAGACCTAGTTTGTAACTAAATTAAACTCCTGAAACATTTAGCAATGGAAGTGTGGGTCAGTATATATACATGTACTTCAAACTGCTTTTTTTGCCAAAGCAAACACTATGGATCCTAACCAGACTGCTCCAAAGATAAGTATTATCTGGAAACATAATGTTTGTAAATAAGGCTTCCAAAGTACACCAGCAGATTAGAGCAAACATTTAGTCTGTTCTGAGTCTTAGAGTTGCGTAAAGTCAATTGTTAGTTTGTCAGGACTGAAAGGTAGAATGGCAGAGAGACGTAAGGACGGAATCAAGCAATTCTATAGTACTTAAAACTGCCTTTGATTAGTAGGGTGCTAAAAATGGCTAAAAAATACCTGCCAATCCTCAGTACACCAAATTTAGACGATATGCATTACCCAGTACACCTTTTCCCAATCCCAAGTACCCTTTTCGAGACTAACTGACCATCAGTTTTGAGCCATATCTCCATCAAGTTTCAACATACGAGGCTGAAATTTTCAGCATTGATATTAAAATGCCATTGCAAAAATTTGGCCGATTCAGAATTTTAATAGTTTGCTTTCTTTGTTCAATATTATTCCTTTTTGGGGATAGGTGTCTAAATTTTGGTGTGAGCACGACTTTCATTTTGTGATTTTCACTATCAAGTTCAGTGTTTGATGCCAAATCATGCATACAATTTGCTAAATATACATATAGTGATTCTAAATCGACACACGCCAAGTCCCGAAAAAAGAATTAAATAGAAGAAATTCCAGATTTCCTTACCTTCGTTGTGTGTTTTTTTCCTAATTCAGTGTAAACATCGGCTCATTTTGGAGCAATATCTTGTGTACGTTTCCACCCAGTGACTGTGCTCACTGGACAAAGGTGAATGTACAATTAACCCCTACAAGCCTGTCTTCCCTTTTTTTAGGGGGGGGGGACACAGGCAAACAGTGGAGACCCAGATCAGCCGCCACAGTATGTGGCGACTGATCAGGGTCTCCACTGTTTGCTTACAGAGTCCTGTATTAAAATAATAATTCATGAAAATGAAAAATATCCCCCAAACAACCCTAAAAATAGAAAGGCACTGGGCCAGATTATAGAGTGGGAAATTCCATTTGGCTTACATAGGTTAAGAATGGGCAGGGTTTGTTTGATGTTATATTGGTCTCTGCCCCCTAAGTGTATCGTGTATAGTTCAATAGTTATTTTGTAAAGACGTAGAAAGATAATTTATTTAATTTTCAGTGGCATGTTTACCTATAATTGCGGAATATAACTTTTCTACACCAATGTTTATCTATAAGCACTTGCATTATGTGCGTTTCAATGACATGAAAAGGCAAAATCAAGCTGTATACACCCGATTAATATTTAACGGATATTCATGTAATTTACCTAATTATTAATGATATTCGAATTATCTTCACAATTCCTATTCCTGTAAGACTGTTTTTAAACCTAAAACAATTAGATCCGTCTTCAAAAACCCGTTAAGATTTTGGATTTCACTTGGAACCTTTCAGGATCTTTGCATATGTTTTCTTGATGGCATGAAGACCATTTCCTTTGGATATAATTACTTTGTCATTGTATCACATTTCCTTGGTGTGAACTGAGCATTTTTCAGCATGAAATCTTCCAAGTTTATAGATAGGATGAGGCTTGTGCGTGCGACTCTTCTAGTACGTTTGTTCTAATATGTTTTTATTTAATGTATGGTATGAACATGCGCGAATCCAGAAAATTTGTCAGAGTTGGTCCATCAACTCTGGGACCGTTTATTATGTATTTATTTTAGTTGATGGGGGATAGGTGATCCAAACACCGCTAAAATCGGGCAATCATCGGCCCGCCAGCGAAACGCCATTCAAATGGCATTTCACTGATGGGCTGATGATGGCCCAACATTGAATGCTGGCTTGGTAGCTTTGTGGTTTTCCAGGGTATCCGGACCAGTATTGCAAAGAAACACTGTGATTTTCCAGGGGAGTCCAGACCCTCTGTCTCCCTCTGGGTCTGCGCATGCTGAAAATTCTCGTTCTGATCATGTCCTGGATATATTCTCTTGTGTTTTGTAGAGTTTTTTTCTGATCACGAATCACACCAGATTGGGTTAATATTTTCCATGTGAAGTCGGTAATCATTGCATAATTATGCTTACATATTTTGTCTGATTCATTCAAGAATGTATTTATCTGGCTGTTCATTGGACTACGTAGATCATATGACGTTTTGGATGGCCAGTTTTGAAGTTGCCTTTTAAACCCCAGTTATGCACATTATAATGTTCATTCTTTCTATTTTTGTTACAAAAAATGTCTGTTTTTATTCCAATAGCTCGCCATTTATAATTTGTAAATAAAACTGCACTAATCAACAACACTTTTGCTATGACAACCAGCTATCCTTGTCATTTTATCATATTGAAATTAGCGGATCTCACAATAGATTGTTATTTTCTGTTTAACAACAGTATAACTATTAGCTGAAAGTGTTTTTGCTATTCTTAATGTATTTGTGATATGAGTCGGTCTATTTGTCTACAATCAACACTATACTCCAAAAACTGTACTACAAACAACTAAACTACAACCAACTATACTACAAACAACTGTACTACAAACAACTATACTACAAACAACTATACTACAAACAACTGTACTACAAACAACTATACTACAAACAACTATACTACAAACGACTATACTACAAACGACTATATTACAAACAACTATACTACAAACGACTATACTACAAACGACTATACTACAAACAACTGTACTACAAACAACTATACTACAAACAACTATATTACAAACAACTGTACTACAAACAACTATACTACAAACGACTATATTACAAACAACTGTACTACAAACAACTGTACTACAAACAACTATACTACAAACGACTATACTACAAACAACTGTACTACAAACAACTATACTACAAACAACTGTACTACAAACAACTATACTACAAACGACTATACTACAAACAACTGTACTACAAACAACTATACTACAAACGACTATACTACAAACAACTGTACTACAAACGACTATACTACAAACGACTATACTACAAACAACTGTACTACAAACAACTATACTACAAACAACTGTACTACAAACAACTATACTACAAACAACTATATTACAAACAACTGTACTACAAACAACTATACTACAAACAACTATACTACAAACAACTGTACTACAAACAACTGTACTACAAACAACTATACTACAAACGACTATACTACAAACAACTGTACTACAAACAACTATACTACAAACAACTATACTACAAACAACTGTACTACAAACAACTATACTACAAACAACTATATTACAAACAACTGTACTACAAACAACTATACTACAAACAACTATACTACAAACGACTATACTACAAACAACTGTACTACAAACAACTATACTACAAACAACTATACTACAAACAACTGTACTACAAACAACTATACTACAAACAACTATATTACAAACAACTGTACTACAAACAACTGTACTACAAACAACTGTATTACAAACAACTGTACTACAAACAACTGTACTACAAACAACTATACTACAAACGACTATACTACAAACAACTGTACTACAAACAACTATACTACAAACAACTGTACTACAAACGACTATACAACAAACGACTATACTACAAACAACTGTACTACAAACAACTATACTACAAACAACTATACTACAAACAACTGTACTACAAACGACTATACTACAAACGACTATACTACAAACAACTGTACTACAAACAACTATACTACAAACAACTGTACTACAAACAACTATACTACAAACAACTATATTACAAACAACTGTACTACAAACAACTATACTACAAACAACTATACTACAAACAACTGTACTACAAACAACTGTACTACAAACAACTATACTACAAACGACTATACTACAAACAACTGTACTACAAACAACTATACTACAAACAACTATACTACAAACAACTGTACTACAAACAACTGTACTACAAACAACTGTACTACAAACAACTATACTACAAACAACTGTACTACAAACAACTATACTACAAACAACTGTACTACAAACAACTGTACTACAAACAACTATACTACAAACGACTATACTACAAACAACTGTACTACAAACAACTATACTACAAACAACTGTACTACAAACGACTATACTACAAACGACTATACTACAAACAACTGTACTACAAACAACTATACTACAAACAACTGTACTACAAACGACTATACTACAAACGACTATACTACAAACAACTGTACTACAAACAACTATACTACAAACAACTATACTACAAACAACTGTACTACAAACGACTATACAACAAACGACTATACTACAAACAACTGTACTACAAACAACTATACTACAAACAACTATACTACAAACAACTGTACTACAAACGACTATACTACAAACGACTATACTACAAACAACTGTACTACAAACAACTATACTACAAACAACTGTACTACAAACAACTATACTACAAACAACTATATTACAACAACTGTACTACAAACAACTATACTACAAACAACTATACTACAAACAACTGTACTACAAACAACTGTACTACAAACAACTATACTACAAACGACTATACTACAAACAACTGTACTACAAACAACTATACTACAAACAACTATACTACAAACAACTGTACTACAAACAACTGTACTACAAACAACTGTACTACAAACAACTATACTACAAACAACTGTACTACAAACAACTATACTACAAACAACTGTACTACAAACAACTGTACTACAAACAACTATACTACAAACGACTATACTACAAACAACTGTACTACAAACAACTATACTACAAACAACTGTACTACAAACGACTATACTACAAACGACTATACTACAAACAACTGTACTACAAACAACTATACTACAAACAACTGTACTACAAACGACTATACTACAAACGACTATACTACAAACAACTGTACTACAAACAACTATACTACAAACAACTATACTACAAACAACTGTACTACAAACGACTATACTACAAACGACTATACTACAAACAACTGTACTACAAACAACTATACTACAAACAACTGTACTACAAACAACTATACTACAAACAACTATATTACAAACAACTGTACTACAAACAACTATACTACAAACAACTATACTACAAACAACTGTACTACAAACAACTGTACTACAAACAACTATACTACAAACGACTATACTACAAACAACTGTACTACAAACAACTATACTACAAACAACTATACTACAAACAACTGTACTACAAACAACTGTACTACAAACAACTGTACTACAAACAACTGTACTACAAACAACTTTACTACAAACAACTGTACTACAAACAACTATACTACAAACAACTGTACTACAAACAATTGTACTACAAACAACTATACTACAAACAACTATATTACAAACAACTGTACTACAAACAACTATACTACAAACGACTATACTACAAACAACTGTACTACAAACAACTATACTACAAACAACTATACTACAAACAACTGTACTACAATCAACTGTACTACAAACAACTATACTACAAACAACTGTACTACAAACGACTATACTACAAACAACTGTACTACAAACAACTATACTACAAACGACTATACTACAAACAACTGTACTACAAACAACTATACTACAAACAACTATATTACAAACAACTGTACTACAAACGACTTTACTACAAACAACTGTACTACAAACAACTATACTACAAACAACTATACTACAAACAACTGTACTACAAACAACTGTACTACAAACAACTGTACTACAAACAACTATACTACAAACAACTGTACTACAAACAACTATACTACAAACAACTATACTACAAACGACTATACTACAAACAACTGTACTACAAACAACTATACTACATACAACTATATTACAAACAACTGTACTACAAACGACTATACTACAAACAACTGTACTACAAACAACTATACTACAAACAACTATACTACAAACAACTGTACTACAAACAACTGTACTACAAACAACTGTACTACAAACAACTATACTACAAACAACTGTACTACAAACAACTGTACTACAAACAACTATACTACAAACAACTGTACTACAAACGACTATACTACAAACAACTATACTACAAACAACTGTACTACAAACAACTATACTACAAACGACTATACTACAAACAACTGTACTACAAACAACTATACTACAAACAACTATATTACAAACAACTGTACTACAAACGACTATACTACAAACAACTGTACTACAAACAACTATACTACAAACAACTATACTACAAACAACTGTACTACAAACAACTGTACTACAAACAACTGTACTACAAACAACTATACTACAAACAACTGTACTACAAACAACTATACTACAAACAACTATACTACAAACGACTATACTACAAACAACTGTACTACAAACAACTATACTACATACAACTATATTACAAACAACTGTACTACAAACGACTATACTACAAACAACTGTACTACAAACAACTATACTACAAACAACTATACTACAAACAACTGTACTACAAACAACTGTACTACAAACAACTGTACTACAAACAACTATACTACAAACAACTGTACTACAAACAACTGTACTACAAACAACTATACTACAAACAACTGTACTACAAACGACTATACTACAAACAACTATACTACAAACAACTGTACTACAAACAACTATACTACAAACGACTATACTACAAACAACTGTACTACAAACAACTATACTACAAACAACTATATTACAAACAACTGTACTACAAACGACTATACTACAAACAACTGTACTACAAACAACTATACTACAAACAACTATACTACAAACAACTGTACTACAAACAACTGTACTACAAACAACTGTACTACAAACAACTATACTACAAACAACTGTACTACAAACAACTATACTACAAACAACTATACTACAAACGACTATACTACAAACAACTGTACTACAAACAACTATACTACATACAACTATATTACAAACAACTGTACTACAAACGACTATACTACAAACAACTGTACTACAAACAACTATACTACAAACAACTATACTACAAACAACTGTACTACAAACAACTGTACTACAAACAACTGTACTACAAACAACTATACTACAAACAACTGTACTACAAACAACTGTACTACAAACAACTATACTACAAACAACTGTACTACAAACGACTATACTACAAACAACTATACTACAAACAACTGTACTACAAACGACTATATTACAAACAACTGTACTACAAACAACTATACTTCAAACAACTATACTACAAACAACTATACTACAAACAACTATACTACAAACAACTATGCTACAAACGACTATACTACAAACAACTGTACTACAAACAACTATACTACAAACAACTATACTACAAACAACTGTACTACAAACAACTATACTACAAACAACTATACTACAAACAACTATACTACAAACAACTATATTACAAACAACTATACTACAAACAACTATACTACAAACGACTATACTATAAACAACTGTACTACAAACAACTATACTACAAACGACTATACTACAAACAACTGTACTACAAACGACTATACTACAAACAACTGTACTACAAACAACTATACTACAAACGACTATATTACAAACAACTGTACTACAAACAACTATACTACAAACAACTGTACTACAAACAACTATACTACAAACAACTATATTACAAACAACTATACTACAAACAACTATACTACAAACAACTATACTACAAACGACTATACTATAAACAACTGTACTACAAACAACTATACTACAAACGACTATACTACAAACAACTGTACTACAAACAACTATACTACAAACAACTATACTACAAACAACTATACTACAAACAACTATACTACAAACGACTATACTATAAACAACTGTACTACAAACAACTATACTACAAACGACTATACTACAAACAACTGTACTACAAACAACTGTACTACAAACAACTGTACTACAAACAACTGTACTACAAACAACTATACTACAAACAACTTTACTACAAACAACTATACTACAAACAACTATATTACAAACAACTGTACTACAAACAACTGTACTACAAACAACTATATAACAAGCAACTATACTACAATCAAGTATACAACAAATAACTATACTTCAAACGACTTTTAGTCACGTTCACTAAACTTTTATCTCAACGGAACATAGTCTTGCTTATCATTTTTGGTCACCTCCAATAAACTTTTCTCTCACCAGAAAACAGGCATTCTTATCATTTTGGTCACATTCAATAGTTTCATCCAAACGTAAAGCAGACAACTTTTCTGTAGCTGAACCCACCGTGACTCAACTTGAGATTTTCTTTAGCTCTGACTATCTGTGAGTCATGAGCCCTTTCCTTTGTTTCATCATGGCGTGTTAATTTGATTATAGTGTTTCTCCATGACGATACATTGCATTAGTTAGAAGGCCTCCATACGAGCTGAACATTTCTTGTACTTCAACAACAGCAGAATCTATTATGAAGATTTGGTACCAGCATAATGCATTTAAGCCCCCCCCCCCCCCCCCCCCCCCGATGGCTTATGCCGCTGTCCGTTCCAAGGCGGTGATTCTGTTGTTGTTGACTTTTTGTTTATTTTACTCCCATTGTGGGAGTCTGTAATTGCTCTATGTTTTGTTGTACGTTACTTTATGTCTAACCTATTATTGCAATCATCTTGATGGGGAAGAGAGAGCTGGTTGCTTTGCTTAATTTGTCTTCCTGGTGTCTCGTGATGGTTGAGTGGCTCTTCCTCGCGGTGCCATGGGGTTGTCTGCGGTTTGTGATTGTGATATTTCCTGATCATACTCACTTACTATTTTGCATATCGTTTTTGTCACTTCCTATAAACTTTTATCCCAACATAAAACAGCCATGCTCGTCATTTTGGTCAAGTTCATTAAACGTGTATCCCAACGCGAAAGTCATAATGAATATGGTTTATTATTTAATTGATTTAGAATGGTATATTATTCATTAAACTAATATCCCAATGGAAAACCGGCATTATTATCGTTTAGCATTTTACATACTTTTTTCCATTTTATCAAATTGGAAATGTCTATATTCATCAAACTACATGTACGCTTTTGCTGAAAATCACTTTTTAAATGGAAAAGAGTCATGCTTATGGTAGTCATTTTTTCATTAATTTGTTTGTTGAATAGAACTTTATTGTCGACCTTGGTAAGAAGTGGACAGAACAGAATAGAAATTTTATTAGGCGTAAACTATACAGTTTCTAGTCTATCCTATTATTTTAACAATAAATGCTGTGTTGGTCACATGAAGCAAATATATATGTAATGATCTTTGATAATATGTTCAATGAATTGTCTAAAATTATTAGAATATTTCTTTCATCCTTTTTACTAAACTATTTATAAGGTATGCTATCATTTTCGGGACGAAATGATTGGAATTTTGTATGGAAGTTTTACCTTTCGAACCACAGGGTAGTCAGAAAGTGGAAGATGAACCCCATATCCGTCAATCCGTGTGAAAGTGGTCATATCAGTTAACAATGCAGTGTCTTACCTAGTTCTACCCGGTTAGCAGCCTCTCCTTACTAGGACGGTAGACTTAAATAGGTCAAATGCTTGGTTATTGATGGACCGATCAAGGCACCTGTAGAGTATCATTATAAACATGGGGAAAATAATTATTGTTTTAATGGCAGGAAAAATAACATGTTCGCCTCTTAAAATATAATTAACTCTTCAAATAATCAATAGGAGATGGAGAACATAATATAGTGTATGTATATAGTCCGGCAGAATTTGGGCGAATTTTTGGAGGACCTGGAACTTGATTTTAAACTTTTTTTCTTTATGGATTCTGGTAGTGCATATATTGCCCTTGCAAAATCCGAGTGATGCCACTCTGGCATCATTGAGCATTTCAATATATTCAAGATGCCGTCCAAGATGGAGGCCAATTATAAGTTAAAAAATTGTGTGATATGGAAAAATGTATTAACCTCATTTTTTCCCTTAAATTGTTAGCTATGACATTGGAATCTAGTTGAAGACATTTAGCTAATAACAAAAATATAAAAAATAAAATAACAATTTAGACAAATTGGTCACCAAGATGGCAGTTTATTACAAAAATATAAGAAAATCTTCCCTGAGACCGGCAAACTCCATGGATTTGCCTGTAAAATGCTGATTTTACTGACTCTTGAGTTACAGACATCATCCTTGTAACATCCCAGTGAAGCAGCTAATGCATCACTCAGAATTTGATATATTCAAGATGGCGTCCAGGATGGTAGCTGATAAGTTTTCCGAACCGCTGGGAGCCGCACCTAACCTGTAGACATGTCTGGTGGATTTGTAATATACCAGATTTCTTGCCTGATGGAGAAGCACTTTACAAACATGTGAATCTGACATGTCTGATAGAGTTGCACTGTACAAGCAGTCATATCTGAGAGTGGCACCGGATCAGCAAACATGTCTGATGTAATGGCACTTGTGTAAGACTAGCACCAGACTTGTAGCCATACCCCTTCGGTCTGCACTTAACTAGTCAAAATGTCGGTTGAAGTACAAAACGGACCAGCGGGCTTGGCCTATAGTGAGGTACCACGCCAACAGGCATGACATATAGTGAGGCATCACACCAGAAGACATGACCTACAGTGAGGCACCACACCAGAAGGCATGACCTATAGTGAGGCACCACACCAACAGGCATGGCTTATAGTGATGTAGCAAGCCAAAAGGCATGACCTATAATGATTCGCCACATCCGCGGGCACGGCTGATAGTGAGACACCTTACCAGCAGACACCTTGATAGTGAGACACCATACCAGCAGGTAGAACAGAAAGAGAAGCACACCACCAGGAGACATGCAATATTGAGTAACAAAAGGTCAGCAGGCATGCTGATTGAGTGGCCACAGTCCAACAAGCATCCAGTTTGCAGCAGCACTCAACCAGTAGGCATGTTCGAACAGCAGTGGTGTTTGTGTCAGTAATACTAGGCCAGCAGGCATATATGTTGCAGCTGCAGCGACATAACAACTCTCTACACGGCATGTATGTTGTATTGACAATGTAGCAGTCTTGGCTCATAAAGTTTCACAGTTTTAGTTGGCATGTCTGCTGGAGGGGCATCAGTCAAGTAGCTTTTCTCTTTGATTTCCAATGGACCAGGAGGCATAGTTAATTGAATAGTACCAAGTCTGCAGGCATATATGTTGAAGTTTAACTTAACAGCGGCCATGTCATGCCACCAGCTCATCATATTCGACATCCTTAGCATGACACATGTTTAATAATGTGGTACTGAACCAGCACACATGCCATTTATTGAGACTTGGTGCCAGCAGACATGCGTGTTAACAACATCGCACCAGCAATAATGTATTTAACAATTGAACCAAACTAACAGGAATGCTGGGTACTGTTGCACTGGATCAGCGGGCATGTCTGTTCAAGCTACATCTGGCCAGTGTGCATGTCTTCTACTTTCTCCTGACCAGATGTACAGGCATCATTGCTACAGGGTCAGCAGACATATTTACTATTAGGCATGTTTAATTATGTGGCACTGGTCCAGCACACATGTCTGAAACCAAGCAGTTATGTCTGTAACAGCTTCACGAGACTAGCAGGCATGTTGCAGTTCCGATGTTTTAAACGTTGCTTTGAACCAACAGGCATGTTTGTTGCAGTTGCTCCCGACCACCTGGCACGTCCGTTTCAATTAAACGAGACCAGCATGCATGTCTGTTAGAGATGCATTTACCAGCTGATATGTTAAAATCAGTTGCAGCCGACTTACAAGCACATCTGTAATTGTGTGGCTACACCAGCAGGTATATATGTTACACTTGCCTCAGACCTGCAGTTATGTTCCTTTGCTCATACCAAACTAACAAGCTGGTAAGCACAATTGCACCAGACCATCATGCATGTACATGTATTTTACAGTTGCACCTGACTAGCAGCCATGTCTTTATAAGTTGCATACTATCAGCATGCATGTTTATTACAGTTTCATCTTATCAGGATCCATGTATATTACATTTGCACCCGACCATCAGCCATGTCTGTTACAATTGCATCTGGCTATTTCCCATACCCTTAACATGTGCATCTAACCAACAGTCATATCTGTAAACTTGTGCATACAGGCTTGCATGTTTGATACACTTGCACCGGACCAGCATTCATACTTGTTATAGCAATATCCAACCATCTGTGTTGTCTATTGCACTTGCAACAGACCAGAGAAGTAGTAATGGTTGTTACAATTGCACTTGCAAGCATACCTATCCCAATCAGCAGTCAAGATGGTAACGAACATCTGCAGCATGCAGATACCTTACTCAGGGGTGTTTTTTGTGTAGATACACTACTCTTCATAAGTATTTTTTTGTAAATTTATCCATCCATCCAGCTGACCTTTTTCCCCATATTGATTCAAAAAAGGTTTGTACCCTTACTTACTTTGTACTTTGATCAAACACTCTGTCACAAAGTTTTCAGTTAAACGTCCGTTCAGTATACCCTGTCATTTATCACTTCATTTTTAAGAAATGTTTTCCCAAAGTAGGAATTTTTATGAGAATAATATGATATTATGGTATTATCAGATCCGGCCGAAAGTGGTCTGAAAAGTGCATGGTGCATGGATTGATGGATACAATTCCCAGAACAAAGACAAAAACATAACAATTACGAAAAATAAGAGTCTGTTATTTTTTTCGTGCAGTATATCATAGCAAAAGCCATGCCATTCCCCGTCGTTTTATTGGTGCCATCTTGGACGTCATCTTATATATTTTACAACGCTGAAAATCAACAATTTCCAAATACAACTGAAAACTATCAGAAAATAGTTACTAACTGCGAATTTGATTTCAGGTTGTATTTTGCTTTAAATGGCGGCCATCTTAGACGCCATCTTTATTACTTCAGCCTGTGAATCAAACCTGTGAATGCTTCATTTTGATCGTTTGTATTATCAGGCCTCTAAACATCGATTAAAAGTAAAAAAAATGAAATGCTTTTTATTGAGTTCTTTAGTCAGATAGGTCTTGTAAGGAACCTAACTGACGGCCATTTTCGAGGCCATCTTTAAAGGGGGAGTTCCAAATCTGCCCACGCATCGATTTCGATAATATTTTGTATGTTGAATACCTACATTATAACAACTACAAAAATGAAATTATTTCATTCGTCGAAGGCTGTTAGGCAACAGGGGGCACCTTGATTTACACCCTCTTTGTACTAATTTATGACCTATTAAATATCAGTTTCAAATCATTAACATTAATGACTGCTACATTCTATGAATGGAATATGAAAGAAGACTTCCCAGGGTATACCTTACTACCATTAATGTATATGAATACATCTAGATAATTTTTTTCTGATCCTTCAAAATTTGAATTATCCCCATATTGAAGACTAAACTTAGTGTCTATAGGGGATTCTGTCCTAATATTTACCATGTTCCAGTTTTTGTCAACCCATAATATTTTCAGAAAAGTAGGTCAAATACATCTTCTTTATGCATGTAAATTTTCATAAAATTTGGACACCGGTAAAAGTGTTATAATTTGCATGAAATGAGTTAAGTCAGTTTTGACATTTAAGTGATTTCAAATAAAATATTCCAGTTAGGTCTTACAAACCGCAGTTTTCCACCAGTATTATTCTAAAAACGTATTGACTATCACTATTTATTATCCTCATCCAAACTAGGTCCAAAATGTTTTTGGTGTCAGAAGTGTTAGGTAAGTCAATAACATAAAACTGGCATTTATGTAAGCATTACTTGATAAGTAGCACTTGGTCTAGAACTTAGTTGTACGAGTGGATGTCCAGCAGGTATCATTTGTGAATGGATCTTCCACTGGTTTCCAAATTATTTTTGGACTGAAGTCACCAGGTGGTTATGCTATTAATGTCTTTCAGCCATTGATAAAATTCAAACAGATTAGGATTTATGCTAGGCAATTCATTGTCTCCATCTACATTTTATGTTCCTGTTGCACCTAGAATTTCCTCTATCTTATGTCCCTCAGAATCAAATATTGAGAGTAAATTGGTTCAGGACTATGTGCATAAAATCATTAACTCTCATACACTAAGTGAAACCAGGTCAAGTGTTTAAGAAATTGTGTATGTTCTCACTATTTTGGTAATTTTTTTTAGAGAACTAGGATTTTACACCAGCTGTCTTTGTATTGGGTTAAACTTTCCCCCATACATTGATAAAGTGCTGATATCCTGGTCCTTCTGAAATATTTAGTTTCAGCAGAAAGTAGAACACAATTTAAGCCAGTACTAGGAGGCATGAGAACTGCAGCACTACCCATTTAGTGTCATGCAGAGACTGAGTGAAACTGAATCTTAAGGTTTAAAACTTTATAGTTCATTTCTATTATGGAATGATCCGTTTTCCCACATTATTTAAATAGTATCCTTATTTTGCAGCCGCTTAGTCACTCAATGTGTACATTTTAATGAATGGTTTACAGAATCTTATCTGAATTGCATTGTATCTTAATTGGTATTGATTGTGGTTATTTCTCTGGCATTAAGATCTATCCGTCAAAACATTTCAAAAGCGTATCCAAAAATATTTATCATAAACCCCATTTAAAATCATTTATATTCAAAAAAAGCTTTAAAACTGCTCCAACAAATAGAAATGGAGTTGATGAAAATAAAAATGATACTTTTTAAGATTATAAATAGATCTTCAAATATTAAGAAACACTTAGCGAATTTTTGAATGTATACATACTGAACATCTGGCATTAGACGAGGTGAAACAGTCTTTGTGCTGGTATTTCCATTGTGGTTATAGAATCACGAATTTGATTCTCAAATGACCTCAGAGTCATAATTCTGACATACTAAACAATTCTGTAAAGCTGGGCATAAATAATTATGATGAATTCATTTATATTTATTCATTTAACAAAAGTCTGACTCACCATTCAAACAAAATAAATTTCTGGGGTTCAAATCTTTGAATATTATGCTTTTACATATATTTAAATTATATAAAAATGGGAAAGGTTGACAAGAACTGTACACACCATAATTAAAACCCAAACATTGTTGATATAATTTGTGCAGCTGAATTTGAGTAAATATTCTAAAAGAAACATTATTTTAAACAATCTATGTGACAGATATGGTAATGTGTGTACCGCACACTTAAGCTAGAACTCACAGATTATTCTAATAAATATCATTTATAGACATTCTGATTTTGAATAGATGCAAATTGGGCTGATTTGGGGGTACCCCTATAATCACATACTACACAATACCAAATGTTGTAACCAACCAATGAAAAGCGATTGAAAACAAAATACTTACAAGCCAAACGGTGAATTTGCATAATATCATCAAGATCTATGCCTGTGAAGAACAGCACTCTATGTAAATTGAGCATACTGCTGGAAGTTTACATAAAATCTTGATTTTTACATTCTGCAAAATTTTGACCATTAAGATTGAAATTCAGATAACTCCATTTTACCGGTTTTATTTTTTCTTGAGATTTTATGATTATAACAAACACATGTGTGGACAAATTTGATATAAATTTCATAGGTTGACAAGAACAGCAACTAGGCAAAATTGACAATTGAATTTGTTGAAAATATTTTCAAAATGTTAAATTTAGGGGTACCTTCAAACAAAATTTGATGTGGACTTGTTTATTTTATACATTGAAATATATGTATGGTACATATATAATTACAAATCATTAGGCATCATGTTGAGAATAAATTAGGTTGAAAAATCAAAAATCTTGTCGCCTAGGGCCACTTTTAATTAAGGTGTCCATTTTTTTAATTTTAAAATTCAAAATGATTTAAATTTAACAACTGAAATAGATGAATGGGTAAATATATCACAAATAGAACACACATGTAATAGACAATCTTTCAACAAAATTTAATAAAATTCGGTGCGTGGGCAGAACCCTATGTAAATTCCATATAGGGTGGAACTCCCCCTTTAAACCTTCTGAATCAAAACCACGTTCTTATTTGATCGTTTGTATCATTTAGCCTCTAAACATCCATAAAATGACAAAATTAAAGTGATTTTTATCGAGTATGTTGGTCATATAGGTCTTAGAATCCTAACAGTCGGCCATCTTGGACGCCATCTTTGATATTTCAACCTTCTAAATCAAAATAATGTTCCAGTTAAATTGGTTGTAACATTTAGCCTCTGAAACATCCATGAAAAGTAAAAAATAAAATGCTTTTGATCGAGTATGTTGGTCATATAGGTCTTGGGAGCCTAACTGACGGCCACCTTGGACGCCATCTTGAATATTTCAAAACGCTCAATGATGCCAGAGTGGCATCAGTTGGATTCATCAAGTAAAATGCCTCAACAACAAGAATCAACAAAGAAAAAAACTTTAAAATCAAGTTCCGGGTCATTCTGGTTTTCTACCGGACTAATAGCAGGATTATTTGTACAATGTTAAGTGTTAGACTCTGCTTTCACTAGTGTGTGCGACAAGGATAACGATATAAATGACAGTTATAGAAAGAATGTTCTTTCCCAAGGTGCCACAGGATGGACGGTGAGTATACCAGGCATTGGGGTTATAAAACGTTTTTCATGCTCAACTCAAGTAAGCATGAAATTTAAATGCTCATGAAACTAAAATGCTGACAAATATTATTTGTCTTGCTTTCAAACTCTCAGATGTTGTATTTATCATGCCTTTAAATGTTAAAATGCAAACAATTGTTGCCATTTTTACAATTTAAGAGCAAGATAACTTTCATGTTCATTTGAGTTGAGCATGAAAAACACTTTGTAACATTGCGACCATATTGCAGATAAGCTCTCCGCCATAACAGTATTTTGTTGTATGCTAACGAACGTATATGCAGATCAGCCTGCGCTTCCGCGCAATCTGATCAGTACATTTGTCACTTACTGTATGGCTCTATCAGATACATGTATCTACATGTTGGTCCATTTTTTCATGATTATAGCTAGTGACGTCTCTAAAGCTATGCAGGCTAGTTTGAGCCCCACTGATGAAAAATCGTATTTTTGCTGTTTGATAATTTCAAATGAGCAGATCGGCCTGCGCACCTGTGCAGTCTGTTCAGCCTATTTGCTATTCGTTGTTTACTTACAAAATAGGCCTTCATGCTTCATCCAAATTTTCTTGATAACAGGTAGTCTTTGTAGCTGAGTGGACTAGTTTTAGTTCTATCATGTTTCAAACCCCGAAAATGTGTATGCAGAGTTTTTGACAAAAAGGACTCAAACCAGCCAGCGCAGCTACAGAGACTCATTGGAATTTTGAAAATTTGTGCGAATTCTGACACCCGGTAGGTGGGAAATGGTTGCACTGACCAGACAGTGTGGCTGAGCCGGCTGATATTTACATTTGTTATTCGTTTTGTCTTGCTCATATTTGTCATGTTTCGTTTTATATATAAAAAAAGAAAGAAAAATGTGCGGTGTTCACAGTTGTGAGGTGTTCACAGTTATTTCGTTAACAAATGTACAAACAGCAAACCCCCTCGCTCGAATAGGTACATGCACACGGATAATACAATGTAATGTGTGCATGATAATAAGATTGATCTGTTCAGAAAAGGGACGATCACTGCTGCAAGGCACAGTCACAGTCCTTTAAAAACAGTGGGAAACAGACTTCTATTAATAAAAGAAGACCTCTCCCTCTCTCTCTCTCTCTCTCTCTCTCTCTCTCTCTCTCTCTCTCTCTCTCTCTCTCTTTAGCCCATGACCCGCCCACTTCCTTTTGTTTCAACAGATCAGTTGCAAGAAAAGGACCATATTCAACGTGGTATATTTTGTCCGATGAAATCTTCAAGTCCAAATGATTTCATTATTCTAAGGATAGTTCATTGTTGGTTTTAATGGTGAGCAGGCCACTGTTTTCTATGTCTTTTGCTTTTTTTTCATCGTGCCAATCAATGCAGATCCAAATGATACGCCGCTGCTTGTGGCTTCTGTTGATACACTTGTGATTCTAATGCACTTGCAAATGCAACGCGATGTCTGATTGGATAACGTCATAAATTTTGCGACAGTATATCCTGCGATATACTGTCGGAAACCCGACGTCATTACGTAACGTCGCTTTTCATTGGTTGACAAGTGAATATATGCAGCTGGCAAGCGGTTTTATGCAGCTGGCTGCCGCTGGACGTATAGGCGCAACAAAGTACATTTTCGCTGTCTTTTTGAAGGGGAAATGTTAATAGTGCATTAGAATGGGGATAACCATATTCAAAATTTTCATTTGGGGAAGTATATCGTCGGATAAACGTTCGGAAATCACGTTTTACGGCTCCGCTTACGCGTCGCCGTAAAACTAAATTTCCGACCGTATATCCGACGATATACCTTCCCAAATAAAAATTTTGAATACAGTTATCCCCTAAATGTAACGCAGCGGCCGATTGTTTTATCTTATTTTATCATCAAAACAGGGAACTATAATGTCTATAACAGTACTACATCGTACAGAAGTCAAAATGACCCTTTCCCTATTATTAATCTTGACATAGGCCTACCTAGCAACGCAGAATCTAATGCACTTGCAAATTTTACGTGACGTCTGATTGGATAACGCCATTAATTTGCGACACTACATGTACCGGTATATCCTGCGATAATACAGTCGCAAACTCGACGCCATTACGTCATGTGGTTTTACGCACTTGGCAAACGGTTTTATGCAGCTGGCAGCGTAGACGTAACATAATCTATTTTCATTGTCTTTTGAAGGAAATGTCACAAATGCATTAGACATGGGGAAAATCATATTCAAAAGTAACAGTTGGGGACAGGAGATATGTCGTCGGATATACGGTCGGAAATTCAGTTTTACGGTGACGCGTCGATTTAGCTCCCCAATTCAGTTTTTCGGTGCGTCAATTAATCCTGGAATCGTAACGCCATTAGTGGTAGTAGTGGTTTTCAGATTAATTTTAATGTCATATGATAAATAAAACTTACATTTGTGCCCGCGTATTATTGAATTTATTTAACTCATTGCGAAAAAGTGATAAAATGCTCGACAAGCCCTCCAATTTATATATTTTCCTCAACCTGTTTAATAAATTCAAAAATGCACGAGCACTCCTTTAAGGTCGTCTATTTGTATATCTTTAAACAGTAGAAGTTAATGTTTACATTGTGTTATAAGGCTTTAAAACGTGATTTATAAACTTCATACTTATTTACTTTTCATCTGAAGGGCTATTAGAAAGTAAACTTTAGAGATTGAAAGGTAAAGTCACGTTAATTGCTGACTCAAGTGCTATTAAAATATGGCCTTTTTCGGTATCGTTCTTATAGATAATGTGCTAATTATTTCCCTCTCTTGTTTGGCCAACATTTTTGCGTATTTTAGGAAACACTTTCTGTTTAATATACTTTAACGCAAAAGTTTCGCAACCGTTTAATATATGTGTTTTCTTCAGTATGGTCCAAAGTAGAATATTCATATAATCATATTTTATGCTCCTTCACAATTAGACGGATGGCTGAGAATGGGTTTGCTCCCCCCCCCCTAGGGAATTTTGCAGACATATCCTATCTTGTAGAGAATTGAAAGCCGAGTCTTTTAAGAGATGTTTGCACTCTGTGCTCCGGGGCGTTAGTCTGTAAGAGCCTGTAACATACGTTACTTAATCAAACTAAGAAAAAGTAAATTGAAAGTTTGGGCTACAAATTAAAGACATTGAAATATTTATTTTTAAAAATCATTCATATAGTCTGCATAATGGATATCTTAACTACATATGACAGCCATTTGAACAAAACTGCCGCTTCCTAAGGTGTCATATGCGTTACATAAATCAGGTAACCCATTAAAATTTGCAAGTGTGGCTAACATCATTTACATTTACAATCTCTCTGTGTGTTTTGCGAAATTTTTTTAACCATGTCTGACTAGCTTATGCAATTGGCTAACAGAAAAATTAAAGTTTGTTTCCCTAGCTTGAATATTTTTTCTGGAATAAGCAATTAAACAACCCTACCCCTACCCAGTTTTAAGGTGAAATGTTTGGTATTAAAACTAAAGTAAAAATAGTTAAAAAATATTTGCAGTTGATGAATGTGTTTCATTGTTTGGGATTTATTTGCCTATATGAAAAGACTCATAAATCTGCAAGTTTGTTGCAAATTTTTAATATCAGAGGCTGTAACATATGTTACCTGATGTTATAAATGGGCAAGCTCATTGTCTTTACGTAAGATATGCCTAAAAATGTTTTAATCTCCTCGAGGGAATTTTGCAGACATATTCCTTCTTATAGTACAACTCAAGCTGCATCGAATAAGGGAGGTTTGCACTCTCTATGTTGGGGCGTTAGTCTGAAATAGCGTGTTACATGCGTTACTATATCAAATAAAGGAAATGTAGTTTGAAAGTTTGAGCTAAAATTGTGAAAAAACTTGTAGCTGTTGGATATCTTACATTGTTTAGGGATTTTAAACTGGCTCCTATGATAAAGACTTATATATCTGCTAGTTGTCATCAAGTTTTAAAGATCAGAGAGCGTTACATATGTTAGCGTAATAAGTAAAATCATCAAACAGTATTTTGACATCAAGCTGAGTAAGGGCCTGCTCCATCCTAATCCCCTTTGGAATTCTGCAGACAAATTACATCTTATGTAACCATTCAAGGTGCATTTAATAAGAAATGTTTGCACTCTGTTAGTTGGGGCGTTAGCCTGTAATAGCTTGTTACATATGTTACTATATCAATTTGAGAATAAGAAATTTGAATGTTTGAGCTACTAAAAGAAGACATTAAAATTATCTAATAAATTGACATTCTTATAGTCTTTATACTGGATGTCTTTACTACATATGGAAGCTGTTTAACATTAATACAGCTAACTGTGGTGTTATGTGCGTTACATGAACCTAATTATAATTTAAAAGCTATAATTGTGGCTATCGTCATTTAGTTAAACAACTTCTATGACTTGGTTTCAAACTGTTTTATTAGATTTTACAAACATATACTCAATTGATGAATAGGAAAAACCAAGTTTGCTTTTCTATCTTAAATATATTGTCTTATAGGAGCTAATACACAGCCCTACTCCCAGTTTTACAGAGAAGCGAATTTTGTTATTACAGTTTAAGTAAAACACATGAAAGTGATTACAGCATGTGGATAGTTTTCATTTTCTTAGTCTGTCTTGCTCATATATCTGCAAGATGTCATTAAGTTTAAGATCAGGACACTTAATGTGTACTTATAAGTCTTTGGTGCCAAAACACTAGAAATTGTATCCATTTCTGATTATCAAGCCCATGGACTGTTTTTACAGATGTTATCAATGACCTTTTGGACACAGTTCCTAATACGGTGCATATAATGCTAAATATAGAGCCACAAATAGAAAAGATAGTTTTTCATTTTTACAAGAAAATACAATAAATGAAATGGTCCAAACTATTTCTCATCGATTTAACACTCATGTTAAATGTTTGTCATTGTCTGCTTCTGTGGTAATCATTATTATCACACGCCTTCTTGCAACTAGTAAAATCATCACACAATATTTCAATCATTTACTGTTATTCAATTTTACCACCAGTCCACTCAAAATTGATGAGCCATTATCAACTTTCCAATTTTGCCATTTATGGCTTGGAACATTCGGAAACTGATATGAATTCCTACTAGTTGGCTCTTTGAGTATGTGTTTCAAGTGATACTCTGCAAGTAGGAGAAAGACTAAAACTTTACAAGGAGAAAAACTATGCCATTAAGAGCAATGAGTACCTGGACTGATGTACCTTGATATTTCTGTGATAAAGAATCATATCTTAGCTGGTTAACTTTTATAAATGTAGCCTTTCCATACATGCAACCCACATATTTTCATCTAATAATGTCTCTGCACTTATTATCTTTCCCAAAGCATTCAAAAACTTATTTGAAGTCTTAGTACTTCTGAAGTGCTGAAACCGAGGTAACTCTTTCCCTTCAGATAAACGAACTAGATGTATCACAGCAGGTAAAGCAATGAAATGCAGGATGAACAGAGCGCAAATAGACCCTTCCAATTCAATGATTCACTAAGTTTCTAAGATAAGAGCGCTTATTGAAGGATGTAACATATATAACTCGTCATAATAAATGAGCAAGGGCATTGTCGTGACATCCTTTTTGATTACACAGTCAGAGGCAAGTGTTTTCAATTTCAGTGTTTTCAATGGATCATGAAATGAGGCACCTTATCAACTTGTTAACTCTGTATAAATCTTCCATAGAGCATAATATAGAACTACTGGTTATCCAATTCTACCTATAGTCCACTTTCCTTCTTTTGAATGCAACAGCTAATGATATGGCTGTAAAACTGAGAAATCATAGGTTTTACATTATTTTAAGACATGCTTCAATGTACTGACATAAAAAAAACAACCTACTGCAAACATAATTGATGGCAATGTCGAACTTCATATTCTTCCTCTTATACCAGATAACTTTCATTGTAACAGAAATTGTTTCAGACGGTCTGCCAAAACCATCAAGAGTCAACATTGTAACTAAAGAAAACTTATAAAGTTCTTTGGGCGCAACAAAAAATATTGATCTAAGACCTGAGGACTTAAGCACCAAAAGACTGGATAGGTTCCATGGCAAATGATGCAAAAAAGCAGCCTATCAAATTTCTGTTTGACCAATGTCAGAAATCTTAAAGTATTCTTAGAGGTACACAGTAGACACATAGATTTTGCAAAATCAGAGCAAAGTTATCATTTGACTAGCACGGATGCAGATGCAGCTGCAGTTAGATTGCTCTTGCCACTTCACAGGAAGAGATATATACCAGAGTCATACTCCATTTTATGCATATATGTGAAATGGCATTAAACCCATATTTAATCAGGTGTTTGATCCCATGACACTGACATGCTGTTTCTGCTTTTGAAGAATGCTAAGGATTCAAGTTTGGCTGAGTCAAGTTGTTTGACGATGGCACTGGCCACACATACAAAGAAAATTAAGTCTTTTGATGGCAAAAGAGGAGGATCACACGAAATGCTTATAAGTGATGTTTGTCACAATTACCAATTTTAAAAAGTAACCTTAATTAATGTAACACATATAACACCATGGGAAGCTGTATATTTGTTAAAAAAATCTTTTCTTATGTATCAAAGGTATTCAGCATGCAAACTATATGAATAATTCAAATAAATAGATAGTTTTATGTCTTCTTTCTGTTTCTCAGACTTTCAATTCATTTATTCTTAAATTGATATGGTAACATACGTATCATACCATTACAGGCTAAACCCCTAGTTAATGGAGTGCAAACATCTCTTATTTGATGCAGCTTGAATTGTTCTTTAAGGTAGGATATGTCTGCACACTTCCCAAAGGGGTGGAGAGGAACAGGATTGTACTCAGTTTGCAGTCCAAATACAATGCCATGATTCTACTGGTTGTGATGAAATGGGTGATTATTTTGTCATAGAAGCAGACACAATGATAGACATTGTGAGGGTGACTTGAATAAAGATTGTTTTTGAATGATTTTATTTAATAGGAATATTTTATTAAATTGTGTCATTTAAATGAGAACTATTATTTTCTATCTATATGTCTATATATTTTAATATTATAGGCATAAGGAGATATGTGATTAAAAAGGTTATATATAACATAGGTAACACAATTTCATAGGCTTGTTATCAGCAATGACTGTAATTACTAAGACTAAGGCACCAGAGGCTAGAGATTAATAGGAAAACATGTGAAAAAAGGTATTTTTCTGAAATATCATCTCTTACTTCCAAGAAAATTTCCTAGCTCATTCATTATGCCATGTAACATACGTTACATACTTTAATAAGTGCTCTGATCCTGATGCGAAACTTGCAAATGTATGATTCTTTATTGCATTAGCAAGACAATGCCAAAAATGTAAGATATCCACGAGCGTCAAATATTTTCATATATTTTTCTTCAATAATAGATACCAAAATTGGATACTTAAAATTGGGGGTAGGGTTGTTTAATAGCTCATATAAAACAATGTATTTGAGATAGAAAAGCAAACTTTGTTTTTCCTATTAGTCAAATGAGTATTTTAGTAAACTAAGATTAAAAACACTTGTAAAAATGCACAAATTGTCTGTAAAATGAATGATGTTAGTCAAGATTTCAACTTTCAAAGGGAAATTTAATCTATGTAACGCATATAACACCAATTAAGGCTGAAAATTTGTTTGAAATGCTGCTTTTATGTAGCTTAGGCATCAAGCTTGCAAACTACATAAGAAATTTGAATAATTAGATGGTTCAATGTCTTCTATCTGTAGCTCAAACTTTCATTTTGATTTTTTCCTTAGTTTGTTACAGTAACATATGTAACAGGCTGTCAGAGACTAACGCCCCGGAGCACAGAGTGCAAACATCTCTTAAAAGATGCGGCTTGAAATTCTCTTCAAGATAGGATATGTCTGCGAAATTCCCTAGGGGGGGGGAGCAGGACCTTTTTTAGCTCGAAGTCTAAATGTGGAATGATTTACCACTAATCGGTTTCGATCATACTCTTCATCCTGACGTTATAATGACGTCAGTGTTTTTCAACAATTCACGTCTAGCATAAAGATTGTTATCTCGATTTGAAAACAAACGGTGCGATGTGATAGCCAGATGTCGTATCTGACGGAAAACATTTAAGGTTTAACAATTAACGTTTATCAACGCTCAAAGTCGCTGCGTTTCTTTGTTAACGTCAACCAATTTATCAAAATTGTTCATTTTATTCCGTTATGTCGTGCGATACTTCTGTCTTCTATGCAATGTGTTGAAGGATTTCACTTGTGACATTAAAAACTCGATTATTGATATTCAGTTGTGCTTAAACGGCCAATTACGTCAAGTATTGAAGGATTTACGTTGACGTTATGAACGTTACCAAATGCATAAAATAACCTGCTTTGATTTGTCTGCCCTTCTGCTTTTGAAAACAGATAACGGTTTAACACCTTTTCCGAATAAAATGTAAGGCGGTGCAACACTGTGACTCGATAAAATGTAAGGTATTGCAACTCTGTGACTTTTCAAATTTGGGTTGCCTTACATTTCTCGTTGAAGATCAGCAATCGTAAGTCTCACTGGTCTGATTTACATGTTGTTTGGACAGCAGATCATTGGACTTGTTAATCACAATATCATGGAGTAAAATATTTGGCTCAAAAAGAAGGAAATAGCATTTTAGTAAGAGTTGCGAAACTTTTGCGTTTAAGTATAATATTCACACATCAATATATTTTCAACAAAGAAATCAGTATGACTTTAATTGCGAACAGCACCATGTTCAATACTGCTGCTAAGCAAATGAGCATGTTATCGTAAATGCGTAATGCCATTCTTTAAACATGCGTGCACAGCCACCTAGTGGGGTTAAATGTCTAACTTTTGGCCTGAGCCTTCATATACAAACAAAACAAATATAATCTCTTAAACTGTCAGCGTTTCTATGGAAACTAGGTTCCAACTTGTTTATTTTTTTAATTGATGAATTTCTCAATTGGATTCTTCCAGTTGCTGTCTGGACTAGTTCATTCTAGCTGTAAATAATTTCCTACTGAAAGCAAAAACATAGTCACTAATTAAACTGCTCCTATATATGTGCAGTCTCATCTGTGACTATTTTATACGCTTTTCCTGTCTGAATGATTTGGTTGTGGCACTCAACAAGTTAACTCTCTCCTTGCTAGCGGCGACTTATATAGTCTGTTGATAACCTTGGCAAACAGTTTGGATCCAGATCAGGACAGACAGAACGTCGGTCCTGATCTCGGTCCAGACCGTTGGAAACTCTGACAGTGTTCGAGTTCAAAAGTAAGTACATTGTTTAGATGGATGCTAACACAGACAGATCCAATGTTGGTAATATAGGATCAGTGATGCTAATAACCCCCATCGCGCAATGACGTCAAATCGGTATCCAATGGAAACTAAACTGTAATTAATTGAGTCGGGGAGCGGAAGGCAAGCGCGAGTGCCAAATAAGGGAAATACAACAACTTTTTTAAGTACAGTGGGTGATCTATAAATGGTTTCGTTTTACATTCAACTTATCAGAAACAAAGACATTACGGCAAATATTGTGAAAGAGTTCAGATAACCCACGGAATAACACGAGTCTGTGGATAGTGTGGATTTATCATATATCTTCTATAAAGGCTATAAACCAACACAAACATGTTCTTTCCTAAGCTACCTCGAGACGGAAGGTATTGTTATAACACTTTCTATAGTTCTTAACTATTCCATTGTACTATGTCACTCAGTATTCCTACAAGCGTACCTTGAAGCATAGTGAAGACCCATAGCATATGCCAGAATGTGGGACGCTGCCTCTAATCACAGTCTACACTTCCTGGAATTTTAAAAATCGTGAATGATCATGTGCCCTTTTTAAAAATATAATTTCAGCTTTGTTTTTTCGGTAGCAATGTAATACTGCTATAAAATCGGACTTTTAAAACCAGAACCAACGCTTTAGGAGTGATTGCAGCTGAAGTCGACTCTCTGTAACTCGAAGTGCATGTCGGGACCAGAGTTTTACTTCGAGAAATATGATCCGAGTCCAATGTGTCACAATTTTGTGTTACTTCAAGTTGTCAGAGTTCAAGTTATCTACGTAATGACATTGTGAGCTTTTGGTTTTGAGGCTGTAGGGGTGGTTTAAGAATCGAACTTCAAGCTCCTGTGGATCCAGTAACACACGATATCTCAGTTCTATGCCTAATAATAAGATTAATATATGTTGGGGATGTCATTACTTTAAAGTACAACTCCTTTTAATTCGAACTTCTGATAGCTCAAAACAAAAACGTTATTCCCATTGACTTCGAATGAATGGGAGAACATGGTATGCTTAAAACAGTTTGAACGGTCTTTTCTATAAAAACTACAGTACGGCTCAAAACCACACAAGATAGGCGGCAATCGAAAACGCTCTTAACAATCGACGAACGCGGATCAAAAATCGCTAGAAACAGTGTTATCGATTGCCATTTGTCGCCAGTCGGGCGACAAATGGCAATTGAAAACTCTGTTTCTAACAATTTTTGATCTACATACGTCGATAGTATTAACGTTTTCGATTGCCACTGGTGACAAATGGCAATCGAAAACAGTTTATATCACTTTTTATCCGCGTTCGTCGATTGTTAAGAGCGTTTTCGATTGCCGCCTATCCGGTGTGACCTAATACTAGAAAATAAAGAAGCTTTAGAACTTCTAGTCTCCAATAAACGGCCATGCTGGCGTATCCAGTGGGGCTAGATGTCTTAATTTTTGTCTGAGTCTTCATTCACATTCATACTGTGTGTATGCGAGCAGAGAAGGCGCTGGCGATTCTGCGCATGTGCGCAGACTCACCTCTTTTTTTTTTATTTTCAGACAAATGGTTTACCCAGAGAAGCCACTTACGAAAGAGTCATGGAGGCTGGGTAGGAAACAAAGTCGTGGAAAGTTTCGATTGGGCAGCCGAGACGCCAGCAACTACTGGCAAGAAAATCTGGAACAGTGGGAGAAGGAAGAAGATTGTTCTCCTGATAATTCTCCCAGACAATCTCCAGAAAAACGCAGTATTCCTAGTTATAACGGTGGAAGCGGAAAACGCACTGGCTCGCGGTATTCTGAAAGAATAGACAGTACTACTAACGTCGTAGCTTCAGGTGATTTTATTCATCATCCGGGCTTTCAAGGAAGTGAACCAGCTAAACTTAAAGTTGGTAAAAAGACAACAAAGTATTCCAGTAAAAGTGACAGCGTTGCAAATAGTCAAAGTACATTTAGGCCTAAAGGTTATGGCAGTTTGTACGATGAAATGGAATTTCAGAGACGATATAAGAAAGTTTTTGACGTTAACAATCACATACATTTTGTTCATTCTAACTACCTCAGTGGCCATAAAATCTCTAAACGATCTAAACTACCACCAATAGGGTACGTCCCTGGATTACAGGCAGACAATCAAGAGAATCTAGATATATTTGCAATAATGTCAGTCCAGAAATACAACCACCCTGAGGACGAAGGGACAAGTGGCATCACATCTGTGCCAGGATCTCAGAGAAGTCCACGTCGGTACATTGAAATTAATGGCGGTATAGAAGTTCCACCAGGCTTTATCCCCAGCCCAGTCAAATCATATTCTAATTCACCGTTCAATGGTATCAATGGTTCGCCTCCACATAATATGACTCCCCGTGGTACAAATAAATACATGTATAGACTGCCATCTTTGTCAAAGGATGATCCTGATAGTATGTTTGGACAGGAGAGCAGTGAGGATACAGCACAGTCTAGTGGTATTACGCCATTGTCTGATAGATCATTTAAGGGAAGGAAGAGTAAGAAATCTAAACTTCCTGACAGTAATAAGAGTAAGAAAGATTTGAACAAGAAAAAGAAAGTTAAGGATGAAACTGAAAATGTGATTACTGACGACAATGATAATCTTGCAGAAGAGATGGAACCATTTACATTCTCAGTAAAAGTTAAGATAAAACCTCGGCATCCTTCTAGTAGAGAGGTGAATAACTCTGATACCGAGAATACTAAAGATATTAAAGTGTATGTTAGCAACAGTGGGAACCCTCCAAGGGAAGATATGCTCCCAAGTCCAAGGGAAGATAAAATTATGTTTCCAAGTCCAAGGGAAGATAAAATTATGTTTTCAAGTCAAGACTATGATGACAGAACGGAGGAAACTCATGATGAACGAGTGCTAAAACCAACAAATATCTCAATAAATACAAGTGAATATGGAATAGTTACTAAAAAGGTACAATACCCAGAACAGTTCATTCTAGACAATTCACTCGCTGAAGTAGATGAATCAAAGGTTAGTGTATCAGAAGTAACTGATCATTTACAAGTGCCATCAACCCCTGATAGTAACAGGGCACCTGCTAAAGGAGATAATGCAAACGAAAGAGGTGACAGTAATCTTTCTTCAGGACATTCAATACCAGAAATTAGAACTACCTGCCCAACCCCTGAAAATTACACAGCAAAGACATAAAGATTTCTTTGCATAATTTTAATTGATTGCGATAAACATCATTTTCTTCTTTGTGGGCCTCATTGTCAGAAAACCTGATTTTGTTGCATGCGATTATGCTATAAGAATACCGAATACAACTTGCAAGTTTCAGGAAAAACCGACGGAAACACTTAAGCCATCATATCACATCGCCGAGAAGCTAAGACTCAGGTGAGCTCAGGTGATAACTTTAACAAACAGTTTGGATGCAGATCAGGACCGACAGAACGTCGGTTCTGATATTGATCCAAACCGTTTGACACTCTGATAGTGTTCCTGTAAGAATTTTTTGAAAAAGTTAATTCTGTTGGCCCTGGACAAGTTTTGAATAATGTAGAATTGCGAGTAAGTTTTCATCCATGTTAGGCACAATCTAGCTTGCTTATCTACATAGACTAGCTAGATAATTGACACTGTGCATGTAGCAAGTTTAGCTATTGCCAGACCTGTTTCATGTTAATTTGAACAGATTTGAATTTCAATTTTTGAGGTTGCGTATAAATAAAACAAACAAATGTTGCTTTTTCATACATAACGGAAGTGTCCCTGGTATTGCCAAATAGACAAGATGGCAATTTAAAGCATAGTCATAAAACGGAGGCCCTAAATACATCCCCACCCCCCACCCCCCCCCCTTTGCTGATTTTAAGAGCTTAAATGGATGTATCTTCTAAGAAAATACGCATTTAAGTTTGATATTTTCTTTTAAATTTAGAGGAACATTCAGTCTATTATTCAAATGAGAAACAGCCTATGTGTGCCTGTTTTTGTTTGGCAACTGGGCTTCCATAAAAGTGCCCAAATGGGTATCTCATGTATAAAATGTGTCTTGAAGAATTTTGAAGAACAAATTCTCAAAACTCTCAGCTGAATCAATTTCTTATATATTTTAAATATCTATCGCAGATAAAACTTATTGCCAAACATTGCATTTGAGCATTTGAGTATTTTTGCATACAATTAGTGTTGCTATGGAAACTGTAAACCCTAAAATATGATGTTCAAATTGCTTCCAAAAAGTAAATATCCAACTGGAATGCTTTAATTTCAAAAAGAACACACTTTAATTATTTCTGTACAATATATAAAAGGTTCCAAGCGAAAAAACTTCACATTTTTTTTGAGAAATTGTTCGAGAAACATTTAGCACATTTCGTTTAAAACATCATTTTTAAACGCTTTCAATCTAACAATCAAGTACCACACCTGACCCAGGATACTAATGGGAAAGTGACAAACTCACAGTTGGACACCACAAACGAGAGCCAAGAGGTCTTAAAATTTAACTACTCATCTTCAAAAGACTGTTTCAAACCAGAAAATAAAAATGAAATACTGTTTTCTTGATGACTGCTTATTTCTGGAGATCAGACTTACCAATGGAAATCAATTATTACCAAATATAACGAGAAATATTTTTTTAGAAACAACATTTTCAATTTTTTTCAAATAAACATGAAACACCTCTTGTATACCTTCTATGGAGCGAATAAATGGCTATGATTAGTTTATGTAGATTTGCAGGCTGGTCTGCACGTGTAATTTAATCAGGTATTCTCGCATTTAGGGCCGTAATGGACTATCATGATCTACACTGTGTGTGCATATTTTTCCATATAGTTCCATCTACTTGACAATATATTTCTCATATGCCTTATTACTTAACGCGCCAGTAAAATAAATGCATCAGAAATGTTGGCTGCTGATGTCGTCTGCTGCATATATTTGATAACATTATTGACTAATGTAAGTATAGAAGCAAACTGTGTTGACCTAGATCAGACTGCCCTGGGTCTACACTGTTTGCCAAAACGGAATCTAAAACAATTCAGCAGACATCAAAGCAGACGACTTTTGTGGTGATTGCGCTTTAAGGGTTGCAACCTTATTACTTTGTATTGTTCTAATTATAAAGAGTCTATATCATAAAAGGGGCTAAAGGGCTATGATTTTCGGAGTCATTTGGCTGCACAGCCTTATAAGAACATTTCCCATACTTGAGAGTTTAGATTGGAACAACTGATATATTTAAATTGGCTACTGATGCAAATCAGGGTAAAACATTTTCTTACCAGAGTGGACTTATCATATTGATGTCAGGTGTGGTACTTGATTGTATCGATTCCTGATCTTTGCACCCTTACTTACTTTGATTATCATATTGAAATTTATAAAACAAGATATGGTATTTCATGATTACCGTATAAAAAAGACCATGAATGAAAGACTCTGTTTATCATGTGCCTTTTTGTCTGTGTGCCGAAGGCAGATGAGCTACTGTTTTCGAGTTTTCAATCCATCTTTCGATTTGTCTGTACGTCTGCTCTTACAACTTGTGTTTATGTGACTGGGGTTAAGGGAGACTAGAAAAATCAAATAAAAACATAAATAGGCACAACCTTTGGACATCGAAATTCCGACTTCCCTATATTTAAGGGGCTTAGCCACATAAATATAATTGTATGTTCCAAGGCAGGCACTAAAGAATATGATCGAAACGAATCCTTCTATGTGGTAGTGATGACACCCTAGTATCATACGGTGAAAGTTCTATTTTACATGCTAGGGGCCACTGGACATCACACACAAGTTTCACAGTCATGCTTATGTACAGACAACTTTTGTGTGATATTTTCTACAGATTAACATGACTCTAAGCTTGCAAGACAGTGTGGATTGTGCCAATTTGCGGATTGTGTCATTATGACATTATATGCCTCCCATTATCAGCCGAGACTTAGAAGGAATTTTTCTTTGGATGTTCAATATGTAAAGTTTTCAATTGCATGCCTCGCAAACAAAAATGGCTTTTTAAGACGTTCAATCCATCCCAATATAGTGAATAAAACGTGGTTTGTCAACCACACCCTGGAACTAATGTTTATGTTGATTCAGTGTATGTGAGTGGCTTCATAACTATGCTGTTTTGAGTTTATGTGAATGGCTTTGACACTATACTATGCACAATAAGTTTAGCAATTTCTTATATTTCGCATCTTTTTGTGATCATCTTTGTATAATATCGAGCAATTTCAATTGCAATGACGAGAACAGGATCTTAGGCAAATGAAACAAACCACGAATTTACAGACGCCATCCTTTAAATATGCATTTGGGGAGAGGAAGAATTGCAGGAGGGGTCAGTAAGCAAAGAAGCTCTAGATAGCAATAAGGCGTAAATTTTCCCTAGTTGACATTATTACAAAAGCTGATTTTCAAATAGCCCTAATGATTTTAAAACTCGTCTGTTTGGGTAGTATAATATGTATAGTTAGCATCAAAATACGTTTTAAAGCGATTCATCATTTACAAAGCCTTAATAAATTGCGCTTTCTACTCCCACCCCTCATTTTACGTCTTTATACTGGGTGTAGTTTAGACCAGAATTTTAGTAAATCCATTCTAGGTTTTCAAAAAGTAAAAGTACTATATTATTAAGGATATAAATGCCCTTCGTTTCCAAAACTTTGCAGTACTCCTTCTGCGCAAGCATACGAAATATACTTAAAATTGTGATGTTTGGCATTGAAAAGATATAACTGGTGTCTTTCAATTTGTTTTAGATGCCTCCCCCCCCCTAGACCCAAGATGCCCTTTAGACAATTGAACGCCATTATATAAATATACAACATGTGTAAAGGGCGTCTTGGGTCTAGGGGGGGGAAGGGGTTGTATAAGCGAAAGAAGACATCAATCATCTGACTAAAATAGACCACTTTGCGAGATGATCGTTTTTATTGTACATCAACTGTATAAACATATGTAATATACTCTATCGTGATAAATGTAGGACGATTGTTTACCTTAGTTTAACGGTCTATCTCCCACACATGTTACTGAATAGCGAGCAAAGTTGATGATCAAAATAAATTCTCATTCAAAACGATGTAGATATATTACATGCAATTAGGAAATCCCGTTTTAAATATACGAACTAGCGGGCAAGGGTACATAGACGGCTCGTCTATATGTATTTGTTGAGTGTGCCTGGTGTCTCCAGTCGTTATTTCAACAAAATAAAACGAACATCCTATTTAGGGAAATAGCCCGCCTTATCGCTAGAAATTCATTCTCATCCGTTGTAAGTAATGTTAAAATGATAAGCACGTGATTTTGGGTTTGGTGGTCTTTCATCTTCCTTATGCATCATACGCCTATAAAATTATTGGTTATTTTACAGATGTGATAGAGATTTCATGCTGAAAAATCAGCTGCCATCAATGACGTCAAAACGAAGTCATCATTTGATTAAACTTCTAATGATAATTGGTGTTTCAATTCAACAGATAATCAGTTAACAAAGATATCATAGGCTTACAATGTAACTCATGGTTGATTAAAACCTGAAGTTACTGAAAAATGGTGCAACGCATTTGCAAGATAACGGTGACGTTAGAATTTATCTTTTGGCCCGTGCTCTGTAGCCGTGAAGATGTTTCATTCAACATTATTTGTCTGAATGTGTTTGAAGACATCAAGCAGTTTTACTTGTTAATGTGGTTCAAGAAAAAACGACTAGGAACACCGTTTAAAGGCGATAACGTAAAAGCATTAATAAAAACGTCAAATTGTGAAAACTTTGTCCTGTATTTCTCTGAGAAAGCTCAGAAAGTTGCAGCATTTGCTATGCTTTTTTAGTTTTCAGTGACCAAACAGTCGCTTGAACCTGGTTTTGGCTTCCTTTAATGATCAGAAATACCCACATTACCCGCTAGTCTTAAAATTTAACGTCACTTTAGCACGGCCGCTGCATTTGGTAATTCCGTATTTTTTAAATGGAAACACTTGTCAGGTGATCGGCACTTGTATCTTCATGAAATCAAATGAAACTTGAGATCTCATGTGGATGGGCTCACCCATACAAAACAATTGCTAAATTTATTGTGCATAGTATATATTGTTTGAGTACATGTTAACGGCTCCAAAACGATGATGTTTGAGTATACATGAATGGCTCCGAATCTATATTGTTTGAGTATATGTGAATGGCTATGGAACTATGTTGTTTGGGTACACACGAATGGCTAAGAAACTATGTTCTTTGGGTACACGTGAATGGCTCTGAAAGTATGTTGTTTGAGCATATTTAAATGGCTCTGAAACTATGTTGTTTGCATACATATGAATAGCTGACAATATTTTGTTTAGGTATATAGGGATCGCTCCAAAACTATATTGTTTGAGAATATGTAAATGGCTATGAAACTATGTTGTTTGAGTATGTGTGTATAGTTCCCAAGCAATGCTGTTTCAGTAAATGGGAATGGCTCATAAATTATGTTGATTATGTGAACGGCTCTGGTACTAAGTTGTTTTGAGTATGTGAATGGCTCTGAAACTAGGTTGAATATATCTGAATGGCTCCAAAATTATATTGAGTATGTTGAAATTCTTTGTTACTACGTTATACGAGTATGTGAAAGGCTCTGCAACTATGTTGGGTATATCCGAATGGCTCCAAATTTATGTCGAGTATAAGAATGGCTCTATTACTACATTGTTTGAGTATGTGAACGGCCCTATAATTGTTATTTCAGAATATGTGAATGGCTCGGAAACTGTGTTGTTTGATCATATGTGAATGGCTATGAAGCTATGTTGTTTAAATTTATGTAAATTCCCCCCCCCCCATGAGCTGTTGTTCGAGTATATGTAAATGGCTCTGAAATGATGTTGTTTGAGCATATGTGAATGGCTCTGAAACTATATTGTTTGAGCATATGTGAATGGCTATGAAACTCTGTTGTTTGGGTATATGTGAATGGCTCTGAAACTTATGTTGTTTGGTATATGTGAATGACTCTGTAACTATGTTGTTTGAGTATATGTGAATGGCTCTACAATTATGCTGTTTGAGTATATGGCGAAAGTTATAACGCAACGTTGTTTTATTTTGATAATATTTTTGTCCGTTTAGCATGCAATAAGTCAATTGGTTTGCCTAAACAAAAGTCCATTCTGTAAGGCATCGAAACTTACTTTGGTTTTAACAATAGATCTCAAACTGTTTTAGAAACAAAGCATACCATTGAGGAAGGGTTGTTGAAAAAAATCAAAATATATGGTAATGTTCCAATATTCGATATGTGACATGCATTTCGATATCATGAAACTTGGGTTGATTTCTGGGATTTCTGTTAGAAGTTATTAAATTTTAGCAATAGATTAGTCTTCTTCAAATTGGTAAAGCGTGTGGCCCGGTTATTCATCCAAAAAAAGGATTTAGTCAAATTTGAGCTTACGTTTTTATTCAGGAAGTTGCATTTATTGGCATAATGAATATGATGCTGTGCAGTAAATTTTTTTATCCATTTATGCCCCTTAACATTTATAAGCAGCTGAAGTAACACATGTTCGTAATGTTTTAATGATTTCCACGTTTATGAAATGTTTATGATAGTGATTTTGCATTGCGTTGGACATGGTGCCAATAAACGCTAAAATCTCAATTAACTGAAATTCGACACTTAACTTTGTGAAATTCAACAGAACAATTTTCAAGTAACACCCCTAATCTTATTGGCCTAACGTTGGAGTGTGGATTAGTATGAACTTTTTATTTTTACTACCTCTCACAAGGTTCTGGCACACAAAACGCATTTTTGACCAATCAGGCTTTAGCACACAAAACCATGCTGCAGACAGCATACTTTCTGCGAATAAAAAATTCTTCATGATTGGTTGTGCAACTTTTCTAGCTTTAACTGTCGTACAGTAATTGACTGTATAAAATTCTGGCCCTCAACGAGTTGCGGT
Organism: Loripinus fragilis; assembly: GCA_964019695.1. NCBI lineage: Eukaryota > Metazoa > Mollusca > Bivalvia > Lucinida > Lucinidae > Loripinus > Loripinus fragilis. The sequence goes on from OZ026520.1 coordinate 4,514,061, forward strand.
ATAAATTTGGCTTAGTATATTTCATTTGGGTATGTGTGAATGACTCTGAAACTATGTTGCTCAGGGTTTATGTGAATGGATCCGAAACTGTGTCGTTTGCGTTTATGTGAATAGCTCTGAAACTGTGTTGTTTAGGTATATGTGAATGGCTGCAAAACTATGTTGCTTGGGTATATGTGAATGGCACTGAAACTATGCTGTTTGAGTATATGTGAAGAGTTTCGAAACCTTTTTGTTTGGGTATATGTGAATGGCTCTGAAACTGTGTTGCTCGAGTGCATGTGAATGACTCTGAAAATATGTTTCTTAAATATATGTTAATGACTGAAATTGCTCTAAAACTATTTTGAGTATTATGTGAATGGCTCTGAAATTAGGTTATTTGAGTGCATGTGAATGCCTCTGAAACTATTCTGTTTTTTTGTATAAATGAATGGCTCCGAAACTATGTTGTTTGGGTATTAGTGAATGGCTCTGAAACTACGATGCTTGGGTATATCTGAATGGCTATGTTACTATATTGTTTGAGTTTGTGCAAATGGCTTTGACACAATGTTTGTTTATGTAAATCAAGACAACTTATTTATATTTAACTTATTTGTTATATATGTCTTGCCCACACTTGTTATAATTGTGCAATAAACTGGTTATGATTGATTGGGTGTTTCTTTTTTTCTGCTCACTAGCAATAACCCATAATACTCTACAAAATAGGTATCAGCAGACAGGGTAGAATCATATAAGCTTTAGTGAAAAAAACTGTCCTCGGGATTTTGGGCAAGATGAGATTCAAACCTACCTGCTCTGCTACAGAGACTAGCTAGAACCTTGAAATTTGGAATTAGTCTACGTCTTTTACCATGACCATCATGGTGGCAATATGTCTCAATATTTGATGACCAATAAATGTGCCTTGACCCGAGAAATCCTGTCTTCATTGTTTGCAATCAAGATAGGGTCAAACCAGCATTGCCCTTGTACACAGACTAGCTAAAATATTGAAATTATGCTTGGAACAAATATAATTGTATGACTGTGCATCTGTACAGGAAGATGAAGATAATCCACAAGCTTTAACTTGTGGATGATCTCCTGCACAGACGCACAAACAAAAGAAAAACTTTCCACTTTGTGCATTAGAGATGTTTGATGTAAAATATTGGAATATCAATAAAACATGTGATAAGTTTATCTAATATACTTTTATAAAGAAAATAACCAAAGGTGCTGATCAGATTGTGTGTGTATGCAGTCTGGTCGGTGCCTTGGTTGTTCACATACAACAGTCAGCTTTTCTTATGACGAGACCCAAAGATGATTGATAAATTGTATATGAACATGCTCACTCGTGTTTTTGAAATTTACATATAGTTCTTCATCAGTATACTTTATTTAAGCCAGTTTATATGGGCCTCCACGCGAGAAAACCTGTCTTCGGGGGTTTGCGACCAATAAAGGCGCAGACCAGCCTGTGCATCCGCGCATTCTGGTCAATGACTTTGTTATTCACTTCTCGAAAAGTATCATATCTAAGCTTGCTACAAGCGAAATTTCACTATTCTATCTAGTCTCTGTAGCTGATAAGACTGGTTCGAGTCTAGCTTTGTCAGAAACCCCGAAGAAAGGTTTTGTTGCGACGAGACCCATTTAAGCCAGTTTATATGAAAATGGTACTTATCCTTTAAGTGTGAATCAGACTCAAGACAAACCTGCACACTCACACAGCCTTGCTGCTTGAGATGAAGTTTCAATCTACCATATCTAAACTAAATATTCATATATCTTCACTTTTTATCATAATCATCCTGAAGTCTATTTGACCACCTGATGAGGTGTGTTAAACGCAGTGGTGGAATGGCAAACATTCATAAACAGGGTTCCTACAGGCAAGTATGAGTAAAATTCAAGGACTTTTCAAGGACTTCTTAAAGCCTCTCCAACAGTTTTCAAGGACTTACAGTTAATGAAAAATACTGATCTAAGTGTTAAAAGTCTACTTCAGAAATGCTAGACTGTGATAATGGAGACATTAGTACTGGAAAATTAGTATAAAATTGTTGTGCCTATATTTCTATCAACAGTGCTAAGTCCTACAGAAAACAGTAGAATTCAAGGACTTTACAGGGCTTTTGAGTGATTTTCCAGTACTTTTCAAAGCAGATATAATTTTCAAGGACATTTATGGAAATCTCTCTAAATTCAAGTACTTTTCAAGCCTGTGCGAACCCTGATAAACCAAGATCAGATCTGAGTTAAGGTAAAGTAAAACCTGTCTAAAATGGCCACTCTCAAAAAGACCAAAAATGGTTTTCAAGACCAATTATCACTTAATGCAAGTTAACCTTCATTAAGCTACCATTATTTTGTCATCAAGATCCTTGTTTTGTCTATTTTTAAGTAGCCACTTAAAACAGGTTTTACTGTAGTTTGATGGGAACTCAACTCCCTGTCAGAATATTTAGGGTATCAATGGAGCAGGTAATGGAAATCTCTAATAAGAGTGATTTGCCACACATATTAGGAGCTTTAGTTAGAGCATGGGTGTTTACTGGAAATAAACATGGTAAATTCCAATGATAATGAAGAAACAACACTTTATTTAAGCATATTCTGCACAAATAATTTATTGATATTTAACTTGTACCTTTAAAGGGCCAAGTATGAATGTTACAGATAAAAGACCAACAAAAAAATGTGTAAATTTGTAGATATCTTCTTATCAATTGGGTTTAACATTTGTTTTGGGTGCTTCAAAGAACCGTTTCATTGAAATAAGAAAAATCATGTATAATTATGATTGTTTAGAGGCCTAAAACTTTGACACCTTCGATTCATTTTTTCAGGATGACATTGCTAGAGATAGCATTTACGGAGGGGAAAAAGTTTAGCAATCAGGTATAATTGTTTTATCCCATAGGCGATCTTTTTAGCATTAATTTTTTTTTTATTAGCAGGTGCCCAAACATGTCAATAGTTTGAAAATGATCTAATGGCTACCTGCAAGATGCCAAAAGAATCAAATTCCGATTTTATGTTGAGGATTTGATCTGCTGAGCATTTTAATTTCAAACGCTTTTCAATTGAAAGCGAGGTAATTTATAAAAATATGATTTTCAACTAAAAACTGTACTATAAGGGTGAAGAGAACATTCAGTTTTAAACCGGTTTTAACTTTTAGCTTTTAGATTTAAACATCTGACAGAAAATCAAACTTTTATCAGAAACTATTCATGCTATAAGCTGTGTTAGAAAGGGGACTTAAAATCGGACTTTACATTATGTGAAATGTTGACTGTTTAACGTCATCGTACTCGTAAACTTTTGTCAACATAAATTTTTGATATTATGAAATTAAAAATCCTTGCTCTTCTAAATTATGAATCCCCAAAGTATATTGCTAAATGTTTTCCCTCAGTATATATATATATATATATATATATATATATATATATATATATATATATATATATATATATATATATATATATATATATATATATATATATATATATATATATATATATATACACATGTATGCCTGCAAGCAGCCTATCAAATGAAAGATTTATCCCCTTATCTTAATATAAGCCATCACATGAGTATTGGGTATTTAACACATCAGCAAACAGTCAAGGCTACACATCAAGGTACGGTAAAAACCTGCCTTAAGTGGCCACTCAAAAATAGACAAAACAAAGGTCTTAAAGACAAAAGGTAGGTTAATGAAAGTCAGAAGTATTACAGAATGCTTGGAGCATTCTGCAATACTATTGACCTGCATTAAGCGATAATCAGTCTTGAAAACCAATTTTGGATTTTTTTTGAGTGGCCACTACAGGCAGGTTTTACTGTAGTCTTGCCAGAGCCTTTTCTGCCACTGTACACAAAGAAGTAGATGAAGGCCCAGACCAAAAATTAGGCTTGTATCCCCACTAGATAGCTGTACCTTCATCTTCACATATATTCGATATGTGCCAAATTTGTGTGTGCTGGCATGTATATACATGCTAAAATAGCAACAAAATTTCCAATTATGTCTGCTGTTAAGTCATAGCAGCACATTTTAGGGTTAATGATATACACAGAGAGTTTAAGGGTATTTGATTTTGTAATAAATTAGGGGGTCAACAATAATTTTGCTGAAATAATAATGCCATGTATAAAAATCTGTAGCTAAACAAAAGTTTATCTTTAGTAATTTTGTCAGAACATAATAAAGAACAAGAAATGTCACAGTCACGTGACGAATGCCGCCAAAGGAATTGGTCTAGCATAAGACACATTCGAGGAAAGTTAGCTTAATATAGGAGATATGCTCCAGACACGAAAAACCTAGAAATGAGGCCAGAAGTCAATGTCAAGGTAAAAGTGACCTAAAATGGTATGCACCACCCCGCCATCCCAAGAGGAATCAACACACCAAATTTGGGATTCCTACATCAAATAAAATAGGAGATATGCTCCAGACACGATTATTCTAGAAACTAGGTCATAGGTCAAGATCACAGAGACCTAAAAATGGTATGCGACACATCAGCATCCAAGGATGTATCCATACAGAAAATTTGGGATTCCCATCTCAAATAATATAAAAGATATGTTCTGGACACAATTATTCTACAAACAAGGTCAGAGGTCAAAGTGAACCAAAAATGGTATGTGACGATCCGCAATCAAAAGTTGCATCCACACACCAAATTTGGGATTCTTACCTTTAATAATATAAGATATGCTCTGGACACGATTTTTCAAAAAACTAGGTCAGAGGTCAAGGTCACAGTGATCCATAAAATGGTACAAGACACACCATCATCCCAAGATGCATTCATACACCAAAATTGGGATTCCTATCTCAAATATTATAAGAGCTATGCTCCTGACACAATTATCATTAAAACTAGGTCAAGGTCACAGTGACCCGAAAATGGTAAGTGACACTTCCCCATCCCAAGATGCATATACACACCAAATTTGGAATTCCTACCTCAAAGAATATAAGAGATATGCTCCGAACACAATAATTCTTAAAACTGGGTCAGAGGTCAAGATCACAGTGACCCAAAATGGTATGTGACACTCCTTCATCTCAAGAAACATTTAAACACCAAATTTGGAATTCCTATCTCAAAGAAATTAGGAGATATTCACCAGACTCAATGCAGTTTCTAGAAACTAGGTCAAAGGTTAAGTTCAAGGTCATAGTGACCAAATTGTGGTATGCCACACTCCGTCATCCTAAGATGCATTCACACACCAAACTTGAGATTCCTACCTCAATTATATAAGAGATGTGCTCTGGACATGATTATTCTAAAAACTAGGTCATAGGTAAATTTCAAGGTCACAGTGACCCAATTATGGTTTGCTACACTTCCTCATCCCAAGATGCATCATCACAACAAGTTTGAGACTTCTAGCTCAACTAATATTTGAGATATGCTCCCGACATGATTATTCTAAAAACTAGGTCAGAGGTCAAGGTCAGTGACCCAAAATGGTTTGTGACACTCCGCCATTCCAAGATGCATTTACACAAAATTTGGAATTCCTATCTCAAAGAATATAAGAAATATGCGCCAGACTCAATGCAGTTTCTAGAAACTAGGTCATAGGTCAAGTTCAAGGTCTCAGTGACCCAATTATGGTATGGGACACTTCATCATCCCAAGATGCATCCACATACCAAATTTGAGATTCCTACCTCAAATAATATAAAAGATATGCTCCGAATACGATTATTCTAAAAACTAGGTTAGAGGTCAAGGTCACAGGGACCAAAAAATGGTATTTGATACTCCGCCATCCAATGATAATTCACACAAAATTTGGAATTCCTATCTCAAAGAATATAGGAAATATGCGCCAGACTCAATGCAGTTTCTAGAAACTAGGTCATAGGTCAAGTTCAAGGTCTCAGTGACCCAATTATGGTATGGGACACTTCATCATCCCAAGATGCATCCACACACCAAATTTGAGATTCCTACCTCAAATAATATAAAAGATATGCTCCGAATACGATTATTCTAAAAACTAGGTCAGAGGTCAAGGTCACAGGGACCAGAAAATGGTATGTGACACTCCGTCATCCATTGATGCTTCACACAAAATTTGGAATTCCTATCTCAAAGAATATAGGAGATATGCGCCAGACTCAATGCAGTTTCTAGAAACTAGGTCATAGGTCAAGTTCAAGGTCTCAGTGACCCAATTATGGTATAGGACACTTCATCATCCCAAGATGCATCCACACACCAAATTTGAGATTCCTACCTCAAATAATATAAAAGATATGCTCTGAATACGATTATTCTAAAAACTAGGTCAGAGGTCAAGGTCACAGGGACCTGAAAATAGTATGTGACACTCCCCCATCCAATGATGCATTCACACACCAAATTTGGAATTCCTACCTCAAAGAATAAAACATATGTTCCACACACAATAATTCTTAAAACTAGGCCAGAGGCCAAGGTCATGGTCACAGTGACCCAAAAATGATATATGACACTCTGTCATCCCAATATGCATTTACACACTAAATTTGGAATTCCTATCTCAAAGAATATATGAATATGCACCAGAATCAATGCCATGTCCAGAAACTAGGTCAGAGGTCAAGGTCACAGTGACCCAATTATGGTACGCGACACTTCCTTATCTCAAGATGCATCCACATACCAAATTTGAAATTCCTACCTCAAATAATATGAGATATGCTCCGGACACAATTACTTTAAAAACTAGGTCAGAGGTCAAGGTCAAGGTGACCCAAAAATGGTACGCGACACTCCGCCATCCCAAGATGCATCCACACACCAAATTTGGAATTCCTACCTCAAAGAATATAGGAGATATGCACCGGACACGAAGCGGGACGGACGGACAGACATTTTATTATTATAAAAACTAAGTCAGAGGTCAAGGTCAAGGTCACAGTGACCCGAAAATGGTATGCGACACTCCGCCATCCCAAGATGCATTCAGACACCAAGTTTGGAATTCCTACCTCAAAGAATATAGGAGATATGCACCGGACATGAAGCGGGACGGACGGACGGACAGTGCGATTACTATATGCCTCCCAAAGTTCCTTTGGGGGCATAAAAAGTTCAATGATATTAGAATAATGCAATCAATTAAAGGTGTAAAACCGCATGAAATGTACAAAATATGAAATCTGTGCAATTAGAGTGCTTGCCTCGAGACTGAGGGGTTGTGGGTTTGCACTTCACCGATGGCAATACATTCTGTCCTCGAGCAAGACACATTAATCCCTGCTTATTACTGGTTCAACCCAAGAAGACCCATCACGGCATAACTGAAAAATTGTTGACTGGGACACAAAGAATCAAATCAAAAATACAGCAAATTAGAGCAATCTCATGTATTTCAAAATACAGTAAAACCTTTATTAAGCGGCCACTCAAAATAGACAAAACAAAGATCTCGATGACATATAATAGCTTAATGAAAGCCAAAGTATTGCAGAATGCTCCATTTGGAGCATTCTGCAATACGTTTGACCTGCATTTAGCTATAATCAGTCTTGAAAACCAATTTTGGTCTTTTTTTTGAGTGGCTGCTTAAGACAGGTTTTACTGTATTTATCTTTTAAGCATGTTGTCAGCTAATTCCTTTTTATCTAATTTCAACTGCACAAGCGTATATAGGACCAAAAGCACATATAACAGATAGCTGCTTCAGTTTGTATTTGCTATTTAATTAGTACCATGAGTATATGCGGGCAAAAATGACTAAAAATGAGCATGTAGGAAACATACTCAAGTGTACCTGCTGGCTTATCAGGCTGATCAACACTTAAATTTAGCCTGTTGATTTTGTTTGTTTGGTTTGATTCTTTTCATCCCAGTCAACAATTTTTCAGTCATGTTGGAACCATTAATAAGCAGTGGATAATATAAGCGTGTTGAGGGTCTATGGGGAGATGTCCTATGAATATCTCTGAAGACTTACAAAGCCTACCATGATTTGTTGAGCATGAGTAGAATCTATGAGGAAACAATACCTGCTTTTGTGGTTATTATACAAATTAAAACATATAAAACTGGTCTATTAAAAATCATAACTACAAATTAACTAAATAATTCAATAAAATTATTCCATGTATATTAAATTTTCAGCAAAATCTGTGACCACTTTGTCAGAATTCATTTTGTTTGTATGGTGCTCTGAAAACATTTGCTAACAGTTTGGACACAACTGGCTCCAATCTGATTGATATTCTGTTGGTATGCATAAAAGAATTAATTTTTAGAATAAGATTTTGAAAAAAATCAACAGGCCACAAAAAAACTTGAAAAATGATCCTGTATGCAAAGAATTCACCAAAAACAAGTATGCGCCAGCTCATGTTATCTTGGTACTTATCTTAGCAAAAGCTCTGAGGAGTCTGTAGAATGTGTACAGTCCAGCCAGAGACTTCACTTCTGAAAATGGATGATGATATAGACAATAATACCAAACACTTAGCCCCACTGGATAGCTTGGAACAGGCATTTTTGAAAATTCACTTAACACCTGTAGGATAAGTACCATTTTAACCCTTTCCTTCATGAATATTTATGCTAGGCTCCACCCAATATCAATAATTAAACTAGAGGACCTGAAGGTCCTGAGGCGCTCACCTGATCTCCTTAATAATGTTAAAATAGGTCAAGGTCAACTACAGCTTATAATGGAACAAATTTTGTTTTTACAATTTGCATTTTGGTCAAGTGACCTAAACAATCTAATGAAAATTCCATCAAACAGCCCAGTGATTTCTGAGAAAAAGATGTTTAGATAGGTGTGTGGCAGTCCAAATCAGTGGCCTTGGATAAAAGGTCACAGGTCAGCATGACATTTGGTACTTACTAAACCATTGTCTCAATAGGTTTAACTATTATGAATTCGGCTCAGTTATAGAAAAATAAACATTTTAAGATTTTCTCCATAAATGCATTAGGAATCAAATTTGACCTTGCCATAAAGTAGGTCAAGGTCAACCTAAATTCATCATTTGGGCCCACATGCCTGATCCTACATACCAAGTCCCAAAGCCAATGGCCTTTTGGTTCCAGAGAAGAAGAGATTTAAAGAGTTTTTACCATATATGGGCATGGTGGCCATGATAGTCATGTGACCATAACAATTTGTATAAGTTTTGGCTAACCAATCATAAGGAGTTGTCATATGAAATTTGGTTTCAATTGGCCAAGAATTGTCTGAGAAAACTATGTTTTAATATGTTGATGGAACTCCAATATAAGCGACCTTGGCTGAAAGGTCAAAGATCAACCTTGACCTTTGAAACTTATTTATAGACACTAGATCGAACATATCAAGTGAGAATAATGACTTTGGCTTCCACAGTATTCAAAAAGTCAACTTTTCAAAAAATTTCCCATTCAAATGCATTAGGAAGCAAACTTGACCTTGATGTTAAGTAGGTCATGGTCACTCTGAAATCATCATTTGAACAAACTTGGAAGGCCCCACATCCCCAATGCTACATACCAAGTCTCAAGTTCACTGGCCTTCTGGTTCTGGAGAAGAAGATTTTTAAAAGGTTTTTACCATATATGGGCGTGGCCCCCATCTTTGTCATGTGACCAAAAATATTTTGTATAAATTTTGACTGACTTATCATAAGGAGTCTCCACATGAAATTTGAGCTCAATTGGGCCAATGGTTTGTAAGAAAACTATGTTTTAATATATTGATGGGACCACAATATGAGGGACCTTGGCTGAAAGGGCAAAGGTCAACCTTGACCTTTGAAACTTATTTATAGCCATTGTCTCATTAGTTTCAACATATCAAGTAAGAGTAATCACTTTGGCTTTAACAGTATTCAAAAAATTACCTTTTCAAAAAAAATCCCATTTAAATCTATTAGGAAGCAAATTTGACCTTGACGTTAAGTAGGTCAAGGTCAACCTAGGATCATTTTTTGAACAAAATTGGTAGGCCCCACATCCCGGATGCAACATACCAAGTCCCAAGGTCATCAGCCTTCTGGTTCTGGAGAAGATTTTTAAAGGGTTTTACCATATATGGGCATGGCGGTCATCTTGGTCATGTGACCATGAAAATTTGAACAAACTTTCGTTCCCCCATCCTAAGGAGTCTCCATATGAAATTTGAGTTCAATTGGCCGAGTGGTTTCAGAGGAGAAGATGTTTGAATATGTTGACAGACACCGGAATCACTGGTATACTAATAGCTCCCCTCGGAGCCTTTGGCTCAGGTGAGCTAATTAATAAACTTTCACGTTTGTACATAAAACAAAGTACCTACTTGTCAGATCCACTAGTGTAGGATCATATATCATATATCCATAAGCAAACAGAGTAGACGCTTATCAGGCAGCTCTTACAAGAGCTGCCCGATTTGGGTCAGCTCTGTATGCAAAAGCGTCAAAAAGTGTCTCTATGAGGTAAAGGGCTAAACTAATGGGCTGGCCCATATAATGCCCTGTAAACAAATATTTGCCAAAACCTGTTAGGCAATCAAAAACTTGATTAACTCCTAAAATGAAGGAATCAAATTACTCGGCCAGGAAAATTACATGCAAACAAAATACTCCCAGATCAGACTGCTACTTTAGTCTGATCAGTGACAATTTGTTTATTTTTTTAGTAATTTATTTATTGAAATTTTGATAGATTAGTCCAAAGCAGCAACTGGAAGATTCCTTTCTAGAAATTCAGCACTTAGGAGTTATGGGTTGCAATGTGCATCAATATATAGTAGACTGTCATAGAAAAACTAAAACTATTACACATCATATAGTAGACTTTACGATGAATCTGTCAGTAAAAACTGTAACATCGTATAGTAGACTGTATAATGAATCTGTCAGTGGAAAATGAAAATTGTTACATCATATAGTAGAATGTATGATATATCTGTCTTGAAAATTATTTAAGAAATAGATCAGCTCTAGCAGTGAATTGTTGAGTAATAATTCACTGTTTGGAGGTCAGTTGTAAAGAAGATCAAATCACGAGCGCGCAGCGCGAGTGATTTATCTTCGTACAACTTACCGACAAACAGTGAATTATTACTCAACAATTCACGCACTGGGGCTGATCTATTTCGATTCTAACACAAAATAAAAGACGAAAACACATTTGAAATCTTCAGCTTCTTCCAACTTTCCGCCATTGCACTGAAGAACTCCCGCCAATACTTAGACTACGTCTCACACGTTTACATGCATTTGTAACGTCTTTCATGCGTAAAAACGACGTTACACCGTCTAACGTCATGAATGACGTCATTTTCCAGTTACAAATGACGTCAGCTAGCACGTACTTTCCTCGCGATTTCTAAACTGTGAATTATTGTTTGATATATCACACTTGTTTAGCATTGGCTCTATAGGCGAGGTGTGTTAGAATACAATATATAGTAGACTGTATGATATATCTGTCATGAAAAATGAAAATTGTTAATCATATAGTAGACTGTATGATTAATCTGTCATGAAAAATGAACTTTTGTACTTCATTGATTGGATCTTACATATGTGATCATTTCATATGAAATTTATTAAACAAGCCTTTGGCGGGTTTAATGAGTTTAATATGAAATGATCATGAGTGTAAGATTCTTTTTATCACAAGACCTTTTAAATGTGATTTTATTGCCTTCAAAGTTTGTTTATTTCATTTTCAAAAACAGTATCATACTGTAGACCAGAACTGAAAATTTCAATTCACTAACATGTTGGTGTTCTTTTTCTCAACATCTTAGTAAAATAAAACATCGAAAAATCAGTAAATCATCGAAAATTCAAACTATGATTTTTCGTAATACTCACTAATCTGAAATAAATTTCAGACACAATGGATTCAGAGAATAGGGTCTATCTATAAACTTTTTTAAAAACTATCTATAAAAACAAAAGTTTTATGTGTGTAAAAGAAAGGTCTCCCTAAGACATTTCAAAACATATGATTGAAAGGGAAAAAACTGATAATCATCATTTTTGGGGTTATATATACTTATGTCAACCTCCCTATAATTTGAACGCTCGATACTTCGAAATAAAATCTCTATTCCCTAGTAGTTTGAATTTACAAGATTCGACTGTATTTAAAAGGTCACATACTGTATTCATCCTAATAAGCAAAATGTAGACCAAGTCCAACACTGTGCCAAAAATCAGTGATTTGCAAAGTCCCGATGATATACACAAGACCCTACCTGTGATACCAAAAAATTAACAAGCAACATGAAAAACAGTGTACATCTGATCACTGACTAAAATTCAGTTAAAAATTCAAAACATCAAGAGCCATAACTCTGCCAAAAAATCAGCAATTTGCAAAGTCCTGATGATTTACACAACTAAACCTAGACACTGATCATTTCTGCAAAGGTAGGTGAAATTCCATGGAGTTGTTCCGACATCCAGACAGACAAACGGCACTAAATCAGTAGGGCTCCCAACTCTGCAGTGGTAGATATAATTAATACATATCTTCATTCGCTAAATTAATCTTGGTGTAAAACTTTGCAGAATTATGTACATAAAAATTACTATTTACAAATGTATGAAATTATGAGCCAATATAAGAAAACCTATTGTCCATATATGGGACAAAGAAGGCACAGACCCCACCTGGAATCTTGCGTAGTTTGTTCATTACTGTTATGTGCATAATGGGCTCAAGTGCAAGAAAACCTGCCTTCAGGGTTTCTGACTAAGTAAGACTCAAACAAGTCCAGTAAGCTACAGAGTCTAGCTAGACTACTGCAACTTTGCATGTTTAGCTATCATACTTTCAGTAGTGTGATTAACAATGGTGCTGATCAGACTGCACCATTATGCAGGCTGGTCTGCACCCTTGTTGTTCACAAAGTTAGCTTTACTATCTTTACTTATTCCCAATTTTAAGGACTCTAGCTAATACTTGTAGCTGTGAATGTTTTTTTAATTATGCATTCTTATCTGGAGGCCTGAGAAAATCTACACTGTAAGAAACATGACATTCAACCACTGACAGACAAGTAAGCCCTAGGTCTGTCTTTGTGCCGCCCATGGGCTGATATAGTCTCTATGTTCTTCAGTATAATGTACTGAATTTATTTGCCTTTATGTTAAAATGTATGAGCCAGCACATGAGAGTTTGGTACTTGTCACATATCTGCACAAACCTCCTTTTTAAATGCCCATGCTGGGCTAAAGGACTACATTATGGTCTGAATCATCTACACCCATACATTGTATAGGCTCACCTGAGCCTTTGTTGCTTAACAATGATGAATACAAAATTCTCATGTGCTGGTCCAAACGTTTATTATGCACTTATTCTTTTGAAGAATCTTACACATTTCAAAAACACTATTTTTTATGAAACAGTGTTGAAATAGATTCCAATATTTAAAGCAATAAGCAGTAATGTATTGATATGCTGAACTGCATCCTGCATCCAAACACTCCCAATATTTGTACCTCATCATGACATGTATTGGCTCAAAAAAGAAATCATACATTTAGATTATTCTACAAATTTTCAATATATCATAGGTTTAGATAAACAAAATTTTTGAGCGTAAATCTAAAATATTTTCTAATCCATCGGTTTGAACATATGTTTTGGGTGCTAAAAAGAACAGTCTCATTAAGACGGTTCTTTTGAGTACCCACAACATATGTTTTGGTTGAGAAATAAGAAAATTATTTATTTGGTACGCACTCTTAACTATATGCTTGCTTAATATAAGTATGGATTAATCATGTGGATGAAAAACAGTGTGGATCCTGATCAGCTGGCTTCATCTTAAGCCAGATGATCTGGATTTACACTGTTTTCAAGAGGGTATAGAATTTTGAAAACAATATTATGTTTGTTTTTTTCTTTTTTGAGTCAGTATATATTACATACCTTATATATAAAATAATGGCACTATAATAATTATTTCGTCTTTATAAATATAACCTGGGGAAACTATTTAACATAAAACTATACACAGCCTCAAAAGTTAAGCACCACTTACTTTGTAGCTATTTTTTCAGAGCAATGTTATGTGATGAAAGTAAACCTTATAAATAAAAATAACTGCGTCATAACAATCATGTTTTTACCAAAGTATGTGGTGGTGGTGCATACTAGGGGTCAACTTATTTTCATTGCAACTTTGTGTAAATGAATAATGCTGAAAATTTTGAGTGAAAAAGGCACAAAATTTGTTTCAAGATGTTGGGGGTTATTTCTTGAAGATCTAGGGGTGATAGCGAGAAGTTTTGATGTCGCGAAAACTCATGATTTTGTCACAAAATCCGAACATCACATGTATTTTTAAATTTTCATTTAAATATTTATGCAGAGTTTCACAACAAATAAAGATTTTCCATGTCCAATAAAATTTCTTCATGGTAGTTTGAAAATTGTTTTAGCAAAAATAAAGGTGAGCTTAACTTTTGACACCGTGTATAGATGCTTTTTTCAACAAGGATCAAGTCAAGTCAAGACAGTCCTCTCCACATATCATTTGCAACATGGTTAAGCATTATTGAACTACAGAGGGGATCACAATTGCTCAAACCTGACCCGATTAGTGGTTCAGATTCCGAGGCAATTATTCTTAGGGTGGCTGTGCATGAAATATAGAGGGGATGTGATTTCTGTTCAACTGCTGACCTCCCACTAATGACCTTGACCATGGAGCAGGGAGACTGAAACCTTCACTCGGCAACTTATTGCAATGAGGTTGATATGTGTATAAAATATTTTCAGAAACCAACTAGGGACACAAGATTTTGGTACTTAAACACCCATGATGAAATATGGTCTAAAATTTGCCCGGATTCTTAACCAATGTTTCTACTTCGAGTAGGCAATTAATATAGGCTGTGTCTAGACTGCATGTATGAACAGACTCAACTGATTCCCTGCTACTCACCTATGTCATAAGTACTAAAGCCTCATATTCTAGCTTATTGCTTGAAGAACATAGAGATTACTAGGTGAGTGTCTTTTGATATCAAGTTTAACAGGCAAGGTTTTGAGAACGCTTGTTGACATCGCGAGGCTTGCCGAGCGATTCAATATGTGTTCTCACAGCCGAGCCTGGTAAACTTGATATCAAAGACGCGAACCTGGTATTCTATTTAGCAGTTTTCCTATCGTTTCCCTCTTCAAACTAGCTACTATGACGTAATTTTTGATTTTTATGTTGATATGCGCATTCTGGCCAGAGCCTTCGCTTCTATCATACATAAAGTATGGAAAAAGAGAAAGGGGCAGACCAAAATTTAGACCTCTAGCCCCGCTGTAGATGTCAGCATTGGCTTTTATTGGAGGCTTTCGAGCATAAAGTAAATGTTTTTAAGTTGCCTTCCAAAAAGGCCTGGACAAACGGTGTAGACCAAGATCAGGCTGCTTCTTCTGAAGCAGTCTGATCAAGGTCTTCCTTGTTTGCTATCAAACAGTGCAGACCTAGATCAGGCTGCTTCTTCAGAGGCAGTCTGATCAAGGTCTTCCGTTTGCTATTCTGACAAGCATTTTGTGAATTACAGCCCTGAAAACCAACATTTTATTTGAGAACAGAAAGTTAAAAGTGTTCAAACATTTACCATATGTGATGAGTACCAAAATCTTATGTGCTGTCCTATATATTAAATGGTAAAACACTAGCAGGTCATAAATTATAAAATGTCTAACTCTATGAGCTTTACGAGTATAAACAAACAATATAGTATGGTGAAAATCTACAGATTGAGTATATTTACAAAGCTGTACTAGACTATACTTATACTTTAATCTGCAAAAGTAAAAATCTTGGTAAAAACAAAGAAATCGGATGAATTTTATGGAAAATGGCGTAAAGGCATTGCTAGAATCCTAATTTCTCCAAGTGTTTTTATTTCCATGTTTGGATTTTTTGTCACTTTCAACAACCTAAATCAGTCATATCACAATTGCCAAAAACATAGCCTGCACTAGCTCATCCTGCTCATAATTGAGTCGCAACTTGAGATTTCCAACAATGTGGTATGTGCTACCAGCAAATCCTCAGATCAGCCTGCGCATATGCGCAGTCTGATCAGAGCCTTTGCTAGATGCTTGAATATTCTATGAGTGTTAAGCTACTGACTGAACATCATTTGGAGTTTCTAAGCTTAAGGGGATGCTGCACAGGCTCATCTGAGACTACACTTGTCAAAATGCCACATTGTTGGAAATCACATGTCACAGCTCAATTATGAAAATGGTGCTTATTGCAAAGGCAGACTGCAAAACTTTGATATTAACAAAATGTGACACATACTTTTAAAATACATTTGTAATGGGTTTGACATTTTTAACCCTTTGTATACTGTAGACTCATATCTAGGGGTACTTTGGCAATCAGTGAAGACCCAGATGAAATGCCATATCTTCAGAGAAAGCCCTACAATATATTTGGAAATTTTAACCGGTGACCCCTAGATATACACTGCATACAGTGGATCATCTAAAGTTTATGGTATCAAACCAGAGGAAAGAATCCATTTTACAACAATCCAATTAAAAATTCAAGATATATTCACTAGACAAAAATGTATAAAATACTGAGCTAGTGATGTACATGTAGCTCCAACTCCAAAACTGTCATGGATGTGTATGTAACTGGTATTTAGAATTAAAAAATCTCTACCAATTTGAAAGACACTTTATATAAATGATCTGTTTTGAAATGATTAACCCTTTTCATTCTGATGGATTATCACATACATATTGATACATTATGTATGGAATTCTGCTTCTTGTATTTTAAGGTGGTTCCAGTAAAAATTTCTATATAATGATGCATTTCTGTCCTTGAAGATTGTTTTACCTGGAAAACAATGCAGACCCTGATGAAATGCCGCCTTATGCAACATTTCATCCTGGTCTCCACTGTTTGTCAACACACCTGTTTACCCATATCCAGAATGAAGATGGTTAAAACATGCTCCAAGTATAGGTCCAGATAAGGAAATTTTATTTGCCTAAAATTTTAATTATTTTCTTACCCATTATTTTAAACATGTGTTTTTTTGGTGCTCAAAAGAACCGTCTCATTGAGACGGTTCTTTTGAGTACCCACAACATATGTTTTGAATGAGAAATAAAGAAAATAATTTTCCAATACGCTCTCATGTCTGGAGGCCTGTCCAAGTACAAATATTGATACAGGTAAATGAACTTATTTCTGAGATAATAGCCCCTGAATATGTACTTTCCCACTGAAGGAACATTAATTTGGACAAGTTCTTAATTTGACTGATCTTCAGCTGGTACCTTGACCTTTGAATAATACACCCAGAATTGTAACTGTCCGTCTGTCATGTCATGGATATTTAACATTTGAGCCGTGACATGTGATTTCCAACAATGTGACATTTTGACAAGTGTAGACTCCGATGAGCCTGTGCAGCCTCCATTTAAGCTTAGAAACTCCAAATGGTGTTCAGTCAGCAGTTTAACACTCATAGAATATTCATGTGACTAGCAATGGCTCTGATCAGACTGCGCGTATGCGCAGGCTGATCTGAGGCTTTGCTGGTCGCACATACCACATTGTTGGAAATCTCATGTCGGGGCTCATTTGTACTGTAGAATTATATTGGCATTCCATCAACATGATCAACAAATAACCAAATTTAATTTTTAAAGATAGAAATATTTGACATACGGATCACATACAGTATACATTTGCTATGGGTGAACGTTGAACTATTTCCCTCTAACTTCAGCCAAGGAAATGAGACAAACTTTTGATTTTCTCAGCTATCACCAAGAAGTCTCAACAGTGGCAGAAATCCGAACTCTGATCAGCACTCTGTGAATGAACATACTAATCAGGAACTCCGCTGTCCACAGATATATTTTCTGAGGCTGATAGGTCTCCCGTTATTTCAGTCCTAGTGACTCATGGTTTGCTATTAACCAGTTATGGTAATCATTCAATTTGTGATCTTCAGGCTTTACCTGCAAAAACAAAAACAATTTCTACATCTACTGTTTTCACTTACATAATATGTATGAAAGATATAAACAACTATTTCTTTCAAATACACATAAGTCCAGTATAAAATTTCTGAGCATAAAATTGTGGTTTGCTCCTTATCTATTTTTTTTTCTGCTTTGGATGCTCAAAAGAAATGTATCATTGAGATGGCTCTTTTAAGTACCCACAACATATGTTTGGACTAGAAATAAGAAAAATAATTTTCAATTACGAGCTGTTATCAGCGGGCCTGTTACACTTAGTAAGTTTACAAAACAGATAAATGCACTTTTTGCAGAGGGCCACATCAAACAAGAAAAGCTATTTTAACAGCAAAGGCCTTCACATTCGTGTTAAGTCAGCTAACACTCCGACCAGCTAGCCCAGTCTTTTACCAGCTTTTGGTTATCCCTATATATATACTTTTGTTTATCTGTGGTTTAATGCCCCATGGTCATGTAGATGGTCAGTTATCCTAACCACACTTTTATAATTTGCTTGGTTTTGGTCTCGATGGGACTGGGTCCTGGGTCGGGAACGAGATCTGCAGTCATGCAAATCTGCAAGACATGTTACCGACTGCGCTTTGCAGCCTGGTCTTTTTAAAAGGCAAGTTTAGACTCTCTTGTAGCCTACATTAGCCCTTCTTGAATCAGTTGATGGAGGATAAAGACATAGAAAATAATATATATTTTTCTTTTTAGGTATTTCATGATGAATCTCCATGAAAGTATGGTTCCTTTGTTTTGTTTTGTTTGTTTTGTTGCTTTACGTCCCAAGTCAACAGCTATGGTCATTGCGGGACGGTCAGTTCACCTAACCACACTTTTTCCTGGGCAAGCTTGAACAAGCAGTTAACCAGTACTTCGTGCACATACTTTCGCTTGTAACTGACAACAACCCTTCTTGAATGATTCAGCGGAACGGAGAAGAATGACCGCAGAAATTATTTCATGATCAATCTCCATGAAAATATGGGACCGGGCCGGGATGGAACTGGCGACCCCTGGATCTGCAGTCAGACTCGCATCTGTTGCCAGACACGTTACCGACTGTGCTACGCGGCCCGGTAAAAAAGTATGGTTCCAGATTGGGATTAATCTAACGACCCCTGAATCAGCAATTAGATAATCAAGCAATTGCTTTAAAGTGCCTGGCAATTCATTTTATAAATTTGATACCATAGATATTCATCTATGCAAACCATGATCAGCTGATAACTATTAAATCAGAGGTGCCCTTCTTTTTCAAAATTATATTCCCACTTCTGCTGAAGCTAGCTGATCAGGATCTACACTGGTGTTCATCCACACAATGCATCCATATTGCTATAGAAATTTCACAAATCAATGGACTGCATGGGTGAAAGTTCTAAATTTCAAAAATCCTGAACTTTAGAAATTCAAATCTCAAAACTTGGATTATGCTTACAAAATATCAACAATTTTCAGTTCAACTGGTCAAATATTCTTAAGAGAAACTGAAAGTATATAAGACATGCTCTTATAATCTGTTAAATTCAGCATTTTGAGGCTGACTTTCCATAGAAAGTCAGCCTCCAAATCCTGAATTCAGGAATAATCCTGAAAATTTTCACCCATGGGACTGGCAATCAGAAAATCATGTTTTTAATGTCAACAACCCTTAAACTACTTAGTTCTTTTATCATATAAAGGTGTACAACCTCTGAAAATGCAAGTGAGAAATAAAATCATTGCCCTTTTTTTAATCGTTATTAAAAAAAATCAAATTTGCATGCCTAAATTGCCCTATACATAAACAGGGGAGACAATTAATCTGTATTTGTGTGATTTTGTTTGATTTGATTCTTTACGTCCCAGTCAACAATTTTTCAGTTATGTCGGGACGGGTCTTCCTGTGTTGAACCAGTACTAAGCAAGGATAAATGTGTCTTGTTCAAGGACACAACCAAGTGAGGCCGGTGAGGCTCGAACCCACCGTCCCTCAGTCTCGAGTCAAGCACTCTACTACTGAGCCACTGTGCTCCCCATCTGTGTATTTAAATAACTATTAAAAATATGCAGCAATAATACCTGTCTCCATTCATTTACACAGAATATTCTGAAAGAATCATTGCCATATTTGCCAATACCATACAGCTCTATAGGATACTTCCACTCTGTTGTCAAATACTCATCTGAAATCAAATCAATATTCTATACAGTACTGTATTGTTATAACACAGATTGGGATATAAAAGTCATGTTTGATAACCAAATCTTTTAACCATGAAATTTTACAAAGGAATTATAGGAAAATGACCATGAAATGGTCATTTTCCTATAATACCTTTTTAAAATTCTCCCTTTTTTACAAAATAAAAGCCTTTTTAAAATTGTTCCTTTATAACAAGATACACTTATAGCACGATCCATTCCTAATTTCCTATGGACCCCAAATATAGCATTATAAAGGGACTGCACTGTAGTTCCAGTAAAGACGGGGCAAAATTTACAGCTTAATTTATTTGAACAAGTACAGAAAATTTTTGGACTTATTCATAACATATAATAATTCTTTAATCATGAATGTACAGCTATTTAGTGGGGCTAGATGCCTAAGATTTTGGTCTGAACCTTTATCTCCCTATCAATTTGTGTGTGAGCAGTGAAAGCTCTGTTGAGATTGGACAGATGTGCAGGCTTGTCTGAACCACTGCTGCTCCCATATGTGATTATTACTAAAATCTCATTAACTGATTACTAGCAACCACGTTGTTTGTCTTACTGTCAAAAATATACAATGTGTGTTAGGTAATAATCTGCTTCCCAAAGTCCTTAGTTTAGAAATTATAACCTGTGACCCATGAAATGTAAAATGAAAAACTCCAGTCTCATTGGATCAAAACAGACGGAAGAAATCATAAGCATACAAAGGGTTAATAGGCCTTCATTTAAACCATGGGTGAAAGTTCAAAATTTACAAAATCCTGAACTTTTTAAAATCAAATCTTAAAACTTGCAGTATGCATACAAATATCAACAATTTCAGGATTAAATGGTCAATGGTCTTTAGATAAACTGAAAATAAATCAAAGAAGCTATTAGAATCTGCTTAATTCAGGATTTTGAGGGTGACTTTCTATGGAAAGTCAGCCTCAAAATCCTGAATTCAGGAATAATCCTGAAAACTCTCACCCATGTTAAACCAGTATACTCACTTGAAAATCGTATGATTGTATGGGCCCTCTTCTCGTGGAGGCCTAGAGGGGTCATGAGCTTGGCTATGGCCTCCCAATCTCCTCTCCTGGCTACATCAGGGTTGGGCCACTTGTTGAAGAACTTCCATAATAATGGTATTGCTGCTGCACCTGAAATAAACATATGATATTCTAATGCACTTGCTTTTGTAACGCGGCATCTGAATGGATAACGTCAAAAATTTGCGACAGTATATCCTGCAATATACTGTCGGAAACAGTTTGACGTCATTAATTACATCACATTTTGTCAGACGATGTGCGGCTTTATGCTGCTTGTAACGCTCCAATTTGAAACGAGACTGCAGAGGTGCATTAGAATGGGGATAACAATTTTCAAAATTTTCATTTAGGGAGGTATATGGTCAGATATATACGTTCGGAAATCACGTTTTACGGCTCCGCTCGCGAGTCGCAAAAAAACTAAATTTCCGACTGTATATCCGACTATATACCTCCCCAAATAAAAATTTTGAATACAGATATCCCCTTAACCTTTTGATCTAGGCATTGACATGAGAAATCCTGTTTTGGGGGTTTCTGACCAGGCCCGAGGTTATAAAACTTTTTTTTCATGCTCAACTCAACTGAGCAAGAAATTTCAACTACTCATAAAAACTAAAATACCAACAAATAAAGCAGTTTCTTGCTTTAAGCCTCTCAGATACTATATTTATCATGCTAATAAATGTTAAAATGCCAACAATTTTTGGCATTTTAACATTTATGAGCAGGATAAATTTCGTGCTCAGCTGAGTTGATTATGAAAAAAGTTTTATAACCTTTGGGCCAGGTATTTCACAAAGCAGCCTGCTTAACTTCATAGTGGTAAATATTCTAAAATTTTGAAAATTTTTCGTTATTTTCATATAAAATGTTGGTTATCAGCGCTAGAATTTGCGAAATGCATGTCAGAATAGCAAACAGGGAATGCCCTGACCAAATTGCTTCTTCTGAAGAAATCTGATCTGAGTCTACACTATATATTTGCCCAGACCTTTTATGTAGCGAACTAGTGTTCAAAATTTTAGAACATTTACCCTTCCTAGAATATTGCAATTTCTTGTGTAGCAAGTTTAGATATGATTCTTTCCATTAAAAGAATACCAAAGTTGCTGGTCAGACTGTGCAAATGCGCAGGCTGGTCTGCTCTTTTGTTGTTCAAGAATCCCAAAGACAGATTTTCTCATGATGAGACCCATCTGGTAATGTTCAGCTCCAGTGGATAGGCTTTGAAGTTAAGCAATCTAGGTTAGGCAGATCAGAGCCATCTCCATCACCTTTTAGCTGAAACCACAGGACTCATCAGTCTTAAATTGTATGTCAGTTATGTAAATCTCTTGGGTAGAACTTTGCAGGAGTTGAACTAATGACATACCACAGCCTTGATTACATCCTCATGCAGAGTTTTATTAAAATAAGACCAAAAAGTAGCCAAAGCTTTTGATTTATGAGATTTAATCTTTTAAAAGTAATTTAAAGCCAACTTTGATTGAGACTCATATCTTTGGTTAATTTGATTCTTTACCTCCCAGTCAAGATTTTTTCAGTCATGTTGTATTGGGTCTTCCTAGGTTGAACTAGTACTAAGCAGAGGATAAAAGATTTTGCTCAAGGACACAACACAGTGCTTCGGGTGAGGCTAGAGCCCCCATCCCCTTGATTCCGAGTCTAGCACTCTACCACTGAGCCACCTGCTCCATGCTAATCTATAGCAGGAGAAAGATCCGTCATTATTATCATATTTTGGCTTCAAGGGGAGAAATAGCCTTTCCCTAATTTTCTGAATATGCTCTGTTACATTGAGGTAATGTTTTACATCTTAAAGCACAGGATTACAGAGGTTTTAAGTAAATAAAGAGTTACAGGCCAATAAATAAAGTGTGTGCGATTCTAAAATAAATTTCTTATTTTCCAACCAAAACATATGTTGCTGGCACTCAAAATAGCCATCTCAATAAGCTGGCTCTTTTGAGCACCCAAAACAAATGTGATAACAGATTGATAAGAAAATTATCACAATTTAATGCACAAAATATTTGCTTATCTGGACCAATTTACGGTAAATGTTCTAAAATTTCGGAAACTTCTGACCTGCTAACAAACAGTGCAGACCCAGATCAGACTGCTTCTGAAGAAGCAGTCTGATCAGGGTCTTCCCTGTTTGCTATTCTGACAAGCAGTTTGTGAATTTCAGCTGCGATAACCAACATTTATTTGAGAACAGAACGAGAAAAGTGTTCAAAGTTTTAGAACATTTATCATAGTTATTCTTGTGGAAGATCCATGCTAAATTTAGCATACAATGCAGGCCTTTAGTTTAGAGTGTGTACCAGAAAATTAACTTTCTTATTTCTCATCCAAAACATATGTTATGGGTGCTCAAAAGAACCCTCTCAATGAGACGATTCTTTTGAGCACACAAAACATACGTTGAAACTGATGGCTAAGAAAATATTAACAATTTTACACTAAAAAATTTTGTTTATCTAAACCTATGCAATGTACCTGTGGTCCTATTGAGGAATATAGTAGCCACGAGCAGCTTCCAAGGATCATGAAACAAACTCTCTTGTACGAGGTTAAATGGTGACTTTGGAGGAGTCCACTGCATATCTCTGTGTAACTGAGGCCGCGGGATGAATATACCGTTGATAAAATACTGGCTCTCTACTTCACGGTTTGGTACCAGGTGGGTGGATGTTGTGGCTGGTGAATCTGGGGGTGTCTCTAAATCTGAAAATGTACCAAACCATTGGAAAATGGTACTTAACTTTTTACTTACCAGCAGCAATTTTTGTTGTCTGCTGATAACCTTTGCAAACATTTGAACCCAGATCAGGACAGAATGAATATTTTTGAAAAAAATCGGCAGACAACAACAAAAGCATGAAAAATTACCCAAAATCAGGGATTTAGTTAAAGAGACTAGGTCTGTAACTATGAACATTTTTCGAAAAATTATTTTCTTTTCCTTTTAAATCATTTGTAAAAATAGAATTAAGTTATGTTTTCACAATAAATATGTTCAGTACAGCTGAAAACTGCATGGAAAAATGAATTATCTTATAAAAAGATGTTTTTCTCTTGTTTGTAATTATTTACGTCCCTCCAATAATTCTAGACAGTTGATTTTTAACATAAATGCTGTTGTTTCGATAGTGATAATTTGTTAAGACTTACGAAAATGGTAAAATGTTTACCTGAATTTGTATTTTTACTGTATTCTTGAAAAATAGAAACTTTATTTCTAAAATTAGAAGATCAAAAGTTACAGACTATGCTGCTTTAAAAGTGTGTAACAGAAAATCAACTTTCTTATTTTTCAACAAAAACATATGTTGTGGGTACTCAAAAGAACCGTCTCGATGAGACGGTTCTTTTAAGGACCCAATATGTATGCTAAATCTTATGGGATAGAAAATATTTACAAATTTACGCTGAAATTTTTTTTATATCTATACCTGTGCAAAATGCAAACATTTAAGAAGCTGGATACTTTTTGTACCAATAATTTTTTATTCAATTCCAGGTATTAGGTGAAACTATTCATTCTTGAAAAGTTCACAATCTTTTTTCTTTATTTTTGTTGTGATTCTGCTCATTTATCAGTGCAAATGTTCAGAAGCAGCTCAAATTTAATTTTAGTAGGTATCATCATGGCATGTTGATGTACTTATGCTCAGCTTTATATCTAAAGTGGACAAGATTATTTTTCTTTACATTACATGAGTACGGGAGCAGCTACTTATTAAAATGACAGGAAAGGCACCACTAGTGGTTTACATATTTTATAATGTTATGTAATGATGTCTATAACAATATTGCATACATCATGACAAAATCTCAATGGTTTTACACCAAAAATGTGACTTTAAAGTATCTTAAAGCCACATGAAAATAGAATCTAACATTTGTTCAGCATTTTATCACTATTCCCAAACTGGTTTAATAAATTCAATACTTGAGCAGTCATGTAAGATCTTTGATGTGTTGATGTGAACAACCCATAAAGTTATACTATTTACTCTAAAGTGCTCACTGCCTAAATGAGCATGAGGACTTATTAGGTTGAATATGCTGGGTTCATACAGGCAAGTTAGAGTAAAATTCAAGGACTTTTCATGGAATTCTCAAGACTATCCTACAGTTTTCAAGGACTAAAGATTATGAAAAATCCTGATTTAAGTGTTAAAATTCTACTTCAGAATTGCTAGACTGAGATAATGGAGAAATTAGTACTAGAAAATTAGTATAAAATTGGTGTGCCTTATTTGGTGCAGCATTTGCTGCATCAAATAAAGGCACAACAATTTTAAACTGATTTATATCTCTATCATCAGTGTTATGACCTACAGAAAAAAAAGAAGAATTCAAGGACTTTTCATGGACTTTTCAAGGCATTTGAATAATTTTCCAATACTTTTCAAGGCATATTTAATGTTCAAGGACTTTTCAAGAAACCCCCACTAAATTCAAGTACTTTTCAAGCCTGTGCGAACCCTGATATGGAATGGAGTCTTACCATCAGGATCTGGTCCATGGTATGTGCTTCCATCTTCTGAGGCTTTCTTCAATGGTGATCTCAATCTTGATGAAGGTTCATCTTCTGAGGCTTTCTTCAATGGTGATCTTAATCTTGAAGAAGGTTCATCTTCTGTGATTTTCTTCGCTGGAGATCTTAACCTCGTCGAAGGTTCGTCGGTGGTTTTCTTCACTGGGGATCTTAACCTTGAAGAAGATTCATCTTCTGTGATTTTCTTCGCTGGAGATCTTAACCTTGTGGAAGGTTCGTCGGTGGTTTTCTTCACTGGTGATTTTGATCTTGAAGAATGATCATCATCTGTGGTCTTCTCTGGTGATTTCAATCTCGATGAACGTTCACCTTCTGTGGTTTTCTTTACTGGAGATTGTAACCTTGACGAAGGTTCAGACACTGTCCGTGACCTTGGTGACCTTGCAGGAGACTTGGCAATTTCACTAGATTTCCTTCTTCTTGAAGATTCACTTGATACATTGTCTGAAGGAATAGTTTTACTTAATCTTGGAGACAGAGAAACATTTACAACTGGTTTATTTAACGTCAAAGAACTCTCACTTACTAAATTTGTTTCTATAGTACTAGTTTGTTCAATTGGATTTTGAGTTTTTATTGGTACATGTATAACCAGTGGATTATTGCTAAAATTAATATCTCTGTTGCCACTTTCAGACTTAGTTCTTCTGGGTCGTTTTGATTCCCATTCCATTATGTCTGATGTTTGTTTGGTTTTCTCATAAGAACTTCGTCTAGCACTGTTCCCATATTTAGATGGCGTTCCTCTTGAGCTTCTTCTCTGAGACACAGAAGCGGCTTGTAGATCACTAAAGTGACCTAGTCTTACACTAGCCTCATAGGCATCTTGAACAGTCATTCCTTCAGTTACATTCAGTAATCTCTCAACTTTCTCAATGTCACCTCCACCTTCCACTTCACGTTTACTACTTGCAATTACTTTACTTTCATTGCCACTGTTCCCTTGCACCACCTCTTCATTTGATTCAACATATTCACCAATTATAATATTTGGATTGCTTAAAACATCTGGGTTGGGAAGAACAACTACTTTCTGGTGTAATTTAGCATATGTGCCACTATAAGTATGGTCCCCAAGGCTAACTTCCTTTTCTAAACGCTCAAGTACACTCAAGTCTTCCCTATTATGAACCTTTTTGCCTTTATCTTCAACTATATTAGCTTCATTTTCTTCAACATCACTAGATTCTAACTGATCATCTACTGGAGATTCAGCTTCATAATTTTCAACATCGACATCATCATCATCATCCACAATATCCTCATCACTATCATCACTGTTAACTTGGTTCAAAGCAATATCTTCCAATGAATACCTGTAATCACTGGCATCAACATCATTCCCTATCACACCAGCACCAGAATCACTCTCAGACTCCGCTTCATTCTCAGAGTCATCTTCACTTTCAGATCCTTCTTCTTCACTCCCAGAAACTTCTTCATACTTTCCAGAAGTGTCATCTGAAGAGGCTGATGGGGAGTCTGAGGAGGAACCTTCCTCCTCAGACTCCCCACCATCCTCTTCAGATTCAGATTCTAGTTGCTGTTCTTCAATAAGCTTTTGATCCATTTTCCTTTTTTTATCAATCCCTGCATTATTCTCTGACTTATTTTTTGTCGGAATAATCATCTTCCTATCCTTCTTACCTTTCTCATTTGTCTTTGGATTTGATTTGACAGCACTAACTTTTCCATTTGTTACAATTTTTGCTTTCTTTGCAGCAGGCTGTTTTTGGTTCTCGGCTTTCCTCTTAACTCCTTTAGTCTGTTTTGATTCATCATTTGCTTCCTCATTCTCTTTACGTTTCGTAGGAGTTGAAAAGTTCATTTTGATCACAAGTTTTTGGGTTAAGGTTCTCCCTTTAGGACTTTTTTGTGGACTTTTTCTTTCTGTTGTTGGTTTATCCTTAATTGGTTTTATTTTCATTTCCTTCACTTTTTCTTTCTTCTCTTTTGGTGGTCTAGGAACTTTTGTATTAGTTTGTCTTACAACATCTGTCTTCTTTGTGTTTGCCTTTCCTCGTACAGTGAAATCAATAGATGCCGGGTCAACAGAAAGGCCTCTCTCAAGAACATATCTTTCCAATTCAGTTCTTGATCTGAATTTCTTTCCTTCTGGACTGCAAAAATCAAACACAAAAACAGTTGAACCACAATGGCTTGACTCCCTAGGAAATCAATCCAGGAGGGACTATAACTTCCCTTTGTTAGGATTTTCCCAGTTCCTAGTTTGTTTGAGCCATCGAAGTTCAACTGCTCTGCTGAGCTAAAGATAACAGGGATTACAGGTATTTGTGCATTGAACAGAGATCAAATTTAGCATTTGCTAACTTGCTAAATGCTAGTGGTTTTTCTTAAGCAAGTAGAAATGACCATCGCCTGCTATTTTTAGCATGTGAATACCAGTCAATCTAACATCAACCTAATCATCCAACATAGAATAAGCTGCATGACAGTGAAGATTCTTCAGAAGCTTGCTGATCCTAATCCATTCTGTTTGCAATGTTACAGCTCAGAATGGGGTTTTGACACAAAATCTATACAATGTGGATATGTTTTTTGAATTGGTTCAATTTTTTAAATAGCGATATAGCTGAAGAATATTTTTAGTTAATTTTCAATGAGCTAGCAAGTTGACAAACACTTTTAGAGATGCAAGAAAAATCATCCCTTACTTTTTTGCAAGTGGCAAAAAAAAAATTACCCTGGTTTGTTTAAGTCCAGACCAACTATCATGCTTCTGATCTCAATACAGTGGATGATAAGGATGATAAAATAAGAATCCATCATGAGTTTGAGGGTGGAAATGAAAAATCTGCCCCGAGGATCACTGATTGGCATCATGATACTTACCGAGGGATGACAAACGGTGATCGTGAGGGACGGATTTTTCTATCCCATCCTCACACAAATTATGGATTCTATTTCTTGCTCATTCTATATATTGGAAAAACATGTAAAAGGTTTCCAGAAAATTCTGAATATGCTGAGATGCCACATTTATGTGACATGGTGACGTCATTTTAACATTATAATGACGTCATGGATTGACGTGCTGCCAGCATGCAGCTGTTCGGTTTTTATCTTTCCCATGGGTTGGCCTAGGTATAGGTAAAAACAGAGGAAACTCCGATCTGGTGTGCAAGAAAAGTTTATCCTTCCAGTGTGAATACTATAATCAGCCTTCTCGATCTGCACAGCAACCTCTTGTACACATTTTCTAGGAAAACATGCTGTCTGTGTTGTGTCTCTTCCATGTGGTGCCGTGGATTGGTCTATGATTTAGGCATTTCCTGGTCATATTCACTTGCTTTTAGAGCTAAAACATTTGTACATGTATGTGTTTCAGGCCTTTAGGTTAAGAGTGTGTAACAGAAACATAATATTCCTATTTCTCAACCTAAACATATGTTGTGGATACTCAAAAGAACAGTCTCTTTGAGCACCCAAAACATATGATTAAAATTATGGGTAAGAAAATATTTACAATTTTACGCTGAATTTTTTGTTTATCTAAATCTGTAGTGTTTGGACAAAATCTTGGGCAACCATTTGCCTGCAAAAATTATATCTAATATTAATATTTTATATTAAAGGAAAATGACCATGAAATTGTCATTTTCCTATAAATTCCTTTGTAAAATTTCCCTTTATAACATGTTTCATTCCTATGGACCCCAAACACAATGTTACCAAGGGACTGCACTGTACCTAGGTCAATCCTCACAGAAATCATATTTTACAAAGGTTCATTGCAATCTTGTTGTATTACCTGTAAATGTAGACATCATACTTTCCCGCAGAAACTCCACCCATCCTCTGTACGACCTTTCTGCTCCACCCTGCGGGCAGGCTGCTGTCTTCATACATAGGAGCAACATCATAGGTGTGATCTCCCCTTTAAAAAGAATATATAAAAAAATAATCTTTAAACCTGGCCCAGAGGTTATAAAACTTTTTTCCGTGCTCAACTCAGCTGAATAAGAAATTTTCATGCTCACAAATATTAAAATGCCAACAATTGTTGGCATTTTAACATTTATTGGCATGATAAATGCAACATCTGATTGTATTAAAACAAGAAAAAACTTTAATTTTTGCCTTTTAAGTTTTTATGAGGATTTGAAGATCCACGCTGAGTTGAGCATGAAAAAAGTTTTATCACCGCCAGCAAGGAAAGAATGCATGAAAAAATGTTCATTGTTTGCATGGACAGAGGCAATGCTATTTCTCCTCTCCCATTTTCAATGATGGGGACAGAGGTTGGACAGAGGGCCTGGATCCCCCCTGGTAAATACAAGTGGCTGTAGGTTTCCTTAGGAATACTGATAATGGACCCTCCCTAGAGATACAAATGGATCCCTCTGTCCGCCCATGTTATAGCTATGAGAATTACAGTAAAACCTGACTTAAGCAGCCACTCTGACTTTAAAGAAGATCAATATTAGTTTTTAAGACTGATTATTGCTTACTGCAGGTCAAAAGTATTGCAGAATGCTCCAAAGGGAGCATTCTGCAATACTTTCAACCTGCATTAAGCTAACACCTGTCTTTAAGACCTTTGTTTTGTCTATTTTTGAGTGGCAAATTAAGACAGGTTTTACTGTACATACCTGAAGTGCATCGGAGGTGGTTTTGGTGATGCCTTTGCCTTTCCATCTGGTGATATCTCTGGGGATATCTCACTGCCATCAACACCAACATTAGCCATGGATGGTTAGAAGATGTCAACAGTTACACACTTCTATCTCTCCTCACAACATTTTACCTTAACTTTAAAAGAAAGCAATGCATCAGATACCATAATCCATATTACCTTAACTTTAAAAGAAAGCAATGCATCAGATACCATAATCCATATTACCTTAACTTTAAAATAAAGCAATGCATCAGATACCATAATCCATATTACCTTAACTTTAAAATAAAGCAAGGCATCAGATACCATAATCCATATTACCTTAACTTTAAAATAAAGCAAGGCATCAGATACCATAATCCATATTACCTTAACTTTAAAAGAAAGCAATGCATCAGATACCATAATCCATATAACCTTAACTTTAAAATAAAGCAAGGCATCAGATACCATAATCCATATTACCTCAACTTTAAAAGAAAGCAAGGCATCAGATACCATAATCCATATTACCTTAACTTTAAAATAAAGCAAGGCATCAGATACCATAATCCATATTACCTTAACTTTAAAATAAAGCAAGGCATCAGATACCATTATCCATATAACCTTAACTTTAAAATAAAGCAAGGCATCAGATACCATAATCCATATTACCTTAACTTTAAAATAAAGCAAGGCATCAGAAACCATAATCAGGATTTTAGTTATGAGTGTGTACCAAAAAATTAATTTCTTATTTTTCAACAAAAACATATGTTTTGGGTGCTCAAAAGAACCGTCTCAAGACGGTTCTTTTGAGCACCCATTACATATATGTTAAAACTGATGGGTAAGAAAATATAAAGAATTTTTCGCTCAAAAATTTTGTTTATCTAAACCTATGCATAATCCATATTACCTATTTTCCTGCTGTATAATTTTACATGCTTTTAGTCATCCTAAGATAACATGTATTTCAAAAAATAAATATTTCAGGGCCCGATGTGGGTCCGAATTGTGTTTGAAAAAGTTATCAGCAGAGGTCCAG
Organism: Loripinus fragilis; assembly: GCA_964019695.1. Lineage (NCBI taxonomy): Eukaryota > Metazoa > Mollusca > Bivalvia > Lucinida > Lucinidae > Loripinus > Loripinus fragilis. The sequence goes on from OZ026520.1 coordinate 4,545,517, forward strand.
AGTATAAATTTCAAAATAAAACTTTCCAACCAGATTGGTTGCATATTATTAGTTACAAATGATACACACACTGCATTGAAAACAGCGATTGTGATCCATTAACTTATTCTGAAGCCAAAGTGGACATATCTATGCTCAGCAGGCCAAAGGTCAACACCTTAAAGAGATTAGAACCAACACTTAACTGAAGATGTTTATATAATGGAACATTTGTTTTGATAGCAGTTTCACACCTTACTGCAAATTAAAGAAGACACACTTCAGAGATACACTCTTCGCATTCAAGGTAGGTGTGTCTGAATGCATGCAAGGTGCATGTGTCTGAATGCTCTGGGCACAGATGTGCTACAGCCATTAAAATTGATTCTGAATCAAAGCCAAGATTGTAATAAGTTATTTCGAATATGCTGTGCAAATCTTATAAGTTGAAATATTACAAGCAACAGTAAATAATATTGAAATTTTATCATCATTTTGTCTGCTGAAGTTTTTTTCAAATTCAACTTTTTCAAAATTTCTTTAATGAATACAAGCAGAGTATAAAGCAGTTTGGATCCAGATCAGGTCAAGAATTTGTCAGTCCCGACCTGGGTCGTAAGTTAACTGTTTGTAAGGGTTAGCAAATTACACTTAAAATAGTTAGTTGTCAAGAAAGTGAAGTAGGCACAGAGCTACATGTAACAATGCGCATAAAATGGTAGGGGAATACAGTTTTTCATATAGTTTTCTCACTTTAAATGCAACATTTGACCATACTGAGGTATTTTTTCCCTTTCATCAGTTTTGATGAGTTGCATGATCAACCAGAAATTCCTTTCATACAAAGTCAATTTCAAAGATTTTTATACCAAACTCACAAATGTAATATACAAAACATATCAGACAGGATTTTCATTCTGTCACCTGGGTCATGCCCCACGGGTGGAACTTTGGGGCGCTGGGGGTGCCCAGGGGGTCAAAAAATTTTTTTTTCAAACATGGTCATGTGGAATATCAAATCGACTGGGATGATGATCAGAACAGAATGCAAGTAAAATTTTCATCCTAGGATCAAACTGGTGACCTTGTGGTGAGGTGAAAAGGTCAAATATCATTAAATTTTGGCTACACTGTCAAAATCTAAGATTATTATACCAAACTTTGTGTGCATTTTTACAAATAAAAGATAGAAAACATATTGAACAGAATTCTCATTCTGTTGCTGAGGCATGACCCAGAGGTGGAACTTGGGGGTACTGGGTGGGTCAAAAACTTTAATGTTGGATTTGTCATGGTGCATCATCGACTGTGCATTCTAGTTTTCATTTTTTGTAATCATTCTCAAATCAAAGCATTGTACATGCTAAATAAATGAGTGCATGCATATGCCTAGCCTGTTGGACTAACCCTAAACCCTCGCGAGGAGTGAAGAGATGAAATGCACTTGGCCTTCTTTATTTTTTTTATTTTCTAACTTTCCTATCACGTCTTCATTTTTGTTTTCACTTCTGACTTTCCTATTCTTATTCTTAAAGCCGCAACCAACCTGTGCAATAACGGTCCAGTGTGATGGCAGCGAGTACCATATATATAGATGTAGATTACATGTATGTGCAGCTTAGCATGCCAGAAAAAATCTCGGACCCAGTATAAACGGACTGGTCACTGACAGTCCAGTGACGGAAATGCAAAGTTATGTTGTCAAGGCTCAACCTAGCGTTATATCAAAGTACTACAGCCAATAAAACAGATTCTGAACATACACAAGATTATAAGAGATTACTCCGCTATACGAAACTGAAATAATACGAGTTAGGGTAAAAAGAATTGAAGTTTTCTCATCTTTTTATGTTGATTTCTGACGATTTTAGGCTAAAAGTACTGATAATAGCTAAAAACGGTACCTAGGTTTCTTGCTGATGTTCATAAAGACGGATACACTTTCAATAAATATAACAATACAGCCTTAAAGATAGTACATGTATATTAAACCTTTCTTTCTTTCTGTCTTAATATACTGGCATGAAAATTTTTTGATCATTACGCCAGAGAGTGCGAATTTGGAATTTTGAAGAAAAAAAATAAATAATAAAACAAAAAAAATAAATAAATAAATAAATAAAACAAAAAAAAATCTTTTGGCTGTTACTGAATGAGGAATTCCCTAAACTCCTCAGTAGTCTGGGAATTGACCATCGATGTTCCTGAAACTATTCAAGTCCCTTGTCCGCCCACATTTTGGATTATGCGACAACAATTTGGGCACCAATATATAAGACGCCATCTAAATAGAAAATGTTCAGCGACGTGCCACCAGACTTGTATCAGACTTGAAAGTAAAGTAAGTAAGGGTGCAAAGATCCGGAATCGATACAATCAAGTACCACACCTGACCCAGGATACCAATGGGAAAGTGACAGACTCACAGTAGCCACCACAAACGAGAGCCAAGAGGTCAGCCCTTTCCCAGCAGGTGACCACAAAGCACATATAAACAGACGCGCACAAAGACATAGCAAATACAAGACAGAGCATAAACATAAAAGATCCACAAAAGAAGTACCGCCTTGGAACGGTCAGTAAAATATTTTACTGGAGGGCTTAAACCGGTTTAACGGCGCCAACCTCACCCTTAATTCAGATGTGGATCAAGACACATAGAAAGTCAAAAGTATTGCAGAATGCTACCCTTAAAGCATTCTGCAATACTTAAAACCTTCACTAAGCGATAATTTGTCTGGAAAACCAATTTTTGGTCTTCTTGTGTGGCTGCTTAAGACAGGTTTACTGTAAATTTACGCGCACAAAGACACAGCAAACACAAGACAGAACAAAAACACAAAAGATCCACAAAAGAAGAACCGCCTTGGAACGGTCAGTAAAATATTTTACTGGAGGGCTTAAACCGGTTTAATGGCGCCAACCTCACCCTTAATTCAGATGTGGATCAAGACACATAGATATTCGGTTTGTATGAAAGACCCCTAACTTATCAATGCATCATCTCCTAAAACATATCATACCCAGAACGTTTAAAAACTCTAGGTCTTCCCTCTTTGGAATATGGATGTGACAGAGCTGACATGATTCAAGTATACAAGATTCTGAATGGGATAGATAAGGTGGATAAAGATTTATTGTTCACAATGTCCAACAACCCAACCAGAGGACAACTCCCTGAGCAATGTCTGACTTCCTTTTTGAACGATCTTTTGTTCGCGCACTTATCAGTGTTACCCGTTAGGGGACGTTTTGACTTGCACCCATTTTTTGGAACGCGCAAGTTACTTCCCTTACCGCTATACAGGAGCGAATCAAGATAGATGCGAGGGTGTTTTGTCCGTTGTCGTGGCTAATATTAATGCGATAAACTGTACATCAATTCATTTTTTGCTTAAACAAAGATTAAAATATGCATTGCTATTCATTTGAAGAGAAGTTCACAAGAATTAATGACGATTCAGTCGTGTTTTTTTTGTTCGTACCCCGGGTTTCAAATTCTGCTGATTATTTTGGGCCATATCTTGCTTTGTACAGCCATATCGAAAAAGCAGAACACCTAGGGATTAAATTATCAATCACTCTTACAAACTTTCTACTGCAAAGTTTTGCCTCCTAAGCCATAAAGGTTTAATTTGCTCTTCAATAATTTATTGAGAAAGGATTCAATTATCAGACACTCACTCAAAAAAACTTCCTATCCCTTCAGAAATTCAATGGGATGAGGAATTATTTCTTCTATTCTAAGCTGTATTTTAAAACACGTATGTGGGTATTCATTTAATTAGAATCTTCCCACTTAATACCCATGGAGAAAATGAGATATATATGAAACCAAATTTGAAAATTGTTCCTGAATAAGATACTGTCCTAATTATTAAAGCTTATTTTATATAAAATTTCAAGAAACAATGTAAGGTAAACTATTTGAATCAATCTAGCAATGGAAACATGGACAAAATAGATTTTCCCAATTTTAGTCGAAACGCCGATAATTTTCCCAATTCCAAGGGCCCCGGCCCCATTCCCAAAAAGGGGTGTAGGAGCCCTGTAGAGGACATTTCTTTAGTAACAGAGTCGTCGATGGATGGATGATTTGCCAACAGAAGTAGTCACTGCATCCTCTCTAAATTCATTTAAGTACAGACTAAATAAATGTTGGAAAGGGCACCCATATAAATTCGAACCATGGTGTTACACCCCAGGCGAAAGAACCAGATGGAGAAATTACCAGATTGCGTCTACAGAGGTCTTCCGGCCTGGATTGACGTTGACTACGTTAGAAACGTGTAGAAGGAGAAAGACTATTCCACTGTGGAATAGTCGGGGGAAAGATGAGTTCTTCAGGGCATCACTGTGTGTCTGGTATCTACAATATTGGGCACTGTGTGATGCCCTGGTTGATTTCAAACTGTGAGCAGGGGTCAGGTACTTGTCTTTTTCTATAGACACAGTACCAGAATGTATTTTATAAAAGAGAAGCAGGGAGGACCGATCCCTATGGGCCTCAAGAGATGGCCACTCAAGCTTGTCAAGCATCTAGCTGGCACTACTTGTGTTTCGCCATCTCCTGCAGGTCAAGCAGGCTGCTGTCCTCTGAACTTTCACTACCTGATTAATCTGAAGTTTTGAGTAAGAGCTCCAAATGGGTGCTGCATACTCTAGTTTAGGCTGAACCAAAGTTTTGTATGCAACTTTCATTGTACTCTTAGGTGCAAAAGGCAAGTTCCTGCGAAGGAAACCAAGTGTCTTTGTTGCTTTGGAAGAAATTACTGAAATGTGCTGACCCCAATCTATATTTGTTTTGTTCTTTTGTTTTGTTTTGTTGCAAGTCAACAGAGCTCTATGGTCATGGCGGGACGGTCAGCTTACCTAACCACACTTTTTCCTGAGCAAGCAAAGCAGTTAACCAGTACTTCGTGCACATGCTTTCGCTTGTAACTGGCAACAACCCTTCTTGAATGATTCAGTTGAAGGCAGGAGAATGACTGTAGAAATTATTTCAAGATCAATCTCCACGAAAGTATGGGACCGGGCCGGGATCGAACGCGCGACCCCTGGATCTGCAGTCAGACTCACATCTGTTGCCAGACATGTTACCGACTGCCAGCACCCTAGATAAGCAGCGTATTTGCGTTAATACGCAATTAAAATCATCAAAAAAGCAATTAAAATAAAATGTGTGCGTACCGAAAAGCAATTCTAACGATCGGTATGCAATTACATGCGATGTCATTGAGTAACATTTGGTCCATTTTGTTTCCATTTGGCTAATAAACAAATGCCAGTCGGGTATTGATTTTTTTTTACCAGCGAGCGCGCAATATAACTCCAGTTTTATGAATATATCGGTGCCCAGTCCAGTATTTCGCGGAAAAACACTATTGATGAAAGTGAAACTTTGCAAAGTTTACACCCTTGAATGTCAACAACTGAACAAGGGGATGAGATTTGCTTCAGGTACAATAAAATCCACTAGTTTGATGGCGATGGGAGTGAATAAATATGCAAGCACATTTTCGATGCCGTCATTCAACAATAAGAAAACGTGTAATCACAGAAAAAAAAACGTGGCGTAAAAATATGAAAATACGCAATTGTTTTTGCAAGTACGCAATTGAGGATAACCAGGTTGCGTAAATACCCAATTGACCCAAAAGTTTGCACTACACGGCCCGGTAATTATTTAATCTTCAACACACGTCACTTTTAAAGGCTCAGCCACCGTTGTGCTACGACAACGTATTTCCAACAATATATACATTTACTTGTATGTAAGTGACCAGTCCGTGTATATTGGGTCCGAGAATAAGAGTATCCTTCATATGTATTGTTGTGGGACAAGGAAATCCCACCCGAGGACCAGAATAATTCGTCAGAAACGAGGCTCTGCCGAGTTTCTGACGAAATTATTCAGGTCCGAGGGTGGGATTTCCTTGTCCCACAACAATACATCGTGATGGATACTTTTTCTCGCCCAGTTTTTGAGTTTTTAAGGTTCTTTATGAATTCTGTCAGTTCCGCATATTTTTTTAGATTTTTTACGCCTGTTCCAATCAAAAAGATAAGTTCACCAACGAATTTTCCAGATGCAGAAAAGGGTGTAAACATAGTTAAGCACCTAAAAACGGAAGCGAAATAGCATTTCAAGCGTCGGTTTTGTTTTTATTGGGGTTTGAAACTAACGTTGGTATCAGTTTCTATTGACAAAGACGTCGTGGCGCCAAACTGTGCCAATAACGTGTGTCACATTGTTGTTGCATTTTAGTGACGTCAGAAATGTTTTGACGTCATTCAACAATGCGAAAATGGCGTACGCACTAAATATTGCCGTTTTGATATTTCTACATAATATTTAGGCCTGAATTGCTCTAAAAACAGCCTAAATTGTTATACTTTGAAGTCACGTGGATGGGATAAGCAGGTCATGTGGATGGGATAAGCAGGTCACGTGGATGGGATAAGGAAATTCAGCACGGCATTTTGCCTATGGAACAGCTTGTCTTGAGCGAAAATTGGGCGAGAAAAAAATGTGAGTGATTCTTGACATAGTAATAAATGACACTATCCCGATTCATAAGGACCCTAAGAAGAAACCTAAACCCCCCTGGATGGACAACTATTGCCTTAAGCTTGTTAATCAGAAATAGAAAGCTTGGAAACGTTATACTTTCTCAAGAAATCGCATAGACTACTTAGATTACTGTCAAGTTAGAAACAAAGTCTCTAGGAGTGTTCGTTTTGCGAAGAGGAAATTTGAAAGGGGTATATCTTTAGAAGCAAAAGTGAATCCTAAATCATTTTGGAAATTTGTGAAAAGTAAATCAAAAACAAGATCAGGTATTGGAGACTTAAAGAACAACAGTGGCTAATGGATTAGTGATGACCATGAGAAAGCAAATGAACTTAATACATTCTTCAGTTCAGTATTTACCAAAAATGAAAATAACTATATGCCAGAATTTAAATCTGATGTGAGCAGTTCAGTTTGTGACATTACAGTAACTAAACAAAAAGTAGAATCCATGCTCAAGTTATTAAATGTGTCAAAATCTACTGGACCAGATGAATTTCACCCGCGTTTTTTGAATGAAACTGCAGAATCCATTGCCTTACCAGTGACAATTTTATTTAATAAGTCTTTAAATGAAGGAACTATACCTCAAGAATGGAAACTGGCAAATGTGACTTGTATACACAAAAGTGGAGATAAAACAGCTGCCTCAAATTATAGACCTATCAGTATTACTAGCAACCCCAATACCTGTCCAATATCAGCTGGAATTACCGAAAATTTCTATGGTCACTGGTCTTAATCCTTAATTTTGATTATTTAAAGTAGATTGACACCCTCTCAACATACATGATTAGAAAGGCAATAAAAAATGCTTCAATCTGATATATGATATGTGTGCATTATTAATTTACATAATTTATTGGCATCTGGTTAATTTAAGCATCGCGGTTATTTTCCACTCAAGCCAATAAACAGGTTTCAGGCCACTTGCGCGTGGTCAGTTGTCCTCTTCCAATGAAATTGCGACTTACTTGTTGTTATTGAATATTCATGAGCTTTTGACACGTGACAGATGAATGAATTCCCGTGGCCCTGGAACGCGAATTTTGAAAAACGGACGATCACAACAACAGTTACAAAGCACCAAAGTCAAAGTTACACAGAATGATAAAAAAAGAAAATATCACAATTATCTTTAAATCATGAGAATCTACTCGTTCCAAATTTTAATTTGATATAAGAAGCACCGTTCTACGCCAACGGTAAGTATATCGCATCTTTTGTCAAAGTTTAGAAACTTTACAACTTTTTACTACGACTACTTTATCTCCAGCGAGGTCAAAGTCGGGGCCATCGGCGGCCATATTGGTTTTTATCGATAAAACTGTTTACAAGTTTCAGATGCAATTTTTCTGCCAAAACCAAAAATTAATGTGTAAAAAAGGTTCCCCATCGATTAAATATATTATTTAGAACATCTCCATGTAAATTACATGTAATTTGAACATTTATTATCGGAAATCGGTATGGTCGAAAAAAATCAACATTCGCGTCCAGCCGTTTCGGCCTGATTTTCGGAAAAGAAGTAGCGATGATTTTCGCTAAAAATTTGTATGCCAGACTTAATTTGAACATATAATTTTCATATTTATTCCATGGGGAACACTATTAAACACATTTTCAATATGCTGTTAACTCAGTACTTCTGACAAAGGCATAAAAGTTGTCAAAAAAACATCTTTCTTATAAAGTTATATGGTCTGTTCCATAGCTAATTATTAAACATTTCTGCCCCTATATCCCCTCTCTAAGTCCCCTCTACCAGTTAGAAGATAAAAGTTAGAATTGAACTTGTGAGAAATTGTTCAACATATATGTACATGTTAGCAAACCAACACATGGCCACATGATTCGATAAATCATAGAATCAGTCGAGCCAAATAAGTAAGTGCACCGTCAAAGAGCTGAAAAATTGTTGACTTGGACGAGAAAAATCGGATCAAGCAAACAAAATTTACAATACGGTCCCGGATATAACATAGTTTATGCCATGTGACACACAGTTTTGATCCAGACCAGAGGGCCTGATCTGGGTCTAAACTGTGAAAAAATGAGTATATCAGTATCAAACCGTTTGGACCGAGATCAGACATAACATTTCGTCTCATCTGATCGGGGTCCAAACAGTTTATTTTGTTTATAAAATTTATATTTAGTGTCATACTGTATGGATCCAGATCAGGCACTGTTGGCATTTTAACATTTATAAGCATGATAAATACAACACCTGAGAGACTTAAAGCAAGAAATTTCTTTATTTGTCGGTCTTTAGTTTTTATGAGCAGTTAAAATTTTGTGCTCAGCTGAGTTGAGCATGAAGTGCTCAGCTGAGTTGAGCATGAAAAAAGTTTTATAACCGTGGCGGCCCGGCATTTTGTCAAAACTGTTTACGAAGGTTATCAGCGGTCATCCCTATTTAGTGTCAAATGGTATGGATCCAGATCAAGACCAACATTTTGTTGGGCCTGGTCTGGATCCAGACTGTTTTTAAAGGTTTCAGCATACAGCTTTCCAATCCTTCTGTGAAGTCTTTACTTTTTTGTTTGGGTACAATATGGCAGACACATTTTTTTTCTAGGCATCAAGATGTATCCGGGGCCTTTCTGTGAGAAAAACAGTATCAGCAAAGACCAAGTCCTTCATAATTTTGACAGCTTGGTTCCATTAGGCTGCCTTGAAAATGGTGTTGTCCTTGAACTTCGAACATTTCTAAAGAAGAGTGGCAAAAGTGAATCCGTACTTTCAAAGATTTTGACCTTGTTAGAGCCACGCCTTAGTTCTGTGAATGAAAAAGCGCTAGTGTCAAAACTGAACAGACTGTTTGAACAGCGCAAGAAGCTGAGCCACAAGAAGAAAGTTCCTGGATATAAGAATGTTGCTGATTTACTAAATAGACAGTTTGAAGTCCCTGCTGCGACGACAACAGATTCAAATGTAAATGTTGAATCATTGACAACATTGACAGAGACTGTTGACAGATGTCTAAGTAAAGACCTCATTCCAAATGATTCTGAAAACATCAGTCTTCAAAATGAACATTTTGCATTCCTGAACAACAACAATGACTCGTTCGAGAAGTTAGAAAAACATGTTGACTCAGCAGTAAATACTGACACCATCTCTGGTAATAGTGATAACCATTTGGAGGAGAGCATAGAACTTTCTCCGTCATCCTCAAAGAAAGATCTAAATGTACTTAAGTACCAGTACAATAAACTTAATAAAAGAAATAAAACTGTTGAAATGGAAATAAGTCAAAAACTTGATAAGTTATCGGCACTTGAAGTTAGAATAGGGCATTATTCAGTCAAAAATGTAAACAAACGAGATGAAACTGCTAAGAAAAACCTCTCATTGTTACGCTCTTCAGAAAGGTCTGTCAGGCAGCTGAAAAATTTGCTATCTAAATCTGAATCTAAGTACCAGCAAGTTGAAAAATACATAAATGAAATTAAGACAGAAAACAAAGAAATGCATGATAGGTTGGAAAAAATGGAAAATTTGAAAGTGCTACACGAGCAAGAAAATAAGAAAAAGGTTTCTGCCCAAAAACATGCTAGTTACCTAAGATCTGAGATCAAGCGACTGAAACGTGAAGCTCTGGAAAATGTAAATGATGAGATCAATGATTTGAAATCTGTTTTACGCATGAGGGAATATGAAATTGAGGACTTGCAAATGGAAATAGCAGATTTTCAGGAGCGTTTGAGTATGCACTTTGATACTAAAAATGCTGACGGAAGTTACAATGATAACATTAGGCTATGTGTTTTAGAGTTGACTGGTTTGGAAGTAGCTGTAGAGAAGGTTTCTCCTGCAATTCAAGCTGTAATGAAGCATATGACAGGAACTGAAATTTCTAGGTCTGAACTGCCAAATAAGAATACTGTCCAGACAATAGTTGACCAGGGACACTTCCTTGCAAAAACATATATTTCTGAAAAGATTGACAAATGTGAAAATTGGGGGCTGAGTAGGGATGGCACAAGTCGGCGAAAACAGAAAATTCTGGACACTTCAGTCACACTTGACAGCGGAGATATAATTAGTTTAGGTTTTAATCGTGTTGCCCATGAAACAGCTGCAACTATCACTGATGTTACCAAAAATCACCTGCGTGAGCTCGGCGATATGCACTCAACATCATCTAGTGTTGAAAATTTTGAACAGCACAAGGAGGAGTTTGTAGCCAGGTCTTTACAGAAGCTAGCATTTACAATGAGTGACAGAGCCAGTAATGAAAAGCTAGCTAACAAGCTTCTGAATGACTGGAGAGAGGAAGTATTACAGAGATTTGAGGGAGACATACAGACAGTCCACAGCTTTCATTGTATGGCTCATGTCCTGTTGGGCTTCCATAATTATCTTGTTCCAGATATCAAAGAAAAGGAATTGACGATTGTCGAAACAGATGGCCCTTTAGGGCGAGATAAAATGCCCGTCTTCAAGACTTGGAGCAAGAAACAGTCAGCTGTGGAACGGGCAGTTAGAACCACATCCGATACTTTCGGCCCAGCTGGAGACCACCATGGTGTTAGAGACCGCTGGGAGGCTTACTGTAGTGCTAATGGTGTTAAATCCCTGATTGGCAACTATCGTGACAATCGATTTAATGCAATCTTTCAGACATCAGCAGAAGTTTTTATCCATAGACCAGAGTTTCTTTGTGTGCTAGAAACAGTATCAGTGCCTAATCTTAAGTTGAAAGCTGTGAAGTCTGATCTTGAGTGCAATACCATTTGCACAATGTTACAGTGTTTAGGTCTGTTTTTTATCAAAGTAACAGGTCCATATTGGAATCTTATTACCTCTGGCAAAGTCCATTATCTTGAGCTTCATTCTCACATAGCCAAATTGAAACAGTACCTCGAGGGTTGTGCAGAGGAACCAGCTTTACTTTTGAACGCAGAACAATTTTGGGTGGATGCAGATTACACAGAGGTCTCAAACAGTCAACGGTTTGCGTCCCTGTTTCTTTTGATGGAAGAAAGTCGAGAAATTTTGTTTGATCTAATAAAGGTGGTATCGCTGGCCATGATCAAGGTGATCAACAAGCAGCTTGTAGATTTTCTACCAGGAGGACAATTTTGCAAAGAGGCTAATGTGGATGAAACCCGAAGGACAAACTTTGCACAGCTAACCAACCTTGGCTGTGAACACCATTTTGGAGACCTGGACAGCAGTCAGAGGAGACGCCCCAGTGCATCCATGCACCATCATTCATCAGTTCAGCTGCTTAAGAGAAACAGAGAAGGTCTTATGCAGTGGTTTGGCGAAATGTCTCCGAGTAAACGCTCCAGCCTACTGAGGTCAGCAAGAAAAGGTGGTCGTGAACTGCGATTAAGCCATCTTCAAGACGAGAAAAAAGTCTGTGCAGATATTCATGATGAAATGATGCGTGAAAAAGAGAAAAAGGGGAAGAAGCGTAGAAACAAGGCAAATCATGATGACCGAGAAAATGCAAGGAGGAGAAATAATGACCTAAGTGATGATGAAAATGAAAACGTTAGAGTGGAAGCAGAGAAAAACCTGAAACAGAAGTTACCAGAAAATCAGTCTTTCAAAATTAATGAGTATGTGGTTGTTGCATACCAGGATAACTGGTATCCGGGAATAGTTATTTCTGTCAAAACTGAAACCGAGGCAGTCATAAGGTTTATGTCAAGATGCAGAAAACCAGGTCACTTTCAATGGCCCGTGCGGTGCGATGAACAACCAGTTCTGTCACAGTTTGTATTGAAAAATGGGTTTGTTCCAGATTGTGTCAATTCAGGCAGACAGTGGTACATCTCTGAATATACAGATATAGATAATCTCTTCAATTTATTCAAATCAGTGTTCTTTTGATAATGTTCATATCCCATGTACTCACCTAAAGTGAGTTGCTAGCCAGTGAAATTTTTTTGCTGTTTTTGTCGTCTGCTGATTTTTTTCAAAATCAAATTTTTTTCGTAAAATTATTTCAGGAAATCCATCAGTATCAAACGGTTTGGACCCAGATCAGGCCCGAGCCACGCGACTAATGCAGGACCTGATCTGGGTCCAGACTGTTTGCAAATTTTACCAGCAGAAGACAGTTAAAAAAGTTAGGGCTAAAGATTTTGTAAACGGAGTTCCAAGTTTTTCATACTTGGCCATCGCCTAAAGTGATTTGCTGGCCAAGATTATTTCAAAGTTTGTTGGTTAATGGCCAAGTTTAGGCATTCACCTGAAGTGAGTTGCTGGCCAATATAATTCCCGGAGATAACCAATCTATCAGGTCTTGTGGCTCCAACCTTAAGTGGGAAGCCGGCCATAAAAGGAAAATATTATGTGTGTGTGTATGGTCTTGTGGCACCTACCTAAAGTGGGAAGCCGGCCATAAAATATAATTCCAGGAGATAACCAATCTATGAGTATGATTCTATCAGGTCTTGTGGCTCCTACTTGAAGTGGGAAGCCGGCCATAAAAGGAAAATATTATGTGTGTGTGTATGGTCTTGTGGCACCTACCTAAAGTGGGAAGCCGGCCATGAAATATAATTCCAGGAGATAACCAATCTATGAGTATGATTCTATCAGGTCTTGTGGCTCCTACTTGAAGTGGGAAGCCGGCCATAAAAGGAAAATATTGCGCGTGTGTGTATGGTCTTGTGGCACCTACCTAAAGTGGGAAGCCGGCCATAAAATATAATTCCAGGAGATAACCAATCTATGAGTATGATTCTATCAGGTCTTGTGGCTCCAACCTGAAGTGGGAAGCCGGCCATAAAAGGAAAAATATTATGTGTGTGTGTATGGTCTTGTGGCACCTACCCAAAGTGGGAAGCCGGCCATGAAATATAATTCCAGGAGATAACCAATCTATGAGTATGATTCTATCAGGTCTTGTGGCTCCTACTTGAAGTGGGAAGCCGGCCATAAAAGGAAAATATTATGTGTGTGTGTGTATGGTCTTGTGGCACCTACCTAAAGTGAAGCCGGCCATAAAATATAATTCCAGGAGATAACCTATCTCAGGTCATGTGGCTCCCACCTTAAGTGGGTAGTCTGCCATTAAAGTTGTGTTGGTTAATGGCCAAGTTTTGACATTCACCTAAAGCGAGTTGCTGGCCAATATTTTTCCAAGTTTTGTAGGCCGTCGCCTAAAAACTTGGGTTAGTGAGTTGCTGACCAAGGGTTTTTTTTTTCAATTTTATATGCCATCGCTTTGTCGGCATTGTCTTTTTACCTTAACAAACAGTGTAGACCCTGATGAAATGCCACATTATGTGGCATTTCATCTGGGTCTTCGCTGTTGTTAAGGGATTGCCTGTATATAAAGGTTAATTAAAAAGAGAAACTAACATGTATATAAATTGGAAATACAATAAATGTTCTAAAATTTTGAACCCTAATTGCTTGCCAAAAAATGTCTAGACTAACAGTGCAGACCCAGATCACACTGCTTCTGAAGGAGCAGTCTGATCAGGGTCTTCCCTGTTAGCTATTCCGACAAGCATTTTGTGAATTCTAGCCCTGATAACCAACTTTTTTGTGAGAACAGAAAGAGAAAGTTCGAAATTTTGAACATTTAATGTGTTTCTATTTGGGCTATGTGGAATAGAAAGAGAGAACTACATAGACTATTTACTATTAATTATTTATATTATATTAGTTTTACATGTATTTTATCATGATATAGTGTTAGTATGTTACGCTTAGATGTTTTTTTCAACATGGTTCTAATCAACAAATTTTAAAACTAAAAGTAGCAATTTTTTGTAGCATGACTCCTTCAATAACTTGTTTCCAATACTTACAAGTGAAAAAACAATGCCAGAAATGAAAAGAGCAGGAAAAAATACATAAGCATACCAAATTTCATACAGATTCCTTGAAAAATAAAAAAGTTACAGCAGATTGTTTACAATTTTCAATCGCGTCGGGTCCGTCGCCGCGCGCTTCAAATCAGCATCCTTAATAGCAGAAAAATTCCAGGAAACGCATGATTTTAGGGAACTTCAATCTGCTGTAACTTTTGCTCTAGTAAAGGTATCTTCAAAATTTAAACTGTTTTGTGAAGCTTTTGTAGAGCTCTACCAAATAAACTTTGATTTAGAGACATTCATTGAAACTAAAAAATCAGTTGGGGTTGCTAGTATTACTAGTATCTTGTGTAGAATGCTTGAAAGTATTATTAAGACAGTTATTATGGACCATTGTAATATTAATAATATATTCTCAGATTCACAATACGGGTTTCGGCAGAGAAGAGGGTGTATACTACAGTTACTGAAAGTATTTGACGATTGGTCGAAATTTATTGACTCAGACACACCAGTGGATGCTGTTTTCTTGGACTTTAGGAAAGCTTTTGACTGTGTACCGCATAAGCGGCTACTTATGAAAATTGAAAAACTTGGAATATCTGGAAATCTTTTGAAATGGATTAAAGACTTTTTAATAGATCGCCAACAACGTGTGCTCATAAATGGTATATCATCTGAATGGAGTGAAGTATCTAGTGGGGTACCTCAGGGCTCTGTCCTGGGGCCCTTATTATTCATATTATATGTAAATGACTTGCCATTTGAAGTTAGTTCTTTCTGTAAGCTATTTGCGGATGATGCCAAATTGTATAAAGATCCGGAAAACCTAGAAGACTTTGAAATGATTCAGAATGATATAGATAAATTATGCCAATGGACCATTAAGTGGCTTATGTTTTTCAATGTGGATAAGTGTAAAATTTTGCACATTGGTAAAGATAACCCAAATTTTGACTACCAAATGGAAGATAAAGATGGTAACAGCACAAATCTTATTGTGGTAAATTGTGAAAAGGACCTCGGAGTTTATGTCCAAGATAATCTTAAATTTGACAAGCATATTAGTTTAACAGTTAACAGAGCAAACAGACTTGTAGGTCTAATTAAGCGCGCATTCTCCTATTTGGATGATTTTGTTTGATTTGATTTTTAACGTCCACTCAACAATCTTTCAGTTATGCGGGACGGTCTTCCTGGGTTGAACCAGTACTAAGCTAGGATAAATGTGTCTTGCTCAAGGACCACAACGCAGTGACGCCGGTGAGGCTCGAACCCGCGGCCCTTCGGTCTCGAGTCAAGCACTCTACCACTGAGCCACTGCGCTCCCCTTATTTGGATGAAGAAACTTTACTAGTTCTCTACAAAACTCTGATTCGGCCAATATTGGACTATGGTTACTCTCATTTGGTTTCCAACATTAAAAAAGGATATTAGAGCCATTGAAAATGTACAGAGAAGGATTACTAAGATACTACCTCAGTTATCAAATCTTTGTTACGAAGAACGACTAAAAAAGCTATCTCTATCAACTTTGATGTATAGAAGAAATCGTATGGATATGATACAAGTCTTCAAAATTGTGCAAAATATAGATGACATTTCCATGAACGGACTATTCGAGTTCTCAGACACCCAAACATGTGGTAATTCAAAGAAACTGAAAAAGCCTAGAGCCCTGAAAACATTTAGAATTAACTCTTTTTGTGTTAGAACAATCAATCAATGGAACAGTTTACCTGATGATATAGTGAATTCTAAAACAGTCTTGTGTTTTAAAACCAAATATGACAGATTTATGGGATTCAACAAATACATCACCCACTTTACTTACTGCTAAACGACTGTCAGATCATGTATACATATATTGACATTTTAAACCCGGAAGTCGGAATATTAACTATAGATAAGTTACGAAAAGAAGAGATGTAGAAGACGAGTTACGGAACTCATCCTATTCTACTAGAACCAGTATGCTGGGATCCTGGTTTATCGCGGAGCTAGCTAGCCGTTGTGAGATTAAGTAAGATAAAAGCAAATGAACTTTTACTTAATTACTCCACATTGTAGATTGATCATTCCTATACAATCTTACAAGAAAAGAAAATGTTTGTTGAATTATTCATTCCCAGATTGAGCGCTTCTCGGCATCCATGTTTGTTTTGATGACGTAATCGGGTCACCCTAGTTTATCGCGGAGTTCACTTAAATTAAAAAAGTTCAAAGACTAGGATCCCAAATTCTTAATAAGTCTTAATAAATGTTAAGGAACATTTTCCCATAAATATGAAACGTTTCAATCAATTCACAATACTTAAATTTTATCTTTAGCATCAATTTGAATTGTTATTTAGTTTTTTTCAGCAATAAGAATGCATTGTTCATTTTCAACACAGGGAGGGCACCTAAATGCACTACTTCTTCTTACGACTTTCACTTTTGAACATAAATGAAGGTGGATCCAGTGAGAGCAATGGTCGCATTTTGCACATTTAACAAAAATGAATGACAAACAACCTCTGATGGCTCCTGACGACCATTTTCCAGTGCATTTTAATTTAGATGAACTTGTCTATACAAATTGACATTTGGCGCTAAACAGCTGTCCATTTTACCGGGATTTTTATTAATTTCCTTATAAAGAGAACATGTGACTTTTTGTACACGTGACATCTGTCAGATACAGACGATAACTCTAGCTGAGGTAAACAAACTGAATCGCTTGTGTAAAAATACCCGAGCGGCTTTTATAAGGGGAGGGGTAGTGAATAGCAATAGAAAATCGTAAACTTCGTAATGTATATATGAAAATAACTTTACTCATCAGTTGACTTTACATATTGTCAATTTCACCTGGATTTGACGAGCTGGGGGCTTCCTTCAACTGTAGTTAGCGTTTACATTCGCGAGGGGGCGCCATGTGGGAGAAATCATGAGATTTGTAAAATCCGCGGTAAACTACGATCCGCGATAAACTAGGAAGGGAGTATACCAGTACCTTGGCCGTTTGTTTTCAAATTTCATCAGTTTTCTTAACTGCTAAAAAGTATGGTGAAACTAGTCGATCAATTGAAGATAGATACCGGTAACCTGATACTTATAGCATGTTTAAAGCTTCTAAAAAAGTTGTCAAGCCCTAACAGTCACCGATTGCATAAAAAAATCTACCTCAGCTAAAATCATATTAAAGCGGAAATGAGTGGCGCCATTTTTACTTCTTTTACTAGTCTAGGCAAATTTATTGATCGAATAAGTAGTAACGTTCATTGATTGGTTATTATTATTATTATTATTATTATTATTATTATTATTATTACTATTATTATTATTATTATTATTATTATTATTATTATTATTATTATTTATTATTATTATTATTATTATTATTATTATTATTATTATTATTATTATTATTATTATTATTATTATTATTATTTTTATTATTATTATTATTATTATTATTTTTATTATTATTATTATTATTATTATTATTATTATTATTATTATTATTATTATTGTTGTTGTTGTTGTTTTTGTTGTTGATTAATTATTGTTTGGCAATGTTACATTGCCTATGAACTCTTACTGCTGTAAATCATTCTCTGCTCACACTAGGTACTGTTTCACTAAGTAATTAGCCTTCGAGTAAGTGTATACTGGGTCCAACATTCAATAAACTTAATTAATGAATTTGAATAAAAGTAAGAAAAAGAGAAAAGATCAGGAATCGATACAATCAAGCACTGCCTTGATAGCTCAGTTGATAGAGCGTCCGCTTTCGGAGCAGGAGGTAGTGGGTTCGAATCCCGTGGCGGCACCATACCAAAGGTGTAAAAAATGATACTAGCAGCTCCCTTGCTGACGCTCGCATATAAAGGGGTTGTGCTAGGAAGATAGAGTAAGACAGGACAGTATCTGTTAAAGTTATTGTAATTTCGCAGAATAGCTCGTGAGCTAATGTTGTCTGTTACATTATAAGCGATGTTAAATAAGGCTTCTTTATCTTTACCACACCTGACCCAGGATACCAATGGGAAAGTGACACCTTCACAACCCTTTCCCAGCAGGTGACTACAAGGCATCTGTAACTGTATATTGTAGATTCTGCTTCAAAGACGCACCTCCTCTTGGAGTAGTAATAGTGGAGGAGCCTGGGTTCAAAAATGTCAAAAATAAGCATTTAGGTATGTCCCCTTTTTAGCAGAATTTTCACTTGTTTTATCCTTTAGTACATAGTATAGGCAGTATGAAACCAGATATTGCACTCAATTTAAGTCTTTCAAACATACCTGTAACAGTGTGTTTAATACGTTACCCCTCATTTTCTTAAAAACAAAAATGTGTAATTAAAGTAATAAGGTTGCAAAGATCAGGAATCGATACAATCAAGTACCACACCTGACTCAGGATACCAATGGGAAAGTGACAAACTCACAGAAGACACCACAAACGAGAGCCAAGAGGTCAGCCCTTTCCCAGCAGGTGACCACAAAGCACATATAAACAGCCGCGCACAAAACATAGCAAACACAAGACAGAACAAAAACATAAAAGATCCACAAAAGAAGTACCGCCTTGGAACGGTCAGTAAAATATTTTACTGGAGGGCTTAAACCGGTTTATTTAAGTCTATTTAGGTAGAAGTTTAAATGCTTAAATGAACCAAACATATATGCATTCTGTAAGAACATGCTATTCTCTACACATATTGATGTTTTTAAAAGTTGTTTGGGTCCATTATAATGTCATTTACGTTACATTTTCAACTATACCCTTAAAATTATTGATATTTCGTTAAATAGTTTCATTTAAAAAAAATCAATATGTGTTTAGCTTCATGATAACATGTATAGAAAAGAGTGTTAACGGACCATTTTAAAACTGCAAACAGATACTTTCTAGCATAAATACTTTGTCAGTTATAAGCTGTTTAATTAGATGACCATTGATAAAACTTTATATAAGTTTAGAACCTCTTAAGTTTGAAAATAAGCATGCAATTTTTTCTGTTAGCTTTTAAACACTTTATGATAATTGTTTTGATATCACCGACTTTAGAGTAATACTTTACAACATTTCTGAGGTCAAATATCATTTTGTTGTTCGATTTTCAATATGTAACGTATAAAACAAAGTTGAAAACAAACATATATTGCTTAATAGCTTAAATTCTACATCACTGGAAAGTTTATTTCATTAAAAGGGGGGCTGTGTTTGATAGGCATAAAAAGAGCATTTGTTCCAAAAGAATAAGTTATCAGTACTAATTAGGAGACTGTGTATATGGTTGTAAATTTTCTTTTAAGAAATGGTAACTTCTTGACTTAAAACAAAACACATTGTTTGTTAATTTTTCTATGTTTCGTTATACAATTTATAAACTTATAAAATGATAAGTCTGATGCAACATCTCTAATAGGATACATTCCTTAAGCTTGTTCAGTCAAGTTTGCTAAAGTAACATATATAACTATAAATAAACGAAATATATATAATGATTATATATTTGTCTCAACCGTTTTCCATATACAACTGAGCCTGTAAACCTAAAACAAATTTAGATATTTGCACATTCTTTTCTTTTAATTGAACAAAACAATCTAAAAGCTATTCAGAAGCAGCCAAAGCTTTGTGTCGAACCTGTTCACACTGATCACAATAAAAAATGAGTAAATAATATATCTGTTCCATCAAATCAGATTCATTTATGATAAATTATCTAAGGATTTCTGAAATGATGCGTGGATGTTGGAAACTTTGTTTGTTGTTGTTCCTATTGGTTGTGGGAGTTTTGTATCGCACCTTTGTTTTCTAATTTGTTTCTAGTTCAGCAATTATCTTGACAAGGAAGAGAGCGGGTTGCTTCACTTTAATTATATTGTATATATCTGTGTTCTGTGTCCTTTCCTTAAGGTGCAGTGGGTCAGTCAGGAGTCTGTGACTGTGACATTTCCTAGTCATGTTAATTTATAGAAAGCAGACGTTTGCTGGCAATCTAGACATCATCACTCTTTTATGAATATATAGAATAAAATGCTGTTTACGTTACATTAAATTTAAGCAAGCATATGTGTTTGTTATCATTTACTCTTTAAGAGAGTGGCTCTGTTATGCAAATTGTTTAAGCCACATCTATTTACGCATATATCAAAACTCAGAAGGTGCCCTTTGAATTTATTCTAGCTATGAACTTAAATTTCAGCTCATTTTAACATGTCTTTCATTGTTTGATTAATTATACTGATAGTCCTTTTAACTTAACACTACTAATCATTTGTCAAAGCAATGCAAACTTTAAAACTAAATGGGTTATTCAAAATGAATTATTGCTGTTGAAATTGGTAAAATCATCCATAAGGATGTGTTTTACATGGCAAGGCAGTGATCATATCCAAGAAATCTAGATTTCTTCAGTTGTAATTTACCATACAAAATTTACTTTATAAAATTTCAACAGAGAGAAAATGTTTAAGCCAAATTTAACTAGGACACATTAAAATTACCGTCTAAAAGATTATTTACGTTAATCAGTATATGTTGATAGGAATAGCAATATCTTAGAGTAGAAATAGCAGTCATAAGATCAAACTTAGTTTTAGCAATTAGCTGATGTTAAGTTCTATCATAATACCATAGCAGTCATTGGACCCCATTTTAAACAAACTGTAGCAGGAATCCTGCCTGTTGATTCCTTTTATGTGCGTTAAATAATAGATGAGTTGTAAACACATCAGGGTATTAAGACAAAAAGGCATACATTAAATTATCATCTACTGTGCTAATAAAATAACAATTATATGGACAATAGAGAAGGCACAAAAGTTAGTATCATTACTTACACAAATAATAGATTTACATGTTATACTAAGAAAGTATGCATAAACTTAACAAATAGTATGTATGTATGTTTAATTTATCTGTCACTCTTTTTTATCAATCATCTGCATAAGAAATTGTATTTTTTTCGATTTATAAAAGTATCATGATACATCTCAGATAGTGATAACATTGTCTCTATTGCCAATTGCACTATATGTAAGTATGATACAGCACAGCATTTGTTGAGTATACTATCTGAAAGCATTCTTTGAAAGTATCATAAGTATGGATTTTTATTCTATTACATGAACTATCAATAACATAAATATAGCATCGTTTAACAAGTTGGTACATGTTTTATAGGTATTAATTAGTTAGTTTTAAGGACTGAATTACGGTTGTTATGATAACTTATTGTGAGTGTAAAAAATAAACAGTGTCTTGCTGAATGAATTAAACATTTAAGCAGATTCTATCACGTATGCTGATAAGCTATATAGCTAAAAAGCAAACGTCCTGCAAACATTCTGGAATTTATGATCGATCAAGTCCTATTCTAGAAAGTTGTTTGCCCAAGGTCCTGATTATCGAAGTCTAATCATTTAGAAATGTCTACAATGCTAACAATGCAGAGGAGCTTATTAACAGACATGTTTCTGTTTCTAAAGTATTTAAATGGTAATTTAGAATAAATACTGTCCTGTTTCATTGCTTCACAAACGTGTAGAACCAGGCAACACAATGATTAAAGTAATTATCTTTATATTATTGTTATATACGTTACCAACATAAATGATACTTTTTTTCCAAAGCTGACACGCTGTAGATACTAAAATATTATAACCTCAAGGATAGCTAAGGCGGGTGCTAAATCAGAGACAGAAATCATCACGATTTCCACTAACTTCAGTTTTGTTTTATATGACACCGATGAAGGTAGCTTTAATGTATCACTTCTTGATTTGGACTTCTGCTTGGAATATCTTATATTTTTGAGAGTTTAAGGTAAATTTTGTGCCTTATTGTTTTAAATATATCTGCTGTAACGAATAACTGTTTATAAATGCATACATTTGATGGCTTTTACAATGTGTGATGGATCTGACTATGTTACTGCGTGCTTTTTATTTATTCATTGAGCTGTTGGCGGCGAAAGAAAAAGTCTTGTATATGTCATTTAACGCCATTTAATGCATAAAAGAAGCAAATACATGGTAGTGGTACAGATTTTAAAGAATCATTTAAGGTTTTTGAAACAATTTAGTCATGAATAATAAATATGTATCAGTTATCCTATTTACATGATTCCTAAAACATATACTTAATGGCATTTATGTGCGTTATTTTCAAGTTAATTCCCTTTTAACCAAATTTGATTTTGTTGATGTTGCATCTCATTCATAATAGATGTTTAAAAATACAATATTTCAAATCTAAGATGGTGGTCAATTTCAATTTCACCTATTAGCTGTTTGAAAAGCATATACGCATAACATTGCACAAAAATATTGTTTGAAAAGAAAGTAACGTATATATCAGAACTTCCAGGTGCCTGAACTAATATTATTATTCTGCTATTAAGCTGCATATAATTAAAATATCAACCATAATAATATGTAAGAAAAGGATGCAAATGATAATAACACTATACTAGGAGTTTTCTTATTATCTAATGGTAACGTATTAGACCTGGCTATTGCATGGTAAATGCACATGTTCATCAAAAGCTAACAAACATTTTATAATATATAAAGTAGCTAAGAAAATCTCAATGTACAAAAATCTCCCTCCACAAGTCTTTTGGCAGCCCATGGCCAAGTAAACAATAGTAACTGTAATCTATTTGAATGTAAGTAACGTATATAACCATTACGTAAGCGTAAATCATTTAAACTTATTGTCAGTTTGGTGCTTTTAATTAAGTTACTCTAAAGCAGTATGCAGATAGTAGGAAATGTGACCTATCTGGTCTAAATAACTTTTCTTTTCAGTAATGTAGCGAATAGCCTATACTAAATGAAGCCTTCATGAGGGTAGCTATGGTTACCCCATAAATAAACATCTTTTGCAAGACTTAAAATTTGTGCAATATCTGTTTTCACACTTCTGAAACATCATACTAGCACAGGATATAGTCTAAAATTCTGCTACTTTCCGGCCACTTTTTTCCGATTTTTGAATCTCTGGCTCCCCTACTATAAGGTCACTCAGGTCTTAAAAAATATATAAACATAGAGCGACCCGTGGATACTTCTGATTCTTCGCTTGTCTACGTCGTTTGCGTTTCGGCACAAGTCCCAGTTTCTTAAAGCATAGGCTGTGCAGCGCATAGCATAATAGAATACTGTGAAATTGGATTGCTTGAAGTTGAGCCACTTTAACTTCAGGATGTACAGCAAGAGCAGTCTATAACCAACTTAACGAGCTCGACACCCAGAGTACAGATACCCAGATCAACACATAGTGAAGCACAGGCCGATTCTATAGCTGCCACAATCGGTTGTCTACATTCCTGTAGGGCCTCACATTCCAGCAAGAAATGAGTGAGTGTTTCATCAGCATCACCGCAGAGGTTACAGGTACTGTCACATTCAAACTGATTGTAGCTTGCTCTATTGCACTGTAATAAATTATGTGTGTTCCTGTTGCGATTCTTAACCGGACAGGTATTCTGCTTGCTTTTATGCACCCCTCTGGACAGGTTGAATAACAATGGATGACATTTCCCAGGAATAAGTATGGTACAGTTCATATTCTTCAGGGTTGAGTACAAAGTGGCTTCAGATGTTAGTCTCCCAATCCAGTATGAGTTAACTGCTTTAGCAACTCTAACTCTCCATTGCGATTTACTTAAATTAGCGTCCAACAGAAATAATGGTGAATCCAAATCATAATTGATCAGAAGCTCTTTGATAATCACAAACCAGCTGTGACTACTGTAAGACTTTATCGACAACTGCCGTCGTCCGATTCGTTTCTCCACTGAATCATCACTCAGTCGACAAAATACTTCCAAACAGTGCTAGTACCCTCATATGAATCATGGCTTCAGCGGGCAATATACCAGTAAGTATATGGACAGCAGAAGACGCTGTATTTGTTGGCAAGGATAAAATCTGCTTAAGGGATGTTCTGAGGAATCTCTCCAAAGTGTCAAGGTTCGCGCTGGACGGCACCGCCACTTCCAAACCATACAGCAATACCGGTATGCTGTATACTTGGAAAATATGCACCACTGTCTGAGGGTCCAGACCATTCTCCCCATGAAGATCTGCAGGCATCAAGCTGTACATAGAGCGTCTGGCCTTCTGTATATTCACTGTGACCTCCTCTGTGGCGAATTTCACTGTACCACGTGGCATACCCATATGAATCGTTGATTCCACATAGGCACACCACCCAAGTTCCACTCCCTGTCAACCTTGCCAGCCGCTGCCTTGCTAGCTGCTCTTCTACTCAGCTCTGCAACCACAATCACACTTTTCACTGGTTGGAGTAGGTAATTCTCCATTCCACTGTAGTCAAATATTATATCCAGCATCAGCTGTAACTCGTCTTGATCGTCAGTCATAAGCAGGACATCATCAGCACAGATGGGTGCACCACAGAACACAGTACCGATGGAGGCCCTGAAACCAGATTTTTCCACCCTGAGCAATGCGTTATTTTTATACAACTTGTAACAGTCCGTGCTCAAAATTCCACGCTGACGTACGCCTTGTTCGACTCTAAATTTTCCGGATAATAGGCCATTCCACTTCACTGCACTGACGGCTTCCTGGTATAGACTATGAATCACTGACCAGCTTTTCCCTTCAACTCCTATATTGTACAATTTATTTGTATTCAGATCCTAACACTCCCTTAGATATTCTTCTAAGATTAGTGCACAGTTCATACATGATGACCCTTCTGTAAAGCCTCTCTGTAGATCACTCTGAACCTTATCTATAGCCGGGCGTATGGTTTTACG
Source organism: Loripinus fragilis (assembly GCA_964019695.1). NCBI lineage: Eukaryota > Metazoa > Mollusca > Bivalvia > Lucinida > Lucinidae > Loripinus > Loripinus fragilis. The sequence goes on from OZ026520.1 coordinate 4,570,652, forward strand.
AAGTAACAGCTCCAAGATCTTAGACAGCACTGGCGTCACAGTAATTCCACGATAGTTTATACTTTCCTTATTTGAACCTTTATTCTTAAACACAGGAGAGATCAAACCGGATTTGAGGCAGTCAGGTACCTTTCCTAGACGAATCATTGCTTGTAATACATTATAGACAATAGACAGTAAATTATCACCACCATACAGAAAATGTTCAGCCGTTAATCCATAAACGTCAGCAGATTTACCTCTGTTCAAGTCACAAAAAATTGCATATACACCAGATTTTATAATTTCTGAACCATCATCTAGGGACTTACTACTTTCTTCGATGATCTCTGATATATCTCTTCTTATGACATAAGAGCCGTAACAAAGTAAAGCATAGCAGAAAAATTTCCCGTGCCTTGGCTGGGAATCGAACCAGGGTCGCCCCGGTAAGAAACCAATGCTCTAACCACTGAGCCAAAGAGTTGACTCTCTGACGCTGTTGGCAGAGATTGATTATATACGAGAAGCTATGCGAAATCTACCTTATGTAGATACATAGGTGAGAGTGCCTTGCCCATAACACTCCCCCTCTTCAAAGGAGTCATCATTTATGATGATGGAAAGCCTTTTAGGCAAACAAATGTCCAATCCCGGACGAGCCCCATCTTACGACATAAGAGCCGTAACAAAGTAAAGCAAAGCTGAAAAATTTCCCGTGCCTTGGCTGGGAATTGAACCAGGGTCGCCCCGGTAAGAAACCAATGCTCTAACCACTGAGCCAAAGAGTCGACTCTCTGACGCAGTTGTCAGAGATTGATTATATACGAGAAGCTATGCGAAATCTACCTTATGTAGATAAATAGGTGAGAGTGCCTGGCCCATAACACTCTACGAATCAACTCAGCATACTCCACATCTGAGTGCTCATACGTATTGGCTTATGCTAAGTTACTAAAATGTTTATGCCGGCCTTCAAGAATAGATTCTTCTGTCTTAAATACTTCACCATCAACATTCAATTCCGAAATACAACCAGCTAACCTGCCTTTATGCTTATTAATAAAGGATCATTGACGGTTTGGGCCTTATACGCCTATTTTTCTGATTCCCAGAACGCTGCTTTTGAGCTTCTAGTGTGGTGCATGTAGTATCAGTGCAATAGGTGAATCTAATGGCAAGAGCCAGCTAGCAAAATATTTTCAAAATTCCTACGCACTCGAGAGTTATGGCGGGTAGAAAGGGGTGGGGGTCTGAAATTTCATAAAAATAAAAAGTGCTTTAAAAAGTGATTTCTGCACGTTTACTTGATTTATTTGGTAGGCATGGTGATATCTATTGAACATACCATATGCAGAGTATTAACGAATCACGATAATTAATGAAATTGTTTTAAAAACAAAATATGTTTTGTAATAAAATGATTTTGGGGAGATAATTTAGAAGTTACCTGTACATTTTTGACTACATATACCGTAAATAATACAAAACTGAAAGCTCAACAAAAGAAATCAATATTTTTGAAGGAATGAAAGTGTCCCATTTAGCACTGGAAAGTAAAACTGATTCTAACTAGATCCTTTGAATATTACTTTTGCTTTGTTTAAAGGGCATTGCATGTTGAAATGGATTTAACGTGTCCTAATATTTATGGTATATATGATGCATGTATATCCCTATATGAGACAATATATTGAACACTATAGTATTTACCTGTTATAACTCTTTGCATGCCAGTGGATAATTTTGTCGTCTGCCAGTAGCCTTTTGCAAACAGTTTGAACCCAGATGAAGACCAATAGAATGTCGGTCTTGATCTGGATCAAACTGTTTGACACGCTGATGGTGGTCCTGGGTGGTTTATTTTTAAAAACATAATTTTGAAGAAAGTCAGCAGACGAAAACAAAAACATGAACAATCCCTAGCATGCAAATAGATAAGTACAGGACGTTTGCAAAATAATGTGTCATTTAATAACAGTGAGATTTTTTCTTATGAAAAAATGCATAAAACCTTGCTAATTCTACTTTTAATCTTTAAGTACTTTATATTAAACTAGCACAGAATACAAAGCAATTTAGGAGGTTGGTTCTAGAGAACTTCATTTCTGTCATTAATTTCTTATTTGGTAGAAAAGGCATTTTATGGGCTTAGGCCCTGGGTTTTTGGGCTGCTGAACATCTTTCCCCCCCCCCCCCGTGTGCCAGCAAGCCACTTCCATACAATGTGTAAAATATAGTAACACATATTCATGCAAAAGCTTTTGCTGGCACACGGGGGGGGAATGATATTTTAAAAAATGTTTTCGGATTCCTATATATCTTAATGTAAAACTGATTGTTCTACCCAAAATTTTACATCTTTGAAGCATTTAATATCGAAAACGGATTTCACAGCCATAAAGTACTCAGGTCAGGGTAGCTTCAGGGTGAAGAAAGGGACGATTGACAAACTTTTATTTTTACTGAAAACCATAGGCATTTACCCATAGCAAGTGTCAATGATCCTTTATGGAACACATTATTGCCTCTACATTTCGTGTCAAGTATCTGTTGTCTATACTCCTGCTTTTGTTTTGCTAGTTCAATCCTACACACCTTTCTTAAGTTCATTTTTGATAATTTCGATTGCAAACACAGTGGATTATCCTTGTAACGAGGCTTACTGGCATCTTTTCATCGTCTAAACAACTTTTTGTTGGATGAAATTGCTGCTTTCATCTTGACTAAAGTTACTTTCAATTTAGGGGCAACTCTTTTCTTAGGACGTTTCGGGACAAAATCCTCAACCCTTTTCATCACAGCTTTATTCAGCTTATTGATCACAGTATCAATTTTACCAACTGAGTTCAGATTTTCAGAACAACACATAGAGTCCAGTTTATCTGTCAACTTACACGCAAATCCTGAACGTCAATTTTATTCCGCTTTATTTGTGACATTGGTAACTGTCTTTGAGCAAAGGATTTTGTCTCAACCGCAATATTCAATTCGCACAACAAAGAATAATGATCTGATAATAAGGTCGCAAAATTGTCAAATTTCGTAAGCTGGTTGACCTGGGTTGATAGCTTGGTATCGAAAACAAAATAGTCAATGGCAGAGGTTTCTACACCTGCTGTGTTAATAAAAGATTTTTCCAAGGGTACTGTATTCTAAACTATTATCTTGTAAAAAATTTCTTAAGGCCCTATTCCGTTGAGTGCCACTAGTTACCATGATGTTCTCGTTCAATCAACAGAGGCGCACAATAGCATAACAAAGTAAGTAAGGGTGCAAAGATCAGGAATCGATATAATCAAGTACCACACCTGTCCCAGGATACCAATGGGAAAGTGACAAACTCACAGTAACACACCGCAAACGAGAGCCAAGAAGTCAGCCCTTTCCCAGCAGGTGACCACAAAGCACATATGAACAGACGCACACAAAGACATAGCAAACACAAGACAGAACAAAAACATAAAAGATCCACAAAAGAAGACTGCCTTGGAACGGTCAGCAAAATATTTTACTGGAGGGCTTAAACCAATTTAACGGCGCCAGCCTCACCCTTAATTCAGATGTGGATCAAGACACATAGATATTTGGTTTGCATGAAAGACCCCTAACCTATCAATGCATCATCTCCTAGAACATATAAATCAAGATATAACAAGGAAATAAAGCAAAGATAAGGACTCAACAGTAAATAAAACTGAATACCGGAGCAAGAGAAATCCAACAGGTAAACCCCAGTGGGCCCGACAAACAGCCAAAGCATCAGGCTCCTACCATCTCATCAATAGATAAGTCTTTAAGTCGGAACCATCATAGAGTCTGAAGTTCGACCCACCGGCGTGCAATTAAAGAGGAAAGCAAAGTTGTCAAACGTGATTGGGTTGACCACCAAGCATGCAGTCTGTTGCAATACATTAATGCTATAGCCAATCTTTTTATAATGGGAAATTATTTTAATGAACTGCGCTGAAAAATTGTTAGAGCCAACAATCTTCTTCAACTTATACATCAAGTCACCATAGAATTCAGGTTCAGAAAGTCCTTGGCGCAAGAGAGATTTAAGTCCAACTTGGATTTTAGAAATCAAATCATAGTATGGTCTATAAAATTTAAAAAAGGTTTTCCAAAGTTTATGATACCGATAGCCTTGTTTAAGAAGTTTCTGAGTTAACAATTTATTGCGAGTGTTGATGTCAGCAACATAGCTAGATGCTCTAGCAAAACGAATGAGTTGAGAGATGCAGACTCCATAAGATGTAGAACGAGGAACATCACCATCTAAAAATGGGAAATTGACAATTTCAAAATCAAAGTCGTCACGTTAATCATAAATTTTGGTAGAAACAATATCATTAGAAATTGACAAATGCAAGTCTAAAAATGCGGTTTCGGTATCAGAGGTATTGGCTATATTCAGTTGAAGCTCTGAAGGGTATATTTGACTAACCATATTGTCAAAATAAACATTATTAATGTTTAAAATATCGTCCAAATATCTGGATGTAGTGTTAAACTCACCAATAACATCAGCCGGCTTATCATCAGAAAGAGACATTATAAAGTTCCTCTCATAACAAAACAGGAATAAATCTGCAACCAGGGGAGCACAATTAGTGCCCATAGGAACCCCAACTACTTGTCTATACAGCTTGGTGCCAAATCGAATAAAAATGTTGTCCAACAAAAAGGTCAGCGCATCACATACATTTTGACACGACCATGCATTATATTTTTTAGGCTTTCTGAAGCAAAAAAAGCATTTTTGTCATTACATGCAAGGTAAGGAGAGCCTGTTCTCTGGAAGGTTCTTTCAATAAGATCAATAAGTTTATCTTTAATTAAATTATGAGGATAAGTAGTGTAAAGAGTAGAAAAATCATAGGTTGACAAACAGATCGCATTGAAATCTCTAGCTTTAAGTTTATCTAAAATTTCACCTGAATTTTTAATAGACCAAAATAGGTTTTTACTGGATCTCTCATATACATTTTCACAATACTTGATAACATGTTTTTTAACAGCTGTAAGCCACGAGGTTAACAACTTAGAAAGTTCTGTTGTCGAACAAGAACTAGAATTCGCAATAAACCTTGCTTTTTAGGGGTTTTTATGGAGTTTAGGTAACCAGTACAACATAGGAACTTTGTCTTGATTGTCTTTAGCTTTGACACCAAAGTGTAGGGCAGTATGACATCACAAGACAGAAATATACTAGAGGACTTTGAAAACGCATCACCATATTTTTGCACTTTTCTTGCAAACAGTATATGCAATTGAAAAGTTACTCGCATGTTTTAATTTGCAACCAAGAATTGGTATGAATCAGTCGTTAATTTGACTGCACTCTCACGCGACGCTGCTGATGACGTCACATGGGTACATACAGCATCCAGCAGCACCTTTCTGCACAGTTAAATGAAGCTTTTTGATAAGTTCTATGTTTAAACTGTGGCGTGTGTGATACCATGCCACCAAAAGAGTTTATAGGCTTTTTCTAATTATTTAATTGATAACTTCAATATTTCGAAAATAAACGTCAAATTTGAACATCAATTTACAGCTCCTTTTAGAAACATTTCCATAAGTTACCTTTAAGCACTCTTTCATTACTGATATTGACTACATGCACTAGCAGTCATGTGGGGAAGACGTTTTGATGTAAATCATGGCAGGAGTTCTGCTGCCATGTGATCGAGAACGTCTTAAAAAAATTACGTTAACGTCACTTGCACATTACAAAAGTTACGTGATGCAAGCGTAATTTATGCATAATCTGTCATTTAAGTATGCCCTCAGCCTCTTCCAATAAAACCGGACGTAAAAAATCGAAACTTTGAAAGGCCCAAGACGCTGAATTTTATTACTATACTATAGTAATCCGGGTGGGTGGGGCATGTCGTTATTTTTAAAGGGGTGTAGTTTTGAGCATACCGAGCTGTCGATTCGTTTCGAATCGTTCAATGATGAATGTGCAATCGTGAAAGAACCAAAGGGCGCAAATCTGTTGAGTCAGGAATAAAAACTAACGCATGTTAACTTGCAATTGAACTTTTGTCTTTCAAAATCGACCACCCCTGTTTTAAAACGGATAATTTTTCAATTCCTTTAAGTAAATTTACAGCCATGAATTTTCTAGGACCCACTACAAATTGGTCAGACTATGATATGCATTAACAATTATCTCGCTGTCATTCTCAGGGTTTATAAAATAAAGGATTTAATCTGGGTGATGCGTTTTCAAAGTCCTTAAGTATAACATAAATGATCCACAAGAGAAGCACCAGTTTGAAGGATATATAAATGTACACATTTACTGAGCCTATGCATTTCTAAATTCTATACTTGATGTATGTATGGCCGCCTCCAGGTTCCCCAAGGTAACTTATATGTTGACATCTAAGACATACTACAATCCATTTGTAACTAGAATTCAGTCAATGTAAGTAAGGGTGCAAAGATCAGGAATCGATACAATCAAGTACCACACCTGACCCAGGATACCAATGGGAAAGTGACAAACTCACAGTAAGACACCACAAACAAGAGCCAGGAGGTCAGCCCTTTCCCAGCAGGTGACCACAAAGCACATATAAACAGGCGCGCACAAAGACATAGCAAACACAAGACAGAACGAAAACATAAAAGATCCACAAAAGAAGTACCGCCTTGGAACAGTCAGTAAATTATTTTACTGGAGGGCTTAAACCAGTTTAACGGCGCCAACCTCACCCTTAATTCAGATGTGGATCAAGACACATAAATATTTGGTTTGCATGAAAGACCACTAACTTATCAATGCATCATCTCCTAAAACATATAAATCAAGATATAACAAGGAGATAAAGCATAAATTAGGACTCAACAGTAAATAAAACTGAATACCGGAGCAAAAGAAATCCAACCGTTAAACCCCGGTGGGCCCGACAAGCAGCCAAAGCATCACACCCCTACCATCTTATCAATAAATAAGTCTTTAAGTCGGAACCATCATAGAGTCTGAAGTCCCACCCACCGGCCTGCAAATTCAAGAGAAATGCAAAGTTGCCAACCGTGATTGGCTTGACCACCAAGCATGCAGTCTGTTGCAATACATTAATGTTATAGCCAATCTTTTTATAATGGGAAATTATTTTAATGAACTGCGCTGAAAATTTATTAGAGCCAACAATCTTCTTCAATTTATACACCAAGTCACCATAGAAATCAGGTTCCGAAAGTCCTTGGCGCAAGAGAGATTTACGTCCAGCTTGGAATTTAGAAATCAAATCATAGTATCGTCTATAAAATTTTGAAATTGTTTGCGAAGTTTATAATACCGATGTCTTGTACCAGAGTTCTCCTTTCTTTGTCAAATTTACTGCAGTCATGCAAGTAATGAATAATACAAGGCAGACAATCATGTGCTATATATGTGGTAATCTCACACTATCTGTTAATATTTTAGAAATCTTTGAATGCAGCGTAAATGGCAATAGACAATAATGAATAGGTCGCTGCAATTTTGATTGACCTCTCTAAGGCGTTTGACTGTCTCCCCCATTATCTCTTGATTGCAAAATTGAGAGAATATGGCTTGTCAGCACTTTAAGGACAGGTCTCAGCAGTTTAGACTGGGCCCATGTACCAGTACACGGGAAACACTTTTTAAAGGTGTCCCACAAGGATCGATTTTAGGAGCAAAACTATTTAATGTCTTCTTAAATGATATTTCTTTTTACTTTGTTTTAAAGGGTGCAAATATCAGGAATTGATACAATCAAGTACCGTGAGGAAGAGCCATACACCAATCACGAGACACCAGAAGACAAACAAAGTTAAGCAACCTGCTCTCTCTTCCCCATCAAGATGATTGCAACACTAGAGTGCCATGGGTTTCTATGACGGTGGTTCTGTTGTTGTTGACTTGTTGTTTATTGTTACTCCCATTGTGGGAGTCTGAAATTGTTCTATGTTTTGTTTGACGCTAGTTTATGTCTATTCAAGTTTTGCAATCATCTTGATGGGGAAGAGAGAGCTGGTTGCTTTGCTTAGTTTGTCTTCCTGTTGTCTCGTGATTGTTGTGTGGCTCTTACTAACGGTGCCATGGGTTTGTCTGCAGTTTGTGATTGTGGTCTTTCCTGATCATAATCGCTATTTTTGTCTGCAGTTTGTGATTGTGGTATATCCTGATCATACTCACTAACTATTTTTTACTTATGGACATAAAGTAACACACAACAAAACATAGAACAATTACAGGATCCCACAATGGGAGGAACAATAAACATCGAATCAACATCAACAGAACCATCACCTTAGAACGGACAGTAGCCAAAGTCTCCGGGGGCTTAAGTGCATTTTACTGGTACCAAATCTTTGCCCTAGATTCTGCCCTTGTTGAAGCAGAAACAATGTTAAGCTCACATGGGGATTCCTTACTATTGCAATGTATCATCATATAGAAACAATATATTAATCCAATTAACGCACTATATATATTGAAACAGAGAAAAGGCATTATAACTCGCAGATAGTCAGAGCTAAAGAAAACCTCAAGTTGAGCCATGGTGGGCCACGCTACAGCCAAGCTACAGCCAAGCATCAGCTTTACGTCATTGAGTCTGACGCCTGGCCCACCATCGTGCAATTATAGAGGAAACCATAGCTATAAACTGTGATTGGGCTTACAACCAGGCATGCAGACTGTCGCATGATATCCAAGTTATATCCAACTTTTTTATAATGTTTGATCATCTTTTTGAAGTGATCACTAAAATTAGGGTTTCCAGCAATTCTTTTGAATTTATAAAATATTATCACCATAAAATATAGATTCTGATATGCACTGTTGCAGAAGAGTTTTTAAACCAATGTTGTATTTAACAATTAACTCTGAGTGTCTGTGGTAGAATTTAGAAAATGCTTTTCAAATGTTATTATATCTATAACCTTGTTTTGATAACTTAGCAGTCAAAAAATAAGGTTTCCGTTGTTGAAGTCATCAACATTAGAACACACTCTCACAAAACGAATAAGCTGCGAAATATATACCCCATAGGAAGGGGAGCGAGGAACATCTCCATCAAGAAATGGAAATTTACTATTTCAAAATTAAAATCATCCCGTTTATCATAAAGCTTAAATGAAACTATGCCATTCGTTATGGACAAAGTAAGTAAGGATGCAAAGATCAGGAATCGATACAATCAAGTACCACACCTGACCCAGGATACCAATGGGAAAGTAACAAACTCACAGTTAGACACCACAAACGTTAGCCAAGAGGTCAGCCCTTTCCCAACAACGGCATCCCCTGTTTAAAGTGTACCAAGTCAGGGGCCTTAGCTATAGTAGCTGGTAAAGAGTTCCATGCTGGGATTGTCCTTTGAAATAAGTTGTGTTTATATGTATCTGATTTGGCCGAATACTGCCTGGGCTTCTTGGGGTGTAGTGCTATGGTAGGTGTGTTTGCAGCGGACAGGTTTTCTTCTGTCCGGATGTCAACTAGGTCATCTATGATCTTGAAGAGCATGTGAGTTGTATCTTCGTTCGTCTAGACTATGTTTCCTAGTGAAGATCTCCTAGCATTTCTGTCACACTGCTGGTATTGTGATACATGTTTGTATGGTACCTGGCAGCCCTCCTTTGCACCGTTTCCAGCTTGTGTTTTGATCGTTCTGTGTGTTGGCTCCATACAGCGGTACAATATTCTAATGTGGGCCGAACTAATGCTGAGTAGGCTGCTTTTGTGTCTGTGTTGCTGATCCGCAGGTTCCTTTGGAGAAATCCAAGCGTACAATTGGCCTTTGTGGTGTCTAATTGTGATTTTGTCACTTTCCCATGTGGTATCCTGGGTCATTGATTGCATTGATTCCTGATCTTTGTCGTCTTTCTTACTTTCTACACTATTTGGTCTATATGGTCCTTCCATAGGAGGTTGTTTGACATGTCCACTCCTAGATACTTTGCAGTGGTCACTTCTTCCAGTTGACACCCTTTCAGCGAATAACTATTGCTAAAGGGATGCTTTCTCCTTGTGAATCGCAGCAAATTTCATTTGTCCGGGTGAAAAGTTACTTTCCAGTTTGTCTCCCATTGTGCTAGGCAGTTAAAGTCATGCTGGAGTTGTTGACTGTCTTGCATGCTATTGATCTTCTTGTAGATAATGCAGTCATTCATGAATAATCAGGTTTTTATGTCCCCAACTTTGGAAAAGTTGAAGGGGCATATTGTTTTCGCCTTGTCCATGCATCTGACCATCCGTCCGTCTGTTGGTCCTTTCAAAATTTATTAAGATACAGTTTTGAAAATTTCAAATATAGATTCCTCATCAAAAAATAATTGACATGTATTTTTTCAAAGTCTGGATTATCTCCCTTTGTGGAGTTATGCCCCTTTTAAAGGCTTTTAATGATATTTTGTAATCAAGATATCTCAAATAATATAACAGATATGAGCTTCAAACCTGGTCAGGTATTAGAGGATAATGAGTAGATAATCTGGTGAAATATTTAAAAAAAGTTATTTATTTATTTTTTGTTAGTTATTGCCCTTTGCAAATTTTTGGCATTGAAAACTTGTAATCAAGATAGTTCAAAAACTATTACAGCAAATAGCTTCAAATTTGGTCAGCTGATAACGGATAAGGGGCAGGATAATAAGTAGATAACCTGGTGAAAATTTAAAAAGTAATTTTATTTTTTCGAGTTACTTGTCTTTTTCAATAGACACTGCTCCACAATGAATCTTTTAAAAGAGAAGCAAGGAGGACTAAAGAGATGGCCTTTCAAGCCAATCAAGCATTTCGCCTACACTACTCGTGTTTCGCCATGTAGATTCCTATACATGATACAGACGTCTGCGAACAGGTGCGCAGAAGACCTGCTCTGGTGATATCGGGCAAATCATGGGTCCCTAGACTTACCGGAAAGACCCGAATTACCGGAAAGACCACCGAAATACCGGAAAGACCAAAGAATAATTGGGGGTTATTTCCTGTATTGATTTTACTAGCCTTATTTGTATAGGATTTTTTGTTTTTAACTATTATATAGCGATATATGTACTTTGTAAAAGGTTTCAAAATGTTTCAACAGACAACAAAAACATACGAATTTTTGTGATATGCACTTTAAACGTTAATACATGTTAGGTCAGTGTATTTACGATCAAAAAAGGCTTATTAACTCTTTACCAGATTATGAATAAAACCTGATCCCATTCCAAAGCAGATGAAATAGCCGAACCACGCCGAGATATAAAGGCCGTGGCATGTGATTTCCAACAATATGAGAATTTGACAGATGAGCCTGTGCAGCATCCTTTTAAGCTTAGAAACTTCGGTTAATAGCTTAACAGTCAAAAAATATTCAAGCGACAAGCAAAGGCTCTGATCAGACTGCGCCTGTGCTAACTAATCAGTGTATCAATGAGGTGAAACTAACTAGCCTTATTAAAGGACCATTGTTAACAGGAGGAACAAACACAATCAACGAACATGTTTCAGAAAAAGGGAACACATCCATCCATCCATCCAATAAAAGACGTTATGCAAGAAGGTTTCTGGACATCTCGGCCCCTAACAAACTCGGCCCCTGACAAACTCGGCCCCTAACAAACTCGGCCCCCACAAACTCATCCCCTAACCAACTCGGCCCTTATATAATATGTTATGTATATCTTGCTTCAATGGGGCACAGTTCTATCTCAGACCCAGTATAGGCCTAATGTATATTGGCTCCGAGGTTCTACCAAAATTTATGATAAACGTGACGACTTTGATTTTGAAATTGTCAATTTCCCATTTTTAGATGGTGATGTTCCTCGTTCTACATCCTATGGAGTCTATATCTCTCAACTCATTTGTTTTGCTAGAGCATCTAGCTATGTTACTGACTTCAACACTCGCAATAAATTGTTAACTCAGAAACTTCTTAAACAGGGCTATCGGTATCATAAACTTCGCAAAACATTTTCAAAATTTTATAGACGATACTTTGATTTGATTTCTAAATTCCAAGTTGGACTTAAATCTCTCTTGCGCCAAGGACTTTTGGAACCTGATTTCTATGGTGACTTGGTGTATAAGTTGAAGAAGATTGTTGGCTCTAATAATTTTTCAGCACAGTTCATTAAAATAATTTCCCATTATAAAAAGATTGGCTATAGCATTAATGTATTGCAACAGACTGCATGCTTGATCGTCAACCCAATCACAGTTGGCAACTTTGCTTTCCTCTTTAATTGCACGCCGGTGGGTCGAACTTCAGACTCTATGATGGTTCCGACTTAAAGACTTATCTATTGATGAGATGGTAGGGGCCTGATGCTTTGGCTGTTTGTCGGGCCCACCGGGGTTTACCTGTTGGATTTCTTTTGCCCCGGTATTCAGTTTAATTTACTGTTGAGTCCTTATCCTTGCTTCATCTCCTTGTTATATCTTGATTTATATGTTTTAGGAGATGATGCATTGATAAGTTAGGGGTCTTTCATGCAAACCAAATATCTATGTGTCTTGATCCACATCTGAATTAAGGGTGAGGTTGGCGCCGTTAAACCGGTTTAAGCCCTCCAGTAAAATATTTTACTGACCGTTCCAAGGCGGTACTTCTTTTGTGGATCTTTTATGCTTTTGTTCTGTCTTGTGTTTGCTATATTTTGTGCGCGTCTGTTTATATGTGCTTCGTGGTCACCTGCTGGGAAAGGGCTGACCTCTTGGCTCTCGTTTGTGGTGTCTTCTGTGAGCTTGTCACTTTCCCATTGGTATCCTGGGTCAGGTGTGGTACTTGATTGTATCGATTCCTGATCTTTGCAACCTTACTTACTTTCTATATGTTAACTCGTTTGCTCTAATAATTTCTGTAATATGCATGTATTGACCGAAACACATGTTTTGTGTGCGTCAAAGAACCGTCACCCGGAGCCGTTTCATTTACGCACACAAAATATTTGTATGCTAGAGTAAAATGCTGATAATACATTCTAGGGCACATTTTAGCCTTCAAAACTTTGCTATTTTTTTTTAGGTTAAATTAAAAAAATGTTGCCTTTGCAGACAAATCTGAAAAAAGAACCTTAAATGTGATTTAATGATTTTAAACATATCAACATCTCAATGTGCTTATGCTTCATTTTCGCAAAATGCTAACCTATTAAGATCATTTATAAATATAACTCATGGAAGTAATTTATTGCCAGGCATTATAAATCGTCCAAAGTCCATGCTCTTTTCGTGAACGTACGAGGGTTGTCCCAGTAAATCGTGGACTTTTGCTATAACACGAGACTGTGTACCAGTAATTCTATGATATTTTCAGGATGTGTTTATATACTTATAGGAACCATTTTGTATAAATATGGGTGGAATCGCAGTATGGATCACACATTTATGAACCTTTACTTGAGGGTATGTCGGCGTGAGTGGCGCACGTCAAAAATTTTGTAATGAAACTAATCTAGTCCAAAAGGTAGTGTACCTTCAATCAAATTTCGCTGTTGTATTTCAAACAATGCATTACCACATCAACTAGTTACCATGCATGGTAAAGTGTTGAAAATTTGAAACGTTTATGGTCATTCGCATTGATTTTATAAAAGATTTTACATACCTACTACATTTTTATTTTTCAGAAAATTCTTAGGTTAGAAGAACAGTACGGCACAAAAATTAGACTTTCAATAATTTTTTGTTAATTAATCGCATAAAACTACGTTCTTTTAATGTTAAATGATTGGTCGAAGAGTCACTAGTATCGTAAATGGATTTCGTGTAAAATTATTTTTGCAATACCACAAAGACAAGCTCATTTCGTCAATTTAATGGAACATATGCTATTTTTCTGTCAGTTATTTTAATGGGAAATATGTTGTCTCTTATTAAATCTAAAAGATCGTGCTTGTTTGTTTGCTTAACATTATCTTAACTAATTATTTAGTCTTACTGGAACCAAGGAAACTTACTCAACATATAAATATCAATATTTGTCACCATTTAAGCTTTTTAAAAAGAGTAGGGTCCAAAACATTTGACCGCCCCTCTCTGAAAATACAGCAAAACAATTTGTGACGTGCTCCGCATACGCAAGTAGTAATGGATGCCACTATGGGGTCATTTTTTTTTAAGCCTGAAAAGAACTTAGAATTTTTCAGGCTAAAAAATGACCCCATAGATGGCTATCCTGGTAGGCTTGAGTGACTAGCTGTGAATAACTTAGTTTATTTTTGGGATTATTCTAGCTGGGGCCTATGATTATGATAGTTTCCTGGGCTATTGAGAAATAACTTAGTTTATTTTTGGGATTATTCTAGCTGGGGGTTGTGATTGTGATAGTTTCTTGGGCTATTGGGGAATAACTTAGTTTATTTTTTGAGGATTAATCTGACTGGGGCTATAATTATAATAGTTTCCTGGGCTAATGGGAAATAACTTAGTTTATTTGAGGTCTATTCTGGCTGGGGCCTATGATTGTGATAGTTTTCTGGGCTAATGAGAAATAACTTAGTTTAATTTTGAGAACTATTCTGGCTGGGCCTATATTTGTGATAGTTTCTTGGGCTATTGAGAATAACTTAGTTTATTTAGGGGTATTTTGGTTACGCCTGTAATTGTAATAGTTTTCTGGTCATATCTACTGGTTGGCATGTGATTGTGATAGTTTCCTGGGCTATTAGAAAATAACTTAGTTTATTTTTGAGGTCTATTCTGGCTGGGGCCTATGATTGTGATAGTTTTCTGGGCTATTGGGAAATAACTTAGTTTATTTTTGAGGATTATTCTGGTTGGGCCTATAATTGTGATATTTTTCTGGGTTATTGGGAATAACTTAGTTTATTTTTGAGGTCTATTCTGGCTGGGGCCTATGATTGTGATAGTTTTCTGGGCTAATGAGAAATAACTTAGTTTAATTTTGAGAACTATTCTGGTTGGGCCTATATTTGTGATAGTTTCTTGGGCTATTGAGAATAACTTAGTTTATTTAGGGGTATTTTGGTTACGCCTGTGATTGTAATAGTTTTCTGGTCATATCTACTGGTTGGCATGTGATTGTGATAGTTTCCTGGGCTATTAGAAAATAACTTAGTTTATTTTTGAGGTCTATTCTGGCTGGGGCCTATGATTGTGATAGTTTTCTGGGCTACTGGGAAATAACTTAGTTTATTTTTGAGGATTATTCTGGTTTGGCCTGTGATTATGATAGTTTCCCGGGCTTTTTGGGAATAACTTAGTTTATTTGAGGTCTATTCTGGTCTATGATTATGATAGTTTCCTGGGCTACTGGGGAATAACTTAGTTTATTTTTTAGGACTATTCTGGTTTGGCCTGTGATTGTGATAGTTTCCTGGGCTATTGGGAAATAACTTAGTCATTTTTGAGGGAAATAAAGGTCCTGCTGTGGTGATATATAAAATAACTTAGTTAAATTCAGCTTTGAAGATAACCTAGTCATTTTAAGGGGAATGAAGGCTCTTCTGTGGTGATATATAAAATAACTTAGCTAATTTCAGCTTTGAAAATAACTTAGTCATTTTAGGGGGTATAGCGTATGGATGAATGTGTCCATATCGCTTGAGATGTGGATACAATGTGGACCTTCACATGTACAATGTGGATGCAATGTGGATCCACCACATCTCCACATTTTGAATGTGGATGTAATGTGGAGCAATGTGGATGTATTGTGGAGCAATGTGGATTTCCACATTTCAAATGTGAATAAATGCATATATATTGCAGATCAGAATAATGGAGATTTACGTTCATTCTTTGATAAATACGGATTATATGTGGACCGCCACACTTAAAATGTGGATCCACCACATCTCCACATCTTGACAATGTGGATCCACCACATCTCCACATCTCCACAATGTGGAGTTTCCACACCTACACATTTGACAATTTGACTTATACCCTCTCTCCAATCAATCCCTGAGCATTGAGCTGTGAATAACTTTTTGGGCCATTCTGGCTGGTGTATGATTGTGATAATTTCCAGCTTTGAAAATAACTTAGTCAAATTTAGCTTTGAAAATAACTTACTCATTTTAGGGGTTTAGTTTTTGGTGATATATGGTGTGTGTAATAGTCAAGGCTACTTAGTTCTATGCGTCTTAAGAGTCTCTTAGTCAATCAAGACCTCAACTCATAGAGGCATCACTCTGTAGCGTTAACTAGTGTATAGCTAGCCGTCTCAAGCTTACTACTACTGATTTTTTAATGGAAGAACAACAAAGACTGGTGAACATTTCTATAACTTTATTGCCCCGCTAACTATAACTATCTTTTCAGGCTTTAAATAAATGAAAAGAACTTAGAATTTTTCAGGCTAAAAAATGACCCCATAGATGACTACCCTGGTAGGCTTGAGTGACTAGCTGTGAATAACTTAGTTTATTTTTGGGGTTAATCTGACTGGGGCTATAATTGTGATAGTTTCCTGGGCTATTAGAAAATAACTTAGTTTATTATTGAGGTCTTTTCTGGTCAGGTCTATGATTGTGATAGTTTCGTGGGCTATTGAGAATAACTTAGTTTATTTTTTGAGGATTAATCTGACTGGGACTATAATTATAATAGTTTCCTGGGCTAATGGGAAATAACTTAGTTTATTTGAGGTCTATTCTGGCTGGGGCCTATGATTGTGATAGTTTTCTGGGCTAATGAGAAATAACTTAGTTTAATTTTGAGAACTATTCTGGCTGGGCCTATATTTGTGATATTTTCTTGGGCTATTGAGAATAACTTAGTTTATTTAGGGGTATTTTGGTTACGCCTGTGATTGTAATAGTTTTCTGGTCATATCTACTGGTTGGCATGTGATTGTGATAGTTTCCTGGGCTATTAGAAAATAACTTAGTTTATTTTTGAGGTCTATTCTGGCTGGGGCCTATGATTGTGATAGTTTTCTGGGCTACTGGGAAATAACTTAGTTTATTTTTGAGGATTATTCTGGTTTGGCCTGTGATTATGATAGTTTCCTGGGCTTTTTGGGAATAACTTAGTTTATTTGAGGTCTATTCTGGTCTATGATTATGATAGTTTCCTGGGCTACTGGGGAATAACTTAGTTTATTTTTTAGGACTATTCTGGTTTGGCCTGTGATTGTGATAGTTTCCTGGGCTATTGGGAAATAACTTAGTCATTTTTGAGGGAAATAAAGGTCCTGCTGTGGTGATATATAAAATAACTTAGTTAAATTCAGCTTTGAAGATAACCTAGTCATTTTAAGGGGAATGAAGGCTCTTCTGTGGTGATATATAAAATAACTTAGCTAATTTCAGCTTTGAAAATAACTTAGTCATTTTAGGGGGTATAGCGTATGGATGAATGTGTCCATATCGCTTGAGATGTGGATACAATGTGGACCTTCACATGTACAATGTGGATGCAATGTGGATCCACCACATCTCCACATTTTGAATGTGGATGTAATGTGGAGCAATGTGGATGTATTGTGGAGCAATGTGAATTTCCACATTTCAAATGTGAATAAATGCATATATATTGCAGATCAGAATAATGGAGATTTACGTTCATTCTTTGATAAATACGGATTATATGTGGACCGCCACACTTAAAATGTGGATCCACCACATCTCCACATCTTGACAATGTGGATCCACCACATCTCCACATCTCCACAATGTGGAGTTTCCACACCTACACATTTGACAATTTGACTTATACCCTCTCTCCAATCAATCCCTGAGCATTGAGCTGTGAATAACTTTTTGGGCCATTCTGGCTGGTGTATGATTGTGATAATTTCCAGCTTTGAAAATAACTTAGTCAAATTTAGCTTTGAAAATAACTTACTCATTTTAGGGGTTTAGTTTTTGGTGATATATGGTGTGTGTAATAGTCAAGGCTACTTAGTTCTATGCGTCTTAAGAGTCTCTTGGTCAATCAAGACCTCAACTCATAGAGGCATCACTCTGTAGCGTTAACTAGTGTATAGCTAGCCGTCTCAAGCTTACTACTACTGATTTTTTAATGGAAGAACAACAAAGACTGGTGAACATTTCTATAACTTTATTGCCCCGCTAACTATAACTGATTACAATGACAGAGGATTAGGGCCGTCCCTCTGTTCATTGTTTACAATAAGAGTAATTAAAGAATATATGCCATCATACAAAGTAGAATTCAATTAGAATGTTTTAAACATTGATCCAGAGCCTAGTTGACTTTGAGTATATCTTGGTCCAATTTTGTTCTGTTGCAGCTGACTTGGTGCATATTTTGACCCTGAACTCTGCTGTAATGAGCCTGATTCATCATCTTCATCTAAGGAATAGGATGGTGGGTCATATTCTTCAAGTTTTCCATCCAAAAGGTATCTTCGTTTTTTAATAGCATATCTCAATGCTTCATCCTCATCAAACTCATCATCATCTCGTAGTCTCTTTGCTGTAGCTGTTATCTTCTTGTGCAAGGGGTCTTTCTTCATGGCCTTAGATACTTTAAGAAAGCGCTGGTAGCGATCAATGACCTCTGCTCTGTATCTAGGTTCTAGTTTATTAAAAGTGACCTCCTCTGCTTCATCTGTGTCCATGTCTGGATGTTTCTCTACTGTATGTTGTACACCTTTATTGAAAGTGGCTTGTAGGTATCTATGAGCTCCACCAACAAAAGTTTTCCAAGGATCAAACTTGCTCTTTTTTCTAGAATAATGTTGGTCTTCATCATCTTCATCAGTATAGTCTGTATCACTTTCGTCATGAATACCATAATCTTTGTCTGTATATTTCCCAAAGATATCTTCCTTTTGATGACTTCTTGAAGTCTCTGCATCAGATTCGTCAGACATAGCAGATTCTTCATTTTCTGACATTGTTTCTGACTCCATATCTTCACTGCAGATACCACTTGTCAGATGTCGTCTCAAACTGTCTGATCTTACAAACTGTCGTTCACACTTTGGACACTGATGTTGACCCATTGAAATCGTTTTGGTAAATGAATAGATTCTCTCTGATTGTGTCCTTTTATACTTGCAGTGACATAAAAACCCACAGTTTTGTCAATTTTTCTCACAAAAATATGACATTTTCTACTCTTTATTATTTGCATGTATCTCTTTTGCTGCAACTCTTGAGAGAGGACTGCATTTTCTTGTTTTGCTGTTCTCTTTTGCAGAAGAAAAATTCTTTCTTTTATCATATCTTTGCTCCATAATATTTCTTCCCTTCATATATTTCTTCTCTAATGGCATTCTTTCTAGTTGGTTTCCTACCAACTTACGAAGCTCTCTATGGCACATTCTACAGTACTTTGGTGGTCTTCCTTGCTTGATTTTACTATCCAACGCTGTACTCAGCCTTTTCATCAGATATCGAATTTGTGCATAGCTCATATAATATTTAGTTGATCTTTTAGATGCAGGTGTTTTCATATCATCATTGCAGTTTGTATTTTTCTGTCTTGCTGAGAGATCCATTCTTCTTCTTGTAGTGTTCGAAGAACAATAAAAAATGTCAACCAGAACCATCATATTTATACTGATAACAAAATTGATCAACTTTTTAAACGTTTGAAATGTAACTTTACTAAAGTTTTCCCACCAACAAAAGGGACAGACCTACCAATTTCATCTTTGATATCAATATGAACCTGATCAATATAAGATTTTGCCAAAGGTACATAATGCAAATTTACAAATTCTTGATGCGATTGAGTGCTAGGTTTTGACTGTTTATAAGAAACAATTCTAAGTAAAGGAGCCGTTATATTTCCAACGTAAGTGTAATCTGCAACATCAGAATAAACAAACATCTGATGGTGAGTCATGTTCAAATCAACAGCATATGTAAAAACCTGATTATCACTCCCAATCAGTTTATTTGAAAGATCAGGATTCAATCCAAGTATTTCTCCAAGAGACTTTGAAAATCTAATTTGGACTCTTTTTGGATTTTCAACATGTAAGTTTACACGGTTACCTGATTTCTTGTAACTTAATGTGATCATACTGTGGATTTGACGTAGAATAGCTCCACATTTTTCTTCAATTGCAATCTGAATTTGCTCTACTAAGTGCTGAGGCGAATTATAGTTTCCTGCTGGGATAAACAATTTTATTTCAGGACAACTTCCATCTTTCATGCATACAGTATTCATTTTACTTTTCCCCAGTCTTTCCAAAACATTCTCATCGTAGAAGTGAACATAAAAATAATTGCTGTTATGTGAAATGTTATATACTTCCGAAGGAGTCATAATTTCTACCAACGCTACAACCCATTGTTCTTTCTGGACTTGAATAGGATGATTTAGCTTTGTGGTAAATGAGAACTGTTTATTTTTAGGGAAAATATCCATAGAAATATCACTCAGTAAGCTCAGATAAAATTCATCCATGATCTCATATGTGAAACAGCCACTACAGTTGATAGAAATATAATGACAATTAGACATCGCTTAACTTCATATATATATTGGCTACTCTTGTATTAATCATATGAAGATAGAATATATAGCATCTGTGGGAAAAACCCAGATTTTCTGAAATCAACAGTTGAAATTTCACAAAATTGTTTTATCAAGCGTAATCACTATTTGATTTTTTCATCCGATCGAATATTTTCCATAAGTTCAGAAAAAATCCTCAGTCAAGATTACTAGTTCTCAAATTATTTTGATATGCAGTACAAGAATTTTTTCATCCGATTACATAGTTCCCAATAACCAAACTACTGAAATTTTCACAATGTTGCAGGCGAGACTACAAGTTTTGCTAGATCTAAAGTGAAGGCGAGACTACATTTTTTGAAAAAAAAATGCAAGAAGTATCAGGCACTGTATAAACAGCACCATTACTCCCCCAGTACTATCCTAACCTGGGAATCCCTGGCGATTGAAACTGTCTCAAATACAAGTCAAATTCCTGCATGTCTCTATGGACCAGAGAATTTGAGGCAGAGCCACTCCAACCCGAAGGCTGGCGCCCTTAAACAGCCGAAGCTGCTCTACCTTTTTAAATGCATATTCAACAGTTTCTGAAGCACAAAGCTTCTCTACGGGCCTCGGCGGATGTATAGAGTACCAGTGGTCAGTTATTTTTGTTCAACATATATCTCTACTGACTTAATAAGCAAATATTTGCGATTCATATATATAGTTATCCTATCACAGAATAAGTTTGAAAGGGTGTCTCAATGTTACTCTATCCCATAATAGTTTTCAAGCCTTATAGTATGTAAAATCGATAAGTTGAATATAAGAGCTAACTTTTGGTAAAAATTTGAAATCAATCGGATAAAAAATACCCGAGATATTACAAATTTCGCATATTTTTTACCGTGAAATTTTTTATTCAAGGGAGATAATTTATTGGCATGAAAAAAGCAAGAACCGGATTTCTAAAAAGTAAAAAATCATATTTTCGCAATAACTTGAGTTTGCCTCGACCAATTTTCAAAATTTTTTCACCCTATAAAAGCTGAGAACAATTGCTATCTTATCACATACATTATATTTATTTTATCTGCAAGTGTAATTTCATGAAAGAAGCAAGAGAGCAAACAATTTTCTGTTGATGGCATATCAACTACTGAGAGAAATACAACATATAATTTGGACTCATGAATTTTACTTAGTTATTTTATATATCATCACAGAAGGACCTTTATTCCACTAAAATGAGTAAGTTGTTTTCAAAGCTAAATTTGACTAAGTTATTTTCAAAGCTGGAAATTATCACAATCATACACCAGCCAGAATGGCCCAAAAAGTTATTCACAGCTCAATGCTCAGGGATTGATTGGAGAGAGGGAATAAGTCAAATTGTCAAATGTGTAGGTGTGGAAACTCCACATTGTGGAGATGTGGAGATGTGGTGGATCCACATTGTCAAGATGTGGAGATGTGGTGGATCCACATATAATCCGTATTTATCAAAGAATGAACGTAAATCTCCATTATTCTGATCTGCAATATATATGCATTTATTCACATTTGAAATGTGGAAATCCACATTGCTCCACAATACATCCACATTGCTCCACATTACATCCACATTCAAAATGTGGAGATGTGGTGGATCCACATTGCATCCACATTGTACATGTGAAGGTCCACATTGTATCCACATCTCAAGCGATATGAACACATTCATCCATACTCTATACCCCCTAAAATGACTAAGTTATTTTCAAAGCTGAAATTAGCTAAGTTATTTTATATATCACCACAGAAGAGCCTTCATTCCCCTTAAAATGACTAGGTTATCTTCAAAGCTGAATTTAACTAAGTTATTTTATATATCACCACAGCAGGACCTTTATTCCCCTCAAAAATGACCAAGTTATTTCCCAATAGCCCAGGAAACTATCACAATCACAGGCCAAACCAGAATAGTCCTACAAAATAAACTAAGTTATTCCCCAGTAGCCCAGGAAACTATCATAATCATAGACCAGAATAGACCTCAAATAAACTAAGTTATTCCCAAAAAGCCCAGGAAACTATCATAATCACAGGCCAAACCAGAATAATCCTCAAAAATAAACTAAGTTATTTCCCAATAGCCCAGAAAACTATCACAATCATAGGCCCCAGCCAGAATAGACCTCAAAAATAAACTAAGTTATTTTCTAATAGCCCAGGAAACTATCACAATCACATGCCAACCAGTAGATATGACCAGAAAACTATTACAATCACAGGCGTAACCAAAATACCCCTAAATAAACTAGGTTATTCTCAATAGCCCAAGAAACTATCACAAATATAGGCCCAGCCAGAATAGTTCTCAAAATTAAACTAAGTTATTTCTCATTAGCCCAGAAAACTATCACAATCATAGGCCCCAGCCAGAATAGACCTCAAAAATAAACTAAGTTATTCCCAATAACCCAGAAAAATATCACAATTATAGGCCCAACCAGAATAATCCTCAAAAATAAACTAAGTTATTTCCCAATAGCCCAGAAAACTATCACAATCATAGGCCCCAGCCAGAATAGACCTCAAAAATAAACTAAGTTATTTTCTTATAGCCCAGGAAACTATCACAATCACATGCCAACCAGTAGATATGACCAGAAAACTATTACAATCACAGGCGTAACCAAAATACCCCTAAATAAACTAAGTTATTCTCAATAGCCCAAGAAACTATCACAAATATAGGCCCAGCCAGAATAGTTCTCAAAATTAAACTAAGTTATTTCTCATTAGCCCAGAAAACTATCACAATCATAGGCCCCAGCCAGAATAGACCTCAAATAAACTAAGTTATTTCCCATTAGCCCAGGAAACTATTATAATTATAGCCCCAGTCAGATTAATCCTCAAAAAATAAACTAAGTTATTCCCCAATAGCCCAAGAAACTATCACAATCACAACCCCCAGCTAGAATAATCCCAAAAATAAACTAAGTTATTTCTCAATAGCCCAGGAAACTATCATAATCATAGGCCCCAGCTAGAATAATCCCAAAAATAAACTAAGTTATTCACAGCTAGTCACTCAAGCCTACCAGGATAGCCATCTATGGGGTCATTTTTCAGCCTGAAAAATTCTAAGTTCTTTTCAGGCTTAAAAAAAATGACCCCATAGTGGCATCCATTACTACTTACGCAGAGATACCCTCAAGTAAACGTTCATAACTTCATTATCTAAACTGTGATTTCATCCATATTTGTAGAAAATGTGTCTTAGATGTATATTAACATATCATACAAATTTCATAGAATTCCTGATAGACAATCTCGTTTTATAACAAAAGTCCACGATTTACTGGGACAACCCTCGTAATATATGAAGATCAAGTCCCTTACGCAAAACCGAAAAACGAGGTCATTTTTGCAAGAATTAAACTCCTTTACGCGGAATGGGTTTCTTTTTCAAATGGTGCAATTGTCTCAAATACTCAATATTCGACATCTGAAGATTTGATTAATTCAGACAATACTAATTTCTACTGTATTCCTTAAAAATAATAGCATGCAAATGGACATGGATATTCAAACATAGAGGGTATCGACAGTCCTTTTCGCAAGGCTATATATTTCGCCAAACACATAACTATTCTATAATATGATTTTAACGTATTTAATTGGGTCCGTGGAAACACCCCAAACCACCCCAAGCCACCCCAAACCACCTCCAAACCACCCCAAACCACATCTAAACCATCCCAAACCACTTTCTTAACACCAAAAATATGTTTTTTTGTGATAGTATCAATAATATAAGAAGAAATTTAAAAGCATTTTTATTACGTTGACCTGCCATGTTAGCCCCAAACCACCACCAAACCACCCCAAACCACCTCTAAACCACCCCAAACCACTTTCTTAACGCCCAGAATATGTTTTTGTGATAGTATCAATAAATGAAGAAGAAATTTGAAAGCATATGTATTACGTTGACCTGCCATGTTAGCCCCAAACCACCACCAAACCACCACAAACCACATCTAAACCACCCAAACCACGTCCTTAACATCCAGAATTTGCATCTGTGATATTATCAATAATTTCAGAACAAATGTAAAAGCGTTTTTATTACGTCGACCTGCCATGTTAGCCCATGGTTGGGCTGGAAGAATAGATTTTTCAGGAAGAAGAGTGTCGAACATGATCGACCATATTGATTTTTTTATTTTCTATTTTCTTTTAATCTCATCCATGGTTTCCAGCCAGCACCAAACGTGGAGGAGAAAGAGAAGGAAACAGAGAGGGGGAGGGTGTGTGTGAGTGGGCTTGTTTGCATCCAGGGAGACTGGTCTGAGGTGGTTCGGGGTGGTTTGGAGGTGGTTTGGGGCTAACATGGCAGGTCTACGTAATATACGTAATACAAATGCTTTTAAATTCATTCTTCAAGTCTTCATACTATCATAAAAACATATTCTGGGTGTTAAGAAAGTGGTTTGGTGTGGTTTAGATGTGGTCTGAGGTGGTTTGGGGTGGTTTGGAGGTGGTTTGGGGTGGTTTGGTGGTGGTTTGGGGTTAACATGGCAGGTCTAGGTAATTTATATACGTAATACAAATGCTTTTAAATTCATTCTTCATACTATCACAAAAACATATTATGGGTGTTAAGAAAGTGGTTTGGTGTGGTTCAGATGTGGTTTGGGGTGGTTTGGTGGTGGTTTGGGGTGGTTTGGGGTGGTTTGGGGTGTTTCCACGGACCGTATTTAATTTAATCCGTACATTTTCGGTAATTTGGAAAGGGAAATCTTCTTATCTTTTTTTCAACTCATGTTTTCAAGACGAAATGATCATAACAATGAATTAAAAAATATCAAAAATATATAACAAATTATAACATATATACTAAATATATACTAGATACTCAAATATTAACAATATTCAATAATCAATAATAGTCTTCTTAATTGGCGAAGGGCATATCAATATTTTCCTATTATTGTTTGGTCTTTCCGGTATTTCGGTGGTCTTTCCGGTAATTCGAGTCTTTCCGGTAAATCTAGGGAGCGGCAGATCATTTATGGAGATGAGGAACAGGACCAGACCTAGGACCGACCCCTGGGGCATACCAGATAGCACTGGGACTGAATCTGAGTCTTGGCCATCTAAAGTAACTTGTTGAGAGCACCCAGAGAGCCACGAGTTGATGCACTTGTGGGTGGATCCTCTAATCCAATAATATTCCAATTTGTCAAAGGCCTTAGCAAAATAAAACATATGTCTCCTATAATTTCACTTAATGTGTTAATGATCTCAAATACCCATTCAATAAAAAAAATCAATATTTCCTATTATTCTTTGGTCTTTCTGGTATTTAGCTCTTTGGTAAATCTAGGTACCGCTTTTTGGACGCTTTGTTTGTATTTGTCGTTGTACTTTATGCATTCGTGCAGCGGTGACCCTAAAATGCGTAAAGGACTCCTTTTCGCGTAAAGGACTCCTTTTCGCGAAAAGGACTTTTATTTTTGCGAAAAGGACTTTTATTATGGCTAAAGCTATTTATTATGTTTATGTTTGATATTTAATAATATAAAACTGAAGTTAAACTATATTTATCTATCAAAATTTGCAGTAGAAATCGTTTTTTTTGAAACATTATTTCACGGAAATGGCAGAAATATGACCTACGAAAAGGAGTTTCATTATTAAGAAGAGGACTTTGTATCTGATCTCTTTTTTTCTTATTTATTTATTTATTTATTTATTTATTTAATAATTTATTTAATTGATTATTTATTTATTTGATTTGAATAATAGTAAGCAAGCAGATATCTAGTGTTCAAAAATATAATCCGAAAAAAGCACCCGTGTAGCCTTGCGAAAAGGACTGCCGATATCGTCTGAGACTAAGTTTGAATATACATGTCCGTTTGCATGCTATTACTTTTAAGGAATACAGTAGAAATTAGTATTGTCTGAATAAATCAAATTTCCAGATGTCGAATATTGAGTATTTGAGACAATTGCACCATAAAAAGTTGAATTTGAAAAGGAATCAATTCCGCGTAGAGGAGTTTTGTTCTTACGAAAAGGACCTCGTTTTTCAGTTTGCGTAAAGGACTTGATCTTCATATATTACGTCACGAAAAGAGCCTTGGCTTTGGATGATGTATAATTACTACCCTGAGTTATATCATAAATGATCTTAATAGGTTAGCATTTTGCGAAAATGAAGCATATGCACACCGAGATATACACGGATATGTTTGGCATAGTAGAGCAACAAAGACTCTGATGAACCTACTCATTGCTCAACGGCGCAGGTCAGGAAGATGGGTATTTTTGATTTTATACGCGCCTTTTTGAGGTTAAATATTTAACTAATTACAGAAAGAAAATATATCACTATTTCGGAAAGCCTTACATTACCGAAATGCAACTGTGCGTCAATAATGCATGGATTGTTTTACTTTTTTATAAGTTAATTGTGTATAGATGTATTTGTTTTAAGAAGTTGTTTATGTCTGTACTAACTAAAGAAAGGAGATCTATATGGGTGATCAGTAGAAAGCAGTTGAATTACCAAAACGCACTTTGAGTAAATTACCAAAACACACTTTGAGATCCATTGAAAGTAGTTGAATTACCGAAACTCACTTTTTACATGTGCGGATCCAGAGGTGGGGACAGGGGGTCCGGACCCCACCTGGAAAATTACAAAAATACAGGGTTCCTTAGCAATACTGGTCCAGATCCCCTTAAAATCACAAAGCTACCAATCCAGCATTCAATGATGGGCCATCTTCGGTCCGCCCGCGAAACGCCATCTTGATGGCCCGCAAATAGTTGTATTTGCATGCTTCCACCCCTCATCAAACTAAAAAAAAACTTGTGAAAGTTGGAATCCCTCTGACAAAACTTTGGATCCGCGCATGTTTTATTAACGTTTTCTTGCGATTTGAGACTGCTTTGCTTGTATGATTCACATAAATTTACATATAAATGAGGCAGGACATGAGATTTCCAACAATGTGTTATATGCACATCCAAACGAGGAGGTATGACTAGGTCTTGCAATAAAAAAACTTAATGAAATCATAATGAACTGAAATTTCCTTAAGTTTTTTACAACTTCTGCAACAATTGATGAGTATTGATGAGGCGTGACATGAGATTTCCAACAATGTGGTATATGCAACAAGCAAAGGCCTAGACCAGACTGCGCATATGCAAAGTCTGAGCATAGCCCTTGATAGTCGCTTAAATATTCCACGAACGTTTAACCACTAACAGAAAATTATTTGGAGTTTCTTAGTCAAAATGCCACATTGTTGGAAATCTCATGTCCCAGCTTAAATCAACTAGCATCGGACGATAAAAAAAACATAAAATGCAAGAAGCCAAAATAACCTTCAATCAAAATGTGTACAGCGACCAAGCTACGCTGTATTCACTATGATCCGAAGTTCATTGGTTAAAACGGACCAGAAGATGCAAGAAGCTAAACGAATCTTCTATCACCATGCATACAGCGTCAGAACTACGCTGTATCCACGACGATTCAAAGTCGTTTTAAGACTCGTCCCCTCTGCAACATAATCATTCTGAGTGTTATCAGCAAGCACAAATAAACCGGGCCAGAAGATGCACGAAACTAAACGGATCTTTGTGGACGAGACAGTTTAAATCAATAGAGCTTACATACATGCGAGCAGCGAAGGCTTAGTCGAGCCTGTACACAAAAGCGTTCATGTACATGCATATGAAGAAAATATTTTATACGTCTAGCCCTACTAGCTAGCTGTGCATATCGCACGCGTGTCTCCAATTAAATCCATCTGCTCAAAATCAATCAGAATAATTAATTAAACGGATCAGAATAGCTTATCACATTCTTTGACTCATTGACAATAAACATGGCCAATTAACATATTAACCTAACAAGGTAAGAGATGAAAGGAGCGGCTTATTTGGTTGTTGACTACTATTTTATCGTCCTTGCTGTTGAGTTATCTAAATCAGGCCCGACATTTTATCTGGGCTCAAACATATTATAAATGATATCAGCAGACGACATTAGAAAAGGCCTTTAGTTAAGAGTGTGTAACGAAAAATATTTTTTCTTATTTCTCAACCAAAACTTATATTGCGGCTACTCAAAAGAACTGTCTCAATGAGATGGTTCTTTTGAGCACCCAAAACATAAATTAAAATTGATGGGCAAGAAAATATTAACAATTTCAACATGTCACAAAATACCGTCAAATCTTTTTCATCAATTTGAAGCATGAAGTATTTTCCTGCGAGCGTAGAAGGCGATAAGCCATGCTAGGAGGGTCCGGAGGCATGCCCTCTACCAGGATTTTTTTAAATGGTGCATTCTAGGGCACATTTTAGCCTTCAAAACTTTGCTGTTTTTTAGGTTAAATTAAAAAATGTTGCTTTTGCAGACAAATCTGAAAAAAGAACCTTAAATGTGATTTAATGATTTTATACATATCAACATCTCAATGTGCTTATGCTTCATTTTCGCAAAATGCTAACCTATTAAGATCATTTATAAATACAACTCATGGAAGTAATTTATTGCCAGGCATTATAAATCGTCCAAAGTCCAGGCTCTTTTCGTGAACGTAATATATGAAGATCAAGTCCCTTACGCAAAACCGAAAAACGAGGTCCTTTTCGCAAGAATAAAACTCCTTTATGCGGAATGGATTTCTTTTTCAAATGGTAAAATTGTCTCAAATACTCAATATTCGACATCTGAAGATTTGATTTATTCAGACAATACTAATTTCTACTGTATTCCTTAAAAATAATAGCATGCAAATGGACATGGATATTCAAACATAGAGGGTATCGACAGTCCTTTTCGCAATAGGCTATATAATGTATCGTACACAGGTGCTTTTTCGGATTATATTTTTGAACACTAGATATCTGCTTGCTTGCTATTATTCAAATCAAATAAATAAATTATTAAATAAATAAATAAGTAAGAAGTAAGAAAAAATAGATCAGATAGAAAGTCCTCTTCTTAAAAATGAAACTCCTTTTCGTAGGTCAAATTTCTGCCATTTCTGTGAAATATTGTTTCAAAAAACGATTTCTACTGAATATATTGATAGATAAATATAGTTTAACTTCAGTTTTATAATATTAAATATCAAACATAATCTTTATAAATAGTTTTAGCCATAATAAAAGTCCTTTTCGCAAAAATAAAAGTCCTTTACGCGAAAAGGAGTCCTTTACGCATTTTAGGGTCACCCTTCGTGCAGCCCATTTTATGTTTCACCAATTTCCGGTCAAAACATTGGCGGGGAAGGCAAAATAAAACTTTAATTGCGAATCCCCAAGCCGAAATGACGATTCGCAAGAAGAATATGCACAATTAATTTAGGTGCGTTTGTATCTCTCTTAGTCTTATCAGTCATTTGCCACAATTATCGGTCATTCGCCACACTTTGTCAGAAGTCTTGATTTCTGCCCTACGTGATTCAGAAACAGAAACGGACCACAGGCCGCGAAGTTAAGGACGGACCCTTTGTCCACGTTGCAAAATTCAAGGGGGGGATTATGTCCACCTACAGGGGATTTTGTAGGCGGGGGGGGGGGGGGTGGCTGATGTACACAGAAAGATTTATGTGAAGATACAGTTTCGGGTGGCACACCTGACAGAGTGAGACAGCTCGTTTAAAGCTGTTAAGATCAGTCAGGGTTGCAATAGATGCTGGGAGACTGTAGTTGCAGAACTGCGACTTAAGATTTTTTTCGATCTGGCTGAATCTAAAGTCGCAGTGTTTTTGTGCTCTATCTTGACCAGTGATGGATTCCCCTTTTGTTTTGGGAAAAACTCATTTCTTTGACAATCCAACCATTCAGACTTCTTCATGTGTTTTACATACACAACCAAAGCTATAAAAATGTTACCATTGACTTCGTTTTTGTTACACGATCAATGCGATCTGTAATATTATGTTCTTGTTGTTGTTTTTCGGCTCATCGCAGCCATTTTGCATGCTTACGAGCTAGGGGTGATGACGTTTTTGTGATAAATTTCGGATGTTGAATTGATGAGATGAACTTATTAAAACGTTGAGAAATATTATAATAAAACCCGGTACTGGTTATACTCCCCATGACTAGGAAAGGGATGTCAGCGCTTTTTCAAAAACTCAGTACATAATTAGAATAAGATTAACAGTGGATTTTGGACATTATAAGAAACAAGTTGGTGTTTGAATTTTGAAAATCAGCGCCAAATTGTTAAAGTTATTGATTCTGTTAACTTACTCAATGTTGGTACGCTCGCAGCAGTCTTGTTTCTGCATTGTAGCGCCCCCTATTTTCTATTTAATTTATAACGAGAAATGACCTATTTCAGAAAATGATAGTAGATTTCCAATAATGGCTTGATTTCAATTTAATATAGCATGCCAAAGAAAATGAGATACTTACTTGACAGAAATCCTAAACAATCACATACCCCACCCATATAAATACAATTTTCGGAAAGGAAGCTTTGTCATGTCCCAAAATGACATAATCAGACCGAAAATGGACTTTTCCAACATGGTGGACATTTGTTATTCTGATCATGTGCTCACGTGACAAGTTTCCCGCCAAAAGTAGCAAGCTAAGGCAAGAGTACATTGACCTCTGAACCGAGAGGGGGTCGGCTTGTTTACGACAAGAAGCGATGGATTGGAAAGATCAGTAAGATATTAGTGATGGAAAATATTTTTTATATCATGGCTAACCTTGCTGCAAGCTGAATAACTTTACTATCACACACGTATGTTCAAATAGGCTATCAGTCAATACACACAGTTGGTACCGATCGTTTTTAAGGCGCCACATGAATCTTATATAGAGACATTGGGTGTTTTGGCCTTCTTTTTGAACATGTGCGCAATGGTTTAAGATTAGAATTGTAGAATGATGTAATTGTTTGAATATGCAAAATCATTTGGCTTTTTTTTTCTTATGTATTTCCTGTTAGCGGAAGTGGGGGAATTCCTTATCTGAAAATAGTCAATTTTCTATCCAGTGACATCCGTCGGAATACAGAACCAGGGTGAAAAATTTGCATACTAGGTTGAAGATTGACATTCATCAAGATATTAAAAGAAAACCTATTACAAATGGTGAGAGAGGTCACTATAAAAATCGACCTGTATGCACAAAAATGATCCCATCCATTGCCATTAAGAACTCCTAGGACACAGTTTGTACATATCCAACTGGGTAGTTCTCGATGTCGACAAATTGGTAAAAGGCGGCCCCAGTTAGATCGGTAATTGGTCATATCTACATGTAACAAATGTTTGGTGAGATGGTATTGGATTCTTTTAATCTCAACATACCTAGTGTTTCCCGCAATGCAGAATAGCGGGGCGCTGCGCCACGCTGCCCCTGGTCCCCGCCCCGCTGCCCTAAAATCCAGATAATTTGCCTTTTTGAGCGCCCTGATTTGCCCTTTTCTCTGTGTTACTTTGCCCTTTTAGCGGATCACGGACGATAGCTGACCACTTCAATTAAATACATCGATGTCTGACTTCAATTAAAAACATCCGGTAATGCGTAATTATCACCGCGGGAGGCGGTTGGCTGATAGAAATAGAATACCTCATGTCATATTCAGAAGCGTGTCGAGTGGTTCCCTGCACTAATGAGCTTATATTGTGTCTCTTGTGTATTGCGGTGACCAGCATTGTGGGAAATTCCGAATACACAGGAGAAACAATATTGTGAGGTAATTTATTACAGCGTCAAAGGTTATTGCAGTGGAAGGGGTGTAAAATTCCACTCGCCCGCTCGCATTTACTAGTAAAATGTTATGCAGGGCGAGTAAATTTTTGACAATTTGTGTTGTACTTTTCTAATTTACAGCATCCCAGAGAAAAAATTAGGACATGCAGTGACCGGGAAAGGCATGCGCCATGCGCCATAGTCCCATTAAAAACGGAAATGTCACATCGTTTTTTGCAATGGATGCGCCCAGGTCTCTTTCCGATTTTTACGATCATTTTCGGTACGAAATAGGTGAGTACGAAATAGGTGAGTACGAATAAATGAATACAGACGCTGTGATTCACGCTTTTCATTTACAATAAAGCGCCCGGGTAACTACACATGTTTTAATGACGTCATTGGTCTGTGCGAACGCTGCAAATAGTAAACATCGTCTGCGCTGTAACGATCGCGGATCAAGAGTTATTTACTTTTGTTTTGACCATGCCACCTAAAAAAAATGAAAAGACCGGATAATCAGGGCCTAATCAGTAACTTATTTAAATCATCCACTCAAGATAAGCCATTTAACCCAGTTTCATCTCAAACATTGCCCGGCCCCGAGTCCGATAAACAACCTGTCACGAATGTCACAGAATCTGACTCCACACAAATTGTAGACCCGAGTGTCGTCGTCGTCTGAACAAAGTGGACATACAGTAACTGTGACTGTTAACCAGTCAGACTCATAGTTCTGTATCAGTATGTCCTCTTACCATGTTTGATTAGAAGTGTTTTAATTATCATGTTAGGAATGATAAGAGGACATACTGATACAGAACTATGACTGGTTAACTTAGTCCTACATTGACAAGTTGATAGTTGTCTTAATTTGTAATTTTTATTGTTTGTTTGTTTAAAACTAGTCTATAGACTTAAATAAAGTCACTTGAACTATAATTGTGTGCAAATTCTAGTAATTTTGGGATATGTCACATTGGTTTTCAAAATGTCACATTGATTTTGGATTATGAAGGGCCATTGTCGCATAGAAAAAAATTCTTTCCCGGTCACTGGACATGAGGGCGAGTAACTTAATTGGAAATTTTACACCCCTGAGTGGACTTGATTAAGCAGACACGTGTTATGCATTCTTTTGATAATAATTGTAGCTTGCTAAGCTAAATTTTTACTGTGAGTTTCATTAGAAAAATCATTGCAGAGCCGCCAAAGTCAGCAAGTATAAGCTTTCTGAAAAAGCTTGGTCTTTGCCATTCAGGTCATATTTTAAACAGAACATGTAGCAACATATTTAGGCTGACAATCTATCTGTCTGTCTGTCTGTCTGTCTGTCTGCCTGCCTGCCTGCCTGCCTGCCTGCCTGCCTGCCTGCCTGCCTGCCTGCCTATCTATCTATCTACTTATGTCCATCTATCTATCTCTGTCTGTTTGTCTACTTATTGAGTTGAGTTCTAGAAAATGTGATCATACAAGGAACATATCCTGTCAAATAAAAACACTGCTTTACTATTAAAGTGCTAATCACTACTGCAGTAGACAGCAAACTTTTACATTATTTTTTTTTCTTAATTAAATTAAGCTTGAGATGTCATGTGAATCACCTAGCTACATCCCATTAAAAAGATGTTTGTCTGAAAAAAGGGACTGAGGACTTTTAAAACAAGTTTCAGCTAGTTCAACAATTTATTTTCTAAAAAAAAACATGTCAGCAACTAAAAATTGCTGAAACAATAGCTTATATTTATACATACTCTGTCAAACCACAATTCAAATACAATAAGCACAGTAAATTGAATTAAAGTTATTATGAAAATTTTAATTTGCCCTTGACACATATTTTTTAGCTGTTTAACGTGGGTTGCCGCGTAGAGAGGTTGCCCTTTTGACATGGGTTGTCGCGCGTTGAAGTTGCCCTTTTTAGGAGTTGCACCCTGCCCCTTTTTCAGGCTGCGGGAAACACTAATACCCGGTATGATCAATTTAATGTAAAGGGTATTTTGCCCTATTTCATTTTTGTCACTATGCGGTTGTATTTAGATATTAATAGACATTAAAGATGTAAATATAAGTCTGATTTTGGTATTTAAAGTTGTTAAAACATATGTGTATTCAGAAAACGGAGAGTGAACGGGTCACTGTCGGTACATAAATTACCAAAACAAATTCGTGCGTGATTTTAGTTCCCCACAATAAAAGCATGCTCTTCAGCTCAGAAGACAAAAATGACGCCATGTTTTGAAAACAAATAGTGTAAACATTCTGTGTGGATAGGAGTATTTTATCTTTTTAGAACTAATCAGGTATGCATCAGCGGCAAACTAAATAGCAAAATATAGATAAACCTATAAACTTACAGAAATGAGTAGTGTTAGAGGAAGACACTGTTTGGAAATATGTTTTCAACTTGGTTTACGTCCACGATAACAGTGAGGGAAAAGATAGCGGCTTAAAAAATCAGGGCTAGATATGATAACATAAAATAAAAATCCATCATATCGCCCTGAATTCAGTGCTAGGGAGACTGTTGCACAGATAGCCTGTAAGCGGATTAAATATTTACAGTGCTCCAGATAGCATCCATACAGACGTAAATTCGGGTCTTTTCTCCCCAAATATGGATAGAGTTGAAAATAAGTACATACCAAATATGGGTAGTGTTTCCCCTAGGCCCTTTTAGCATGGCACTGCGCCATGCCCTTTTCTTGGAGCACCATAACTTTTCCTGTGCACCATGCCTTTTTTCTGACCGATCGTAGCCTTTTTTCTTTATAAAAATGGTCCCTTTTCTTGGTGTGAAAGTTCATTTCCCTTTGTTACTCTAGCCGTAGTCCAAGATTCTTGAGTGTTTTGATCAACATGTGGCCTGATTACGTAAGAAATCTGCACCTGTTTACAGACAGAACAGTGTGGACAGTGTACATGCACATGACAAGGTCAAGTTGACATTGTTATCTTACTGAATACACAATGACCGTATATACTTCTTAGGGTTATCAAACATTTGTGGTACTTCCTACTGTGCCTTTAAGTTGGTGACTTTTTTGTTAACTAAATGCTTTATTGCTTGATATGTAATAAAAATGATATGTTAATACCTTTTAAGTAAATTTCATTTTAATTGTGTTGAAAAAGAAGTCATATTTCTGCATGAATTAATTATTTTCATTTTTTTTCAACTTACCTCCCTTGAAAATATCAGTGACCTATATAAGAGTGACTGGACACATCATATTTCAGCCATATAGGTATGTCGTGGCATGTGTCACATGACTTACGCATGGTGTGCCTTTTATCGTGCACACTCAAAATGGCGATGCAGCTTGTGAGGCCGCTGCATTTATAGGTACATTAAAGAGCGTACTTAGTCGTAAATACCGCTTATTGGTACATATTGTTAATAAGAATCGAAAAAACATATATGAAATATTGTTAAATGCTATGTTTCTGCAATGTAAAAACTAATCCTATTGAGTTATGACCGTGTAAATATCGGCCGATTTTATGAAAGTTGCGGAAATCGTCAAAAATGGCTTCCACAATACCTCTTTCACTCTGACTAATAAAGCTTCAAACATGGCTATGTCTGTGTCTTGATTTATCAATATTCATAAACTAAGATGCCCAATGATTCATAATTATCGTTATTATATAATCTGGGTGTTTATAAAGGTGCTAAAAGTTGAGATAAACAATAGAGAAATTACGCTGTGTATTCCAAAACAGCGATAAAAGAAAATCGTGTAGATAAATGATATTGAGTTTCCCTCATTTACCTATGTAAGATACCCGATAGGGTTATTTGAGTTGAGTATTGGTATTTCATTGGAGTTTCTAGTTACTAATATATAGGTCACTGAAAATATTAATACAGTAACATTTATTTCCCTTTGACAAAATGCATTAATCATATTTCCTCCCAAGGGTTTTGGGGAAAAGGGACATTTTTTTAGATGAGAGAACAAAATAAATGCTAGATTTTGAGAGAAACAAAGACCATATAAGTGAACAGGGAACATAAGATCTTCTTAGGCTGGGGAACAGTTTTTAAAAGGGACATCCATTTGAAGGAACAAAGGAAGGAATGAGGAATGTTGGATCGGGAGGGGAGCAAAGACAATAAGTAAACAGTGAATATAAGAATCTCTTTGGTGTGTGTGGGGGGGGGGGGGGGGGGGAGGAGGGGAGCGAAGACAGTAAATGTGCCCCTTTTTATCCCTCAGCGTGCACTTAAAGTGCCCTTTTTGATCATTCAGCGCGTGCTTGAAGTGCCCTTTTTATAAAGTTACCGTGCCCTTTTTTATGCCCCCAAAGGAACTTTGGGAGGCATATAGTAATCGCACTGTCCGTCCGTCCGTCAGTCCGTCCGTCCGTCAGTCCGTCCGTCCGTCCCGCTTTCGTGTCCGGTCTATATCTCCTATATTCTTTGAGGTAGGAATTCCAAATTTGGTGTGTGGATACATCTTGGGATGGCGGAGTGTCGCGTACCATTTTCGGGTCACTGTGACCTTGACCTCTGACCTAGTTTTTAGAATAATCATGTCCGGAGCATATCTCTTATATTATTTGAGGTAGGAATCTCAAATTTGGTGTGTGGATGCATCTTGGGATGACGAAGTGTCGCATACCATAATTGGGTCACTGTGACCTTGAACTTGACCTCTGACCTAGTTTCTTGAAAACTGCATTGAGTCTGGTGTATATCTCCTATATTCTTTGAGATAGGATTTCCAAATTTGGTGTGTAAATGCATCTTTGGATGACGGGGTGTCACATGCCATTTTTGGGTCACTGTGACCTTGACCTCTGACCTAGTTTTAAGAATTATTGTGTCCAGAGCATATCTCTTATATTCTTTGAGTTAGGAATTCCAAATTTGGTGTGTGGATGCATCTTGGGATAGCGGAGTGTCATGTACCATTTTCGGGTCACTGTGACCTTGACCTCTGACCTAGTTTTTAGAATAATCTTGTCCATAGCATATCTCTTATATTATTTGAGGTAGGAATCTCAAATTTAGTGTGTGGATGCATCTTGGGATGACGAAGTGTCGGGTACCATAATTGGGTCACTGTGACCTTGAACTTGACCTCTGACCTAGTTTCTAGAAACTACATTGAGTCTGGTGCATATCTCCTATATTCTTTGAGATAGGAACTCCAATTTTGGTGTGTAAATACATCTTGGGATGACAGGGTGTCACATACCATTTTTGGGTCACTGTGACCTTGACCTCTGACCTAGTTTTCAAGAATTATTGTGTCCTGAGCATATCTCATATATTCCTTGAGTAAGGAATTCCAATTTTGGTGTATGGATGCATCTTGGAATTGGGGAGTGTCATGTACCATTTTCGGGTCACTGTGACCTTGACCTCTGACCTAGTTTTTAGAATAATCATGTCCAGAGTGTATCTCTTATATTATTTGAGGTAGGAATCTCAAATTTGGTGTGTGGATGCATCTTGGGATGACGAAGTGTCACTTACCATAATTTAGTCACTGTGACTTTGAACTTGACCTCTGACCTAGTTTCTAGAAACTGGTGCATATCTCCTATATTCTTTGAAATAGGAATTCCAAATTTGGTATGTAAATGCATCTTGGGATGCCTGAGTGTCACAAACCATTTTTGGGTCACTGTGACCTTGACCTCTGACCTAGTTTTCAAGAATTATTGTGTCCAGAGCATATCTCCTATATTATTTGATGTAGGAATCCCAAATTTGGGGTGGTGATTCCTCTTGGGATGGCGGAGTGGTGCATACAATTTTGAGTCATTTTGACCTTGACATTGACTTCTGGCTTAATTTCTAGGTTTTTCTTGCTATATTATAGCTATCTTTTCTCAAATGTGTCTTGTGCTAGACCTATTCCTTTGGGGGCATTCGTCACGTGTTTGTGACATTTCTTGTTGTTCCTGGGGTAAACACTAACCACAGGAGCTTGAAGTTCGATCCTTAAATCACCCCTATAGCCTCAAAACCAAAAGCTCACAATGTCATTACGTAGTAATGACCAGGAGTGAAACAAAATTTCAGCCACCTTTGAATCGCCGTTACCAGGAGGTTTTTGGCGAAAACTGAACATCTAACCATAAAAAATATGTCAACAGGTCAGGCGAGGCATGGGTAAATTTTTCTGACATATCACTGAGTCAAAATAATGAGCGTTTGAAAATAAGGAAAAAAATAACGGTAGCCATTCCGGCTCCAGTATCCGGTTTGACGCAGTGAATCCAAGCCTTTGTCACGCTTGGAGAAAATACATTTCAAAACTTACAAACTCTTCAACCAAAATATGAAACGATCAGTTAAATGTGTTCAGAATATACCCTTACATTTACTTATCACGAAAAGTTCTGTTTTTCATAAACTTTGCGGAAATTCAAAACTGAAACCGTTGTTTTTCAAAGATCGTGTGACGTTGACATCGCGCACGATTTGGCGAACTATGCGTAACGTCAAGTTATAGCGCCTCAGAGCTTATTCCGTAGATAAAAACGTCATTGTCTCATTGTTTATGCCCTAACAAATAGGTTTCCTGGTACCATATTGACTTAAAGTATATTTGAGACATTGTCCTGTTTTGTCTTAACGTCGCCATCTTGATCATAAGGTAGAAGAAAAGTTATCGAACGCTTTGACGTTGCCGTCGCAATATTCACTGCCGATTGACCGGAAACTGGAGCCGGAATGGCTACCGAGAGCTTAGTTTCACTCCTGGTCATTACTACGTAATGACACCCTGAGGTTTTAGTTTTGAGGCTATATAGGTGATATAAGGACCGAACTTCAAGCTCCTGTGCACTAACGGGTGTGTTTTTGCCTGTACGGTATGTTTTTACCTGTAAGTAGCAGTAACTCGTAGTTTTCATCCATTTCGAATCAGAAGAGGCTTGATATTTGAACTGATTGTGAATCTATCAAAATTTATGAGTTCAGAAATCCAGATTCAACTTGCTGGACTGCTTATAGATGTTTTATTTTTGCCTCAATAGAAACTACCAAATGTTCAGTTGCCTCCCCTTTCCATGTATTCCTTGAAGAACAAGCGTTTTCAGAATAATATCAAACTCCCCAACAGTGGCGTCCCCTAGCGGTCATCCTTCCCTCAGAAAATGCCACTGCCGTACCCTTCCAAATGAGTAGGAATCTGCCGGATCTATTTACGGTCATCTGGTACCCTGCTTCTTAGCGCTCGGAGTTGTTTACCAGGGATGGAGTACTTGTACTTGTACTCGTACTTACTCGAGTACTTTTTTTCAGTATTTAGCTGTACTATGTACTTAGCTAATTTCATGAGTACATGTACTCGTACTTACTTAAGTACTGTTGAAAAAAAACCTGTACTCATGAGTACATTACGAGTACTACTGAGTACATTTTTAAATTTCTACCAGATAGGAAAAAAAAAGTTAATTGTTTCTCAGACCTTCCCTCATCTGTTTAAAATATCCCTCATCTGTTTTTTTTTTCAGACTTGAAAAAAAGTGGCATCATCTATTTTTCAGATGTTTAAATCAAAATATTGGCATTTCTATGCTTAAAAAAGTGCCCCATTATCCTAATATTTAGAAAAAGTGTATTTTACCAATCAAGCTTTTTTAGGTTAGTGTGGCCAGATTGACTTCTTTATTAACAATGGACTTGATGAAAGGCCTAATGATGCATATAATTGGCCAGGAGCAGTACTATTTTGGATTTCTACAATGCACTTGAATTAGTAAATTGTTGTATTTGTCACACTTGCTGCAAGATAAGACATTGTATATACCCCAAATATTGGGATAGATATATACCTGAGCAACACACCCAGACCAAGAGCAGTCTGATAATGGTCTTAACTGTTTGACATTTGATCTGCATTCTGACATGTATATGTATGCATTGATGAAACATGCTGATCACTTTTTCAGACAATTATGTCAATATTTTTTGTGTCCAAATATTTATGATTTAAAGGATTAAACAGATGATCAGGTGTACCAATGAAGGGCCCAGTCCAGTTGTGAAAGACAATAAATAAAAATATCAGGAATAATATAATCCTTAAAACAGAACAGGACAGTTCTCAAGCTCATCACATAAAGCACCAAAATCAAAATCTAGAAGACAAACACTGTAGATTCAGATGAGGCGGCTCATTATGAGCCGTCACATCTGGATCTGCAGAGTTTGCAGAATCAGCTATTGTTTTATTTTGTGCTTAAATGTTTAATAACTTATATCAGGTTTTATCTATTGAAGCTTAGATGTCACTACTATGTATGTGCTTGTAAATATTATAAATACCTGCAGCCTGTTTTGTTATTAAATTTGGCTTTTGTCTTAAATTTTCTTTGCATACTTTATAGTACTCAGATGTACTCATGAGT
Organism: Loripinus fragilis; assembly: GCA_964019695.1. Classification (NCBI taxonomy): domain Eukaryota; kingdom Metazoa; phylum Mollusca; class Bivalvia; order Lucinida; family Lucinidae; genus Loripinus; species Loripinus fragilis. The sequence goes on from OZ026520.1 coordinate 4,611,120, forward strand.
ACTTTTCTAAAGTACTCAGTACTTACTTAAGTACATTTACAAAATGTGTACTCACTACTTACTCAAGTACTTTTAAAACAGTCAGTACTCTGTACTTACTCAAGTACTTTTTCTTAGTACTCGCTTCATCCCTGTTGTTTACATATGGCTGCCATGCCTGACAACAGTTCGCTTCGCTATATGTTTTACTTAATATCTCTTATCACATTTTTGGCAGAAATATGAGACTTCTGCACATCACTCTGCTGATTATTTTATCTTTGATAAGATGACTTCAGGCTCACCAACTAAGTAAATCAGTTTTAAATGCAAAACAAACCAGAAACGTGCCCTGCCTCTACAATCGCCATGATCGGTCGATGCTTAGATTAGATCGAGTGACTCAAAAAGTTTTTTTTTGTATCGTTTTTGTTGTTGTTGTTTTTGTTTTTTTATTTCATCAAAATTTCAAAATTATCATTCCCTGGCGTAATGCTCAAGTATGAGCGAAGCCAGTATGATAGATAGATAGACAGATAGATAGATATATAGATATATAGATAGATAGATAGACAGACAGACAGACAGACAGACAGACAGACAGACAGACAGACAGACAGATAGATAGATAGATAGATAGATAGATAGATAGATAGATAGATAGATAGATAGATAGATAGATAGATAGATAGATAGATAGATAGATAGATAGATAGATAGATAGATAAATAGATAGATCAGAAAAAAAATCTTAAGATGTCCTGGATTTTGACATCTAGCCCCAGTTTTGGCATGTATCCCAGTGTCTGTGGAAGTCAGTCAATTGTCACAATATGAATGCTTTCTAATTAATGGATGGCAAGAAATTTGTATCTTAAAAGTCAACAGGAAACATTTAAATAAGCACTTTTAAAGGAGTCCTCTAGCTCCTTTCTGTGTCATGAGCTTTTAGGTCCTATTAAAGTCATAGAAAGTCAGTATAGACTTCTTCCAATATGAGTGATTCTATCAGCTGATAAGGTAAGGAAAAATCTCAAGATGTCCCCACCCTGGGGCATTGATCAAGGGTCTAATGCCATCTAGTGCAGGCCAACTACATGTATGAATGGTCCAATCATGAATGGTTCATTAGATAGGCCTTACTGCAATAGTTGCATACATGTAATATTATTAAAGTCAGAAAAAGAGAATAACATTTTTAATATTGTCTAAGATTTGTTTCTCCTCCAGTCCAACCCAGGGGCAGGTACCTGGGGTCTGGAGTCATGATGTGTACACCAACTCTCCAGGGTAGCCATGGTCTAAATATGAATACTTTTAGATGATTGTTTATAAAGATCACTTGAGAAACTTTAACAAATCATGCCAACACCAATGACACATCTCAGAGGGAATGTGCAATATGAGAGGGTCTGGATGGGGTATAATGATTTAAATTTTTAATGAAAAGTGAATACCAGACCCCCCCCCCCCCCCCCCCCCCCCCCACCCATCCAGATCCTCATATGTGCTGATATGCCTTGCTGAGATCATAACCCATTGTGGCCAAAATGATATAAAATATGTCAAAGGAAAACATCTACACAGCAACAGTAAAAACATATTTATTACTAACTATGTCCAAGTCAAAATGCACACATTTTGTCCTAAGAAGAGCATACTTTAGTTTTTTATTGGTTGTAAACAATATACAATGTATGAGCCTCTGATTTCTAGTTAAACCAATGGTATAATTTCATTAGACTTTACTTACAAAGGGAAGGCAGACAGAATAATTGACTTTTCATACCTACAAATTTCCAGGCATTATGATTATGAGCCAAGTTTTGCAGTATACTTTACACATTTTTGTCACTTTTCCCCAATTATAAATTAATTTAAAGAAATGAAAACATATCTTCTTTGAAAATAATTATGAATATTGCTTGAGAAAATGGCATGAACACACCTATTCTGCAGTGATAAAGTTTTTATTTCCTGATCATACTCACTTTTTGACAAATGTCATACCTTACATGTATCAGGAATGGATCTACATCTAAGAAATGGATCTACATAACATACTTCACATATACATGTATTTTGCATTTATAATATTTATTTTATCATGTCTTATGAAGAGTTCATCCAATCACAATTTTGCATTAAATACTAGTTAATTATTATTAATAGAAGTTAAACATTTTATAAAAATATTCAAAAGATAGCACAGGTTCCAATAATTACAGCAAACATCTTGAGCATATGATTTTAATTATATTCTTATTTATAAGTTTTAAAAAAAGTTTTGTGTGCTCTAAAGCACCATCTCATTGAGACGGTTCTTTTGAGTACCCACATCTTTTGGTCAAGAACTTTAAGAAAAACAAGAAAATTCTACAACAAACTGATATCCCCCGCCAAAATCATGTGAGATTTTTTTCAAATAGAAGGCTATAATTAATTTTCATGGTCTCAAGCCATTGAAGGTCAACTGTACTCAGAGTAAAGTTCATGAAATTTGATCAATTGCTTACTTAGTTATGGTTGAGGATGGGATAAATTATTTAAATTTAAGCAATCAAAGGGCAATAACTCCTCTGTAACTTAGGATATCCTGATACACATTCATATGTATAATCACCATGGTCATATATACTCAGTATAAGTTTGTTGAGATTCCAGCCTATGGCTGGGGATTGAAAAACATCCTAAAATGTTGGCAATCAAAAGGCAATAACTCCTGTATAACTGATGACACCCTGATGAAACTTCAGGTGCATAACCCGGTTATATATATGCAGTAAAAGTTTCATGAAATTTCATCCATTGGTTACCTAGTTAAGTTTGAGGACAGAAAAAATCCCCAAAAAGCATTAAATTTAGGCAATCAAAGAACTCTGCTATAACCAACAGCACCCAGATAAAACTTCATGTGCATAACATCAATATGGTTATATATATTCAGTATGAGTTTCATAAAATTCCATCAATAGGTTACCTAGTTATGGCTGAGGACGGAAAATCGGACGGACGGACACACACCAATATCCCTCCGCCTTTCGGAGGGGGATAATAAGATCTTTGCCTCTTACTTTGGTTTCATCTTGACTGCATCCCCAACCTCAGATTTCTAATGATTTTTTTTTTAATTTATTGTTGTTTTTTTTTTTTTTTTTTTCAAATGTTTTACATATATATGCATTAAGGCCCATATTCAGAGGTTCAGGTATCTATTTTGAGAGATTTTTTTTAATTTATTGTTGTTTTTCCAAATGTTTTCCATATATATATATGCATTAAGGCCCTTTTTCAGAAAATCTGACTTCTGTAGATGTTCAAGCACACACATTTATAAAATACATGTATTCACCGTATTGTGGAAATGCAAATTTTCAGGTCAGGAGGGAGATTATTGCCACACACCTCACACTGTGAGATAAAAGTAAGTAAGGGTGCAAATATCAGGAATCGATACAATCAAGTACCACACCTGACCCAGGATACCAATGGCTGGGGATTGAATAACATCCTGCATGGCATTGAAAATCTCACAGAATTTGTCCCTTTTGAAAGCCAATTCCCATAAGATTTTCAAATCTCACATTTTAGGACCATCTAAAAACACATTTTATAAAGAAATAATCGCAAATCACACTTTATTCTGTTCATCACAAGCTTCTTACATTAAAATAAAAGCTTTTTGGTTATAAGGGGGAGTTCCAAAGTGATTATTATGAAAATCCCACAGAACTTTATCATATCTCACTTAAAATTTTGGGTTAATCTCACAGATTTCAGCCCACATGCTAAAAAAAATCAAATTTGACACTTTCTTCTTACTTCCAACATTTTCAGGTAAACAAAATCAGGGGTGTGGAAATAGCAGAATTTTATACTTGCCTTGGGACAAGTAAATGGCCATAATGTACTTGTCCAATGAAAATTTTACTTGCCCCAAAGAACAGAAAATGCACAAAGAACTCAAACTCTTAAAAAAAATGAAACCAGATCTCAATGGAAAACAGTGTGGATCCTGATCAGCTGGCTGCTTTAAAGCCAGCTGATCTGGATCTACACTGTTTTCAATACAACATAGCATTGTGAGTTCATAATAATTAATTAAAAATGAAATACAGAATTGCATTAACTTTGTTTATACTTGTCCGAGGACAAGTAAATACTATTTTTACTTGTCCTGAATGAAATGACCTTTCCAAAAAGCGAATAACAAAGGTGCAGATCAGACTGCATGGGTGTGCCTTTGTTCACAAACCACCAAAGACAGATTATCAAGATGGGGTCAATGGACCCACTAATTATGAAACAAACACTAAAAAACTCTTATTTTAAGGCACATTTTGGAAATATTGGGGTCATAAGTCACTCATTACTATATAAATAGGGGTCAGGGAAAACTGTGGAATAACTTACATCATACGAAAAAAGACACACAACGATACATAAAGTCAAAAATACCTTGCAGCTTGTCTTTATTTTCCTCAATGCTATGCAGGTGGGTTCTGTAAACATTGAAGCAGTCAGTCAGTTGCGTTATATGTAAATCTAGGCTGATCGAGAATTGTTTGACCAGTCTCGATAACAATAAAGGCAGTCTGACTTATTTCTATCTCCATTAGGCTCCAAATTTGCATCCTGATTTGTTTTGTTTTTCATGTTGGATAACTCTTACATGCTTTAACAATAGATATATATTCAACTGTGTTATAGGATACATAGAGAAATGGTTATAGAAGATCAAACTAGATCCTATCTTTCAGGTTCTTATATTGACAAATGAATAGATCATAGGAGGACCAGGGGCAGTAAAACTTCTGACATTCAATTTAGCACATCATTGCAAGTTGTGGAAATCATCAAATCATAGATCTGCATATGTGTATTTAGATAGGGTTAGGGAACAGGGGCAGCCCTTCCCCTGGAAAGTAAAATGTTATATAATTATAGGAAATTAGCAATTGGACCCGGGCCGCCCCCATCCCTTGAAAAAGTTGGATCCCCTTTAGAAAATGCTGCATCACCTCTGTAACCTTGATAAACCATTGATCACTTCTGTTATTCAGCTGAGGATTCTGTCAAAACTAGTCAGTTGGGCCTGGACCCCACCCCACACACCCTCAGGGAGATTCCTGGCTGATCTAAGACTATCTGTATATGCGAGACCAATGTCCTCCTGGGGAGGGGAACAGGAGAAAAATTCATGGGTGTAGGGGAACAAAATGGAAAATTTTAGAGGTTGGGGGAGCGAACAAATGCAATATTGGGGAACACCATAACATAAGAAAACAAATTTTCAGGTTTTTTTTTGGAACAAGATTATCTTTATTTGGGGGGGGGGGGGGGGGGGGGGGGGCAAGGGAACAGGTACCCCCCCCCCCTTCCCGGGAGGGCTTTACATATATCGTAAATTACTGGAAAAACACAAATAATCTGTGCATTCATGGCCTTCTGAAATTTTCTCGACTTGGTTTTGAGGTTGCAGACGAATTTTTTATTTCTATTTCCTTTGAATTTTGAAGACGGATTCGACAGAGTGTTAAAAGAGCGACCAGGGCGATAATAAGATCTTAATTGTACCTCCATTTTGCTTTTCTTCATTTAGAACTCGATTGCGAGCTTTTTAGCCACGTGAAGAAGGGACGACTTTTAACAGCCACGAAAACTCGTTAAAACTGACGTAAAAGTTTAGTGCAGCGTCTTTTTTCTAATATCTTCAAATTTTCAAATTACTTCATGATAAAATTATATTTTTTATGAACGAAAACTTATACTTTCTGATGTACTTAATTCAGAATTATCCGGTGACAGAAAAAATCTTAATCACCCCATTTGTTGTGATTTGCAACAAAACAGCCTAACCCTGTGGCAGTGATGTTTTCAGAAGAATTCATTCGAGGAGACATTGCTGTCGGGGAGTTTGGAATAATATGTGCGCAAAGACCACTCTCGGGGAGTTTGCTATCAGATTGTTCCTTGTAATTTTGTGTGAACCAGTCAATGTAGATAGCAGTAGCAAAGTAAAGCATAGCTGAAAAATTTCCCGTGCCTTCGCTGGGAATCCAAGCCGGGTCGCCCCGGTTAAAGACCAATGCTCTAACCACTGAGACAAAGAGTCGAATCTCTGACACAGTTGTCAGAGATTGATTATATACTAGAAGCTATGCAAAATCTACCTTATGTAGATATATAGGTGAGAGTGCCTGGCCCATAACACTCCCCCTCTTCAAAGGAGTCATCATTTGTGATGACGGAAAGCCATTTTAGGCGAAACAAAGGTCCAATCTCGGACGTGAGCCCCCATCTTACTACATGATAGCCATAACAAAGTAAAGCATAGCTGAAAAACTTCCCGTGCCTTCGCTGGGAATCGAACCCGGGTCGCCCCGGTAAAAGACCAATGCTCTAACCACTGAGCCAAAGAGTCGACTCTCTGACACAGTTGTCAGAGATTGATTATATACTAGAAGCTATGAGAAATCTACCTTATGTAGATATATAGGTGAGAGTGCCTGGCCCATAACAACTGAAAGTAGGAGTTTCTCCGATTTAAAATCGCAGCGTGTTTACAGATGGCAATAAAACAATCATCCCTGTTCCAATATTCTTCCTTAATATGTGTATTTATATAGGGACATCGCTGTTATGACTGATGGGTGATCAAACTGTACATGAAGACAGCAACAATGTGCCCCCATTTTGAATACAAGTATAAGCTTTCAAAATACATGTACGGATTGAAAATAGCTGGTATGGATCAAGTTTCATTTGTACCAGTACCGGTACTGATAGTAGTCAAAATGATCTGGAGCGCTGAATCTACATCGTACGCACAGCCATCACACTTACAAACAAGTTCAATGAACTTGTACACCTAAACATTGTCGGTTTGGATAACAATACAAGCCCCACTTGATAATACTAAATATTGTGTAAAGGGTTCATTTCAAATTCGCTTTATAGTTTGTTATACCAAGCTTCAATGATTACATTGGTCAGGATTTTTAGCTTGGAAGTGTCTGGGGGTTACCGGGGTACGGGCCAGTATCCCTAGACTCCGAATCTAGAGGTACAGGCCTGTACCGGTAGACAGTTCACTAGGGAGTGGCTCCCACTACAGCTCTAAAATTTTAGCTTTATGTAGTATCAGTTATTTTCCCGTTTGAGATGTCTAATCCAACAAAAACTTGCGTTGCAGATTCACATCTATTTGGTCGTCGTCTTTTACAGTTGATAGTGGAGCCGGCGACCATTTGAAACAGTGAATACAATCATTGTCAGGTGTCCTATGTGGATAAACTGCGAAAACCAATTAATATATTTTCGGTATGACGTGAGTAAACCTGTCTTCGGGGGTTTGCGAACAACAAAGATGCAGACTAGCCTGGGCATCCACACAGTATAATCACTAATCAGTGCTTTTGTTATTCGCTTATTGGAAAGTATCATATCTGATCATATCTAGACTTACTATGAACGAAAATTTCAATTTTCTAGCTAGTATCTATAGCTGAGCAAGCTGGTTTGTCGAACTCCATATATTCTTTCTATGTCTTAGATCTGGTCAAAATGGCTCATAAGTCCATATAGGACAGCAATTTGACAATTTGTCTACTTTTGAAAATGCAATTTTCCTCTAGACTACCAGAATGCTGAGAGTATTCAGTTTTTCACTCGATCATCGTGATCACTGAGCCAGCTTAACGTCGGATGCCCAACAAGTTGTTCAACGCTGACATAAGGTACAGTGAATTCACCTACCATGGCAGCAAGAAGAAATGGAAAGACAGGAACAATGTAAATTTCTGTTAATACATTTTAGTTCGTTTCCATCCATATGTGCACAATGTGGGGGCTATACATGGCCTTTGCTACCAGTAATTATTTTCTGTAAATATGAGTGATAGCCTTTGAAATAAGTAGAGCTTGTACATCAGTTTTTCCCTGTCCAAGATAGCGGCGGAAATAGATGAGAAACTGCAACATGAGTTTTTATTGGATTAGATATCTCAAACGGTAAAATAACTGTTACAACATATTATAGCTGAAATTTTAGAGCCATACCCGTAGCCAATCCTCAGTGGACAGTCTACAGGTACCGCATACAGTCTAGGGATACGGGTCCGTACCTGTACACACTTCATTTTAGCTTATGTGAGCAAATTCGAGATTTTTTTTATTTTTTGCAATTCGTTGATGGTACAGCCTCTCAATTCATTATAGTGTAATAAACATGTAAGACATAAGTACAAAAAAATATATGAAAAATACCGGAAAGTCTTCCTTGAATTCCAACATAAACAAACTAACCACCATATTTTCCCAGAGGTAAACTGTCCAATGGACTTGTGCATTTGTATCATATGACATCAACATAATTATGATCAACATAGGGTTTTCTTTAAAAACTCAAATTAAAAACAAAGATTTGGAATGGAATAGAGCTTATAATTAGTTTATTGCCCAGGGTGTATAAAATATTGAAAGAAACTTGTTATATTCGAAGTTGAATGGTGCTTGTATGGAAGAAACTGGGTCAGTTGGTGACCTCGTGAATAATTAATTAGGATGACGTAATATGTCAACAAGAGGGATTCACAGTTAGGCCTAAATGAAATGTATGTGTGGTTTCTGTTGCATACCAACAAAATTTAGGGTAGGTAGGTAGGAAAACTATTAAATTTTGTTATAACGATTTAACAAAGAAAATAGTGACAAAATCTGAAAAAGTGACAATTTTAGGTATTTTTTCTCCAAAGACCATTTTAATGTTTAGGGTAGGGTTAAAAAAATAGGGTAGGTAGGCAACAGGAACCACACATATATTTCATTTAAGCCTTATGATTTATGTCAAAATCATTTACATCCATATTATTCTGCATTTTTGGCAAATGAAGAAAAGTTTGTCGGCAAAAGTCTCTGCAAAGGAATGTAAACAAAGTAGCAGAAGTCCCAGTTTGTTTGTTTGTTTTGTTTGATTTGATTCTTTACGTCCCATCAACAATCTTTCATTTATAAAGGGAGGGGTCTTCCTGGGTTGAACCAGTACTAAGCTAGGATTAATGTTCATGCTCAAGGACACAACGCAGTGACGCCGATGATGCTTGAACCCGCGGCCCCTCGGTCTCGAGTCAAGCACTCTACCACTGCACTCCCTGCAGAAGTCCCAGAATATGAAATGTGAGATGTGCAAGTCTATATGATGCACAAGTCCATCAGGCTCAACTGTGTATATCCTCTAAAATAAAAACATCCGCCACATATCCGGATGACATTCTGGTCTGGACTTGCCTTGCTAGCGGCAACTTGTCATCTGCTGATAACTATTGCAAATATTTGGACCCAGATCAGGACTGACAGAATGTCAGTCCTGATCTGGATCCAAACAGTTTGATGCTCTGATGGTGTTTGTGAAATTGTTTTTTGAAAAAGTTAATTTTGAAAAGTCAGCAGAAGACAACAAAAGCATGAAAAATTACCCACAGACCCCTAGATAAGAGTGCGTAAATGAAAATTATTTTCTTATTTCTCAACCAAACACATGTTGGGGGTACTCTAAAGAACCGTCTCATTGAGGCGGTTCTTTTGAGCACCCAAATCACATCTTTAAGCTGATGGATACGAAAATAATCGCAATTTTATGCTCATTTTTTTTGTGTAACTGGCCCTATGTACCCAGAATGCAAAGAGATATATTTACGAAATATGACTCTCTTGTTTACCTCTTACAGATGTGGACTTGATAATTGTCAGTAAAGAATCGGAGAGAGACAAGCAGACAAGAAGATGGATCTGTGCCTTGTCTCCGGCGGAGATGACATCAAGATCTGGGATTGTAATGATTTTGCCCTCGTGAAACAGTTCAATCCCCATGACCAGAACATCTCCAGCCTTTGTTGGTCACATGATAGTATCCTTGTACTCTCCATATATCAATCACTGCTTGCATACACAAAGCACAATAGGGACAAAGATAAAGGTTATAGGCCAAAATCCATGCCTCTAGCCAACTAGATAGCTGCACTATTTAAGTATTAAGAATTACTAATAAGCTGGCCAGAAAAATAAGTGTGTTTCGGGTAATGGGTCGAATAATTTTAGGTAGGGTAGGCACACATAGGTTTTTTTTATTTTTTTTGTTTGTTTTTTTTCTGGAAAAAATAATTTTAAGCATTTTGAAAGGCGAAACGCCTTTCAAAATGCATAAAAATTTTTTTTTTTCTGAAAATCTGAAAAAATTCTAGGTTTCACCAGTAAATTTAGGTAGGGTCAGGTTACTCTAAACACAGGTATTTTTTTATTTGACCTTGTTACCAATTTCTTCTAAAACAATTGTATTTGCCCTCGTAAATTTACCCTAAATAATTGAAGCAAACAGTGCCAATTGTCAGATCTAACAGCCTGCTTCTACACAGCACTAATTGAGAGGAAGAAGAGCCTTCAATCACTGCTCCCATACACAAAGCACAATAGGGACAAAGATAAAGGTTTAGGCCAAAATCCATGCCTCTAGTCAACTGGGTTTAGTACCAAACATTATGTTTTGGTTGAGAAATAAGAAAAGTAATTTACAGTTACACACATTTATGTGGAGGCCTGAATGTATGATAATCCATCTATCATTTATTATCCAAAAACTAATATAGTGAAAACCCTTAACACATTGCTAGATAATCTACTGGCGAGTTTTTCATTGCATTCTGAAGATGTTGCATTAACCAGTATGAAGACAATGGGAGTATCTACTTTACATTCTGGGGTAAGTTATTTTTAACCATTAATCCTTTTTACTATGTGACCTACAGGGAGCGCAGTGGCTCAGTGGTAGAGTGCTTGACTCGAGACTGAGGGGCCGCGGGATCCAGCCTCACCGGGGTCACTGCATTGTGTCCTTGAGCAAGAACATTAAAACTAGCCCAGTACTGGTTCAACCCAGGAAGACCCAAGCATAAGCAGCGTTATAATGCTTAATGGATAGACAACAACAACCATCCCTTTATAGCTGAAAGATTTGTGATGGGATGAAAAGGATCAAATCAAACAAAAACAATGTGACCTACAATCTTTGGTCTGACAAAAACACATCTGCCAGAGAGTATGGCTTATTTGGGTGAAGGAAGCTTTAAAAATCTTTTCTTCTGAATAAGAATTCAAAATAATTTATCAGAAATGGTCAATGAGTGGTCATCTACAAAAAATAGCTAAAACAAATAATGAAATTGGATAGGTAAAAAACATGGCCAGCAGAGGGCATGGTTAGTTTTCCTTGCCCTGAGGTTATAAGACTTTTCATGCTCAACTCAATTCAGCATGAAATTTATCATGCTTATAAATGTTAAAATGCCAACACAATTGTTGGCATTTTAACATTTATTAGCATGATAAATACAACACATGAGGGTTTAAAAGCAAGAAAAGTTCAATTTTCAGTATTTTAGATGTTATGAGCAGTTGAAATTTTGTGCTCAGTTGAGTAGAGCATGAAAAAAGTTTTATAACCTTTGTGTCTTATGTGCCTATTAGAAGTTTAAAACATTTCCCCTGAAACCAATGGTCAGAAGTGACCTACAAAAATAGCTAAAACAGGTTTGATCTATCAAAAACATGGCAGCAGGGGGCTTTAATATTGCGGCCAAGGAATAGCTGTTGAGAATTTGAATAATTTGGCTGGAATGGTCACTGGGTGGTCTTCTGCAGAAATGGCTAAAACAAACTGGATTAATTGAAAAACATGGCCACCAGGGTAGACAATTTAAACAAAACTCAGATGAGAGATGATCAGATCCAGGGCGTCAATTTGTTCTATCTCGTATTTGAAATCTATGTCAGTAAATGTTGACAAAGACGTCATGGTGCAAAATAGCATCAATAATGTAGGTTATATTGTTGAATCATACAAATGTATATATATATAGTGAAATCATTCTACAATGTAAAAATACTTATTCAATATATAGTAAAAGAGGCTTGTATGAAATGTTAACATGTTAGCCTGAAATACATTATACAATTATTGACTAATGAGGCATTGGATATGATGTGATATTGACCAGATAATACCAATATTGACCGAGGCAAAGCCGAGGTCAATATTGGTATTCTCTGGTCGATATCACATCATATCCAATGCCTCATTAGTCAATAACTGTTTTATTATATAACGTTTAGAGAAAGATGTACAGGTATTATTGCACCTGGAAAAAATACTGAACTTATATACAAGTTTTGGGACAGACAAGCATTTAGCAGAAACAGTGCAACCCTGAATAAGACCATCCTTTTACTATTGCATATATGTTGTGCATGAGTGTCATCATTCAACGTTTACAAACAAGAATTCTAACACACTTCGCATGTAGAGCCAATGATAAAATAAGTGTGATATGCCAAACAATAATTCACAGCTTCGAAAGCGCAGGGAAAATGTGTGATAGCTGACGTCATTTGTTACTGGTAAATGACGTCATTCATGGCGTTAGACGGTGTAACGTCGTTTTTACGCTTGAAAGACATTACAAATACATGTAAACGTATGCGACGTGGTCTAAGTATTGGCGGGAGTTCTTCAGTGCAAAGGCGGAAAGTTGGAAGAAGCTGAAGACTTCAAATTTGTTTTCGCCGTTTATTGTGCATTAAAATCGAAATAGATCAGGTCCAGTGCGTGATTTGTTGCGTTCTCAGCATCTACGATATGAATATTAGCCACGCTTTAGAAAAGCAGAACCAGAACGGAAAAAAACAGCATGGAGTCTAATTTTAGTAACTAATATACACTGGCAAGCGCCCGCAAGCCAGTGAATATGACAATATATTGACTGGCCATGTGAGGGCTCTAAGCCAATGAAATTCAGTCTTTTTTCTTAGTTATATAATAATACTATTTATCGTATATTGGTGGAATAATTATCATATTGCATCACTGTTTCAGCCTGGCTGTCTGTGTATAGACCTCAATGAGACATCTCGCTATATGTTATGTGGTGGATCTGATGGATTGATATCAGTCTGGGATCTTAAATCTAAGAAAATCCGAAAGACATATAAGGTCAGTTTCTTTACCCTGCTTTATATTGATATATTTTAACATACAGATTAATCCAATAAGAGAGGAGTCACCAGTTATATGGACCTAAACACTAGGAGAAAACCTGTCTTCAAGGTTTCTGACTAGGTCATACCCAAACTAGCCTGCTGAGCTACAGAGACTAGCTACATAATTTAAATTTCGCTTGTAGCAAGTTTGACTGAAGATCAAGATTAGGCATAATAAAAGCAATTTAAAAATATATGTAGATGAATTATTTTAAGCAGTTCTTTTGAAAAAAAAAACAATTGCTAAAAGTCTGGTAGGGTAAATACTCAGTTGAACTGAAAGCTTATCTGGACCTCCGCCCAACGCTGGTGACTGCTGATTTCTCATATGTTTGATGTTACCACCCCTATGCGTGTGTATTACTAACAGTTTGAGGTCACTGACACAAAGGTTGATTTGTGGAGCACAATGGCACAGTTGGTAGAGAGTTAGACTGGGGATCGAAGGGTTGCTAGTCAGAGCCCCACTGCTGGCAGAGTCACTATGTTGTGTCATTGAGCAAGACACTTAACCCACTGCTTAGTATTGGTTTAACCCAGGAAGACTCATCCTGACCTGACTGAAAAATTGTTGATTGGGACGTAAAGAATCACACCAAACAAACAAATAATTAAAGATTGATTTAGAAGCAAGAAAGTGTTTTACTGTAGGGATCAAAAATGTTATTTCATGTATTAACAGTGGCCAGGGAATAAACGAGTACTTTTGCAAAAAGTGAAGACCCAGATTAAATGCAGCATAAAGACTAAATGAGTACTTTTGCAAACAATGAAAACCCAGATGAAATGCAGCATAAAGCCTAAACAAGTATTTTGCAAACAGTGAAGACCCAGATGAAATACAGCATATAAAAAGCCTAAGCAAGTACTTTTGCAAACAGTGAAGACCCAGATGAAATGCAGCATGTAAAAAGCCTAAACAAGTACTTTTCCAAACAAATGTTTTAATTCACATTTTTATTCAAAATTTCACGAGTTTTTATGAGGGCCAATTAAAACTACACATATGTTACAGCTTTACACTGCTAATTTCTTGTATGAATATTAATCCATTTAAAATGGCGGTCCAGATGACTGTTCTTTTGGTCTGCATCAAATTTTCCCATTTTTGATGGTCCAAATTCTTTTTTCTCAAATTCAACAGCCTTACAGGCCCCTGGCCTCAACTTCAGAAAGGTAGGAAAATCCCTTATTATAATAGAACAGGAGGCCTCTAGCTGTTCTCAACTCTGACCTTTTTAGATTAGACCCATTGTCAAAAATAGGAAAATTCTGAGCACAATTTCCAGGAGAATATAGTTATAAAAGTTGTTTTACATTTTAGGACCACAAGGGAGCTGTGACGTGTGCAAGATTTAATCACAATACTAGCTCCATAGCTTCTGGATCCGAGACAGGGGAGATAATCCTTTATAATGTGATAACAGGCCAGGGTTGTAGGCCTTTAACTACACCTAGACTTCAGGTTAGTAGAAATGTATACTTCTTTCGCCCTTTACCTCATAGAGATGCCTTTTAACACTTTTACAAACAGATCAGAACCAGATCTGTCAGCTCTTGTAAGAGCTGCCTGATCAGGGTCTACTCTATTTGCTTATGGAAGTATGAATAGATATGATCCTACACTAGTGGAACTGCCTGACAAGTAATTGCTTTGTTCTGTGTACAAAGGTGAATGTTTAATTATATAATTATCTATACTATAGTGGGTGGAGCTTAGCATGAATATTCATGAATGAAAGGGTTAAGACCTATAGAAATACATTTATGTCAGATGGGAACAGTAAAACACCAAGCATATATTATAATATTGTTCCACTATATGACAATCAGATGCATGATTGAGGGAGCGCAGTGGCTCAGTGGTAGAGTGCTTGACTCGAGACTGCGGGTTTGAGCCTCACAGGCATCACTACATTGTGTCCTTGAGCAAGACACATTAATCCTAGCTTGTGACTGGTTCAACCCAGGAAGACCTGTCCCTACATAAATGAAAGATTGTTGATGTGCTGTAAAGAATCAAATCAGCAAAATAAAAAGATGCATGATTTATTCTGGTTGACAGGTTTGATGTTTCCTTGTGGTGACTTACCTGTCTTGATGCATAAAATTACACATAATAAATTTGAGCCGTGACATGTGATTTCCAACAATGTGGCATTTTGATAAGTGTAGACCCAGACGTGCCTGTGCAGCCTCCTTTTAAGCTTAGAAACTCCAAAATGATGTTCTGTCAGTAGCTTAACAGTCATAGAATATTCAAACACTAGCAAAGGCTCTGATCAGACTGCACGTAAGCGCAGGCTGATCTGAGCCTTTGCTGGTCGCACATACCACATTGTTGGAAATCTCTCGTGTCATGGCTCAATTTTATTATTATTAGAGTTTCAGTTTAATCAGGAATATCTTTCCAATCATAGCAATTGTTGTCTGTTCTCTCGTCTGCTTATGTACTTTGATAGCTTGTATTGCAAACAAAATGGACCCAGATCAGACTGTTCCCTGAAGGTTCATATTGTTTGCTTCTGAGGTAAAAATTTCCTGGAGTGCAGTTCAATAAATGTAGCGTACATAAAAATATGATGAAATTTTTAGAGCTAGCAAAAAGTTTCGACAGGATAAGGATTAAGTCTAATTGCTGAATTTCTAAATAGATTATCTTGACTAATTCATCCTAGGTATTAATGAATACTAGGGCAAAGACAGAAACCAAAAAATAGTCCCTGATCAGGCTATAGGAGCAGTCTGATCTGGGGCTATTTTGTTAGCATATGCTTTGTACTCGTAAATGTTCTTTATTGACTCAATTATTAAAAGGATAAAAATGCACTTTGGAATTCAATTTTTATTTTTTTTTGCTGCTCAGTTTATATTATGTTCAATGCAGTCCCTTTTTAACACTATGTTTTGGGTCCATAGCAATGGACCATGTTACAGGTGAATCATGTAATTGAGGGACAATTTTACAATGGAATTATAGGAAAATGACAATTCCGTGGTTATTTTCCTATAATTCCATTGTAATATTTTGTAGTAAAACAATTTTGGAGCCACATCATGACTGTGTTATATCCAAATTCATGTTATAATGAGATGTTTTATTAAGGGATTGCCTTGTATCTTTTCCAGGCCATAAAGCAAGTACAATTTAATAAGTTCAAGCGGTCTCTGCTTGGATCTGTCTCTGATGATGGTAGTGTTTCTCTCTGGGATTGTAACACTCGTCAACTCGTAAACACGTTCCCCTCCCACCGGGCACCAGCAACAGGTCTCAGCTTCTCACCCATCAATGATATACTTCTCCTGTCTGTAGGACTGGATAAAAGAATCACTTTCCAAGATACTCAGTCAAAAAAGTAAGTTCTTTACTTTTAACTCTTTTCCTGGCAGTGGCCACTTTTGTTGTCTGCAGATAATATTTGCAAATGATTTGGACCCAGATCAGGACCAATGTATTTACTGAAGGACTTTTTTAAAAAAGTTTATTTAAAAAATCCTCAGACAATAAAAATGCATGTAAAATTACCTGCAGATGCAGTCTACATGTGTTTAGGTTGGGAAATAACAAAACTTATTTTTGATTACGATTCTGGAGCCTGATGCCATACATATTTCTGATTTAGAGCCAGTCTAGTCCTAGGTTATGGAGCCATATTGTTTTTCATAAAAACAATGAATTCATATTATTAATGAAATGACATACTGAATTGACTGAAATTCTGTTCATATAAAGTTAGTAACCCATAAAGTCCTTATATATCGTGGGTTCAATGCAACACTGTCGTAACTGCAATTTTTTCAGAAATGTACTTTTTTGCAGTTTTGACCCTATAAAACATATTTACATAATCTGTGAAAATATCCTATATGAGTTGTTAATATTTCTCCAGTAATAATAAATTAGTCATTTCGCCGTATCTCACAAGTGCCAATTCCTTCAACGCAACACTGTCGTAACTTTACATACGACACTGTTGCACTGAGATTTAGGCTAAACACTGTGTTCTTTGAGTGCAACACTGATGTAACTGCAACAGTTACACATACATCACTGTTGCATTGATAACAATACATGTATTGATTATTTTGTTCAGTGCAATACTGTCGTAACTAGCTATTTGTCTTGAATTTATGACATCATAACTATAAAAATGACATCATACTGCATGTTCATTCCTAATTAATACATAACAGCAAAAAAAAAGATTTGCCATCTTGTAAACTACCAAGAAAAGAGTTCTGCCCAAGGCTTTGACACATCTTCAAGGGAGCACAATCTTCAAAAGGTTCAGGTTGGCATGGGCTTATTCTGAATTGTTTTAAGCTTTTCTCGAGAAATGAACTATAAATAGTGAAGATAAAAAAATTCAGCAATGGTAAACCATGAAGTTTAGGCCGAGATCAAATATGCATGGATACCCCTATGAAGATGTTCATCCCTTGATATAAGTCAATACTAAGTATCATTACTCTAGCTGAGGCCCCTTGAGAAATATGTGCTTAAATACTGTTGTTTCAAAGATACATAATAATAGGACTATACTATTTTTCATTGAAAAAGGGTTAATAACAGTAAACATATTACTGCAGTTAGAGATAGTTTAGGATATTTACTTGTATAAATCACCCATTATAGTGTGAATCATGTTTACTGTCGTCGCCCTGGGCCCTGTCACCTGTTAAACTAACGGTACAGGGAGCCAACTCACGACAGTAAATAAGAAATGAATTATACCTGGATTAGTTCATGTTCATTTTGTTTACAAAGATTCATATTTATCTTTGAATCAACAGTATCAATAGTTACAAAGTCAGTGAACAATTAAATATAGGTCACAGTCCAAATATGGATATCACATAATGTAGAAATGGTGGTTATCCCTAGATGTAAGTCAGTATCAAGTATCATAGCTCTTAAGTCCTAGAAGATCTGTTGTAAGGTTGATGGAATGACAATTTGGGTAGAAATGGTATGAAATGCAGTTATAGGTAACATTTCAATTGTGGAGTTCGTTTTTATATGTACCACCATTTGTTTCACTTGCTAAGTTGATAACCTCTCGAGGAGACTGTGTTCCATCATGGAGGGTTTGTTACGTTACATGTACTGGTAATAAATTGTTGGGCCTGATCTGTATCCAAACTGTTTAACTCTCTGATGGTATGTTCGGGTTTTTTAAATGCCAATATGACAAAAAGCATACAAAATTAACCAGGGTGCAAAGAGGGCACACAAACACAAAACTTTGGTGGAATTTACCACAGTAGGGACAGTCAATTCAAAAGCAACAGCTATCTTATCAATCTGCAATAAGATCATCAGTGACAATATTTTAACAGCTTCTTCAGTCTGTATCTCCAGACTTTGAAATAATTTTCAGCTATCACTGGACCACAAAATAAGTTGACAGTCTGGTAATTCAACCAATGAGATTTTTCATATTTAAGTGCAAAATTCCAACTAAACCTGATTGGTTGAAATAAGCAAGGGAAAGTGATATCATATGGCACAGCTACCTTAACCAGTATTGTCCATACTATAAGGCAAACAACCCAGACTAACATACCAAGTAGGGCAGGCTGAGCTAGACTATCTTGGTCTTGTTTACTCTCATTAGTAAATTGTCAGGAAAAGCATGTTTCCTACGTAATACCCTGACCAGTAGGATGACCGTAGACTACCCTATCCCTCAAAACCATGCCCATGAGGTGGAATAAGTTAGCTGACTAAGCCTTACATTTCCTAAGCCCTACCCTAGCCTTACCAAATATCTTAGCTTTTCATACCTATACCCATTGATAATTGCCTGCTATATGTAACCTTATCATAATGACGATACCCTACTGCTACCTACCTTACCCTAGCCTAGGGTAGGACTTGCCCATATCATATCCTTGGGTAGCATAAAGTGTAAAAGACTACCATACCACTACACTGACCAATGGATCTAGCATACAACCCCTACCCATCTCAGCACATCTCTGCTGGCCAAGTAAGCAAGATTTAAAAATTTGTGGGGCTGCCTTACCAGTAGGTTGACCCTACCCTACCCTGACTGCCACTTCTGGTAGGCAATCTTAATCTTACTAGGAGCCTTTAGTGTGGCAATACCTTAACCTACCCAAATCAGCTCTGCAGTAGACTAGGCTAGGCTACCCTAACCTAAGTTGGGATAACTAATAGGCAACAATACCTTATCCTACCCCATCCAACCAGCTAAGCTGGACTATCCTAACCAAACTAAAAGGGTGACCATACCTTAATTAATCTAGCCCAGACAACCATTCATTTTGGACAGGCTAGACTGGGTTTCTCTATATCCTATAACTGGTAGAGCAGCCATACCATACCTCACCACACCCAATCCTGCCTATCAGCAAGATTAGGCTACCCTAAGTAGGGTGACCATAGCTTAACCTACCCTACCAACCATGCCTGTCTGGTTCACTAGGCTATGACATCGTAAGTAAACTAATAGGGCAATTGCACCTTATCCTACCCCAAGCAACCCTACCTGTCAGGGGGTAGGGGGACATTACCAAAACAAATAGTAAGTGAGTATGATCAGGAAATACCACAATCACAAACTGCAGACAAACCCATGGCAACCCGAGGAAGAGCCACACAACAATCACGAGACACCAGGAAGACATACTAAGCAAAGCAACCAGCTCTCTCTTCCCCATCAAGATAATTGCAAAACTAGAATGGACATAAAGACATAGAACAATTACAGACTCCCACAATGGGAGTAACAATAAACAGCAAGTCAACAACAGCAGAACCACCGCCTTAGAACAGACAGCAGCCTAAGCCACAGGAGGGGGGGGGCTTAAATGCATTTTACTGGTACCAAATCTTCGCCCTAAATTCTGCTGTTGTTGAAGTACAAAAAATGTTCAGCTCGCATGGAAGCCTGCTAACTACTGCAATATATCATCATAGAGAAACACTATAATCAAATTAAAATGTACACTATGATGAAACTAAGAAAGGGGCTCACGACTCACAGATAGAGTTAAAGAAAACCTCGAGTTGAGCCACGGTGGACCAAGCTACAGATAAGCATCATAACCCTATCCCACCCACCCTCCTGGCCTGTCAGATAGACTACATACCTGACATAATCCTGGCTGCCACTAGGCTTAGTCAGGCTATCATAACCTCATTATCTTATGGTGACCTTATCCTGCCCATACAACTCTGCCAACCAGGTTGGACAACTAGGCTACTACGGCTAGGGTAGGGTAGGCTAGATTAGACCAGTCTCACATTGCTTTACATATTCCTTACCCCAGAAATTTTTCAGGGTGTTTGAAACTTATAATATTCACAGTTTTGAATTTAACAGTATTTATTAAATAAAATGGTATTTGTGTGCTGAACATGGCTTTCAACAATCTTTTGGTCATATCACTTGTATGGCTGGTTGGTCAATGGTCAGTTTTAATGATCTGCAGAATGATCATACCTCAGATGCTTGAAATATCACTCCATCCAGTGACATCATACTGACACTGGGTAGGCCAGTACCCGAGTTCTATCCTGTAAATCATAGTGCCAAATGAGGAGTGCCAAATGAAGAGTAGCTGCACTAAAATTTATTGCACCTGCAGGCAGGGTGCTCAGTGGTATCCAGTTCTCCATCCATCTATCCTTCATTTTATGTGTCCCTCCTCAAAAAATTACATTGACCCTCTCAATGATCTAAATAATGCATGCAACCATCAGGCCATGCTGAAGACATTTGTATGATGTCCCAACTGGGTTACCTCACCCTAAATTTCAGCATCCTTGAGATCTGGTAAAGAAAAAAAATCTTCCTGACCAGACCAGTGGCTTTTTATTTGGCCATTTTTAAGGCCTTATATGGGCGTCATTCCCAATCCAAAAATGGCCTTTATTTTCCCAATTTCATGTATTTTAGCTCTTATTTTCCCAATTTTATTAAAATATTTTCCCAAATGTGAAGGAAAAGGTAGCTTCCTAAAATCCCAAATAAAATCACTGCTGAACCATTAAAAGTTGACCCTCATAATCTCATAGACTATAATGCATCCTCCTAGCTCTCAGGCTTGGCATTAGGCTTTTCTCCTTGACAACTTCAGACTTGACCATCCAGCTCCAGGATCCAGCTCTGAGTCTTAAAATGATGGATCAGCAGTTTTGATACAACTTTACATGGTAAAGTTTAAATAATATATATTTAGGAAATTAAAAGGATGAAGACCCTCAATGGAAATATAATTTAAACCATTGTAATTTGATTCTGATAAATGGCTAACTCACTCAGGTATGGATCAAATTCATTGAGTAATCTTGTTAAAGCTATGGTCACCCCATGACAATTTGTACCAAATCATTTCCAAATTTTGCCAATTAGTTATTGACAAGATCTTTTTTACATTTTCCAAACATACTTAATGGTAAAAATGTAGACCATGATCAAACTGCTCCTACAGGAAAATGTTAACTCTTTGCTCAGACTCATGGTGTTCAAAAATGTAGGATCATTATGATAAACACAAAATGGAACAAAGTAACTAACTACTTTCCTTGCTAAATGAACATTGTAACAACTAAAAATAATATTTTGTTTGGTGAAACCTTAAGAAAACCTAGCTACAGTGCAGATAAGCATGTTTTTTTAGCTCACCTGAGCCATTGGCTCATGGTGAGCTATTGTGATCATTGGATGTCCGTCGTCCCTCGTGTGTCGTTCATCGTCAGTCGTCCATCGTCAACAATTGCTTCAAAGGACATCTCCTCCTAAACTACTGGGTGGATTTTACCAAACTTGACAGAAATGATCCTTATATGGCCCTCTTTAAAAATTGTTCAAATAGTTCTGGTCCATTGCATATCTAGGTCACACAGGCTAAAAATAGATTTTCAATATAAAAACTTTATAAATCTTCTTGTCTGAAACCACAAGTTCTAGAGCCTTGATATTTGGTATGTAGCATCACCTAGTGTACCTCTACCAAGTTTGTTCAAATTACCCTGGGGTCAAAAATGGCCCCGCCCCTTGGGTCACATGTTTTACTCGGCTTATATAGGGAAAACTTGAATAAATCTTCTTTTCTGAAACCACAAGGCATAGAACGATAATATTTGGTATTTGGTAAGTAGCATCATCTAGTGAAACTCTACCAAGTTCATTCAAATTATGCTCCTGGGGCCATAAGTGCCCCCCCCCCCCCCCCCCCCCCCCCCCCCCCCCCGGGTCATATGTTTTACAGATGCTTATATATGTAAAACATGAAAAAATCTTCTTGTCTCAAACCATAAGGCTTAGAGCCTTGATATGTGGTAATGTAGCACCACCTAGTGGACCTCTACCAATTTCGTTCAAATTATGCCCCTTGGGCCAAAAATGACCCCGCCCCGGGGTCACATATTTGGCATAGGCTTATATAGAGAAAAAATTCTTGTCTGGAACCATAAGGCCTAGAGCCTTGATATTTGGTATGTAGCATCACCTAGTTGATCTCTACCAAATTTGTTCCAATAATACCCCTGGGGCCAAAATAGGCCCCACCCTGGGGTTGGGAGGGGGTCACATGTTTAACATAAGCTTAAATAGGGAAAAACATGAAAAAAAACTTTCTGTCTGAAACCATTAGGCCTAGAGCCTAATTGGCTCAATAGAGTGTCTGCTCCTGAGTTTGATAGTTTCAGACAGCTGCACACTGATTATAGTCCACACTCTTTATGGATCGAATCAAAGGAATCCAGTCACTTACTAGCGATCAGTAGATCTTGTTTGAAAATGATAGCAGGGATGGCTGAAACTGCTTTCAGCCATGCATGCTGTCAATTTTGCAATATAGATCTCCACACTAATGCAATTGATCATTATGTTCAAAGTTGCTCATATCTTGATGCAGAGAGAGTCAGTTTATGGTACAATATACTGCAACTAAATGATAACGTTTACGTCCATTTGATGAATCTAGAATGTGAATATGTTACACTAGTTCTTCTTGGTCTAGAAGATGATGGGATAAGTCTGTTGCTCGGTGATCAGTCTCAAAGGTTTAGACATCTATGCATGTCTGGCCTACATAAAATATGGTCAAAAGTGTATAGATACACACGACAAATTAGGTCTTTATTATGTCGGTGAAATAAAGTCGACGCCAAATTGATCATGTCCAAATGCATGTGCTAGTTACAGCTATAATGTTACAGTCGAAATGGTATGTTGTGTGTTACTTTCAGTATGCAAATTGTCTTTCCCTGCACGTATACAGTCGTGTGTGTACATATTCACTTTGTATATACGTTTAAATTATTTGGTACTTTGGAAACTTTGTGATTATGCAGTTACTTCCTAAACGCGTAACTAATTGAACAATTTCGCATAGAGTATATGCAATTGTTCAAGTAAGTGCGCATATGCAAATGGGTGCTTGTGTGCACCTTTATTTCGCACGTACACTCACTAGCATTCAGTTTTGAACAACATTTGTATGAGCTGCATAGACATGTTGTCTTTACTATATACCACTGTACTCTTGTATTATATATGTTTTTGTTTTGTATTATCATGTACTCTTCTTATTGGAGGAAATAAAGAAATATTATTATTATTATGCAGGGTTTTCCCTTCAAAAAAATTTTCAGGGGTCATTGTGACCCCCAGGTAGTTGACTTTGGGGGTCATTTTCAATTTGAGAGGGTCACATACTGATCTCTTACAGGATATACTGGGAGTATCATTATAAATGTCACTTGATGTTTTCTTAGGCGTGCTCGGCCCAGGTTGCGATTCGTCAGAGTCATCGCTATCTCTTTTTCGTTTTTCGGTTGCAGACGAGAAAAACGACATCAATTTTGACTGCGACATTTTCGTAGACTGGTTTATCACATATCAATAGTGTATGCACAAAGTCTGTCGCTTAGAAGCGAAGAATTGGACGCTGACACAGTCTACAGTTTCATCCCCAATATCGGCGATTCGGACCCAAGTTCGCGTTGTACTTACTGGAAGATAACAAATGGCGTCGAGGTCGATCTGAATCATTCGTTTTAAAAGCAAGTGCTGCGCACACAGCTTTGCGTCCACCATGACGCAGTAGTGATAGTTATTTGGGTCATTTGGTCCAAATGTGCGTCAAAACGCACAAAAATGCGCGTCATGGAAAACCCTGATTATGATATTTGGTTTGTAGTATTACCTAGTGGACCTTTGCCCAGTTTGTTAAGATTATGCCCCTGGGGCCTAAATGAGTGAGTCACATGCTTTACATAGGCTTATATTTGGGGAAAACCTGAAAAAATATTCTTGTCTGAAACCATAAGGCATAGAGCCTTGATATTTGGTATGTAGCATCACCTAGTGGACCTCTACCAAGTTTGTTCAAATTATGCCCCTGGGCTAAAAGTGGCCCCGCCCCAGGTGTCATCAGGGACAAGGCCAGCTTTCAACAGATGCCTATATGTAAGCTTTAAAAATAAAACTCAGGTGAGCGATTAAGGGCCTCTCGGCCCTCTTGTATATAATATTATTATTTTTGAACTGGCCTAGTAACTGGTAGCCAGGCTCTTGGTCTGATGCATTTTCCAAAGTTCAAGTCCAATAAGTGGGCAAGGACTGCATGCGTCAATACAAATTAAATTAATTGAATTACGACAATTTCTGCATCTAGAGAAATGATCATTTACATAACTTTATATACCAGTGCACATTATTAAAATATGAAACTCATCTATCTAAAGCCCTTTACTGCTTGATAGAGTTGCACATCCAAAGGCTCATGAGTCTGTCGTTTGCTAATGAAAAGCTCATACTTTCAAGTGGGCCCTACTTTTTCACTCTAAAGTATGTCATTACATGCTGAAAGTTCAAAAATTTATTCTCGCTCACTGAGATTTTATAAACTAGGTATTATATTTTTCAGGAAGCAGACCTCTAAACATTTCATTTTGTAAATTTTAACCAAAAAAGTCTCTGTTTTTGCTAGTATTTTTGTCACAGCTATTATTCTGCTTTATGAAGCTTGAGATTTCTTATTTTATGTTTTTCTATAACGCATTGTAATGAATTATGTAGCCCTATCCCTACATTTTCCAAATTGTTATCCCAACTTTTTCCCTACTTTTTTGTTGAAGGGCACTTAAAAGCCTGACAGCTAAAATAATTTTACATTAATGTATTGCAAACAGAGCCACTATGTAGAGAAAAATGACCAATTTTTCCTGTATTGCCCATTTACGCTGGTTGGTCCTAACTTTGTCGCCTGTATGATGCAAGCAGTTGAGGCTTTTTAAATGTGATACTATCCTAGTTTATTAATAATAATAATTTAAAGGTTACCAATATATTTATAGATAATTTTTAGGTGGCCAAGTTATTGATAATAAAGATGGCCAATATGAATATTAAAGGTAGCCAAGATGATAGAATCATTCTACTACATGTGAATTGGAACACAAACTATGAAATTGCCATATTTGTACATTTTTCTCGGAGATGCAGCAGTTTTGCAATATATTTTATGTTGATAATCTTAATAAATTAAATGCAATACTGTCGTAACTTAAATATAATCACTTACAGCAGTGTTGCTTTGAAATTAGAATAAAAATCAGCGACTAATATAGAGCAACACTGTCGTAACTTAAGTTACAACAGTGTTGCACCGAAATCCCAAGATCAAAAGTTGACTGTTGGGTGGGAATACTGTTGTAAGTGAAATTATTACAAATATCTTTAAAAACAGCAGAGTTACATTTAAAATAAGATTAGTCATCAAATTCAAATGACTTTTAACATAATTAAATTAGAAAATTGTAAAAAATAATATAATAGCCAAGATAGAAACATGTTTTTTAACTCTCCTGAAAAATTTCATAAAAGCAAGATACGACAGTGTTGCGTTGAACCCACGATATGGTCATATATAGTAACAAGTATAAATATTATATTATCTAGATGTTGTTTGCAGTCGTAACTGGTTTTATAAAGATTTGGCTTCAATATATTTCAGGATTGTTAAGATAATGGCGGCGGACAGTCCTCTTACTTCTATTGATACCTTACATGATGGAGTCACAGTGGTTGTGGGGTCTACCCGTGGGAAGATATTTCAGTATGATCTACGCATGAGTTCAGTGCCGGTGAAAACACTTGACGCTCATAAATCATCAGTACAGTGCCTTAGATTCCAGAATGAGGTTCAGGTTAGTATTTCTTCCACTTTTCTCCGTAGAAGTGAGCTGTCAGTCATGTAAGAAACATATGGCATAATGCAGGGGGACAAAAATTCCACTCATCCGCTTGTAATTATGAGTGAAATCTAGAAAGGATGAGTAATTCTTTCCAAAGCACTCGTCCTGTAGGATGAGTGTAAAGGACAAGTGCTTTTGGAAGAATTACTCGAGGAAGTCATATTGCATATTACTTATGTTCTTTATTGCATATACTTTTAAAGGACAAGTGCATGTGTTTGCAGGACGAGTGAAAATTGTAAGTCACTCATCCTGAAGGACGAGTGCAATATTGAAATATTTTTGTCCCCTGGCATAATATACTGAACAAAAGTGAAAATGCTACACCTGAATTGTTTGCCATCTATATACAAAATTATGCAAACCAAGAATGCAATGGAAAGTGTATCTTAATGTTCAATTACTGGGTAATGCATAACAGTATAGACTTCGAGCTAAAAAAAGGTCCTGCTCCCCCCCCCTAGGGAATTTTGCAGACATATCCTATCTTGAAGAAAATTTCAAGCCGCATCTTTTAAGAGATGTTTGCACTCTGTGCTCCGGGGCGTTAGTCTCTGACAGCCTGTTACATATGTTACTGTAACAAACTAAGGAAAAAATCAAAATGAAAGTTTGAGCTACAGAAAGAAGACATTTAAACCATCTAATTATTCAAATTTCTTATGTAGTTTGCAAGCTGGATGCCTAAGCTATATAAAAGCAGCATTTTAAACAAAATTACAGCCTTCAATGGTGTTATATGCATTACATAGATTAAATTTTCCTTTGAAAGTTGAAATCGTGACTAACATCATTCATTTTACAGATGATTTGTGCATTTTTACAAGTGTTTTTAATCTTAGTTTACTAAAGTACTCATTTGACTAATAGAAAAAACAAAGTTTGCTTTTCTATCTCAAAAACATTGTTTTATATGAGCTATTAAACAACCCTACCCCCAATTTTAAGTATCCTAATTTGGTATCTATTATTGAAGAAAAATATATAAAAATATTTGACGCTCGTGGATATCTTACATTTTTGGCACTGTCTTGCTAATGCAATAAAGAATCATACATTTGCAAGTTTGACATCAGGATCAGAGCACTTATTAAAGTATGTAACGAATGTTACATGGCATAATGAATGAGCTAGGAAATTTTCTTGGAAGTAAGAGATGATATTTCAGAAAAATACCGTTTTTCACATGTTTTCCTATTAATCTCTAGCCTCTGGTGCCTTAGTCTTAGTAATTACAGTCATTTATACCCCCCGCAAACTTTGTTTGTAGGGGGTATACTGTTTTCACGTCCGTCCGTGCGTCTGTCTGTCCGTGCGTCTGTCCGTCCGTAACGCTTTGTTTCCTTAATAACTCGAAGAGTCATTGCTGGATTTTCATCAAACCTTGCAAACATGTTCATATATGCAAGACAAATACTTTAGACAAAAAAGTAAGGGCTAGGGGCCAATTCTATTAGAGTTATTTCCCTTTGTAGTTCTAAATGGCTTTTAATATAGTGCTTTATGCTTATGCTATTATAGGCCATACACGGGCCAATCAACTCCTACCACAGCTTTTGATGGAACAATTTGATACTTTTACTATACAATGTAGACACCTTGAACATATGCATGAAGGAGTTTGGTTCACAAAAAATAATTTTTGACAAAATGACAGCTGTGAGAACTTAGACAATTTTTCCCTAATAAGGTGTTTGTATATGCATAGACAGTGCCTTTATGGGCCGATCAACTCCTACCACAGCTTTTTATGGAGCAATTTGATACTTTGCCTATACAATGTAGACACATTGAACATATGCATGAAGGAGTTTATAATTTTTGTTTGCACAGATTCTACTGAAATATTCTTATCAAAACTAAGGTCTCCTTGTTCGAACTATAAATTGCCAGGTTTTTTCACTGACCCTTACTGTGCGGGGGGTATCTAATAAGCATTGCTTATTGACTTTTTCATTGCTGATAACAAGCCCTTGGAATTGTGTTACCTATGTTATATATAACCTTTGTAATCAGATATTTCCTAATGCCTATAATATTAAAATATATAGACATATAGATAGAAAATAATAGTTCTCATTTAAATGACACAATTTAATAAATATTCCTATTAAACAAAATTATTCAAAAACAATCTTTATTCAAGTCACCCTCACAATGTCTATCATTGTGTCTGCTTCTATTGCAAAATAATCACCAATTTCATCACAACCAGTAGAATCATGGCATTGTATTAGGACTGCAAACTGAGTACAACCCTGTTCCTCTCCACCCCTTTCGGAATTGTGCAGACATATCCTACCTTATAGAACAATTCAAGCTGCATCAAATAAGAGATGTTTGCACTCTATTAACTAGGGGGATAGCCTGTAATGGTATGATACGTATGTTACCAAATCAATTTAAGAATAAATGAATTGAAAGTCTTAGAAACAGAAAGAAGACATAAAACTATCTATTTATTTGAATTATTCATGTAGTTTGCATGCTGAATACCTTTGATACAGTACAGGCATCGCAATGTTACTATCAAACGTGTTCTGTCGCGATGCGACGCGTAGCGCGAAAAAGATTAACCCCCACGCCAATCCCGCGCTAAACCCTCGCAATTCCTCGGCTAAACCCTCGCTATTCCCGCGCTGAAATCTCGCTCATGTCCGCGCCCGCGTCGCGACGTGTAGATACGACGTGGCCTCCCTCAGTCATTGATCGCGGTCACGCACGATTACCTGTGTGTAGAAATAAATCACTATTCAGTCAGAATGATGAGTGTACAGGCGCTATTAAAAAAAATATTGTCAGGCCTCTTAAAACAGCAATTGAAGATTATTAAGTATTCTTCTTACCATGAAATAAATCCATTGTTGATCCACAATTATCTTATTTGTTATTAACACCTCTGACATCAACATTTCTCACCAATCTGTAATCCAAGCGTAATTATCGTTAAATAGTCGTTCACACTTTCATGTGTCTTGATTTTTTTCAGCACATTCAATTAATTTTTTCTAAAGAATAACATCAACATGC
Organism: Loripinus fragilis; assembly: GCA_964019695.1. Lineage (NCBI taxonomy): Eukaryota > Metazoa > Mollusca > Bivalvia > Lucinida > Lucinidae > Loripinus > Loripinus fragilis. Next base: position 4,640,455 of record OZ026520.1, read on the forward strand.
ATAAATTTTCAATGTGTTCTGAAATAAATGCTAAAGACCTGATGACCATATGATGAAGGTTCAGCTCTCGTGTACATTGTGTACGTGTCAAAATGCACATGTTATCAAAAACAAAACTGGGCTGTGACGGTGAAATAGTGAACAACAATTACAAATAATCTTACCATGACATGACTTACAAATGAATCAACAATTATTTTTTCCCAAAATTTTATTTTTCCAGTCCAAATAATCATGCTAGATTTCACATTTGATGACAACATATTTCTACTTTTTTTCAAATGAAATATATTCTGCGAAATCATGTTGCAAGTTCTCATTAGAATCACCTTGGTAAGATGATTCTAACGGGTACACACAACGTGTTATGAAATTGCGCTTACCATAATTACAGTGTAGCCCTATTTGACTGACCAACAAAAGCACATATCATGTATACATTGTCTACGTGACAAAATGCACAAGTTTATCAAAACAAAATATGCATGCTCTGTCATTGTATCTCGCCAAGGTCTGCACTGACGCTATTATCGACAAATTTTGACAAAACGTCTATCCATGAAAAATAATGAAACATCACGTTTTCAGTTATTTTGTTGTTACAATGAAAACGAACGTTGTCTTTAGTAAGTTTGTTGGTAGATTTTTAATGGTCTGTAACGGTCCATTCTGGTTTTCTGCTGTGCTTTGGTAAAGAAACGTACGATTACCTTATTTACCTTCACATGTACATATTACGCAGCATACATTTCGTTGTTTTTTACTACATGTATAAAAAGATTTGGCGGTTCGCACTTTATACCCTCCCAAAATAAGAACTCACTTTCGCTCGCTCAACACCTGCGAGAATGCGCAGTCCCTTCGCAGGCTGCATGCTGACTTCGACTTCTAGTTAAAGAGAAAGTCAGATATAACAGTCAGCCAAAATTGAAACAGCGAGACATCTCGTATGATCAGATTATAAGACTATATGCTTTGTTAAGAAGAGGAAAGCTTTAGGTTTGAACCCGATTGGCTCAAAACACTGTGTCCGAGATCCAGTTTGCAGCCTCTGTTTCCACTAAATATTTGAAGCGCAAAATTTACTCAGTAGTTAAGTCAAGACTTAAAAACTTCACAACCCCATTTTAGCTCAGCTGAGAGCGCCTTTTTATCGCATGCTGATTAATTTTTCAAAATTAACTTTTTCGAAAAAATCTATAAGGTTTAACATCAGAGTGTCAAACAGTTTGGGTACAGCTCAGGCCCGACATTTTGTCCGGCCTGGTCTGGTTCCAATCTGTTTGCAAAAGTTATCAATAGACGACACTAGTAGGCAAATCTGGGTTTTACTGCACAGGCATTTGCGCAATCTCGCAAGAGCCTTTTCTACTTGCATGCTTAGACTGACCGCGTTCGCTGTTGTTTTTAATATTGCATATGCCAGCAACCATGCTCCCTGGCGTAATGCTCAAGCAAGAGCGAGGCCAGTACAAAAAATAGAACCAAAGCTGAACAAGCAGTCTCGCCAGAGCCCTATTAAAAGCCCCTTGCAACTCACATTCATTCCATACACGTAGACATGCAATCGACGTTGGCTTTTATTGCATATGCGAGCAACAAAAGCTCAGACGACTCTGCGCATTTGCGCAAATGCGCAGTCTCGCCAGGGCCTTTGCTATTCGCATTCAAAACATAAGTACATTTAGAAGACGTTGACGCGCAATCAATGTTGGTCTTTATTGCATGTGCGAGCAACAAAAACTCAAACGAGTCTGCGGTCTCGCTACATTCTAAACATTTAGAAGACGCAGACACAAAGTCGACGTCGTTTTTTTCTGCAAAAGCTCAGACGTCTGCGGATTTGCGCAGGCTGGACAGAGAGCCATATAGCTACTCAGTACATTTAATAGACTTAGACACGCAATTGACGTTGGTCTTTATTGCATATGCGAGCAGCGGCAGCGCAGACGAGTGTGTGCATATGTGCAGTCTAGCCCGGGCCTTTTCTACTTGTGTATGAAATAAAAGTACATTTAGGAAGGCATGAAGACCAGAGACCAAACATGTATTCAAAATATGGGGCTCGACGCGAGAAAACCTGGTTTTGTTGCATGCGAACAACAAAGGCGCAGACCAGCCTGCGCATCTGATCAGCGTCATTGATATTCACTCTCTGGAAATTATAATAGCTTAATACACCTGCAACGTTGAAACTTTCAAGATTCTAGCCAGTCACTGTACAAAATATGATAAAAAAATATTTTGATGATAATGCCCAAACCACATGCACATCTTCAGAGCATGAACAAAAACATCTGCAAAGTCCCGAAAGATCGGAATCGAATTGTAGGTGTTGCGCTAACAAAGTAACTTCTCATTGTATCTAGTGACGAAGTTCACAAGTTGAAAAAAGTGAAAAATAATGTCCAAACCCCATGCTCATCTTTAGACCATGAACAAAACACCTACAAAATTTCAAAACGATCGAACTAAAACTGTGAGGAGTTGCGCTCACAAAATACCTCCCTCATTGCGTCTGCGGACAGATGGACGAACTCACTTTAATAGTCTCCTTCGACATAAAAACAATTGAAGAAATTTCCTTACCGTGAAATTATTTACTAATTATTCCACTTTAAAATATCCATGATTAGTTACATGTCTCATTAGACAAATTGACACCTGATGCAAGCTAAATGCACTCATTAACTCTTCACATGCCAGTGATGCCAGGTGATAACCTTATAGATTGTAGCAAACCCACTGAATCCAGATCAGGCCTGTCGGGAGTTCCTTAAGTAAATTTACAAAGATTCGACAGGCCACAAAAAAAAACGTGCAAAATTATCCTAGCTAGCAATAGGTACATGTAGCAGCACATGTGACGATATTTAAACCATAATTTTCCTTTTCTTACATGCCTACACTAGTTTGAGAACTCGTTAGAATGGCACATCCAATGCGATTCTAGTAACGAATACCACCAACATGCGTGGATCCAGAGGGGGGGGGGGGCAGGGGATCCGGACCCCCCTGGAAAATTACAAAAATATAGGGTTCCTTAGCAATACTGGCCCGGATCCCCTTAAAATCACAAAGCTACAAAGCCAGCATTCAATGTTGGGCCATCAACGGCCCGCTAGCGAAACGCCATTTAAATGGCGTTTTCGCTGGCGAGCCTTTAATGGCCCGCTAATAATGGTATTTGAATCCTTCCTCCCCTCAAACTAAAAAAAAACAAAAACAAATAAAAAACGTTGTCAAAGTTGGACCCCCTCTGGATCCGCGCATGACCAACATGCATTCAGAAAAAAAACAACACTGGAGATCCACTGACATGTGATGTACCTCTCAGTTGACATCTGCACGTGAAAACGGAAAGCTGCCAAATTTCGAGCTTCGACACGAACGAATGTTTTGAGTGTGATTCCAGTTCAAACATGTGTTTTGGGTGCTCAAAAGAACCGTCTCATCGGAACGGCGAGACGGTTCTTTTGAGTACCCAAGACAAATGTTTGTTAAGAAACCAAGTTATATGTCAATTACGCATTCTCATTATCTGGAGGTCTGATAATTTTCAATGGAGATATTGCAATGGAGACAGCAGCGAACCGTTTGTCGTTGTACTTCGAAGCTCATTGTTTAAAATTCTGATATATTTTTAGGCAATTCGTAGACGTGCTATGTTGTTTGGTGTACTGGTCGAAGACTTGTTCGGGAAATTTATGTATATTTCGCAGTTCCGACGTTATGCGCAGCTATCTAGTGGGACTAGAGACATTTTGTTATTACCTCCCCTTCACACACGTCAACCTCAATGAGACGACGTACATCGAATATTTTAAACACCCTGTTTCAAGGTCAAAATAGAGCAGAACTTTATTTCAGTCTGTGCATCTGCGCTGTCTGATGTGAACCCCCGTTTGTGCCGCAAAGACGAATACTTATTGTTTAAAAGTCGTGTAACGACGTCAAATCATTCTAATTTTGTTTTCCGTAAGACTTTAACTGAAAAAAAATGCCTCTGAAAATGTAATCTGCTTCAGTCGTCTGCTGCATATGTTGACTAATGTAGGCCTAAGTATAGAGACAAACAGTGTGGACCCAATAGGCATAACAAGTGACATCTCCAAACACGTTGGACTCATATTCGGCCCGACGAAAAGTCGGGCATTAGGCCGACGAAAAGTCGGGCCCGATCTGGATCCAAGCTGTTTGTAACTTTTATGGAATTCCTAAAATCAGCAGACGACACTGTCCGTTATTCAATCACTGTATTTTGTCACGTATGTCATTTTACACACAAGGGCGATTTCGGCTTTGAAGTTTGAAGCCTTTGAAGTTTGAAGCCGACAAAGAATATTTCAACTTTTGACATCTAAGGTCATGCCAAACTTATTTCTGCATGCTGTGGGCACTCATAAGTAAAGCCTCTCCTAGGCGATTCTATCGAGCATACTCAACAAGAGGAACTCGGAGGCTCATCGGATAGGCGGCAATCTAAAACGTTAATACGATCCACGAACGTAGATAAAATCGTTAGCAACAAAGAGTTAGATTGCAATTTGTCGCTAGAATGGCGACAAATGGCAATCGAAAACACTGTTTCTAACGATTTTTGATAGGTGCTCATGCGCGGAGTCAGAGGGGGTCCAACTTTGACAACTATTTTTTTAGTTGATGAGGGGAGAAGAGACAATAAGCGGGCCACCATCGGGCCGATGTAGAACCAACATTGAATGCTGGCTTCGTACATTTGTAGCTTTTTTGATTTTTCAGGGATCCGGACCAGTATTGCTTTGAAACCCTATCAAGGGGGGGGGGGGGGGGGGGGGGCGGGGTCCAGACCCCATGTCGTCCCTCGATCTGTATCCGCCTATGGCGTTGGTCAATTGTTAAGAACGTTTTCGATTGCCGCCTATCCGGTGTTGGAGGGTACACACAATTTGGTCGTTGTATATGATCGTCAAATTGGAAAATTAGTGAAAACATTAGTGAATCGAAATTACGGATTTAATTAGTAATTTAAAAAAAGCATTTCCAGGTAAGACACCAACATCTATCACATTAGGCAACAAAATGACGTACAACCGTTGATCCTGGAATTATCGTCGGGGTGGGGAGGGGGGGGGGGGGGGGGGGGGGGGTCAAGGTCAAACTGACAAAAAGGTTCTGACATTTTTATATGTATTTTAGTCCAACTCATAGTTTTCAGATGGGTTCAAATGGTGTACTACAAGAGAACTTCTGTTTCTAAGGTTACAGGGGGCGGGGTCCAATATTTTCCAGGAAATGTCCAATTCTACCAGGAGGAGGGGGGCAATTGCTAATTCCAACGGGAATCTATAGGACTCGTGATTTTCCAGTGTGGTCTGGACCACCCCCACCCCCCCCCCCCCCCCCCCATCACGGATCCGCGCAAAACCCTCTCCCCACGTCGGACAACGCATAATATAACACAATTGCAACAGATAAGGCTCAGATGAGCTGCGCACTCGCGCAATTGTACGGATATAGAATTTTGGCGGATATAAAAACTTTGGCGCACAACTCCAAAAAGGGGGATGTTTTGAAAATGTTAAGATTCCGCTAGTCACTGTAGCTGAACTGACTCGTTTTGTGAACTTCGAAGATAAGTTTTCTCACGTTTTTTGTTTCTAGTCCAAAGCATGTATTTTGGGTACTCAAAAGAACCGTCTCGATGAGAGCGTTCTTTTGAGCGCCCAAAACACATGAACTAATGGATGCTGTATAAGGTAAGATACTCCAATTTTTAGGGTTCGCATTCATTTTTTTTTTATTTTCGGACATATCTAGCGAATTCGGCACTTTCAATGAAACGAAGATATGAACGATAATAACTGAATTTATAAGTCTCACTATAAGAATGCATATATAATAACAATCTATGAATTAAAAAACGGCTTTTAATGATTTTAAAGAAGAGTTTGTTAACAGAATTAGAGAAAAATAAAAAAAGAAAATAAAGATTTTCAGAAAGGCAATAATTTTTTGGGGATAGGGTCTGTTATGGGTGGGTAGGTAGGAGCACGTCAAACCAACATTTAATTTAAGGTCGGCCTATTTAGAGCTTCGCACAATCAATAAAAACACCATTGTCTACTAAATGTTCTGACGAGACTGCGCATTCGTTGCTCGCACATACAATAAACACACCGTCCACCTTCTTATAGTTATGTTTTGAATGTGAGGAGCTAAGGCTCTAACGAGACTGCGCATTTGCACAGACTCGCCTGAGCTTTTGTTGCTCGCACATGCAACTAGAAACTCACTTACGATTGCATGTCATGTACTTATGTTTCATGCTGAGTAGCACAGGCTAGGCGAGGCATATGCACTCGATCAGTTCGCCTTATTTTTTATTGACGTACGTATTTTAAAACGTATACCCAATTATGTAATCACCAGCATGCGCAGATTCAGAGTGGGGGATATCCGGACCCCTTGAAAAATCACAAAATATAGGGTTTCTATCAGCAATACTGGATCCCCAGAAACATCACAAATTTACCAAGTCAGCATTCGATGATGGCCCGCTTCAATGGTCAATGGCGTAGCCAGAACGCTGAAAAAGTTACGCACGTCAAATGGCGACTACTGTAACAAGCAATGATTCTCTACAATTAAAGAGCAGTTCCTTGGGTATGGTAAATCATTTTTACCACATTAGGTGAACTCCTTTGAGTGTTAATATTTCTTATTACGCACGTGCGTTGATTGTGTAATGAGTTCTACGCCAATGATGGTATTTAGATCCTCTCCTGTCATCAACTAAAAAACGTTGTCAGACTTGCAAAACTTTCTGGATCCGCGAATGACCAGTGCGCTATGTGCGCTTCGTCACGTAGACAATCATATTTTATACACGCTGGCGCAGCAGCACATTTGCAAAAGAGCCCATTATTTGTGAGCTGTGTCTACAAGGAGTTCACTGGGGGAGGGGGGGGGGGCTATCAGATGGTATGAAAAAAATACAAATTATGCGTTAGAAGATTAATTTTAAGTGATTAGACTTTTATAAATGGACTATTAGTTAATTGCTTGAAGGTAAGATAAATACTTTTATTTACATCCACGCAGTCAGAGCGCAATTGTTTTCGATTTAAGTGAAAGGGTCATATCTAGACTTGCTATGGGCGAGCATAAGTAACTCAGCAGGCTGGTTTTATCATAACCGTTTTTTTTTTAAATTTGATATTTCTTGTGAAGCTCAATCAATTCAACACCAATTTTTTTGTAATCCATTCTTCATTTAGTACCTAAAGCGATTCAATCGAAAAACATAAAAAGATATTAAGGGGAAAGTTAAGGAGAAGAAAGCAACTAAAACAACCAAATACATCCAGTGCAATTTTATTTCGTTGCTCGTTTTTTGTACACACGGTTAATGTACATGTACGTACACACTTCAAAGTAGCTCATCAGTGAGGCGTGAACTTTTAACCTTTTCCGCGACAGAGCCATTCAGATCAACTTGCCCTGCGTCGCGACACACGCTATCTCGCGACGCGTCGCGGGTGCTACCCCACGACGTGCCCGCGCTGATCACTCGACGAGTCCGCGCTATCCCCTCGCTTAACCCGCGACAAAATGTCACGTGACCATCACTATTTCATCGCGAATCAACTCGCTAGGTCGCATTTGATAGTAACATTGCGATACCTGTACTGTACATAAGAAAAGATTTTTTAACAAATATACAGCTTCCTATGATGTTATATGTGTTACATTAATTAAGATTACTTTTTAAAATTGGTAATTGTGACAAGCATCACTTATACCCATTTCGTGTGATCCTCCTCTTTTGCCATCAAAAGACTTAATTTTCTTTGTATGTGTGGCCAGTGCCAGCGTCAAACAACTTGACTCAGCCAAACTTGAATCCTTAGCATTCTTCAAAAGCAGAAACAGCATGTCAGTGTCATGGGATCATACACTTGATTAAATATGGGTTTAATGCCATTTCACATATATGCATACAATGGAGTATGACTATGGTATATATCTCTTCCTGTGAAGTGGCAAGAGCAATCTAATTGCAGCTGCCTCTGCATCCGTGCTAGTCAAATGATAACTTTGCTCTGATTTTGCAAAATCTATGTCTCTACCGTGTACCTCTAAGAATACTAAGATTTCTGACATTGGTCAAACAGAAATTTGATAGGCTGCTTTTTTGCTTGGAGCTTAAGTCCTCAGGTCTTAGATCAATAGTATTTTGCTGTGCCCAAAGAACTTTATAAGTTTTCTTTAGTTACAATGTTGACTCTTGATGGTTTTGGCAGACCGTCTGAAACAATTTCTGTTACACCTTGAAAGTTATCTGGTATAAGAGAAAGAATATGAAGCTGGACATTACCATCAATTATGTTTGCAGTTGGTTGTTTTTTGATGTCAGTACATTGAAGCATGTCTTAAAATAATGTAAAACCTATGATTTCTCAGTTTTTGCAGCCATATCAATAGCTGTTGTATTCAAAAGAAGGAAAGTGGACTATAGGCAGAATGGGATAACCAGTAGTTCTGTATTATGCTCTATGGAAGATTTATACAGAGTAAACAAGTTGATAAGGTGCCTCATTTCATGATCCATTGATAACACTGAAATTGAAAATACTTGCCTCTGACTGTGTAATCTAAAAGGATATCACGACAATGCCCTTGCTCATTTATTATGACAAGTTATATATGTTACATCCTTTAATAAGCGCTCTTATCTTAGAAACTTAGTGAATCATTGAATTGAAAGGGTCTAATTTGCGCTCTTTTCATCCTGCATTTCATTGCTTTACCTGTTGTGATATATCTAGGTCGTTTATCTGAAGGGAAAGAGTTACCTCGGTTTCAACACTTCAGAAGTACTAAGATTTCAAATAAGTTTTTGAATGCTTGGGGAAAGATAATGAGTGCAGAGACATTATTAGATGAAAATATGTGGGTTGCATGTATGGAAAGGCTACATTTATAAAAGTTAACCAGCTAAGATATGATTCTTTATCACAGGAATATCAAGGTACATCAGTCCAGGTTCTCATTGCTCTTAATGGCATAGTTTTCCTCCTTGTAAAGCTTTAGTCTTTCTCCTACTTGCAGAGTATCACTTGAAATACATACTCAAAGAGCCAACTATTAGGAATTCATATCAGTTTCCGAATGTTCCAAGCCATAAATGGCAAAATTGGAAAGTTGATAATGGCTCATCAATATTGAGTGGACTGGTGGTAAAATTTTATATAAGTAAATGATTGAAATATTGTGTGATGATTCTACTAGTGGCAAGGAGACGTGTGATACCCGGTAATAATGGTTACCACAGAAGCAGACAACGACAAACGTTTAACATTTGTGTTAAATCAATGAGAAATAGTTTGGACCATTTCATTCATTGTATTTTCTTGTAAAAATGTAAAACTATCTTTTCTATTTGTGGCTCTATATTTAGCATTATATGCACAGTATTAGGAAATGTGTCCAAAAGGTCATTGATAACATCTGTAACACCAGTCCATGGGCTTGATAATCAGAAATGAATATAATTCCTAGTGTTTTGGCACCAAAGACTTATAAGTACACATTAATTGTCCTGATCTTTAACTTAATGACATCTTGTAGATATATGAGCAGGACAGACTAAGAAAATGAAAAATATCCACACGCTGTAATCGCTTTCATGTATTTTACTTAAACGGTAATAACAAAATTCCCTTCTCTGTAAAACTGGGAGTAGGGCTGTGTATTAGCTCCTATAAGACAATATATTTAAGATAGAAAAGCAAACTTGGTTTTTCCTATTCATCAATTGAGTATATGTTTGTAAAATCTAATAAAACAGTTTGAAACCAAGTCATAGTAGTTGTTTAACTACATGACGATAGCCACAATTATAGCTTTTAAATTATAATTAGGTTCATGTAACGCACATAACACCACAGTTAGCAGTATTAATGTTAAACAGCTTCCATATGTAGTAAAGACATCCAGTATAAAGACTATAAGAATGTCAATTTATTAGATAATTTTAATGTCTTCTTTTGGTAGCTCAAACATTCAAATTTCTTATTCTCAAATTGATATAGTAACATATGTAACAAGCTGTTACAGGCTAACGCCCGACTTACAAAGTGCAAACATTTCTTATTAAATGCACCTTGAATGGTTACATAAGATGTAATTTGTCTGCAGAATTCCAAAGGGGATTAGGATGGAGCAGGCCCTTATTCACCTTGATGTCAAAATACTGTTTGATGATTTTACTTATCAAGCTAACATATGTAACGCTCTCTGATCTTTAAAACTTGATGACAACTAGCAGATCTATAAGTCTTTATCATAGGAGCCAGTTTAAAATCCCTAAACAATGTAAGATATCCAACAGCTGCGAGTTTTTTTCACAATTTAAGCTCAAACTTTCAAACTACATTTCCTTTATTTGATATAGTAATGCATGTAACAGGCTGTTTCAGACTAACGCCCCAACATAGAGAGTGCAAACATCCCTTATTCGATGCAGCTTGAGCTGTACTATAAGAAGGAATATGTCTGCAAAATTCCTTTGAGGAGATTAAAACATTTTTAGGCATATCTTACGTAAAGACAATGAGCTTGCCCATTTATTACATCAGGTAACATATGTTACAGCCTCTGATATTAAAAAATTTGCAACAAACTTGCAGATTTATGAGTCTTTTCATATAAGCAAATAAATCTCAAACAATGAAACACATTCATCAACTGCAAATATTTTTTAACTATTTTTACTTTAGTTTTAATACCAAACATTACGCCTTAAAACTGGGTAGGGGTAGGGTTGTTTAATTGCTTATTTCAGAAGAAATATTTAAGCTAGGGAAGCAAACTTTAATTTTTCTGTTAGCCAATTGCATAAGCTAGTCAGACATGGTTGTAAACATTTTGCAAAACACACAGAGAGAATGTGAATGTAAATGATGTTTGCCACACTTCCAAATTTTAATGGGTTATCTGATTTATGTAACGCATATGACACCTTAGGAAGCCGCAATTTTGTTCAAATGGCTGTCATACGTAGTTAAGATATCCAGTATGCAGACTATATGAATGATTTTTAAAAATATATATTTTAATGTCTTAAATTCGTAGCCCAAACTTTCAATTTACTTTTTCTTAGTTTGACTAAGTAACGTATGTTACAGGCTCTTACAGACTAACGCCCCGGAGCACAGAGTGCAAACATCTCTTAAAAGACTAGGCTTTCAATTCTCTACAAGATAGGATATGTCTGCAAAATTCCCTAGGGGAGGGGGAGCAAACCCATTCTCAGCCATTCGTCTAGTAAAAGTTTTACGGATGTTGTCACGAGGAAACACATGCAAGCCATTTAAATGTGACAGGGGTCCATTTTTTCAGGTTGCCAATTTGAACAGAAATCTAACACAATTTAGACCTTCAGAAATCCACTACATACGAGATCCGACAACACGAAATGGTAGTCTAGACATGTGACAATCAGAAATGTGAAGGACTTATCTCAAGTGTGTTTTGATCATTTAGAAAAGCAATCTTAAAAAGCGGATTTTCACTCAAATTGCCAAGTTTAAAAATTTAACACAGAAATCTCCATAGGAAAATCAATGTGTTGTTGCATCTTAGTATAAAGACATTACTAGTCGAGAAACGGTAGAAACAATGTGCTGAGAGGTCTACCTGATTTGGCAAAAGAAAATTATCGAAAATCGTGATAAATCGAAGATTACCAAACATTTAATATTCCCTATTTGTTTTTGTCAAAGGGAGGTAATTTTCAATATTTTACAAATTCGCTAAATTCGAAAGTGATTAAGCAGTTTTCTTGTGTCTTTATGCAACACAATTAAGACCAATTTTGAAAAGCATAACAATTTTAATTTGCGCATGCGCAATAGCAAATTTCAGTGAATAAAGCTTTAAACACTTAAAGGAGTATAACTCATACACCAAACAAGACAAATTGGTGGAGTTTTGACGAATCGTTTGCTGGATGTCTGGGCAACATAAATAAGCTTTAGTAAATACTTTTTGTCCAATACTTTCTCATAAAATATAGATAATTGTAGTGTAGTGTTTTCACTTGTGTTCAGTATATCTCATTTGTCCTAATATTGTACTTTTGTATTTAATAGATTCAGCTATAACTCTATTGCACTTAGAATGGCCAAAACTCTATGCAGTTGGCTTTTTCTGAGTACGATAAAAATAGGCTTTTTTTTTGGCTGGGCCCAATATAAAAACTATTCAAATAGATGTTAATTTTGCTTTGAGGTGCTATTATTAGGATAGTCATGTTTACAGATTTCTAAAGGGCCCATCAAAATTTAAAAAGGCCCATTGAAATTTAGAAATCTGCATATATTTGAACTGAAAATGGGCCATTGGCCCATTTAAAGGTTGGGCCAGCAATATCCCTGATTCACTGATGTCTCTAGCATATCATGATTTCGTTAAAATGCCTGAATGTGACTAGCTATCACCTTAACATTGGCAAATTCAGGGACTAATTAGGCTTTTTTGAATTTAGTATTAAAATTATCTAAATACATCTCAGTTGTTTTTGAAGTTAGAATTTGGTTTACCAGTTTTATTCCCCATAAAAGTTTCTCATAAAGTACATTTTGAGCAGTACCAGGTTTGGTGCCTAAAATTTTGTGTTAGCATGGTAGAGACTGATTAGACTGCTCATTTAGTCTGTTTCAAATGATCCTTTCAGTCTTAATATGTATACAGGCCCATAGATAAGAGTGTGTGATTAAAAATTGATTTTCTTTATTTGTCAACCAAAACCTATGTTGTGGGTACACAAAAGAACCGTGTTAATGAGATGGAGCAGTCTCAATGAGACAGCTCTTTTGAGCACCAAAAACATACATATTAAAACTGATAGGTAAGGGAATATACATTCACAATTTTACGCTCAAACTTTTTGTTTATCTTGAACTATGTCTAAGGAACATATATGTACTCAGCACTAGAACTAATTATTTATAATTAATTGACAGACTGAAGCACAATCATCCAAGGGAATAGGCAGTAAACAGTCCAAACATAGACAGCTACCTGTTTCACCTAGTAGTTCTAACAGAGGTAATAGTAATTTTTGGTTGTAGATTACTGTAGGGATGCAATTGAAATGGGCCGATGCAGGACAAAGCCAAACAAAAAACAAACATACTCAATCACCCTGGACATTATAATAAGGTCACAGTCTGCACTTACATGCATTTATTTTTCAGCTAAGGGCTTATGGTTCCTTTATGCAGACAGTGAACACTGATTGGAGTGTACAGTCCATGCACTGTCCCTCGAGCAGTCCATAAACTTTATTATTATATAACCTATAAATAGACATCTTTTGATTGGCCCAGATGCCTATCCACTCGAGTCCATAAAACTACATATCTACTGGGCTGCTGGTTTTTCCCATTCAATATTAGTGACTAAAAATAGACTTCATAGAAACTTTTCATAACAGGTGTGCTTTCAGCATGAAACTTGCATGATTTGCTGTATAAATTACAATTCAGTGAGTGACAGCAGCATGAAATTCACAAGATTTGGTGTTTCATCATATACATGTAATTTAGACTTTTCTGTTGAATATAGTAATTAGCAGAACTCTTAAATGAACTCATGAATTCTTCCTTCTGGATTGATGCAATAAACTTGGAATGGTCCATTGTATAATTCAGAGGGTAACAGGTTTTAATTTTTAAACAAAATTTCAGTTTTTTCCCTGAAGATCATTTTTGTTGTAACAAACAGTGTAGACCCTGATGAAATGCCACATTATGCAGCATTTAATCTGGATCTTCTCTGTCTGTAGTTGTAATTACAAATAAGATATGCATTCTTTCCTCTTTTAACTGAATGAAATCAATTAGTCATCGTGTAAAAAAAGAAATTCAAGACTGTCCAAGACATAGTCCATAGCTAAGATTTGTTGTTGTTGTCGTTGCTTTTTTTTTGCTTAGAGAAATTATATAATAAAACAACTGTTGACTATTAAGGCATTGGACATGATATGATATCGACCTGAGAATACCAATATTGAACTCGGCTCCGCCTAGGTAAATATTGGTACTCTCAGGTCGATATCACATCATGTCCAATGCCTCAATAGTCAATGATTGTATAATATTGCTCTCATGTTAGGTTGCTTTAAAAGTTATGGAATTGTAAATTATTGTCCTGCTGGGCTAAATTATCTGTTGAACTTAATTGAGGTTTACAGCCAATTCAGTCAAAGGATTCCAGTATTTGGTATAGATTCACTTGCTGAATGGGAACCATGGCATGCTAATCGCATGGCATAGCCAGAAGCCAGCTGATGCAGATCATAGGTTTTATCAAAAAGTATAAGTATGACCAGGAAATGCCACAATCACAAACTGCAGACCAACCCACAGCACTGTTGGGAAGATATACAGAACACTAACTGTCACATGACAACAAAACTTAAAAGGCAATTAAAGTAATGCAACCAGCTCTCTCTTCGCCTGCCAGATAATTGAAAAACTAGAAATAACTGCACAACAAAACAAGGACCAAACACAAATCCCCCACAAAACAATTTGAGCAACAATATACAGTGAATCAACAACAGAACCACTTTCTTAGAGCGGACAGCTGCCAAATCCACTGGGGGGCTTAATATAATTTTACTTACTAAATCAGATTATAGTTTGTGTTGGGAGGATTTTTGTTAAAGAACTACAGTCAACCCTCTAAGTCTTTATAACGACACCGTTTGTTCCATGCTATCTTTGATGTTAAAGTGAATTTGCTGTTATAAAGAAATTACGGCCATTACCAGATTTCCACATAATAATCATTTGGTAAAAGAAAATATTATACAAATGAATTAAAATGTTATCATTCCAAATGTATAGATCAGTTAAATTTCATATTGCATCAAAATGCACAAAGCTTCCCACTTATCAAGTGAGACAAAAACCTTTTCATGCAAAAAGCCTTGTTCTGATCACAAAATTGTCTGACACATGGTAACAATTCTGTTATAATGAATTTATTTTCAATAGAAATTGTATATCTGTTCCCAGAAGTTACTGTCGGTGTCGTTTTAAAAGTGAATATTCTGTTATAAAGAGGGAATTTTAATGGAAACAGATCCGTTCCCAGCAATTTATGTCGAATATCGAATATTCTGTTATAACAAGTGACGTTATAAAGAGTTTTGACTGTATTAAAATCTAGTGTTATGTGCATGAAAAGTTATTTTGTTATTAAATGAATTTTTGTGGCTAAATTAATACGTTGAAGGCAGTTAGGCTTTTAAATATGCCATATCGACCAAAATTGTTAGTTTTTTTTGTCTACTCATAATGTTTGAAATAAGAACAAGACGGTACAGACAATCTTTATTTTGGCTTAAAATGGTTTCAGACGTAGCAGCAGCCAGTCAGCCAAGAGAAAAGGCAGCGGGTGAAGGGTATGCTGAAGATGTCTTCTCCCCTCTAAGAGAAGGTAGGTGATACAGCATAGGCTCAGATAAGGAAATTTTATGAGCGTTAAACTGTTATTATTTCCTTACCCATCAATTTAAACATGTTTTTTGTGTGCTCAAAAGAACCGTCTCATTGAGACCCCACAACATATGTTTTGGGTGAGAAATGAAGAAAATAGTTTTCCAATACGCACTCTTATCTGGAGGCCTGGATACAGTTTGACAGGTCTTCAGATAAGTGCATAATGGAAAAATATTTTTCTTATTCCTCCACCAAGACATATGTAGTGGGTACATAAAAGAACTGTCTCAATGAGATGGTTCTTTGAGCATGCAAACGTATCTTTAAACTGATGGGTCAGTAACTAACGGGCCGTAACTAATGTTGTAAGAACTTGTGGCACAACCGCATTGCATACATGTACATGCAAATAATTGCAGTAAAAGATGTTTAAACTAACTGATGGGTACAAAAATAATCACAATTTTACACTAAAATAGTTTGCTTTATCTGGACCTGTAGTTTGAGGCTAAAATCCACATCTACAAGCTTGTTTGTTTTGTTTTTTCAAAAAAAAAGTAATGGCAATAGAAGACAAAAAATGCTTTTACTAATCACTATGTTTCAATAAGATTGGAAAGAACCAAAGTTTAATTATGACATCATGGTATAACTCAATGTTAACTCATTAAGTTTTCCAAAGAGCTTTTTTTGAAGAAAAAAACATTGAGCTTGAAAATAGATGGATAAATATTGAAAAACAACATCACATAAATGAATAGCTGTTGACTTAAGTTTTTGTAATCCTCTTTGATTCTTCTTGATAAACCATTGTCTTCTGATGTAGTTTTCTAATATTGAGCTATTGTATCATAAGAACAACAAAATGATCTGTGTTCAAAGCAAAGACATGAGTCAGCTGGCTAATTTGACTCTTTGATTGGCACAGATGTATTATATTCTGTGTATGTTGACCAGGTTTTCATGAACACTCCTCGAGGGACACAGTAGACTTCCAGAACAGTGTGCTTACCAACCATAGTTCTCAGAATCAGACTAATAGTGCAGCGGAAGGATATGCAGGTACTGCTATTATTATAATGGCTAACCTAAATACTTGTTAATTAGCATATCGTGCTTAATTAAAATGCCTTGTCTGATTATGTTTTATATGTATGTTCCAATTTGTTCAAGGCCTAGAAAAAAATAATTTTTCTTATTTCTCGACCAAAACAGCATTCTGCAATACTTTTGACCTGCATTAAGCAATAATTGGTCTTCTTTTTTGAGTGGCCGCTTAAGACAGGTTTACCTGTATAATCAGCAGTCAGTATACATATATGCATACAAGTGTCTGTGTCAGTGTGTAGGTAAAGTATACAACCCAAATTAGTTTGATGTGCTTGGGCCCATCATTTCACAAAATGACCCACCATTTTTTGCTCCATGGGTCACTTTAGCCCACCAATCTTGAAAAAAATCTGAAGCCCTGAAGATTATGTGCACCAAATAGGTTGAATAAGGAATTTCAATCGGTTTAAATTAATATGTCAATTATTTCTGCTGTTTTCTAAAAAAAGGGATGCTTTATTTGTTGAACAGGTGGTGTGTTTTCTCCGTTAAATGACAATACGATGGGGAGAAGTAGTTCTGGTTTATCTCCCCTGGCGAGGAATAGTTACCCTTCCTTTAATGAGCAGAGAAGTTCTGCAGCTGTACAGATGGACTATAATAGGATAAACTCACAGGTATGGAAATTGGGAGACTATTGTCCGACCTGGTCCCATTTCATTCAGGATAAATTAGTCATTTCTTTTTACTTGGCCTGGGACAAGTTAAAATAAATTTACAATTCTGTATTTCATATTTGGTAATTATTATGAATTCACAAGTTGTGTAGAAAACAGTGTGGATCCTGATCAGCAGGTTTCTTCAGAAGCTAGCTGATCTGTGTCTTCATTGTTTTCAATAGCTTATGTCTGTTTTCATTGTGTTTTCAAAGAGTTTATACATATATTGTTTAAGCACAGCGAGAGCTGGCAAAGATCTTTCAGACTTTATGTATTATCTGTTCTTTAATATGGAACAAGTAAAGCTTATCAATGGAGGAGTACCTTTAGGCAATTTGCTTGTCCTTGGGCAAGTTTCTACGTTTGCGATTTCAACACCCCTGCTATTGTATAGAAATGCCACAATGACAGACCAATCCATGGCACCACAAGGAAGGGACACAAAACAAAGACAGCCACAGAACAGCAAGAACCAAAATGCAGTGTTGTGCCTAGGTCAAGATTTCTGGGGGACACAGGTTCTCTCTACCTGAAATTCTGGGGGACACACCAAATCTTTCAAATTTTTACCTGTAAAATTGAATAGTTATCCGTAAAATTCTGTTAATTTTTTATTTAAATTTGAGCTCGATGTCGATAGTTTTGGCTTGAGAAGCTGTGTAGATGACAGTGCAGTAGTTTCTGCCATTGCCCTAGTTTTGAATTCACCAGCAAATTTACTATTTTTATATTAAAATAGCTTTTAATTGCCTTCTGCTAAACGATATCCAGGTTTTCCGCCATTGTTGTTGTGTATTAAACTGATTGAGAAATCAATATCCAATGCGACATTTATCATAGGTAAATCCATGTGCAGTCTAAATTGCACTGTTGACTTCCCTTTATTAGGTTACGATAGATACCGAAATGGAAATAAACAGCAAAAAAATAAGCAGATTTTTGAGGTGCGCCAATAGGCCTGTGCTGGGTGTGTTTTTAGGGACATCGGCGTTAAAATCGCGGGAATCCTGCAATGCCGTGCCCTAGGCACAACACTGAAAATGTAAGTCAAAGTGAGTATGATCAGGAAATACCACAACACACACTGCAGACCAACCCACAGCTGAGCCACAGAACATTAACAGAAACAAAGATATCAAGAAGACAATTAAAGCAAAGCAATCAGCTCTCTATTCCTCGTCAAGATGATTGCAAAACTAGAAAGGACACAAAGTAAAGCATAACAAAACAAAGACCAAACACAGAACCACCACAAACAATGGAAGGTACATAAAACTATGAATCAACAACAACAGAACCACCACCTTAGAACAGACAGCAGCCTAAGCCACTGGGGGGCTTAAATGCATTTAACTGGTACCAAATCTTCGCCCTAGATTCTGTTGTCGTTAAAATACAAAAAAAATGTTAAGCTCGCATGGAGGCTTCTTAACTTTTGCAATGTATCATCACAGAGAAACAATTATAATCAAATTAACGCACTATGATGAAACAAAGAAAAGGGCTCATGAATCACACAGTCAGAGCTAAAGAAAATCTCAAGTTGAGCCACTATCTTCCTCAGCAAGATGATTGCAAAACTAGAAAGAACAGTTAGAGCTACATCACAAAACAAGGATCCAACACTAAACACATACAAATAATCTGAGCAACAACTAATAATATATCAACAAATACAGAATCACCCCCTTAGAACAGACAGCAGCAGAGGCTACTGTCTAAAAATGTTTTACTTGCCAAATCTTCGCCCTAGATTCTGCCATCCAGAGACTAGCTATTATCTGAAAACTTTGATGTAGCATGTATTGCCATTATAATTAGGAATGTTGCTGATCAGACTGTGCGAATGCACAGGCTGGTTTTGGCCTATGGTGTTCACATACAGTAAAACCGGCCTAAAGTGGCCACTCAAAATTAGACAAACAAAGATCTAAATGGTTTATGGTAGCTTAATGACTGACCAGCATTGTCTTAGCAATATTGGTCTTAAAAACATTTTTTGGTCTTCTTTTTGAGTGGCCGCTTAAGACAGCTTTGACTGTACTGTGATAATAACATGTTTTTTCATGAGTTGACATGTTGTGGCAATTTTTTTTTATTCTCTTAAAGGTTCATGCAAGCCCAAGATTAAACTCCTACCCACAGGCTGAACTATTCAATGGTGATCAGGATGGACAGCCATCACCGACGAGATCAGCAAATCAAAATGTGGCAGCTACCTCATTTGTACCCGAGGCAGTGCCAGAAAATCTCAACAATCAATCAACGAGTAGTTCTTCTCTTCCTCAGACCAGTAATGGTCCAGTTCAGTCTTCCAGTCAGAAGCAGGTGGTGTTTGTAACAGGTAAACTCTCATTTTATGACTCATAATTGAGCCGGGACATGAGATTTCCAACAATGTGGCATTTTGACATAAATACACTGAAGGACTTTAAAAACGCAAAAAATGAAAATTAGTATTTTTTGAACTCAGAACATTTTAAGTCTTCTTTTCCAAGTTAAATCCGCTGGAAAGACACTCTACTTCTAACTATGCCTAAAACTGGTGTTTTTATAGACAATGGTCACCACCAGATATGCATCCGTGATTTACAATTTTTTGCATGTGGCGCCCCCACGAATCAATGAAGCAAAATATTTTATCATTTTACATATAGCTTGTAGGTATACATGTATAAAAAACACAGTAACTTTAGTTTTACAGCTTTATTATTCATGCCACGTTTGTCTGAACATGAACGACCTGGCACAATTGAAATGTTAAAAGCTTGGGTGCGTGTTTCTGGTGTCTCCAGATATTATAATTGCCATCCGTCAGCTATAAAGCACCTCAGAGGTTGTTACCAGGCTACTAGGACAGTTAAAGGTCGTTACAGGCCTGGCCAACTAAGAATGGCGACTGACATTAAGACGGCAACTGACGTCGGTTATATCAACAATATTTACATCGACGATATCCGTTCCGGCAGGCTACCAACACTGCCAGACGAATAGCAGGGCTCCAAGGGTAATTTGTTGCAGATTTTTAACAAAAATATTTTATTAAATCATGCCCAATTTCTAGACAAATTTCAAATTGCAGCTTTAGAATCTAAGGGTTTTGTCTTTTGATAGACTGATGCTCTAAAATTATTTATCATTTTGATATTAAATATAAATCATGTTTTTTTGACATATTGATGTTTATTTTTGCCAAATCTCAATATAATGGATACATTAAAAAGTTGTTAATTTTATTAATTTTGATTTTTGCGTTTTTAAAGTCCTTCAGTGTGGACTCAGACCAGCCTGTGCAGCCTACTTTGAAGCTTAGAAACTGCAGATGATGTTCTGTCAGTAGCTTAATATTCATAGAATATTTAAGCAACCAGCAAAGGCTCTGGTCAGACTGCGCGTATGCGCAGGCTGGTCTGAGCCTTTGCTGGTCACACATACCACATTGTTGGAAATCTCATGTCGCGGCTCATATATGCTCAATAATATCTCCCAGTTTCCCTATAAACTTTATGGATTGCAATAACTTTTGAAGTATAAAAGATAAACAATTTGATCCTCAGTGACAAAATGCTTTTTAATAATTTTGTTTCCATTTCCTATGAACAGGGTTTTACATCTAGTTGAATGTTTGGGGGTCCTTGGGACTCAACTTTGAATATGATGGGGGTCCCATCATTGAAATTGGGGGTCCCATCTTTTTATATAAGCTTCGAATTTTGGAAGGTAGTACATCCTTCCGTGAAGGCTCAGTGTAACTGTGTTGTCCCAAGGTCAGTAATTTTGAGGGCCATGTTTGGCCCCCTTCCGATTTTTTTTTTTGGGGGGGGGGGGAGTCATTTGAAATTTTTGAGGGCCACATATTACCATCAGTGAAACACAATCCTATACGCTTTTTTTACAAGAGCTGAACTTGTCCCTAAAATATGCAGGACCAAGCTAGCCCTTAAATTTAGGCAGAAGAAGTGACTTCTCTCTCCAGTACAAATAGGGAGAAGTTTCAGAAAATAGAGAGAAGTGATAGATTGCTGCATCCAGAAGACAGAAAAAAACAGTCTCTGGCCAGACTGTTCTCTAATTGAGATAAAAAACACACACACACACACTCACAAAAAAACAGTCACTGATCAGACTGCTACTTGCTTTCCATTCTGAGAATTTGGTTGGTAAATTTGAAATACACATGATCTTGCTGTCATTGTATCTATCTGTCTACAAGTCTCCACTTATCTGAAGTCTCTGGTATCTTTGATCTCTTTGCCCAAGTGAAAATGTTACATAGTTTGGCATATACAAAAGGATGAAAACTGTCAAGATAATTGCCCTTCACGCTTGAGCGGTCGGCTGAGTCACGCCATGAAAAAATCAATACACAAAGTCAGTGATGGACAACGTTTTCCATGCTTTTTAGCAGAGCGGACCTGAGAGAAAGCATGGTATTTTACGGCTTTTTTTCACGGCCGATGTTTGCATGAATGTTTTAACTGCTCGTTTACCTACGAGGTCAGTGCAGCAGTCTAAAACAAGAGCACCTGTCCTATTTATTTATAGATAGCCTGTAAATATGGGAAAACCCGAATTGTTACGAAATAACTCTGGAATTTGGGATTTTAATGAAAGGCACAACAAACACATCTGCGTCCCAGCGGACGCAGGTAAGGTGAATTGACGGGTCCTACCTAATGATTTATGCGTATAAGACGCAGGATATTGCGTCCTGTAAAACCCTGTATGAAATCTCTTCACAGTTATTCAGCTACATTTATATAATTGAAAAAACACTGTTTATCATATGTCTTTGCTGTTAGTTATATATGTACCACAACCTCTGAGTAATGACCTTTTGATCATTGAATTTCAAAAGGTTCATGCATAACACGTGTGTCAAAATATAGGAAATGTAAGTGCTATTTCTAGATCCGTTTTTTCAATATTGTAAATACAAGCATGCCTCAAAGCTTTATGTTTATCTATAGCTTTGACCAAATGTTCATAACAGTTTGACAAATGATCATTTCATATGTAGCTTATGAAATTATGACTGATGTAAGAGCTTGTAATTTGCAGTACTGTCAAATTTTCCAGAATTTTATTTACAGTGCTGTATAAGACATAAGTACACATGCACCTATAAGTGCATGCATACTAGGGGTGCGCAGTATTATGGGTATAACAATAAATCACGATATGGTTTGAAAAAGATACATATCGGGATATGTTTTTGTTGTATCGGTTCAGTCGGAAACATTTGTACGTTTCCGTGTATGTCCAGGAAATGTTGCACGCAATTGATCAAAAAATATAGTTTGTCAGACTTTTTATTATGATACATAAAATAGATCACAATTAAATCCAAATAAGTTATTCTATAATATTACGATGTTTTCTAAGGGGAAAACTTATTATTTTTATGAATGATAGCAGTCGCCTAGTAACAAAATCCAATATGGCGGCACCCGATGAATTTATTATTGTTGTAAACACAAATGCAAAAGCTGCAGTATGGCAACATTTTGGACTTATAAAAAGACCAGAGAACTTCAAATTGGATGAAAACACAGCCATGTATTTGTCCAATTCAGCGGCCACTAGCGGGGGTACAACAAATCTCAGAAACATTTGGGTCAGTACCATCCGACTACCCTTTCCAAATCCCAGATGAAAAACAGACCTCCAACATCAACCACACCTGAATTTTTGTGTTGAAATTTGTGAGGACTCTTGATTATTATTTATTAAACAGTTACAGCTCTTCATACTTGTTTTAATAGTTGAAAACACAGAAGAACTGACCTCACCTTCTAACACTTAAGCTATTAATATTTTCATGATAAGTATCACGATACGGTGATTCCCTATCGCGATACAATTTCATTGGCGATACCCATCCCTAATGCGTACTGTATGAGTTGTTTACATGAGCTATGGGCTTATATGAGTTTTGGCTTTCCAGCTAATCCAGTGGTGAAAGGGGCTCTTTCATGGTATGGGAAATTAACATGTGAGTCTGCCCACGCTTGGAATTTGATAATATTATGTTTTCTAATTGACTTGGGTATGACTTTTATATTTATGGTGCATTTGAGTTTTTATACAATTCCAATGCTAATTTATGACGTCATGTATGATATCACTACAATACCTCAGGGTACCCAGTTATAATCATTTCTAAAGTAAATGACATATCATGTGACGGGCGTAGAATTGTTTTATTAAATGACTATATCATTGATACGTTCGTTGATGCTATAAATGGCTTTGTATTTATTAGATTAGTGGGTGGGCATTCATTTTTATGACATGGTACCCCAACTTTCAACTGTATATTATGTATTCAGTCAAATTTGGAATTAAATTTTTTACGCGTTGCAGTCTTTGTCAAGATACCATTTCAACATATAAACTAGCCATATATGTTAAGAATATGTAGACCAAATTTCATGAAATTCAAGGACCGGTAACATATTTTTTCAACTTGATGTAAACACATAGCCCTAATTAATCAAAATTTAAAAAATACAATAATTATGTTTCAGCGTAAAACATACTTGAATACTTGCTTAGTTTGAATCACCATGCTAGTACGTTTATCGGTAAAAGTTGATATGTTCAGTGTTTTTCCTAACTATGGATTGGCAAAGAAAAAAACAATATTCTTTGATATTAAATGCCACGATTCGTATTTAATGAAGTGCTTACACAATAATATTACCCACAATGATACAATACGGTGACACCTGTACTTTCCACATCTAGTTTCTAACATTAAAACTACATCTGACCAATGTTACACGTAATATCTGACATTATTAAGAATTTTTATTCATACAGAAGAGAAACCTTATGACAAGTAAGTTCATACAGGAGAAGAACCTTATATCTATAATTTTATAATTGTAAGCCTCATAAATAAACCTGGTTCACAAGAATAGCCCCCTGTCAAACCTATTGGTTAAAATTAACCATTTTGGTCAAAGGGAACTCTTGGCCCCAAAGGTATTGCTAATTTAATGCTCAATTCTTCTCTGATAATTCTGTTCTGTAAAACTGATGCTGATTTCCATCAAATAGGAACATTTAAACTTTAGCTGGCTGTATATTCTAGGCATACAGTTTCATTTTTTTGACCTCACTTATTCATGTAGAACACTGTTATATGATACCTTTGATAAGACTCTGTTTCACTTTATCCTGGTCACGGCACCAAAATGTGGTTACTTTAGTTCAGTTGGGATGTAAAGAAATATTTAGTCTTCTTGCTTTCACACGTTTATTGTTATGATATTATGTTTCTTAAACAAAATCATTCAGGTCTTGAGAAAGTGATACACATTGTCTTAGCCCCATAGTGCCATGACATGGGGCCAAGTCCTTTGGCATTTCAAGCCATTGAATCATTTGAAATTGTCTAAACATGTCTTTCTTCAAGAAAAGTGGAAGTTGATTTAAAATCATCCTCGTTCTGTCGAGTCATTGAACTATTTCAACTAAATAATTATATTTGCTAAAGTTGACCAATACCCATAAGAGGTAGGAAATGACAAAGTTACCGGGTTTGGATTTTCATGAAATTTGGCTCAGATCAGCAGGATATATATGACATGTTTTTGTGATAATATGATATCTTGACAAAGACTAGAACATATCTATCTTTGGAATTGAATGTTGAATGTTTTGTAATTTTTTGAGAAAAAAATATTGAAATTTTATAATCACTTCTTCATAAAACGTAAACCATACTTTATCCAAATGGTTTTGTGGTAGTAATATAATGTCTATGGTATTTTGGATTCAATCTAGATGACAAATCAGAGAAATAAACAAAACCATAGATTTAGGACATAGAAGTTTAGAGACAGGTACCACCTCAAAGGTGGAGTACGTCAGGGTTGCTTCCTAAGCCTTATTCTTAACTATCTAATTCGATAAATACATTTTCGTAGTTTGTATATAATGAGTTATTAGTATGCAAAGTTCAAAGAAAATCCATGCGTGGGCACAGATGCAAGTACCCCTTTCTTTATTAATTTAGTATGGATTTATCCTGTGGAAGAAAAAATGTAGATCTTGATCGGCTGGCTTCAGCAGAAGCCAGCTGATCTTGATCAACACTTTTCGAAATAGGGCATAGAATTTAGTGCACTTATTAGGTTTTATATCTATGAGACTCATTGCAAGAAAACCTGACTTTGTTGCATGTGAACAACAAAGGCGCAGATCAGCCTGCGCATCTGCACAGTCTGATCAGCCCCTTTGTTATTCGCTATATGTAAAGTATAGTAGGCAAACTTGCTTCACACAAAATTTCAATATTCTAGCTGGTCTCTGCAGCTGAGCAGGCTGGTTTGAGCCAAACAGGCCAGTTGGTTGTGAACCTGGAAGACAGGTTTTCTCGCTTTATGGTATTTTTTTTCTGCTTATTTTCCAGATGATTCAGATCCTTATGCTTTCCTAACAAATTCTGACTCCAGTGATTCCCAGGGTGTTGATGTTAAGGCACCGTTTACCTCCCCTAGTAAAAAAACAGTGATTTCCCCTTCCATTCCCAGGATGCATCTGGATGATTCACCAGGAAGTGTGTCTGGAAGCAGTAACACTGATCACCTTAAATTATTGTCTCACCCTCGGACACCTGAAGGTGTAAATGCAGAATCTTGTGCAGCATCAAACAGTGTTTATTCTCGTCAGACAGAGAGCCGGCCAGGAGGCCTTGAAGTTTCTTCACAGCCGTTAACAGGAGATATAGCGCAATTGACTCATATTATTCGTAGTGTGGTTCGGGAGGAGTTTGCAACTATGAAACGTGATATTGTAAATGAGGTTAGAGACGAGATTGAAGATAGGACAGATCAATTACATTTAGATATTATAAATCTTCAAGCAGAGATGTTACGGCAGTTTCAAATACATCAGGTAAACTTTTATTTGCTTAAAGTGATGGTCGAGATTTTAAGGAGTGGCTCATTCTCCTGACCATGCTATTAACTGGCCTTGTCGAGACCTTTCATTCAGGATAGGGGTAAACAGGTACTTTGGCAAAGAGTGGAGACAGGAATGAAATGACGCATAAGAGGGCATTTCTTCAGGATCTGCACTCTTTGCTAACACGCTAGAGAACCTCTGTACTCAAACAGCGCAGTCATCGCGTGGTGTTCGCAGTCGACGGGTGCACAAAATATACTATTTTGGTTTACTGTGATCCATTCTATGAGCCAGTACTTTACAGCTTTTAATTTTCATGATATTATTTTTCATTTGGAATTATTGCTTAGGTATTGTAGTCCATTCTGACCAAATAAGAGCCTTTAAATTTTAAAACCAGCAGAGTACCAGTCAGTTTCTGGCTAGTCAATTGGATTTTATGTGCCTGAAATGTGTTCGATGACTTATAAATGTACTATTAAAGTCGTCAATTATCATGTTATGTCATCAAATAATGACAAAAACGTATAAGTGGAGGACTCGAAAGTTTGAACTGTTTCTGTTTATTATTTGCGAAGTGGCAAGCCATTTTCCTTCTGTACGCAAATTTTGAGTAGTCGAGTGGACTGTCCCATATGTCGAGTGACTAAATATTTAATTTGTACGCATTCGTCAAGCTGTATCTGGACGCAGTCGATTGGAGCACGGTCAGTTTTAACAAAGCCAGAGCGATTGAACTGCTGTTTATTTGTCCCCAGCGATGCCAAACCGTCTCGGCAACAATTTCAAAGCAATGCCAATACATAAAACAGGCTGTGTCACACTCTCTTATACGTAACCATTGCAAGGTTTGCTACTTATTTTATCACTGCTGGGCAATACATGCATTTTAGTGCATAAAATAACCAGGGTCACTGGCGAGTGATACGTAGATCAAGGTTAAAATTTTACGAATTTCATAAAAAAGATATATGCGCTTTATAGAATCATAAAATTCAACCAAACGTGCGATTTATGACATAGTGCGTGCATGAGAAGTATGCCCAGGACAACAATGAAACTTCATATATCTCTGCTGCATACTCTACTGTAAATGTGGTGTTGATCATGGTATGGGGTCACAAATTACAGTGTATGTTTGAAGAGTATGCAAAGAACAATTAATATGCATGTTTTGACGTTCGCAGCTGTCAGTGCTTCAGAGACACAATTAAATATGACGTGTTGACAGACGTATGAACAGCAGGGTTCATACGCGTCAGGGAAATGTCAGGGAAATTTAAATTTTTTCAAGGTCAGGGAATTGTCAGGGAATTTTATGCTGTGTCAGGGAAAATTGATTTTTTGTTAAAATGTCAGGGAAATGTCAGGGAATTTTACAATTTCCAGTTTTATCAAACGATGAGAAACTGAAGGCTAGGGCAGTTTTCCTAATATTTTGGATAGTGGATACACTTGTAAATCATTTTGCAAGCTTCTGAATTGCTTTTAACAGAGAAGACTGAATTAAATTGTTTGCTTATAAGGGTAAATAGCTATATTGTCAAAACACATTGATGATTGTCATTTATGTTTTGCATAATTGTAGATATAGGTTCAACAGACTGCATGCTTGTTGTTTAACCCAGTCACTGTTGGCAACTTTGCTTTCCTCTTAAATTGCACGCCGGTGGG
Organism: Loripinus fragilis; assembly: GCA_964019695.1. Lineage (NCBI taxonomy): Eukaryota > Metazoa > Mollusca > Bivalvia > Lucinida > Lucinidae > Loripinus > Loripinus fragilis. The sequence goes on from OZ026520.1 coordinate 4,668,311, forward strand.
TGGGACTTCAGACTCTATGACGGTTCTGACTTAAAGACTTATCTATTGATGAGATGGTAGGGGCCTGATGCTTTGGCTGTTGTCAGGCCCATGGGGGTTTACCTGTTGGATTTCTTTTGCTCTGGTATTCAGTTTTATGTACTGTTGAGTCCTTATCTTTGCTTTATCTCCTTTTTATATCTTGATTTATATGTTTGTGGAGATGATGCATTTATAAGCTAGAGGTCTTTCATGCAAACCAAACATCTATGTGTCTTGATCCACTTCTGAACTAAGGGTGAGGTTTGCACAGTGAAACCCGTTTAAGCCCACCAGTAAAATATTTTTACTGACCGTTCCAAGGTGGTACTTCTTTTGTGGATCTTTTGTGTATTGTGTTTCTCATGCTTTTGCGTCTGTTCTTTGCTGCCTTGTGGTCACCTGCTGGGAAAGGGCTGACCTCTTGGCTCTTGTTGGTGATGTTTATTGTATTTTTGTGACTTTCCCATGTGGTATCCTGGGTCAGGTGTGGTACTTGATGGTATCGTTTCCTGATCTTTGCCATCTTTCTTACTTTCAAAGTGTAACACCGGGCCATCCCCACCCTGGAGTGTGACCTTGAGGTCTCAGTTTAAGAATTTTTATATAAGTCATTTTTATGCATTGAAGTTCATATAGCTATACATGTACCTTCCATGAATTTCATTTGTGTTTGACGTAATGGTAAATGTAGCTGTTAAGTTTTACTCTGGGCCATCCCCACCACTGGGCATGCCCTTGCAACCAGGCTCACACACTTTGATAGAATTTTCATATATAAAAGTCAAACATGGACATACTATCAAAACCCTTTGATGGATTTCATTATAAGCTGGCTTTATGGTATATATAGCACTAAACTTTTTCTAGGTTTATCTCAACGAAGGGGTGTGACTTTCAGGTCAAGGCCACAGCCTTAGAATTTTCATACAAATGTAAAGGTATTTGGTTTATTTTTGTTTCACTGGAAATAATTATGATGGTAGTTGTAGGTCTAAAATCTGGTTTAGCATGTACCATCCATGCTCAGGTGCCTGACCTTTCAGATCATTGTTTTAGGGCTTCGTGAAGGTTTAACTGAATAGTTTCTGTGTTGTATTGATACCATATAACAGTAGCATCTCATTCAAGACTCAAGAGCCTGGGATATACTTGGCACTTTTTGATAAAAAAAAGTGGTGACACTGGTCAGGTATACATGCCCCCTCTGGGCACTTTGTCGAGTTAAGATCAATTTAATTGAACTCCATGGTGTACATTTATTGCTTTTCATTGTAACATCTACAGCAAAACTTAGCCAAAATTCTTGAAATGAGTGTACAGTACAGAAAACCCCAAGTTGAGCCATGGTGGGCCCAGCCAAAGACAAGTTTAAGGCACCAACCCACCAGTGAAAGTTCATGTCAGGGTCATTGAATCTAGAGCCTGATCTACCATTGGAAACCATAGCTATAAGTTGTGATTTGGTTTATAGCCAGGCATGCAGACAGTGGCATAATATCCATGTTACATTTATATCCCAATTTTTATACCCCCGGTACGAAGTATATAGGGGGTATATAGTTTTTGCCTTTTCTGTAATTATGTTTGTCTGTCTGTTTGTTTGTCTGTAAACTTTTTTTTTCGTCAAAGATTTCTCAGCAACTACTTGGATTAGGATTCTGAAATTTGGTACAAAGCTTGAGAGTGATGAGTTGTATTGTGTAACAAAGGAACAGCCACATATTGCTTATCAGTCTCTTTATTTGTTCATTTTTCTTTCTCTCCAATGGAAAAAATTTTCGTCAAAGATTTCTCAGCAACTACTTGGGTTAGGATTCTGAAATTCGGTACAAAGCTTGATAGTGATGAGTTGTATTGTGTAATAAAAGAACAGCCACATATTGCTTATCAGTCCCTTTATTTGTTCATTTTTCTTTCTCTCCAATGGAAATTTCTGTCACAGATTTCTCAGCTCCTATTGGAGCCAGTGTTTTCAAATTTTGTGTACATCTTCAGGATGGTAAAGTGTACTGTGTAAATAGAAATTAAGATGCTAATCATCATTTTGCCTTCTTTTTTCAAATTTTCATTATTTCCTTCTTTCTCTCTTATATAATACATATGGACATTTTTTCTATCAAAGATTTGTCAGCAACCACTTGGGTTAGGATTATGAAATTTGGTACAAAGCTTGATAGTGATTAGTTGTATTATGTAAGAAAAGAACAGCCACATATTGCTTATCAGTCCTTTTATTTGTTCATTTTTCTTTCTCTCCATTGGAAATTTCTGTCACAGATTTCTCAGCTCCTATTGGAGCCATTGTTTTCAAATTTTGTGTACACCTTCAGAAAGGCAAAGTGTACTGTGTAAATGGAAATTAAGATGCTAGTCCTCATTTTGCCTTCTTTTTTCAAATTTTCATTTTTTCCTTCTTTCACTCTTACATAATACATATAAACAATTTTTCTGTCAAAGATTTCTCAGCAACTACTTGAGTTAGGATTCTGAAATTTGGTACAAAGCTTGATAGTGATTAGTTGTATTGTGTAACAAAAGAACAGCCACATATTTCTTATCAGTCCCTTTATTTATTCATTTTTCTTTCTCTCCAATGAAAATTTCTGTCGCAGATCTCTGGGCTCCTATTGGAGCCAGTGTTTTCAAATTTAGTGTACACCTTCAAGTAGGCTAAGTGTATTGTGTAAATGAAAACAAAAATGCTAAAGCTCATTTTGGCTTCTTTTTCAACTTTTCCTTCTGTCACTCCTATATAACACATATGGAAGTTTTTTGTCAGAGTTTTCTCAGCAACTACTTGATTTAGGATTATGAAATTATTTGTGTACTTTCAGGTAGGAGAAGTGTATTGTGTAAATGAAAACTAAGGTGCTAATCCTCATTTTGCCTTCTTTTTTCAAATTTTCAATTTTTCCTTCTGTCACTCTTATATAACACATATGGACATTTTTCATCAAAGTTTTCTCAGAAACTACTTGATTTAGGATTATGAAATCTTTGACAATTTTGTCTTTTCTCTGAAAGTGTTACAACCTCTGATGGCTACCGCCGGGGGTATGTGAGCTTTGCTCACTTCTTGCTATATTTCATAATGTTTGTTCTTATTCAGAAAAAAAGACTTTCCAGCTAAAAGCTTGTTTGTTTGTTTGTTTGTTTGATTTGATTCTTTACGTCCCATCAACAATCTTTCAGTTAAACAGGGACAGGTCTTCCTGGGTTGAACCAGTACTAAGCTAGTATAAATGTGCCTTGCTCAAGGACCACAACGCAGTGATGCCGGTGAGGCTCGAACCCGCGGCCTCTCAGTCTCGAGTCAAGCACTCTACCACTGAGCCACTGCGCTCCCTACATGTAGCTAAAAACTTGAATAAACATTTAATGATTTTTCTAAATTGAAAAAAGAGCTGTTCACTGTAGCTATACACAAAGGTTTGAATAAAAACAAGTTTCTCCGGTGAGGATGGTTATGTCAGGGAAATTTGGATTGGCGTCAGGGAAAAGTCAGGGAAATGTCAGGGAATTTTGTTTTGTCCAGTCTGTATGAACCCTGAACAGACAAACAAACTGGTGGATTGTTTGAAAATTGGAACGCTTATGAGACCCTCCTAGGGGGGTAACGGTTCCCTTGTTCCCCTGAAATAAATAGGCTTGTTTCCCTGTTCCCCAAGAATAGAAAATTGTTTTCTTATGTTCCATGATTCCAAATATTGCCTTTGTACCCCGTTCCACTCAAAATGTGACATTTGTTCCCTGTTCCCCTGGAAGAAATGTAATTTCTCCTGTTTCCCAAACCCATAGGAGGGACTCCATTATGTTGATGTCATATTGAGCCATATTAGCTAACCACGTAGAATAAAAAAGAGGCCAATAGATGGCCGATCTGCGAATAAACGAATGGTCGGACGAAAGCTTGAAATATCAACCCAATCTGGATCAAACTATTTGACACTAGCGGGGAAGAGTCGATTTTGGAATCTGATTGCTCCGGGGGGCTTTAAGACCAGGTTTTATGTCTATTCTAGTTTTGCAATCATCTTTATGGGAAAGAGAGAGCAGGTTGCTTTGCTTAGCTTGTCTTCCTGGTGTCTCGTGATGGTTGTGTGGCTCTTCCTCGCAGTGCCATGGGTTTGTCTTTGGTTTGTGATTATACTCACTTACTATTTTTGATAAAACTTGGAGCTTGATCTGGATCCAAACTGTTCGAGCCTGTACCCAGTAAGCACCTATTATATTAGAAATCAGGCAACTGGCGTTTAGCTGGCGGGCCGATAGTGGCTTGGCTCGATATAGCTGTGACAAAATAGTATGCGGAAAAAAAAAGAATCAGCATGCAAACCGTTAATAGTGTGTTTCTGGAAGCATTTTAAAATGAAAATGTCTGAGATTGATCGTACAAACAGTTAAGACCCAGATCAGGCTCAGCAAAACATCTGGCCGGACCCGAAGGAGAAAGGTCGGTAAGATTTAAGAAATGTTTAGGACAAAAAAAAACGTTACTCAGCATCCAAAGAGTTAAGGCAAAACGTTGCTATATTTGGAACACGATACGTATGACATAACTTACGACCACTTTTGCAGTCTACAGCAAGCTAAAGTAATTCTGTTGACCCTTTGTACTTTCTCCTAAAAGAGACACTGTGGCAAACAGTGAAGGCCGCAATGAATTGCCGCAAGCATAATACGACTTTTATCAGGGTCTGCGCACTTTTCAGAGAAAGGCATTACATTTTGGAAATACATATGTAAACAAAATACACTAATCACAATAAAACTTGTTTTGTCCTTTGCTGGAACATTTTAAAAATATTTTTGCAAACAGTGTAGGCTCAGTCTGATCTGGGTCAATACTGTTTGCTGCTCTACTGACAGCAAAACTATTTAACGGTCGACCTCGGCAGATGATATATCCAGCCAGTATCCAATCTCGTGCCACTATCGGCCCGCCAGCGAAACGCCGTTCGGATGGCGTTTTGCTTGCGAGCCGATAGTGGCCCGATTTTATGTGCTTACTAAGTATTCGCAGGCTAATTACAAATTCTTATGGAGTTTAGACAGCACAGGAGATTTTGGACGAACAGCCGAGGCTCATGCGAGCATTCGCTGAACAGGTTTGAAGATGCAATTTTATCCCAAATGCAGGCCTATTCTCATTAGAGAGCTATACATGCATGCATTAAATATAACTTCACGCAAAGATCTCCTGTGCTAACCCATCTATACTAAAAAAGGAAAATATGTAATGCGTTTGAAAGTTCATAGTTAAATATTCTTGTTTATTTTACCCTCCGAAAATTTTGGGGAGATATTTGGCGTTGTCCATCCGCTGATACATTGCCATGTAACATTATTGGGATGAGACCGGATCTGCGTGTGAATATTAGATTATGGTGTGGGTAGCTTGGCCTTACGAGGTTAAAAACTATTGTGAGATAAACCCATAATTTTACTACAATCACGGACCATTTACTTTTTTCACCTTTTCTTCATACGTAGGATTGGGCCCAGCATCTACCGTTTGCCACCAAAAAATATCGGGAATATCAAGCACCCCAAAAAATATTTGAAATTTTCGCCACGCAAAAATATTCTCATTCTGTACATTTACGTTAAGAAACGACCCTAAAATACATAGAAGAGACCCTGAAACTAGTCTAATTTTGTCCTGACCCCCCAAAAATATCCACAGAATCTTAATACCCCCAAAATATTAAAAAATTCTGAACCCCCCCCCCCCCCCCCAAAAAAAAAAAAATAAAAAAAAATAATGTAATTCAAAAATTTAAACCAAAAAAAAAAATGCCCCGAGCCTACGCATGTATTAAATTATCAGAGTACCCCCCCCCCCCCCTCCTGGGTGGACCGTGATCGCTTTGTGGCTGTAAATTAGCAAAGGAATGCCAACAAATTTACCAAAATGTGAAAAATATTTAGTTCAACGCGCGTCCTGACGCGTGGACTAACTAAGGTTTGTTACGTTTTCCAGAAGTGAGATACTGGAAAGTAAATCTACAATTTTAAAGAGCTCTTGACTTGTCCCCCCCCCCTCCCCTTTGAACAGGCGCGAATTGGTCACTACCATGAAAGTGATTTTGGACTGCCCGGGGAGCTTGTTGATAAGGGCGACTGACCACACTCTTTATATACAGTGCCGCCTGCTGATAACTTTAGTAAACAGTTTGGACCCAGATCAGGTAAAATCAGCAGATGACAAAAAGCTTAGAAAATATCCCAGCATGCAACGAGTTAAATCCACTGGCCATGGATAAGATTGGAAGATTGAACACGTCTGAATTTGTTAATGGGGGCATGCCACCTGCTAAGGTGTCGTTGCGTTACTTCCGACGCATCTAGTTGGACTAAGGGTTCAAATTTTGCTTCGAGTCTTTATCTTCATCCATACTTTGTGTATGATTAGTAACAAAGGCTAATGCGAATCTGCACAGGTTTGCCTGGGTTTTCGTCGGTCGAAAATGCAATACGTACCCCAAAACACATGTGTTGGCTCAAATATAGCAAGGACAACCCGCGACATATGCGTACAGTTCTCTTTTATCTAATCCAGACGACTGTGTACAGGGGCACCTGATCATTGGGCCAGAACACCCGATATGGAAAACTGTGCGTACAGTATTAAATACTTGAATAACTTTCAAAATGCTCTACTCACAGATTTCAAACTTTTGCACATTAAAGCCATGGTATTTAGCGTTTTATCTAAAATAAGAATAAATTTCAGAATCTAAACAAAAAACTATTTCATCCTTTTTTTGGAGAAAAATCACCTTCTTTGTATAAATGAGGCGCTGTATTGACTATCGCTTAACCCACAGACGTATTGTTATGCAGATACAAAGCTGGATATATTAGTGACAATAATCAGCAAAAAATACTCCCAGAAGTAAAATTGAAAGAAATTTATTACCTTTTTCAACAGCAAGGTGCACATAAACACGCCATTTTTCCACTCGTCGACTGTGACCACCACGCGACGACTGCGCTGTTCGAGTACAGAGGTTCTCTAGCGTGGCTAATGTCAAAACAATCTTCAGGGACAAAAATATATCATTCTATAGAGTGTTTTACCGGCAACCCCTTAAAATACAAAATAGACTATCCCTTTCTAATATTGTACCAATATATATGGAAAAATCCATCAGAATGAAAATGTTAAAGTACTCAGAACATGTGTTTTGATTCTAGGATAATTTGAAAATTATATTCTTTTTTAATATATAAACTAACGCCATTTTATTTGAATTTCTGATAATTGGAAATAAAAACTCTGGTCCCATGTCAGAGTTAATGGGCCCAGTTTACGGTATAGTCGTCCTACGAGGACTCCTGATGGCATTTTTTGTTAATGCTCGGCATCCAGGCTAGAAGTATTCCTTGGACTATTACAAACAATATAGGGGTGGATGCCAAGCGTGATTTTTCGATTTAAGGTCACGGTGAGGTCAGAGGTCAAGTAAGTGCAATTTTTCAGAAAAAATGGCATTTAAATATAGTAAATAATTGTTTTCATTCACAAAATGCTACCAATATGAACAAAAACACTTGCACGTGAGTAAAGAATGATACAGAGGCTTGTCACAACCTCCAAATTGACATTTGCAAAATAATACCCTATTTATGATAATAAACATTCAGGCTCGATACACATTAAAAACAATATAGACCGGGAAAATTAAGATTACCTGGCACCCCCAGGGCATTTTTTCATGAGTGCCAAATTGTTCATTAAGACCCCCTAAATGCAAAATAAAATTCTAAAAATGAACCTGTCTGGGCTATGTGAAAATGCATGGTTTCCATGGCAACCCATAATGCTATTCAAAAATGATGATGTGCCTACAAAATTACTCATATCTTAGCAACTACTTGCCCTAGACTTCTAAACATTGTGTCAAATTAAAACATAGACAGATACCTTTCATCCATTGTCGCTTATGTAAATTATCTAATTTATCTAATTTGCATAACTATTTATGAAAATATTAAAATGTGATTCAAGAATGGGGGTGTACCTACAAAATCAATAATATCTCAGTTGCTTCTTATCACAACCTACTGAAATTGGTAACCAATTAAAGCTTAGACATTGGCCTTTTATCAATTTGTGGCATATGCATATTATCTAATCTACATAATTTGCGTTTTCATGAATATTAATAAAAACGTTAAAAATAAGGAAAATCATTAAAAACATAGATAAGCAGATTGCATCTGCATATCATCATTGCTGCATATTGCAATGTCATCAGTGATACAATTGGACAATTTCATTCATCCAATGGTCCTATTTGTAAATTGTCTCAATTGCATATCCATAAATTTATATGTGTTAACTTATAAAATGAAGGAAAGTCATATAAAAACTATAAACCTTGGAAGAGGGAAGGGGAGGTGGTAATAAGACCTTCCTTGCACCCCTAGGACATTTTCTCATGTATGTCAACTTGTTTAGTGAGGTCGCCTTAATGACAAAAATATTGTCATACAAATAAACCCATTTGGAACATATGAAATTACAATGGTTTCCATGGCTACCAATCATGCAATTCAGAAGAATGGGGGTGTTGAACAATTTGGCACCCTTAAAAAAATGTCCCCGACTAGTACTATATATGTAAATTGTATGAAACATGACCCTATAGATTTGATATATAATTTTACGTTATCCAAGACACTTCTAATTCACAGCTACATTGTATCAATTTGGTGTATGATTTCATTTACCATACACCTAGCTTTGAATATGTGCCACACCTAGCTTTGAATATGTGCCTATATATAATCTTAGACTCATATTCGCAGGTAACCTAAATATCTACAGACAGGATTGTGATTCAGCATATTCAGCATCCATACAGCATTATACAGGCAAAAATCAAGCTCTTTAACTTCCCAAAGCTGCAAGCCTCCTGGGCAACTTGTAGTCCTATAAGATAGGCACATCCCACTGCATCGTACGCACATTCTATCATGCAGATCTGATTAGCCTTCAACATTTACATATGATGGTTCTGCGAATTTTTGCAGCCACAAGTGGTGATGAGCTCCATGCAAGCCAGACACACAGCTGGCAATCTGTCGGTCTGAACCTGAATTGTGTCCGGAGCATATTAGTTATATAATTTGAGACAGGAATCCCAAATTTAGTGTGTGGATACACCTTGGGGTTGCAGAGTGTCACATACTCTTTCTGGGGTTACTATGATTTTGACCTTGTCCTCTGACCCTAGTTCTAGGAAAATCATGTCTAGAGCATATCTTTTGTAATGTTTAAAGGTAGGAATCCCAAATTTAGATTGTGGATACATGTAAGGGTACCAGAGTGTCCCATACTGGTTGGGGTTACTTTGAACTTGACCTCTGGCACATCTCTTATATCATTGGCGGTAGGAATCCCAAATTTAGTGTGTGGATAGATCTTGAGGTTGTAGAGTGTCACACATTGTTTATAGATCACTGTGTCTCATTTATGAAATCTATTGTCTTTGGGGGTATTTTATCAATTTGTGACACAATTCATGATTTTGTCTAATAATCAACTCTCAAACAGTGCAATTCAAAGGTATCTCTATTGGTAGTACAACCCTTTCCTCACATAGATGAAAAGATTGAATTGTACCAATTCAATATCCAAATTTTCTCTTTCAACTCAGCAACCATAGAGCATGATACAGGGAAAAACACACTCTTTACCTTCCCAAAGTTGCAAGCCTCTACCTTATGGCTGTACCAGTGTTTGAGCTTCCAGGTACTACTACTTCCAACATGTATTTTGTACATGTGAATTTAATGAACAGCGTTTAAAACACCAAAATACCAAACTGTGTAAAGGCCCGTCTCGATCAATTGTAAGAATTCCCCAGAACATCTTTATTTATTATACCTCAGATTGGAACTTTCTGGTCACCTGAACAAAACTGTTAAAACACCAATGCCAAGTTAGTTTAAGCGAACAAACATGTATGTGTTTTCTTACGTACAATTGTAACTATCTTTTTCTATTTCATACTCTGTTTTATTTTAAAAATGGCGATTGAGTATTCCACTTGACAGAAGTTTTGCTTTATCAAGCTTGTAAAAACGGGTTAACACTTGGTCAAGCTTTGCAGGTATGTTGTTCTGTTGTACAAAGCTTTGATCAGCTTTCTGTCAAACTGTTGTCAGAACTGCGCTGCCAAGACATGATCTCTGTACAATGTACTACCCAATGTTGCTTTTAGCAAAGCAATATTATGGCATGAAAATTGTATGAGTCATTCTATGTCAATATTATCAGGGAAATATACATATCCATTTTTTTTCGACACATTTGTCAAAAACGAATTTTGCAATCACACCATCAATTCCATGGACTGACTTTATTCCAATAGTGTGACTTTCTGCATTGAACAGCTGCACCAGGTTTTCCAATCTGTTTGCCTGGCGTAAAGCTTGACCAAAAGCAACAAAAGTGAGCATGATCAGGAAATACCACAATCACACATTGCAGGCCAAACAAAGGCACTGCGAGGAAGACTGAGATAACATAACACTAACAGTCACAATACATCATTAAGGCAATTAAAGTAAATAAACCAGCTCTCTCCTCACCTATATGCTTTGGTGTTAAACGTATTATGGTTTGACACACCATATATAACGTCTTTATAGCCATTATGGCATCACGGTTCCTAGAGGTTCTCCATCAAACCCGCCGAAATATCCATGCCCTCAAAGAGGAGACTAAAAAACTCAGGAATGATCTTTTCAACGTGCTCTTGGTTTACGCCTTACAACGGATCATTGTGACCAGGTGTCTTCATCACATCACCCATAAGTTTGAAATTTTGTGACAGCATAAAGCAGTTTTAGTAATATGCTTAAAATGAGAGTTCTGTCATCATGTCATCTTCAGAGGAACATTCTGAAGAATAACCTTTTAGGCGCCTTTGTCAAAATTTGGGAATGGCATGGTCAGATTAATCAACAGGGTACATGAAAAGTGGGGCCTTTATATATTAAGAGCACACAAAATTAGCGATCAAGATGCATCGTTACATCATAAATGAATGATTGACATCTTGATAAATATATCTGTAGTATTTCAAATTGGGGTCTTCTTCTGTAATTTGCTGGTGCAGTGGCTCAGTGGCAGAGTGTTTGACTCGAGACCGAGGGAACGCAGGTTCGAGGCTCACTGGCGTCACTGGGTTGTGTCCTTGAGCAAGACACATTAATCCTAGCTTAGCACTGGTTCAACCCAGGTAGACCCGTCCCTTTATATCTGAAAGATTGTTTATGGGATGTAAAGAATCAAATCAAACATACTTTTTCCAGACACATGAACAAGAGCCAATCTGTAAGCCAATCCAGAATTGTGAAACGCTACCCCCCCCCCCCCCCCCCTCTTACAATGTACAAGCATTGCTTGTGAGTGGTCTACAACTAAGGCGTGATTGAAAATGTCGTTGAAAAAAATAGACTGTAAATATGAAAAATCTACTCCAAAATCACTGATTTTTTTGCGGAAAGTATATTTTTCTATCCCATAATAGCTACAATATTCCACAAACTATTATTTTCAACAATTCTATATCTGACGTTTTATGCCCCCGCTATTCGTAGAATGCGGAAGGGCATTAAGCATTGCCCATGTCCGTCCGTCCGTCCGTCCGTGCGTGCGTCCGTGAGTCCTTCCGTTGGTCCATCATTTAGGTAGGTACTTTGTGAGCGCAACTCCTCCTACAATTTTTTCCCAATCCTTTTGAAACTTTACAGGTGTTTTTGTCAAGGACTGAAGATGTGCATGACATTTGGATATAACCCTCAGATTAATTTTTGTCACTTTTTTCACAGTTTGAACTTAGTCAATTTTGGGCTCAACTACTACTGAAGCTTATGGCCATTAGGTACCTTGTGAGCGCAACTCCTCCTACAATTTTATCCCAATCCTTTCGAAACTTTACTGTTGTTTTTGTCAAGGACTGAAGATGTGCATGACATTTGGATATAACCCTCAGATCAATTTTTGTCACTTTTTTCACAGTTTGAACTTAGTCATTTTTGGGCTAAATTACTACAGAAGCTTATGGACATTAGGTACCTTGTGAGCGCAACTCCTCCTACAATTTTATCCCAATCCTTTTGAAACTTTACTGGTGTTTTTGTCAAGGACTGAAGATGTGCATGACATTTGGATATAACCCTCAGATCATTTTTTGTCACTTTTTTCACAGTTTGAACTTAGTCATTTTTGGGTTTAATTACTACAGAAGCTTATGGACATTAGATACCTTGTGAGCACAAATCCTCCTACAATTTTACTAAATCCTTTTTAAACTTTACAGTTGTTTTGTCAAGAACGGAATATATGCTTTACATTTGCATATAATCTTCAGATTAATTTTTTATAATTTTTTCTCAGTTTTTATAATTTTTTAGCAGTTTGAACTTAGTCGTTTTTAGGCTCGACTACTACAGAAGCTATACCCAATGTTTAATTGCAGGTGAAATAAAAACAATAGGCGGGGGCATCCGTGTCCCATGGACACTTTTTCTAGTAGTTTTCAGCATATTAAACATAATTAGAATGATTTAGATTCCATCTATAGCAATGTAAAAAAGCCCTAATGACGATTCTAATAAGAAAATGCACCTCTTTGACCTTGCTGTGACCTTAATTCGAAGTTTCAGACGTGGCATCCACCCTGGAGCACTTTGTCATACCCCAAAGAGTATTTCTAGCATGGATGCCGAGCATTAGTGTTGTTTGATTATTGGATTTTTCATAATCGATCATCGAAAATAATCGGTCAGGAGGTTTCGATTGATGATCGATTATAACCGAAAATTATATGAAAGGGAAACCCATAGAATATCTATCCTTGTACTGCTTGAAACTCTTATCTTTATAAAAAAATGTTTAGCGTCAGTTTCATGCTATTTTATGTACAGTATCAAATACCACAACTGGTCCTGACAGCAAACTCAATTTAACAGCCATTGGCATTTCAACCCTTTATGCACTTATGGATTCTTCCTTCTGGTTTGAAACAATAAACTTGAGAAGGTCCATTGTATACATCAAGGGGTCACACCGTCACAGGTTATTTCCAAACAAAAGTATATTTCTTTCTCTGAAGATATTTTCTGTCTTAGCAAACGGTGTAGATCCTGATGAAATGCCGCATTCGATCCATGGCATTTCATTAAAGTTTTCAGTCACTCCTAAATGTGTACTTTAACAAAGAGTGAAAACTCTAGTCACTCCGAGTCATTAGCATACAAAAGGTTAAGGTGTGCACTGAAAACTTCTTAGTTGCTGTAATTACAGTTTATTTCTTTATTCCTCACATTCTTTAAACCTTTAAATTTATGGATTGCATTTTCTTGATGCAAATTTAGAATAGTAGCTTACAAGAGGGTCAGGTGTGAATATTTTCGATTATAATCGATTATTACCAAACACAATCGATTAGTAGAATCGAAAGAAATTTTCGATTGATCATCGATTATAATAGATCATTGATACAAAACTACCTAGCATTAACAAAAAATGCCATCAAAACCCTTTTCTAGGGGTCTTAGAAATTACAGGCTGCAGACTAGTACATTTTCTAAAATTTTGAACCTTTTAATTTTTTCTTCTCAAACAAAATGGTGGTTACCAGGGCTGGAAATATGAAAGTGCTTGTCAGAATGGCAAACAGGGAAGACCCTGAACAGACAGCTGTGTCTGTACTGTTTGTCTAGGCCTTTTTACAAGATAATTAGTGTTAGAAATTTTAGACCATCTACATACACCGTACTATGTCACCTTTCCAATTCTCTTGTTTCAGACTGAGATGTTGTCCCTATTACAGCAGTACTCCGTCAACAGTGATTTAATCTCAGAAATTGAAAGATTACAAGACGAGACTAAACGACTCAAGAGAATATTCTAATCCGTCCGGAATTCACAGACCCCTTGTTCAAAGTACAGTGCAGTCCCTTTATAACGCTATGTTTGGACTATGTTATATGAGAGCAGTGCTATAAAAGAACAATTTTACAAAGACATTTTAGGAAAATGACCATGTGACATGGTCATTTTCCTATAATTCCTTTGTAAAATTCCATGATCCAAAAATTAAGGAGCCACATGACGGTGTTATATCCAAATCTGTTGTGTTTTAGTAAAGGGATTGCTCTGTATATAGCTAGCAAAACAAACCTGTAAAGCTAAGAAATGTTTTAACCCTTTTATTGACTCATGGAACCTCCCATCCAGCTTGATATAATAAAAGTCAGATGGTCTGTTATATATTTTGAGATGCAACAGGTTAGAATCTAATAATTACGTTATTCTCTGTCATGGCTCACCCTGCCATTAGCCATTGTAGCAGGGTAAATCCAAGCCCAAAATGATGATGGGCCCTTAAAATGGGCCCATGGCCCATATCCCATTCAAATACATGCAAGTTTCCAAATTTTAATGGGCCATTTGAAATTTTTATGGGCCCTTTGCAAAATTTGATGGGCCCAAGAATCCTAAATATCAACATTAGAGCATAATTGACATGAGATTTGAATAGCTTGCATATGGGGCCCAGCCAAAAATAAAGTCCATTTTAGTAAAACATTTACAGTTTTCTCACAAAATGGATCTGGCCCATCCTAGGATGAAACCTGATTGTAGCCATTCGCTACTGAATATGTAGAGTGGCTACAAGTTTAAGTCATTGGCTAAAAGTGCACTCAAGGTGGTTCAAAAATTATATATTAGCAAAAAGTTTATTTTGATCAGCTTTTGTATTTTCTAATAAGGCTTTTGTTATTCCTTCACACTTTAGTAATGTGCCATATTTAAATACAGAACAACTTGTTGATACTATTTTCTGGCTAAAACCTGGGCTAAAGTCAAATTCATTTGTCTCCAACTTTTTCAATTTGGCTAAAGTGTTGGCTCCAATAAATTCTTAAGCAAGGTTAGCCCTGTCTGTCCATGATTAGGTTTTATCCACAGTGTAAACCCTGATGAAATGCTGCACTCTGCAGCACCTGATCAGGGTCTACATTCTTGGCCAATATGCCGTGGTTATGGGTTTCCAGTCGAACGTAAATCTAATGTTCTAAAATTTTAAAACGCAATACAGTAAAACCGGTCTTAAACGGCCACATAAAAATAGACAAAACAAAGGTCTTAATGGAAAATGGTAGCTTAATGAAGGTCGAAAGTATTGCAGAATTTGACCTGCATTAAGCGATAATTGGTATTGTTATCAGGGCTCGAAAATAGCACTCGTCCGCTCGTATTTACGAGTGCCTCAGGCTGCAGGGCAAGTGAAAATTTTGATATTTTTAGTGAATATTTCATTTTCCCCATATATGCCAATAATTTTTGTGATGCAGGGCAAGTGCCTATTTCCAGATATTTCGAGGCCTGGTTATATACCTTATGGGTGTTTACTATAGAAACTTGATGTGTTTCAATCACTGACAGTTGTACTTTTCACCTAAATTTAACGTGTGGCAATGCGACAAATCACTGTCCACAGGCTTCATTCCCATTAATACATGGCAGCAGAGGGCTTCATTGCCATATAAGCCCGCTCAAGGACATCGTCTGCAAGTTAAGATATATCATCGCTTATGTTTTATGGAGAAATGACCAAAATATTTCAATTACCATAAAATACGCTCCTTTATCATATCTGACAGGCGACAATCGAAAAAGCTCTGAACAATCGGTGAACGCTGATCACAAATCGCTAGAAACAGTGTTTTTGATTGCCATTTGTAGCAAGTCGGGCGACAAACGGCAATCAAAAACTCTGTTTCTAAGGATCTTAGATCTACATTCGTCGATAGTATTAACGTTTTCGATTGCCACCTATCTGAAGTATTTATTGAATATAGGCCTACTGAATACATAGCCAAACCAATTCGAAACAAAGGCTACAAGGAATAATTTACAGTCGGGCGACAAACGGCAATCGAAAACTCTGTTTCTAATGACCTTAGATCTACACATTGTCCATAGTACTAACATTTTGGATTGCTGCCTATCTGAAGTGTTTATTGAATATAGGTCTACTGAATACATAGCCAAAACAATCTGAAACAAGGGCTACTAGGAATAATTTACATTTTTCATTTTTCTGTTGAAAAAAAAATAATGTTGTTTCTACACCAGATAGGCGGCAATTGAAAACTCTTAGCAATGGACGGACATGGATCGGAAATCGCTACAACCAGTGTTTTCGATTGCCAATTGTCGCCAGTCGGTCGACTAATGGCAATCAAAAACTGGGTTTCTAACTATTTTGGTATATGTTCTTCGATAACAGGATTTCAGCTGGATTGATATTTACTTCGGACATTTTGTCCAAGCAGCCCCAATTTTGTTCGGACATTTGGAAATTTTTTAGGACATTTTTTCAACACTAAATTTTACCACCATAAACGGAAATTGCCATCTGCCCTTCTCAAATTGAAACCAGGGGTAGTTTTGCTACCATTTCGGATGGTAAGTGCGGTCTGATTGATTGTCTGGATTTTTATTTCATGAGAAGAGAGGAGCTTGTCAATCGTTGTCAGTGGAAGTGGGTGGGGTACTTTTTTTTTGCGGCCGCTGCACGACTCGTTAGCCACGGAAAATGACTGTTCAGGTAATGATAGAGCGGGCAAACTGTTTTGGTACATAAAAAACTTCAGTTCCTGTTGTTTCTTGGCGGCAATTAAGTTTTTTAGTCATTTTATCGGTAAATGCCAATGCAAATATGCTGTCCGCTTCGAGATGAAATCAAGGGAAGAAAACTAAGGTCGCAATAGACAAATCATGTGCGGCGTAACAAAACACTATGACTGGTTTGCTTTAATGAATAAGTATTTGCGGGGTTAAATAAGGCGAACCAGTCAGAAGCTTACATAAATTTGGCCAATCAGCGATCGTTTTTTAAAGCAAAAATACTATTGCATCACTGTGCATAACCGTACAGTGTGTGTTTCCGAAAATCGTCTCGGACAAACTTTCCAAACTGGACAGCAAAGTCTCGGACATCTGGAACTATTTTCGGACTATGTCCGATGGCCGACGCCAAACTGAATCCCTGGATAATATTGACGTTTTTGATTGCCACCTATCCGGTGTAAATTTGTTGTAGGCTTCATGAGGTTACGGTGGACATTTCTGCATACAATGGAATAAAATTATTTGGAGCTGCTTGTGCTTGTAACAATGACAATATAACATACTTTTCCGTTTTTGCCAAGCCCTCTTGTGATAACGTTTTGCAGCCCCCACAGCTTCGCAGTATGGGCTGCAACACATTATCACAAGAGGGCTTGGCAAACGTTACTATACGGAAAAGAATGTTTTATCCTCTTATTGAAAACCAATGTTTGGTGTTATTTTTTGAGTGGCCACTTAAGACAGGTTTTACTGTATAATGTGTTTGACCTAGTAAGCACACAGCCTCTTATAACTGTATTGTATTGGTACATACTAAGTACTTTATGGGTTGCTTACACTACATGAACTGATTTTAAATCTAGCCAGGAATGTATCTGTATGAAATGAAGTGTAGATCTTGATCAAATGTCTTCATTAAAGTCAGCTGATCTAAATCTACACTTGTTTTCAAATGAGGGTATAGAATTTTGAAGAAAGTGTGCACATTGTGTTTATTAGTTTGAATGTTGCTTTGAAAACTAAATACGGAAGACAAAAATAGCCTAAACAGGACTTTTTCACTCATAGATCCAAATATGCACATTTTTGCAAGTAAAATTGTAATTATTTTCTTATCCATCAGTTTAAACATTGGTTTTGGGTGCTCAAAAGAACAGTGTCACTGAGACAGTTCTTTTGAGTACTCACAACTTATGTTTTGATTGAGGAATAAGATTTTTTTATTCTCTCTTATCTGGAGGCCTTCTGGTAGGATTTTTTAATCAAAGATTTATTCAAAAATTCACAGATTAATCAGCTCAAATTTTTAGTTTCCAATGTGTTGCAAAATTTTGAAAACAAAACGATATTGATAAGCAGATATTATTTCAAAGAAAATGTTTGTAGCTTTTTAAACACAAACCATTTTTAAAGCCTTTCTCATTTTTTGTCAAATCAATTGTTTTCAATTTTTACCTTTCAAATTTTTACGTTAATATCATGATCATTAACATTTTTGTTAAGCTATTGGTTTTGAACAATTGGTCATAACAAAGTAGCCTTATCAGACAGTGCCTTCATAGCCATTAGAATTTACAAATTGTATCTTATTTCTATAACCATCTCACCTGGGTCTACACTGGTGCTCAAATACCTGTTTGATTTGATTCTTTATGTCCCATCAACAATCTTTCAGTTATATAGGGACGGTTCTTCCTGGGTTGAACCAGTACTAAGCCAGGATAAATGTGTCTTGCTAAAGGACCACAACGCAGTGACGCCGGTGAGGCTCGAACCCGCGGCCCCTCAGATACCTGTGTGGGCGTCGTAACCTGACCTATATAAAGTCAGGCATAACACATTATCTTGGGAACAATTTTACTTCATTTCTCTGTACAGGGTGATATTTTTGTATAAAGTTGTTATTTTCAATGAACAAATTATTGGTATACCAGTCAAGCATTTTGATCTTAGAAGGCATTTCAACGAATCTCATTTACCATCTATTCATCTTGCCCATTATGTCCATAAAATAGAGTGTTTCCACTGAACAAGAGCTCAGGGACAAGTAAATTGTCTTAAGATACCTGTCAAAAGAAAGTTTTACTTGTCCCAAAGAGAGCAGTGTTATAAAGGGAAAATTTACAAAGAAATTTTAGGAAAATGACCATGTCATGGTCATTTTCCTATAATTCCTTTGGAAAATTCCACGATACAAAAATTAGGGAACCACATGATGTGTTACCACTGAACTAGAGCTCAGGGACAAGTAAATTGTCTTAAGATACCTGTCAAAAGAAAGTTTTACTTGTCCCAAAGAGAGCAGTGTTATAAAGGGACAATTTACAAAGAAATTTTAGGAAAATGACCATGTCATGTTCATTTTCCTATAATTCCTTTGTAAAATTCCACGATACAAAAATTAGGGAACCACATGATGTGTTTCCACTGAACTAGAGCTCAGGGACAAGAAAATTGTCTTAAGATACCTGTCCAAAGAAAGTTTTACTTGTCCCAAAGAAGAGGATGCACAAAAAATGAAGCTTAGCCCTAAATATGCTTAAACAACATACATGTATAACAGTATGAAACCAGATGAAAACAGTGCAGATCCATATCAGCTGGCTTCTGAAGAAGAAGCCAGCTGATCAGGATCCACACCCTTTTCCACACAACATGTGAGTTCATCATAAATATCAAGTATGAAATACAGTGTTGTATTAAATTTCTTTAAACTTGTGCCAGGACAAATAAATAGGAATTCCAAACTTGTCCTGTCAGAATGAAATGGGACTAGGTTGGACAATTTGGCATGGTAATACCACAGAATAGTCATGTTTTAAATGCATTCATCTAGTGAGTTGGCCTGAACCTTCATCTGCTTCCATATTTTGTTTTGAGAGCAGTGATGGCTCTGGCGAGACTGCACATTTCAGGCTTAGATGCTTGCCTTTGCTATAGAGTACAAAATATTATGTAACATTTTACATTCTCAGTGTGGTTGCCTTAGATGAAACCAACATTTCTGGCTGCTTGCATTTCTCGATGCAAAACATTGAAATGTCATGTGATCTAGACCGCACCTCTAGGCAGGGTAAAGCCAATGTCAGCCAATAAAGTTCTTTGTTTATCAACATTTGCGTGACGTCATTCACCTATGGCCACGACGTTATGTACACGAGTTTCGCTCCCTGGCTGTTTCAACACCTCCGTTACAAATGAAATATTTCATTATATAAGGATAACTGACAGGTATAGCTAGTAGATAATTAAGTAAATTTGATTGAAAATTATTGAATGTAATAGTCCATGGGCCCGGAGGGGTCACCATGCATCCCCCTAAGGGCTCTCTGGGAGTGGTATAATATTGTTCATTGGACATCCCTGATTAAGAATCAAGATGTTAACACTAGAAATCTTGGGTCCCACCCGCCATTTTGGATGGTTTCAAGATGGCCGCCATGAAAAAAAGACAAAATGCATATATAGTGTAATATCAGCCCCTACCATCTGTTATGCTTACTTTTATGAGCGAACCAGCTATATTTATGATCCTCAACTCCATTTGTGATATAAAAAGCTAAATATAAGGTCTTAACATACTATATTTAATATGGCTGCCAATTTGAAATACTAATTTTGCATATTTTCGTTAATCTTAAAAACAAGTTTCCATGAGTGTTTTACAATACAAATTAAAGTTACATGTTTAAGTCATTATTAATTTTGGAGATACATTTACTGTCAGCAGTACTTTAGTCATGCATACAAGGTTACCCCACCCATTTAAATAAGTAGACATTTTTCATGTAAATAAACATAGCTACACTTCTGTATGCATCGTTCTCACTGATAGTAAAATGAAGCTTACTTGGCTATATTCAGAATCAGCATTTTATTGCAGCATATTTTTGAAAGTTCATTTGGGCCATTAAGGGTGTAGCATACGTTACATTTTTCATCAAACGCAACAAAATAGACATCTGAGTCCAAAATAGCCTCTGCAGAATCTGTATAATGTATCATTTACAAACAGGTGCGTGCTTTGTATTTACCTAATAGACAATCAATTTGTCTTTCACAAACTGCAGTGATTATTTTACATTAATCACAAAGTCATCTTCATAATGGTGAAAAAAGAATTGATAAGAACACTAGATATAATGGTGGTTTTGATGATTTTAGGGTAATATTAATAATTGCATTTGTCTTAGCTACTATTACTTTACTGATTTTTTTCGATGGGTTAATAAGGAGAACACATCTCATTGCTAATTTAAAGAGCACTCAAAATACGCCTAATCTTCAAATTCAGATAATTTCAGTGAAGTTATAAATAACTTTTGCATATTCTGAGCTACTTTTATCTGTTCTAGCTTCATCCGTCGCTTAACGAAAACATTGAGGAGGACACTCTCCGTTCCTATTCATGAACTATCTAAATTTATCAACTTTTGAATTTGGTTTAAATATAGTCAATTTGTATTATGTGTACCACGACTCTCTAAAGAAACATGTGCAACATGGCTATTTGGAGGAGGACAGATACCCCCATAAGGGAAGTTTAACATCCAACAAATGAACATGAATGTTTGACAGATGATGATAGCAATATAATGCCCCTTGGGTTTGATGGAGACTGTATGCCAAAGGTGTTGATTGACAATGATGACCTGTCCAATTAAGAGAAGTCTTACAATGATTATGAAGAAGATTTTGTGATTAATGCAAAATAATGTCACACATGCTACACCCTTAATGGCCCAAATAAACTTTCAAAAATGTATGCTGCAATATTGATTATTTTTCACCATTAATATTATGGTTTATTATGGTTTTAATAGAATGCAGAACAAAATTTTACACCCTCATATTGGTGGCAGCAGATGGGTATTATGGTATTTCACTGATATTTATATGCCCATAAGTGTCCATGTAACGTCCACAACAAACTTCTTACATACCCATACCCTATCCATACATTAGGATATGAGTAAGGTTAGGGTATTAGAATAGTAGGATTTGAGTAGATAGCCCAACTATACCCTAGTCTCTTCCATACTAATACCCTACCCATATCTCCCATACACTAATCATACCCATATGGGGTCATAACTTATGCATATTGGTAATTGTAGATATGCGTGGAGGTAAGGGTAGTGTTTGCGTTGGTGCAGGGTAGGGTTTGCATTGGGACAGAGTAGGTTAATGGGTAGGGTATGAGTATATGCTTTGGTAGGGTCACTCCAATGGATGGGGTATGCTACCCTTGGTCCTACTCTAGTTTCTACAGTTTCTACCCAATCCTTTCTTATCCCTAAGAGCACAATGCCCTTGGAAGATACAAGTAACTGTCAGGCAGGATGAGTAGGAGTAGATAAAGTATGAAATTGTGTCTGGGTCAGGACTTTGGTAGGTCAGCACTAAGGGTAGCGTCGCCTACTTTACCTGCATAATAATACTTTTACCCTACATCTACTCTCATACAACCCATACCCAGATATACATCCTACACACACATTTATTCATAGTATAATACCCATATGGATATGGGTAGATATGAGGAGGGGTATGAGTATGGAGGTGTATGTGAGAGTTGGGTATGTATGGTAGAATAAGCAGCACCTTACCCTACCATACCCGGACAGGCCCTACTTGCATTCTTCCCATCTTTACTACTCAAATTCAAGTTCTACCCTATTCCAAATCAGTCAATCCACCCTACTGCTGCACAGTGCTTTACTCTACCTTTACTTAAACCTTTCCTTCTTAAACCTTTCCTTACCCTACCCATAACCACCTCCTAACTTGTCATGTCTGGCCCTCCCCAATTTTCTCTATCAGTACCCGTGTGAGATGAGTTATAGTATGGTAGAGTGGGATGGGGTAGTGTTAAATAATGATTATGAGTTAGTTACCTGTATGTTACATGTATTGTACGTTATAAGTTAAGGTGGGGGTAAACATAGAAGAAGGTAAGGAATTGGTTTGGTTATGTAGTGTTGGTGATGACTATGGGTATGATATGGTTGTTGATGGTAAGGTTGGGTAGCGTAGGATAGATACTGTAGCACATTGATGTGTAAGGAAGAATAAAGAGCAGAACATCCATAGGGTAGGGTTGTTTAGGGCAGGAAAGTGCAGCATTGGTTCAGCTAGGAGAACGGAGGGTATGGTAGTGTAGAATGGAGAGGAGCAGTGAAGGGCAAATCAACCCAGGACATAAACATTTGGAATCAAGTAAATATCTTTCTGCCATTTGTCTCTACTTTTCAAATAAGATAAAGTGGAGCTACAGTTTCTTTGGAATATTTGGTTATTACTAGCTACTAAAATCGGTTACTTTACTTGTTACTTCTAGGTTTTGCCTAAATACTTATGTTAGTTTCAAACATCTAAAATGTTGATACGACTCTTAAATAACAGATATTTATTAAACATTAAAATGTATCAAAGTTGGTTGTGAGGAGAATAAAATTTACGATAATTTCAAGCAGAAGTCATTTAATATTGCATATTATGTACGTTACACATTTTACAATTAAGAAATAAAATACATTCAAAATTTAATGAAAGTTTGAGTCATTTACATTATTGTGTTCATGTGGCTATTAAAATAGAGTTGAGCAGCAGCAAAAAATTCAAATTAAACATTCAGAATATATTAACATATTATAAATATATTACTTACATCGTTTTCCTAAGTACAGTTATACTTTAATATCTCGGGCAAAATCTGCAATCAAGTTCGATACAGCAGCAATTTGATGAGGCTTCTGTGTAAGATTTTTGAAACTCTAAAGATTGATGAAGAGTCCCATGCTGATAACCAAAGCCATTGAATTAAAAAAAAGTGTTGGTGTTGTATACTGGTATGTCACTAATGTTTTGTGCACACTCCTTATTTTGTGACATGTCTCAGCTGATTGTGCTTTTAGCATTTGGAAATGTCTCAGGCCTGTATAAGTTACAAACATTTATCATTTTGTTACAATTTGCAGCTGAATTTCATGTTTTATTATATTAAAGTGGCCTTTCTGATGTGCATTTTACAGTGTGCTACTACTAGGTTTAAAGTTCAAATACTGGCACATTATACAAAATAGAAAATTACTCCTTGCAGTTTGTGAAGGACAAATCAATTTTCTATTAAGTAAATGCAAAGCATATACCCAATTGAAAATAAATCATAGTACCGATTCTGAAGAGGCTATTTGGTACTCAGTCTCATCATGTTTATTTTCTTAAATTTGATGTAAAATGTAACGTATGTTACACTTTAAGGACCCAAATATACCTTCAAAAATGTATGCTGCAATAAGTGATGATTCTGAAGATAACCAAGTAAACTTCTTTCAATATCAGCGAGATAGATACATACAGAAGTGTAGTTATGTTTACTTACAGGAATATGTGTCTACTAATTAAAATGGGTGGGGTAGCCTTGTATGTAGCCTATACATTATTATGAAGATGATGACTTTGTGAAAAATGAAATACTCCATGACTAAAGAAATGTTGACAGTAAATATATATCCAAAATTAATAATGACTGAAACTTTTAACATATTTAAATTGTATTGAAAACAATCATGGAAACTTTTTTAAGGTTAACGAAAATATCCAAAATTTGTATTTCAAATTGGCCGCCATATTGAATAAAGCTTGTTAAGGTCTTATGTTTAGCTATATATATCATATATGTAGTTGAGGACCTTAAATATAGCTGGTCTGCTCATAAAAGTTAGCATAACAGATGGTAGGAGGCAGATATTAACACTATATAGGCATTTTGTCTTTTTTCATGGCGGCCATCTTGAAACCATCCAAAATGGCGGGTGGGACCCAAGATATCGAGTGTTAACATCTTGATTCTTAATCAGGGATGTCCAATGAACAATAATATACCACTCCCAGAGAGCCCTTAGGGGGGTGCATGGTGACCCCTCCGGGCCCATGGACTATAAATATAAGGATTGAAATACATATTTTAAGCTTGCAATGGACAACGAAAAACATGAGCTATTTTAATGTTTCCGAGAAGCCCTTCCGGCTTCACAGACATTAAAATATCTAATGTTTTTCATTATCCAGTGCAAGCTTAAAATATGAATTTCAATCCTTAAATGGCTCATATATACCTGTAGCTAAGCCAAAATGTAGAACATAAAAGTTAGTTTAAGTACTGATCAGTGCATACTACGAGAACTTTCTCAGTGAGAAGGCATAGCTTATGAAATCAGAAGTATGCCTTCATCAGGATATTTGAGAATTTTTCAAGGTTTGTGTAATATCTGATTTTGTCTGCATTTTGAAACAAAGAAGTCTTAGATATGTCTGTTGCATCATTTTTCTGACATTATTATTAATAGGGAAAGCAAAGTGTATTACTTTGTTTCTACCATTTGTCATTAGATCTTTGTTTTGTCTATTTTTGAGTGGCCATTTTACACAGGTTTTACTGTACGACCAATAATGAATATCGAATGCCTTATAAGATGGTAGTGAGGTAGCACATTATCGAATTAAAAAAAAAAATACACATAATAGAACCCACTTTAACAGTCAGATCGCTTATATCGCGGTTGCTGATCGTGGACCCCAAGTACTGCGCTATTATGACACTCCATAGTATTTGAGGTATTTGGGCTATTTCATCACATAGAGGCGTTCTTTAAACTTGCATGCACAGCTATCTAGTGGGGCTACAGACATAGAATTCTGCCTTAGCCTTCATCTACACCTCTCTTATGTGCCTGAGTGGCCTATGTGCCTGAGTGCCAAAGGCACTGGTGAGACTGCTCGAGACTGCTCGTAGTTCAAAAATCTCATGTACTGGTTTGTGAGAAAAGGGCAACATATATAGATAAAAAAAACTGTCTCAAAAGGACCGATATATTATTTTCTGTGCATATTTAGAAAACCATGTTTGCAATGAAAGATGTAGAGGATGCTACACATCAGTATCTCCGAAAGGTTAGTGTAAAAGATGCTGCATTTAACACTGTACATAGGTGTACAGTAAAACCTGTGTAAAACGTCTAATCTAAAATAAAAACGAAAATTGGTTTTCACGACCAATTATCGCTTAATGCAGGTCATCAAAATTAATGCAGAATGTCCAAGGGGAGCACAACCTGCATTAAGCTATCACTTGTAATGAAGATCTTTGTTTTGTCTATTTTTGAGTGTCCGTTTTACACAGGTTTTACGATACTTTTTGACCTTTGGCACAAATAAACTGTGTTGAAATGCCCCTCTAAAACTTTCACCACAAGCATGTTGTTTCTAAAATTAATGATATAAAAATCTTAAAGGAGAGTTTAGGGCTTTATAAATGTTATGCCTCTATATTTTCCTTTTTGAAGCTAATAATAAAAATATAGTTAAATATTTACTCAAATTTGGTGCTTTCCTGTTACGCATTGACCTTCAATATTGTTACTATCAAAGACATTTACATTTCATATTTTTTAAACTTTTCTATCTTGTAGGTTGTAACATTTGTGCCTTGTAAACTGTAGAACTGGAAATGAATCAACAGTGTGTGATCTTATTTAATAGAAAAATCTTAACCCTAGGAGGAGATGGACAATAGAAAATATTTTATAATCAATCTCCATGAAAGTATGGGGCTAGGCCGTGATCAAACTCAGGACCTCTGATCATCAATCAGCCTCGTTATCCATTGCATCCAGATCCTTAGCTCAAGGATTGCTTTTAAAACTTCAGTATATATAGAGGATCTTACAAGAGTGATTATTTCCTATAAAATTTATTAAACTAGCCTTTAATAAATTTAATATGAAATATCAGTATTTGCAGTCTTGTTCTTTAAATAACGGGGCGCTTAAAATCAGAAAAGCCCTTCAAAAAAGCTGATGTTTTTCTTTCTAAGCTCTCTATCTAAACTTTTGGTGTGGTTCTCAATGAAAGCATCCGGAGATGCTATAAATAATTACCCAAAGCACATTTTAAGGCTCAGGTGAACTTTTGTGATCAGTCTTTGTCCGGCGTGCTTCGTCCGTCCATAAACTTTTTCTTTAAACGACGACTCCTCCTGAACCACTGGTCCAAATTTAAAATAATTTCACATGAAGGGGTCACATAATGCCCTTTGCCAAAATTTCATAAATGGTTCCGCTCCACCAAACACAAGGGCCGCCAGGGCTCTAGATAAGAAATGACATCTCCTGAACCACTGGTCCAAATACAAAATAATTTCACAGAATTGTTCCTCTTGAAACCCTCTACCAAAATTGCACAATTGGTTCCGCTGGGCCGCCAGAGCTACAGATAAGAAATGCCTTTAAACATCTCCTGAACCTCTGGTCCAAATTGAAAATAATTTCACAGAATTGTTCCTCATATTGCCCTTTACCAAAACTGAACAAATGTTTCTGCTCCACTGATCAAAAGGTCAGCCAGAGCTCCAGATAAGAAATATCTCTAAATGACATCTCCTGAACCACTGGTCCAAATTCAAAATTTCACAGAATTGCTCCTCATGATGCCTTCTATCAAAATTGCACAATTGATTCAGCTCCACTGAACAAAGGGGCTGCCAGAGCTCTAGATTAGAAATGTCTTTTAATGGCATTTCCTCCTGAACCACTGGTTCAAATTCAAAATAATTTCACAGAAGGCTTCTACCAAATAATCAGAAACGGTTTCCCTTGGCTTAATACAGGGGTTAGCAGAGCTCTAGATGAGAAATGTCTCTAAATGACATCTCCTGAACCACTGGTCAAAATTTAACATAATTTAACAGAAATGTTCCTTATGATGCCCTCTACCAAAATTGCACAAATGGTTTTGCCTGCCCAAAGAGACGGGTTAGCAGAGCTCTAGACAAGAAATATGTTCAAATAAAATCTCCTGAACCACTGGTCCAAAATCAAAATATTTTCACCAAATGGTCTTCATGTTGCCCTCTACCAAAATTGATCAGAAGGTTCAGCTTGGCTGGAAAACATGGCTACCAGAGCTAAAGATAGAAATATCTTTAAATCATATTATATCTCCTTGGCCACAGGCCAATACATCATATACTCATGTGCCAGGACTCAGGTGAGCGATCCAGGGCCCTAGGGCCCTCTTGTTTGAGACATAGCAAAACTAAGAATCTCGATATTCTCTCTATCTAGTGCTTTATATATATATAACAAATTAATAAGTGTGATGATGAACAGTGCATTAACCCTTTGTATACTGAAAACCCCTAAACGGGTACTTTGGCAAACAGCGAAGACCCAGATGAAATGCAGCATTTTTCATCAGGGTCTACACTATTTGCTAAGATTAAAGCAACCTTCAGGGACAGACACATCATCATCATTTAGAAACATCTACCAGTGACCCCTTTAAAGTAACACAATGGGCAGTCCCATACTTATTGTATCAATATGTATGGGAAAATCCATCAGAATACAAAGGGTTAAGAACTCATGGTCTGACAACAAAACTAGTGGTTTTGGCCTTCGCTTATATACATAGGCTCAAAAGTTAAGCACCACTTGAACATTATTTCAGAGACAGTTTTCATATACGATTTACTTCAAAAGAACAATTTGTAATATATTGTTACCCAAAAATAGTAAGTGAGTATGATCAGGAAATACCACAATCACAAACTGCAGACAACCCCGTGGCACCGCGAGGAAGAGCCGCTCAACCATCACGAGACACCAGGAAGGCGGCTTAAATGCATTTTACTGGTACCAAATCTTCGCCCTAGATTCTGCTGTTTCCTTGGTCTGTCAAACCTATCAGAATGCCATTTGACGCTTTTGCTAAAGTTTTATGGTGTCCTTTATACACCAACCCCTATCTTGGGGTATACCCTTAAAAGTGTCATAGCTGACTTCAAAGTGCTTCTTTTGCAATTGTATTAACTCAAAAATAAACTAGACCTATATTTTGGACTGGTGCCAAAATAGTTCTGTCAAACTCAAGGTTTCTGGTCTAACAGAGATCTATAATTTTTGCATTTCCACCATATAACATGCCATTCTTTACACCTCCATATCTTTTGTTCTATCAGAGATATTAATGTTATTTACAGACAGAACATGTTTTTGGTTTTGTAATATGACTTTAACAATTTTCATCTCGTAGCTGTATGAAAATGCCACAATAGAGAAAATTTTAGGGGTAAGTGTGCATTTGTCAATGCCTTAATGATAATAGAAACAAAATTTGCTGTAAATTGTCACCACTATATACTCAATACATTTAGATAAATTCATGTTTGGAAAGCGTCACTGTTCTTTCTTGGAAAATATTCAGGCGGTGCTTAACTTTTGATGCTGTGTACATATACATTTTTGACCTACTTTGTCATAGCATATGTATTTTATTATGAATTGTATTTAAAGTTGTATAATGAATTAATAACAAATTAAGTTGTGTTGTTTAATCTTTTATTTCTCCCACTATTGACAACCTTAACAATGCATGTAAAACAAATTTAGAGAATTGATGTCCCCCGGCCTCACATGGATCAGGCATAATCTTCTAAAGCAAGAGAGGTTGAAGGTGCAAAACACAGTGGGTTAAATACAGGCTACGTTTTGAAAAGGCTAGCTGGTGAGCTGCTAGCTAAATAAACGGAATGTTATCTGTTGACTACCTGCCTGGTGCCTGGCTAGCAGTGGCTATTTTTGCATATAAATGGAATCATTACCCAACGATCTATATATGGAGTAATTGTCTATTTTTTGCTATCTCATCGGTCACTGAACTATTGCCAAGGCAATAGTTTTGGATATTGACTGGGACTATACCATGGCCTGGTTTACCGCTTCACAAAGGCCTTTATGGACATAAGGGGCGAAGACGCGCATACATGTTCGTTTACGCTAGGAGACGTTATGTAACAGTGGCAGGAATGAGGCATTGTTTGACAACTTTAAACTCCAATAACTTCGTTGTTTATGGTCAGAAACATAAAGTGTGGGTACTCGTTTTCTTAGAACGGGTGTTATACACTGAGACCAAAATTGAGCAGATTAGGTGAAATTTTCTGTTTTGCAACAAAACTGCATCGTCTACAGCAATCCCATTCAAGGAACGCTGCTTAGTATGTCATCAAATGGGTTGGGTAATAAAACAGTTTATTTCATGCCTGTTTGTAGTATAATCAAAGCATTACCCCTTGGTACCCTGGACGACCTTCAGCCTCGTGCATAATGTCGTCCACAGCAGCTCGGGGTAATAATTTTGACTATACTACAAACAGGCAGAAATAACTGTTTACTAGACTACAGTCAATTCAAGAGATATTTTCATCTTCCATGTTAAATGCATGGCCGCTGCACTTTATGTTTGAAAGTATGCAATAGTCCTGCTTACATATGAAATTTGGTAAAAAGTGAAACCCTAATGAAATGCCACATGATGCGACATTTCATAGGGTTTACACTGTTTGAAAGAATAAAAACAACGCTCAGAGACCGAAATACATCATTATTAGCATACAAAATGAATAGTTCCTAAGGGGTGATCAGAAAGTTTGGGGAAAATAGTTATCAATAGATCCGGAATTACAGCACATAATACTGCCAACACATATGCAGTTGATCAGTTACAACATGGTTGATGTAAGTCGTCTACGTGCCTTACAGCTGTTGTCAAGGCAACGTTATATAGCATGAACCGGCCCATTTTACATTGCATTTTGACGTTTTACTACACTACCATTTAAACTTTCAACCTTTTGTAAAATTTTGTTATGCTGTGAGAGCCCATAATGTTTCCATCCATATTTAACGACATATACTAGGCCAAAAAAGAAACGCCGCATATATTGATTAAAAATATTACGTGTTAAATGAGAGTTACAAAATTTCATATGCTATCTATGTTTCACTACTATTCCTGCCACACATTATTACCATTGTTTTATTGGGACCAGTCAACCCAAACCAGTGTACTGGTTGTCTTTTTATTTTCAGGTTTTTCATGTGCATATTCATTTTATTTAGATTTACACATGTAATAACTACAGAAATCACTAGTCTAATATCCAATTTGCTTGAAAACATTTTAAAAATCTAAAATTAAAAAGTACACATTGCTAATTTACGATACCAAAACGGACACATGTTGAACGTGTAAAGTCGATTGGAATGTTACAAGCTAGCGTGATGCCATCGGCGATAGCCCAACAATTTCGATGACATGCAATGATGATTAAACGTCTTAGGAAACGTTTCTAACAAATTGGAACAAGTGAGACTGTGCGCATTCATGACGTCGTCGCCTAAAGACGCGATGTTAAGATCAATAAAAAACGTAGGTTTAAACTGATGAATCAATTTTGTCCGGCGACAATAATAGCTAGAACACTAGGAACTCATAATCCAATAATCAGCGCACAAACTGTGACACATCGTTTGCGAGAGATTGGTGAAAGACCCCCCATATACAATGTATGTATTATATGCAGCGTTTCTTTTTTGGCCTAGTATATATACTCCTTTTCTATGAACATTTTCAAAGATTTATAGCTAACGGATAGTGATCTAAATCGAAACGAATAACAGTACTGTCAAAAGGCAAACTTCTATGAACCCATTGTCTGTTTTGGCATGTCAATTCTTTAAACTATTGACACACTTTGAAAAACACACCTTTTCAAAACAGTAGATCTAATATTGATAGTTAAGTTTGGTATTATAATTATTGTAATGAACACTGACAAAAAAATAAGTTATTTTTATTCAAAAAGTAAAAAAAATTGAAAAACTGACGCATTTTAGGCCTGCCCTTTGGACTGCCACCTATAAACTTTACTACATAGCGCAGCGGAATAACATAAAAACCTAATATTATATTCAAGGAATGACGGAACATTACTTTCCGTTAAAAGTACCAATCAATTCAAACACAACTACGAGTTTTAGCCCCAAGAAGCAACCCAGGGGTACTGTTGGGTTTGAGCGAAGTGACGTCACAGCGGCGCCTCATGCTCATACGTCTGACGTCACAATTTCATTCAAATTGCTTTGAACGGTTGTTTATATCTATGAATTTTCCTTGACATCGATAAAAGCTATGCCATTTTATAGCATGTTTCCGCTAACTCTCTGATCACTCCTCGTATGGGAAAATTCATCAGTATGAAAAGAATATTTGTTGTCTGCAGTTACATTTTGGAGACCAAAATAGCAAAATGTGCGGAACAAGATCCGATTGTTCCATATGGAGCTGTCTGATCAGGTTCAAGTTGTTTGCCTGCATGTTTTGCATGCAAAAACATTTAGCAGACAGATTTTTTCCCACCATGAAGGTTGAACTAGTCAAACATTTTCTTTGCTGGAAACCACTAACTCTGGCCCCTGGAAAATTTTTCATGCTTTTTGTCATCTGCTGATTTTTTAAAAATCAACTTTTTCGAAAAATTATTTCAGGAATACCATCTGAGTGTCAAACAGATTGGATCCAGATCAGGCCCGACGTTTTGTCAGTCCTGATCTGGGTCCAATCTGTTTGCAGACGCCACTAGTAGACACTTCATTAAAGTTTGCTCTGTATGTTATGATAGACATTTGTAAAGAACAGAAATCTTGAAAAAAATAAACCAGAGGGCCCTCCAAACTCTGTTTCATCTGCTTAGCCCTTGTCCTGCTGAACCAGGATTTATCCTTTTTTGAAAACATGCTTACATAAGTACCAAAATCTCATGTGCTGGCTCATATATTTGGTAGAAAGTTAGGAAAATAACTTGTGTTAGCTCAAGATACTGATAAAATGAAAACACTGGTCCCATGAACGTCCAATTAATCAGATAAGACTGAATACATAGTTGTAAAAATACAAAATATTTGAGCGTACAATTGTAAATATTTTCTCATCTATCAGTTTTCACATATCTTTTGGGTATTCAAAGAACCGTCTCATTGAGTACCAACAACATATGTTTTCGTTGAGCAATAAGAAATTAATTTTCAAGTACACACTCTTATTTGGAGGTCTGTAGAATTGGAACTTCCATACAAAGTATGAGACATGCTGGTAATTCTATGTCAAGAAAAAAAACTTGATGATTCTATGTCAAGAAATGACTAAGACAAGAGTTTTAAAACTTGGTCCGGTGTACGTGGCACTATTGTCTGTGGTTCTCTGTACTCGTTCACAGGGTCACTGATAACGTCATACATCTGTTTGTAGGAGTTACATATCAAATCTAATGACTGTTTCTTTACTAGCTCTCTGAAACAGCAATGGTAAGAAACCAATAACACATGATGGATAAACTGCAGCTTAATAACAATATATACAATAGACTTACTGAAACCTGATAACTTGATTTGTTTTTGTTTGATTTAATTCTTTACGTCCCATCAACAATCTATCAGTTATAAAGGGACAGGTCTTCATGGGTTGAACTAGTACTAAGCTAGGATTAATGCGTCTTGCTCAAGGACACAACGCAGTGACGCCGGTGAGGCTCGAACCCGCTGCCCCTCAGTCTCGAGTCGACCATTCTAACACTGAGCCACTGCACTCCCACTGATAACTTGAGTGAAAGTAAATTTGGAATACATTAAATTAAAGATATAAGGATGTATTTATTATTTTCTATTCTCTCATTAAAGTATATTGTGTTTTTGGCTGTATTTGTGGGGTGGGGGGGGTATCTTCAATTTTATTTCTGGAAACCCCATAATGGGTACATTTGCAACAGGGTAGATTGAGAAGAGATGCAGCAGAAATGTTTGTCACTATTGCTTGCATTAAGGGGCATAAAACTATGTAATATGGAAATTCAAGCCTGTGAACCCACATTATATTTAAGAAATAAATTCAATTTTTGGTCTGTTCATCGAATGAACACATCCAGTCTCTTGCAGTTAATGTGAAGCTCTTCCATGAACAGGCCAAAAATTGAATTTATTATATTTACATTTTATATTAATTTTCAATTTTCACCCAACTTGGTTTGTTTTCCGGATATTTTGAATTAAATCAGACATTACGGACCCGGAGGTTTCAGAATAACCAAATATCTGCACTAAACATCATGGCAATACGTGTTCAACGTCATTAAACAAACAATGTTACTGGATGGCATTGACATTGGTCTGCCCAAATAGTGTGTATGTGGGCATGGCTTAAATCAATCCATTCATGAAGGTATGAACGACATCTCGATTGTAAAGTAGCAGTGGAAATGTAAATATATCGCCTATAAACAATGCCATATTTACCTGGTAAACTAAACGGTACTTACCTGTTTTTAGAGCTAAGCACTAGTGTGCACTGTGGTAGAATCAAGCTATCAGGACTAGCTAGGTAGCTGTCAAATTTATTCTGAAATATAAAAATTCTCATCTTTCAACCCTTGAAGTGTCCTCTACAAAATTGCAGCAGAAATATTTTTTCAAATTCATATGCTTATAAGGCTTAAAATTTCATGTGAATTGTCTGTCTGCAGACAGACAATTCACACGAAATGTCAAGCCTTGTTTTTCACCAAAATCTAGATGTCGTCTTGATTGACACTGAATGGTTAAGTTTGCTGTAAAAGATTATTTTACCGAAGAAAGTGAGACTTAGAGAAATCTTATCTACATAAAGAAGTGTTTACAACTCATTTTTCTGTTTACTCTGCATGCCTGGTAATTTTTTTTTGGTCATCTGTAGTTTTTTAAATAATATTTTCAAAACACATCTTTCAGGAATACCATCAGTGTCAAACAGCTTGGATTCATCTGCCATGGAGTAACCACAGAATTTCAATGAGAAATAAGAACAGTGATCTAGGTTTCAAATGTGCGACTTCATGAGATCATGGTGCCTATCACAGAGGCTACAAGCAAAGACTCCAAGGTTCTTTCCATGCTCACTCACCATAAAGTATATACTAGGCCAAAAAAGAAACGCCGCACACAATAATTAAAAAATATTGTAAGTTAAATGAGAGTGGCAAATTTCATCTCCTGTCTATGTTTTGCCATTTAGCCTGTCGCAACTTTTCCCCATTGTTTTATTGAGGCCAGTCAATCAAAACCAGTGTACTGACCGATTTTCCTTTTTCCTATTTTTCAGGTGCACACTCAGTCCATTCAGATTTACATCTGTTCTAGCTATTGAAATCTCTAGTCGAACATCCCAAACGTCTAAAAACATTTAAAAACTTTGGAATTTAAGATTACACATTTCAAATTTACTGTGACAAAATTGGCACATGTGGAACGTGAACGTGCAAAAGGAATGTTACAAGCTAACGTGACGCCATTGATAGTAGCCAAACGATTTCGGTGCCATGTTAGGACGATTGGACGTCTTGAGAATCGTTTCGAAAAATTGGGAGAACGTTACAACATCCTCGTCCGGGACATCAACGTGTGTCGACATGACGTCAAGATCGAGACATCCAGACGTCTCATTTGTGCAATCGATTTTATCTGGAGTCAGTCACAGCTAGGACATCCCAAGGAACTCATAGTCCAAAAATCATGACTCAAACTGTGAGAAATCGTTTCAAGAAATTCGTTTAAGACCCCCACCTCCCAACGTTTGACTGAACTTAACTTTGGTGCAGTATTTAAATCAAGTCAAGGAACCCCAGTTGTACTAAAGTCTTAATGAATTGAAAAACTGGCAAAGAGAATTCTCTAGCACCATTTCACTCTAATTTTTCTAATCACTGCGTGTTTATTTAATGAAATACATAACTGGTACAGTACGCACCTTTCATAAATAGCGGCGTTTCTTTTTTGGCCTAGTATATATTGGTCAAGAAAAGCAAAAGTTTGGAGCGTAAAATTTTAATTATTTCATTACACATCAGTTTAAACATGTGTTTTGCGTGCTCAAAATAACCGTCTCATTGAGACGGTTCTTTTGAGTACCCACAACATATGTTTTGCTTGAGAAATAAGAAAAATAATTTTAAATGACGCATGCTTAAGAAGAGGCCTTTAAGCAGTTACTTACCATAGATGATTTCACTGTTATTGGATCTAAACCTTGTTTACTGGACAGTGGACCCTGAATAATAGTAGAGATAAGGAATAGAGGATCTTATATGAGTGTTCATGTTTTATTGAATTTATTAAACGAGTTGGGGAAAAGAGATAAAATGCGAGGCTTGCCGAGCATTTTATCTCTTTTTCGCAACGAGTTTAATAAATTCAATAATACAAAGCACGAATGTTTTTTTGTTTGTTTAATTTGATTCTTTATGTCCCATCAACAATCTTTCAGTTAAACAGGGACGGGTCTTCCTGGGTTGAACCAGTACTAAGCTAGGATAAATGTGTCTTGCTCAAGGACCACAACGCAGTGACG
Source organism: Loripinus fragilis (assembly GCA_964019695.1). Lineage (NCBI taxonomy): Eukaryota > Metazoa > Mollusca > Bivalvia > Lucinida > Lucinidae > Loripinus > Loripinus fragilis. The sequence continues at coordinate 4,704,276 of OZ026520.1, forward strand.
CCGGTGAGGCTCAAACTCGCGGCCCCTCAGTCTCGAAAACGCACTAATGTTAGATTCTATTTATCATATGTCATTAAGATTACTTTGAAGTCTCATTTCTGACGTAAAAATGTTTTAATTTTGTCATTATTTACGCAACATTGTCATGGACGTCATAACGTTTCCCGTAAATCTATAAACCACTAGTGGTTTATCGATTTTTTTGCATGGTGTTATTTCACTCTCAGACGCGACGTCATGTGATAAATAGTGTTAAAAAGAAGCCTTTATTTATTAAACTTTTTATGCTTGGTAATTTGGCATGCTCTTTTGTCATATGTATATAATAAAAACGTTTTAAAAAAATCTTTAAGGAATACCATTAGTGTCAAACAGTTGGGATCGAGCTGGCCCTAGATTTTGTCTGGCGTGATCTGGGTCCAAACTGTTTGTAAAAGTTATCAGCAAAAGTCACTAAGTGGGTAAAGAGTTTAACCATATTTTTACAATTTTGCCTGTGTGGCCTTTAGAAGGAAACATCTGTGCCTATCCAATTCTTTTCATGCCCAATTAATTCAATGGAATCTGGAGAGGTATTTCTGTGGGTATGTGGAGCATTTTAGTGGTGCAGTCAGAACAGCATATGATATACAAATTGACGGCGCGGGGGAAGCATGCACAAGGATAAATTTTATGCTCAGTTGAGTTGAGCTTGAAAAAAAGTTTCATAACCGCTGCTTGCTGATGCCTATCTGTTCAAATATTTTTATTGGAGGTTGTTATGTTTTCCTGACAGAAAGTTTGTATTTCAACCTATTACAGTAAAACCTGTCTTAAGCGGCCACTCAAAAAGAGGACCAAAATTGGCTTTCAAGACCGATAATGGCTTAATGCAGGTCTAAAGGATAGCATTCTGCAATACTTTTGACCTTCATTAAGCTACCATTTGTAATTAAGACGTTTGTTTTGTCTATATTTGAGTGGCCGTTTTAGGCAGGTTTTACTGTATTCTTACATGTTTTGGCTGATGTTGTTGTATTGTACCATATATATGAGCCAGATCTACTCTGTTGAGTATAAATGCTGCCTGTTCACTCACAAGGGTGTCTATGTGAGCTTCAATCTGTAGAAGATAAAAATAAAACAAGGTTCATTTGGAAGTGCTCTAAAACTGGTTTCTTGTGTTTTTTGTCACTTTCCCATATGGTGTCCTGGGTCAGGTGTGGTACTTGATTGCATTGATTCCTGATCTTTGCTGTCTTTCTTATTTTTAACCAAACAGTGTAGATACACTGATACAAAAAGCCAAACAAGGATCACTCCTACTAAGTGTGAAAATATGAAACCGCTTTGACCCTTAACTCTGAATGTTGGGTAATTTTACATATTGTGATCCCCTTTGTCTGTGCAGTTTTTTTATGATTTTTTTAAGATTTGGATTTATTTTATCCCCACACATTTTAAAATGCATTTGATCAGAGGTGTTCATCTGCCCATCCATCTGTCCATCCATCCATTATTCTCTATCCGAATCTGCTGGACCAAATCTCAAAATTATCCGTACATTATCCTCTTTCCTAATCAGCTGAACCAAATCTCAAAATTTGTTGAAAATACATTACAAAATTTGTTGTCAGCTTAAGTTGTGAGTCGCACGTTTAAGTGTCAGTCATGATTGCAGCAGAAGAAAACTTTTAGTGTAATTTCTTCACTTTTTAAAGTATCCCCTGCTGTAAATAAAAGCTACAGTAAAACCTGTGTAAAATGGCCACTCTCAAAAAGACCACAAATTGGTTTCAAGACCAATTATAGCTTAATGCAGGTAAAAAATATTGCAGAATGCTCCAAGGGGAGCATTCTGCAATACTTTCAACCTTCATTAAGTTACCAAGGGGAGCATTCTGCAATACTTTCGACCTTCATTAAGCTACCATTTGTTAATAAGATCTTCGTTTTGTCCTTTTTTGGGTGGCCGTTTTACACAGGTTTTACTGTAATCTCACTTACCTGAGCTTGTAACATTTCTTGTCTTGTGTCTGTGAACTCATACAGAGCTATTGTCGTCTGCATCATGTAGATACAGTTGATCATATAGGCAGCCATATCAACAGTGTTCAGGCGACTCGCAGATACTGTACACATTTGTAGGAGAGGGTCAAGGACACACGACAATATCTGTAATAATTTGCATGTCAGAAGTGGATTTATTTTGTTTGTTTGCTTGATTTGATTCTTTACGTCCCAGTCAACAATCTTTCCGTTATGGTGGGCCTGGTCTTCCTGAGTTTATTAAGTACTAAGCAAGGATTAATGTGTCTTGCTCAAGGACACAACGCAGTGATGCCGGTGAGGCTGGAACTGGCGGCCCTTCAGTCTAGAATCAAGCACTCTACCACTGCTGAGCCACTGCGCTCCCAGAAGTGGATAAATCCTTTTCCCACCATTCACAACTATTGTCGTCTGCTCTCTCATCTACTTCTGTACTTTGGTAGCCTATATGTTAAACAAGATTGAACTAGATCAGACTTCTCTGATAACCAGTCTGAATAGGGTTCATAGTGTTTGCTTCCATGGTAGAATTACTCTGCAGTGCATTTGAGTACATGCAGCAGACATAATAAGCAGACATTTTCAAATAAGCATACTGACAATATTACAAAACATAATTTCAGTATGTTCAAGAGTTACAAAGGGTATCAACAGAAGGCATAAGTGACCACTAGCCAGGAAAAGAGTAAAATTGTGCCATGTACACAACCATTAACATTAAATCAGTAAACCTTTTATCAAACAGCATTGCTCAACTTGGGATATGAGGCATGAAGAATATTGTATTGAAGCGACTCGATCAAACTACAGTAAAACCTGTGTAAAATGACCACTCTCAAAAAGACCAAAAATTGGTTTTCAAGACTAATTATTGATTAATGCAGGTCGTAAGTATTGCAGAATGCTCCAATGGGAGCATTCTGCAATACTTTTGACCTTCATTAAGCTACTATTTGTCGTTAAGACCTTTGTTTTGTCTATTTTTGAGTGGCCATTTTACAGAGGTTTTACTGTAGTCTGTTGTTTGCGAGTGTTAATTTGAGGAACCTCTTCCGGTTAAATATTTATTTACCTGTTTAAAATCCAGTTTCTTATTTTCTATGGTGACCACAGAAGAATCATGACATGTGAGCACATCTTTTAACAAGGTCATTGTCTGAGTCATAGAGGAAGTTGCTCCAAGATCAGCTGGGGGTAATTCAACCTGTAAACAAAGACATCAGAGAAAATACATTTTTAAAAGATCACAGAGTAGGGCAGTGACTGGGCGGTAGAGTGCTTGACTTTTGATTGAGTGACTCCAGCCTCACTGGAGGCACTGTTTTGTGTCCTTGAGCAAAGACAATTCATTCTCTGCTTAGTACTGGTTCAACCCGGGAAATGTCTCGACATGACTGAAAAATTGATGACTTGGATGAAAAGTATCAAAACAAGCAAAGAATAAAAGAAGAGCACAATTGCAGTACATTCTTCAAAGGACAACTATCTCAAATGGTAAGAGAACCATGGAGAGCTTGAGGGTTTTGCCTTAGAATTTGTTCATTCGAGAAAAACCAAACAGTAACCAAGGAAGAGCACTCGTTTTTGCATCAGACACACCATCTTGACTTGGTATATAAACATACCAAATATTATCAAAGTATCTAAAAGGAAAAGAAAGTTATTGAGTGCAGAAGGTTTTGCCTTCAAGATTCATTCAAGCAAGATAATTCAAACTGGAAACCAGAACGCCAATGCAGACGGGAATTGCACCAAAATTAATATGCCCCCATCCCCATTGGTGGGGGACATTATATCTCAGAGAGTATAAACGTTATGGAGTGCACAACTAAGGCTCTGCCAAGACAGTGCAGGCTCATCTTAGCTTTGGCTGCTTGCTGATCAATGGGATAAATAGAGGATCTCACATGAGTGCTAATGCTTTATTGAATTTATTAAACAAGTTGGGGAAAAGAGATAAAATGTGAGGCTTGCCAAGCATTTTATCTCTTTTTCGCAATGAGTTTAATAAATTCAATAATACAAGAGCACGAATGTTAGATTCTATTTATCATATGACATTAAAATTGCTTTGAAATCTCATTTCTGCCATAAAAATGTTATAATTCTGTCATTATGCACGCAGTGTTGTTATGGACGTCAACGTTTGTCGTAAATCTGTAAACCACCAGTGGTTAATTGATTTTATTGCAAAGCGTTATTTCACTCCCAGACGCGACATCATACGATAAGTTACAAAGTCTCATGTGCTGGCTTATTTTTCTGTTCCATTCTCTTACCTTATCAAGTAGCTTGTTAGCATGACAGTTGAGACTGTTAAAGAACATTCTATGACTAAGATCCTGGATTTCAATAATAGTGGACAGTAGGGCTGCCTCAGGGTTCACTATCTGCCTGCAAATGGATACAAGACACACAAGTTTAAACAAATATTAGTGTAACATATAAACACACTCGATAAGCTGTGATTGAACATTGACAACAAAAATTAGGAAGATATTGTCAAACCTGCCCTGTGTCAAAGTCAATGCCTCACTGGAGTGTGTAAAGTAGGTCAAGGTCAATTGGTCACAATGCATGCTTGCAGTGTGTGCTGAGGACAATTAATCTGCCAGGTTTGACGCTCACTTTAATGTATGCTGGTTGTCCCAGTTTTCGCGGTATTAAGGTATCAACGTTCCAAAGTATAAATCTAGTTATGGCATATTATTAATTTTTGAATAAAAATATTTGACCATACTTATCTTCACTGTATTTGATAAGCATTACTCACCATTGATGTGCTGACAGATTAAATCCAGATTGATTCCGACTGGGTCACTTTCCAAACAAGCACCAGTTTTCGTGGTAACCATCGCAAATCTAGGTTTATATAATCAGTTGCCAATTTTTGTGTCATTAAAATGCCACTGAATTATAGTTTTATTCTAATCTAATGGGTTGTCGGTCAATTTTTACCAAAACAACCTTTCAATTTGTTCATGTGACGATAAATTTAAGCTGCCTGTTGCCATCGTTAGCTTCCTGACATTCGTAAAATGGGGGCTGTCGCGTTCTTTCTTTCTTTCTTTCTCTATATACGCCTGGCGCTCGCTTTCGAGCATTATCGGCAGGTGTACATTGTACACTCCGGGTTGCAGGATGAAAGCCTACAAGTAACCATATCGAAATTACCGTCAGGTTCTTTAACCTGCACAGGGGGTGACTTTCCCTGCACAGGGGACATCCAGCTAACATCCCGATCCGAAGGATGATGCACTTATCTAGCGTCATCCCTGCAAATGACACTAGAGAAAGCGTGTTCGGACACCGAAATTTATCTCGCCGCAAGCGGGAATCGAACCTGGGACCTCTAGCACCAGAGGCAAGTGCCTAACCACTGAGCTACCACGCTTTCTTTCAAAGATAATTACGCCATGATAACGTCATTGGTGACATCATGTCGCTGACTATTTACTACACGAAAAGCAAATCTAATTGTTTTGTAACTGATGAAATTTAATTGCTCAATTTCTAGGAGCTGATAAATGATGGCTTTTTTTCTGTCATACCACAATTTCTGGAGCTACCACGAATACTGGTATGTCTACCATAACCTGTTGAAAGGTGAATGAAAGAATGTGCTGAGGGAAAATTGTAACCCTGTATCACACCTTTCTAAAAATAGGTGTGACCAAAATCAAGTCAACGGGGAAAACACACTCTGCCTGGAATTACACAAAATATTCCATAAGCTGAAGCTAGTCAATCACATACTTTCTATAAATAAAACAATAACATTTCATGTCTTAATTTTGGTGCCGGCAGCGGTTGTATACTAATGCATTTGTATACTAATCAAGCCTTCCACCTGGTTTGATACAATATACTTGGGATGGTTCATTTTTAAATTGAAAGTCACAGATTACAATTTCCATATAAAATTGCTTTTCTTTCTCTGAAGGTTAAGTGTGTCTTAGGAAACTGTGAAGACCCTGATGAAATGCTGCTGTTTCCAGTACACAAAGGGTTATGACCTGTGAATCCTCCAAGTATATTGGCATACTATCTCCTAATCACCTATAAACATTAAATGATAATGCAAAAATATCAATGTTCTCATTGTAAGAGATGTATACTTACCCTGTAGTATAGTATGGTGGTAAACCTTGAGTAGATTATTCAACTTATACAAAATTACAACATCTTGTTCTGACACCAATATTTACCCTATAGTATAATGGTGAAAATAGAGTAGATTATTCAACTTATACAAGGTTATAGCATCTTGTTCTGACACCAGTACTTACCCTATAGTATGGTGGTAAAACTTGAGTAGATTATTCAACTTATACAAGGTTAAAGCATCTTATTCTGACACCAGTACTTATCCTATAGTATGGTGGTAAATCTTGAGTAGATTATTCAACTTATACAAGGTTACAGCATCTTGTTCTGACACCAGTACTTACCCTATAGTATGGTGGTAAAACTTGAGTAGATTATTCAACTTATACAAGGTTACAGCATCTTGTTCTGACACCAATACTTACCCTATAGTATGGTGGTAAAACTTGAGTAGATTATTCAACTTATACAAGGTTACAGCATCTTGTTCTGACACCAATACTTACCCTATAGTATGATGGTAAAACTTAAGTAGATAAATCAACTTATACAAGGTTACAGCATCTTGTTCTGACACCAATACTTACCCTATAGTATGATGGTAAAACTTAAGTAGATTATTTAACTTATACTAGGTTACAGCATCTTGTTCTGACACCAATACTTACCTATAGTATGGTGGTAAAACTTGAGTAAATTATTTAACTTATACAAGGTTACAGCATCTTGTTCTGACACCAATACTTACCCTATAGTATGATGGTAAAACTTGAGTAGATTATTCAACTTATACAAGGTTACAGCATCTTGTTCTGACACCAGTACTTACCCTATAGTATGGTGGTAAAACTTGAGTAGATTATTCAACTTATACAAGGTTACAGCATCTTGTTCTGACACCAGTACTTACCCTATAATATGATGGTAAAACTTGAGTAGATTATTCAACTTATACAAGGTTACAGCATCTTGTTCTGACCCAGTACTTACCCTATAGTATGGTGATAAACTTGAGTAGATTATTCAATTTGTACAAGGTTACAGCATCTTCTTCGGACACCAGAACTTACCCTATAGTATGATGGTAAAACTTGAGTAGATTATTCAACTTATACAAGGTAACAGCATCTTGTTCTGACACCAGTACTTACCCTATAGTATGGTGATAAAACTTGAGTAGATTATTCAACTTATACAAGCTTACAGCATCTTGTTCTGACCCAGTACTTACCCTATAGTATGATGGTAAAACTTGAGTAGATTATTCAACTTATACAAGGTTACAGCATCTTATTCTGACACCAATACTTACCCTATAGTATGATGGTAAAACTTGAGTAGATTATTCAACTCATACCAGGTTACAGCATCTTGTTCTGACACCAATACTTACCCTAAAGTATGGTGGTAAAACTTTAGTAGATTATTCATTTTATACAAGGTTACAGCATCTTGTTCAGACACCAGTACTTACCCTATAGTATGGTGGTAAAACTTGAGTAGATTATTCAACTTATACAAGGTTACAGCATCTTGTTCTGACACCAGTACTTACCCTATAGTATGGTGGTAAAACTTGAGTAGATTATTCAACTTATAAAAGGTTACAGCATCTTGTTCTGACACCAATACTTACCCTAAAGTATGGTGGTAAAACTTGAGTAGATTATTCAACTTATACAAGGTTACAGCATCTTGTTCTGACCCAGTACTTACCCTATAGTATGGTGGTAAAACTTGAGTAGATTATTCAATTTGTACAAGGTTACAGCATCTTGTTCGGACACCAGTACTAACCCTATAGTATGATGGTAAAACTTGAGTAGATTATTCAACTTATAAAAGGTTACAGCCTCTTGTTCTGACACCAGTACTTACCCTATAGTATGGTAGTAAAACTTGAGTAGATTATTCAACTTATACAAGGTTACAGCATCTTGTTCTGACACCAATACTTACCCTATAGTATGGTGGTAAAACTTGAGTAGATTATTCAACTTATACAAGGTTACAGCATCTTGTTCTGACACCAGTACTTACCCTATAGTATGGTGGTAAAACTTGAGTAGATTATTCAACTTATACAAGGTTACAGCATCTTGTTCTGACACCAGTACTTACCCTATAGCATGGTGGTAAAACTTGAGTAGATTATTTAACTTATACAAGGTTACAGCATCTTGTTCTGACACCAGTACTTACCCTATAGTATGGTGGTAAAACTTGACTAGATTATTCAACTTATACAAGGTTACAGCATCTTGTTCGGACACCAGTACTTACCCTATAGTATCATGGTAAAACTTTAGTAGATTATTCAACTTATAAAAGGTTACAGCATCTTGTTCTGACACCAGTACTTACCCTATAGTATGGTAGTAAAACTTGAGTAGATTATTCAACTTATACAAGGTTACAGCATCTTGTTCTGACACCAATACTTACCCTATAGTATGGTGGTAAAACTTGAGTAGATTATTCAACTTATACAAGGTTACAGCATCTTGTTCTGACACCAGTACTTACCCTATAGTATGGTGGTAAAATTTGAGTAAATTATTCAACTTATACAAGGTTACAGCGTCTTGTTCTGACACCAGTACATACCCTATAATATGATGGTAAAACTTGAGTAAATTATTCAATTTATACAAGGTTACAGCATCTTGTTCTGACACCAGTACTTACCCTATAGTATGGGTGGTAAAACTTGAGTAGATTATTCAACTTATACAAGGTTACAGCATCTTGTTCTGACACCAGTACTTACCCTATAGTATGGTGGTAAAACTTGAGTAGATTATTCAACTTATACAAGGTTACAGCATCTTCTTCTGACACCAGTACTTACCCTATAGTATGGTGATAAAACTTGAGTAGATTATTCAACTTATACAAGGTTACAGCATCTTGTTCTGACACCAATACTTACCCTATAGTATGGTGGTAAAACTTGAGTAGATTATTCAATTTATACAAGGTTACAGCATCTTGTTCTGACACCAGTACTTACCCTATAGTATGGTGATAAAACTTGAGTAGATTATTCAACTTATACAAGGTTACAGCATCTTGTTCTGACACCAATACTTACCCTATAGTATGGTGGTAAAACTTGAGTAGATTATTCAACTTATACAAGGTTACAGCATCTTGTTCTGACACCAATACTTACCCTATAGTATGGTGGTAAAACTTGAGTAGATTATTCAACTTATACAAGGTTACAGCATCTTGTTCTGACACCAGTACTTACCCTATAGTATGGTGGTAAAACTTGAGTAGATTATTTAACTTATACAAGGTTGCAGCATCTTGTTCTGACACCAGTACTTACCCTATAGTATGGTGATAAAACTTGAGTAGATTATTCAATTTATACTAGGTTACAGCATCTTGTTCTGACACCAATACTTACCCTATAGTATGGTGGTAAAACTTGAGTAGATTATTTAACTTATACAAGGTTACAGCATCTTGTTCTGACACCAGTACTTACCCTATAGTATGGTGATAAAACTTGAGTAGATTATTCAATTTATACTAGGTTACAGCATCTTGTTCTGACACCAGTACTTACCCTATAGTATGGTGATAAAACTTGAGTAGATTATTTAACTTATACAAGGTTACATCATCTTGTTCTGACACCAATACTTACCCTATAGTATGGTGGTAAAACTTGAGTAGATTATTCAACTTATACAAGGTTACAGCATCTTGTTCTGACACCAGTACTTACCCTATAGTATGATGGTAAAACTTGAGTAAATTATTCAACTTATACAAGGTTACAGCATCTTGTTCTGACACCAATACTTACCCTATAGTATGATGGTAAAACTTGAGTAAATTATTCAACTTATACAAGGTTACAGCATCTTGTTCTGACACCAATACTTACCCTATAGTATGATGGTAAAACTTGAGTAAATTATTCAACTTATACAAGGTTACAGCATCTTGTTCTGACACCAATACTTACCCTATAGTATGATGGTAAAACTTGAGTAGATTATTCAACTTATACAAGGTTACAGCATCTTGTTCTGACACCAATACTTACCCTATAGTATGATGGTAAAACTTGAGTAAATTATTCAACTTATACAAGGTTACAGCATATTGTTCTGACACCAGTACTTACCCTATAGTTTGGTGATAAAACTTGAGTAAATTATTCAACTTATAAAAGGTTACAGCCTCTTGTTCTGACACCAGTACTTACCCTATAGTATGATGGTAAAACTTGAGTAGATTATTCAACTTATAAAAGGTTACATCATCTTGTTCTGACACCAATACTTACCCTATAGTATGATGGTAAAACTTGAGTAAATTATTCAACTTATACAAGGTTACAGCATCTTGTTCTGACACCAGTACTTACCCTATAGTATGGTGGTAAAACTTGAGTAGATTATTCAACTTATACAAGGTTACAGCATCTTGTTCTGACACCAGTACTTACCCTATAGTATGTTGGTAAAACTTGAGTAGATTATTTAACTTATACAAGGTTACAGCATCTTGTTCTGACACCAGTACTTACCCTATAGTATGGTGGTAAAACTTGAGTAGATTATTCAATTTATACAAGGTTACAGCATCTTGTTCTGACACCAGTACTTACCCTATAGTATGGTGATAAAACTTGAGTAGATTATTCAACTTATACAAGGTTACAGCATCTTGTTCTGACACCAGTACTTACCCTATAGTATGGTGGTAAAACTTGAGTAGATTATTTAACTTATACTAGGTTACAGCATCTTGTTCTAACACCAGTACTTACCCTATAGTATGATGGTATAACTTGAGTAGATTATTTAACTTATACAAGGTTACATCATCTTGTTCTGACACCAGTACTGACCCTATAGTATGGTGGTAAAACTTGAGTAGATTATTCAACTTATACAAGGTTACAGCATCTTGTTCTGACACCAGTACTTACCCTATAGTATGGTGGTAAAACTTGAGAGGATTATTCAACTTATACAAGGTTACATCATCTTGTTCTGACACCAGTACTTACCCTACAGTATGGTGGTAAAACTTAAGTAGATTATTTAACTTATACTAGGTTACAGCATCTTGTTCTGACACCAATACTTACCCTATAGTATGGTGGTAAAACTTGAGTAGATTATTCAACTTATACAAGGTTACAGCATCTTGTTCTGACACCAGTACTTACCCTATAGTATGGTGGTAAAACTTGAGTAGATTATTCAACTTATACAAGGTTACAGCATCTTGTTCTGACACCAGTACTTACCCTGTAGTATGGTGATAAAACTTGAGTAGATTATTCAACTTATACAAGGTTACAGCATCTTGTTCTGACACCGGTACTTACCCTATAGTATGGTGGTAAAACTTGAGTAGATTATTCAACTTATACAAGGTTACATCATCTTGTTCTGACACCAGTACTTTCCCTATAGTATGGTGATAAAACTTGAGTAGATTATTCAACTTATACAAGGTTACAGCATCTTGTTCTGATACCAGTACTTGCTCCACTCTCACCTGCAAAACAAACTTCTTTCTGTGAAATATAACTCATTAACCCTTAAAGCACCAAGAAAAAAATGCATCTGAAAATGTTGTCTGCTGAAGTCGTCTGCTGCAAATAATTGCCTAACATTACCGACAAATTAAGTATAGAAGTAAACAGCGTGGACCTAGAACAGACTGCTCCTATAGGCGCAGTCTGATCTGGGTCCACACTGTTTGCCATAGAGGTTTCTTAAACATTTCAGCAGATGAGAAAAGCAGACGACTTTTGTTATGATTGGCACATTTAGGCTTAAAAATCAATTGAAACTAAAATCCTGCGGTCTACGGCATGCCATCACATAGCTCCATGCTCTTGAAAGCATTTGAACCCTACCCAGGGCCCTTCGTGTCGGGCCAAAAATAAATGATTTTTGATTAATGCAAGTGTATATATACCAAAACTCATGTCAGACATGGTCATATTTCATTTCAGACATTTCATTTCAGACAAGCCTAAGTGAGTAAGAGTTAAAAGTATTAGATTATGTTTATTGTATAATATGGGCCTCCACGCGACAAAACCTGTCTTCGGGGCTTCCGACAAAGAGACTAAAATAAGTAGACTAGATAGAAAATAGAAATTTTGCTTATGATACTTTCCAAAAAGTTAACACCATAGGTGCTGATCAGTCTGTGCATCTGCACAGATGCACAGGCTGGTCTGCGCCTTTGTCATTCACAAACAACGAAGATGTTGAGGCCCATATTTTCTAATATACTTCTGTTCTTACAAAGCTGAGGCAGTAATGATAAATATGTATTGTTAATATTGGTTTTACCCATACCATACGGAATATATTGATATGCATGAAATTCAGTTCATGATTTAACTAGTTACTATGAAATCACATACATTGTTATGCATTAGGATCCTGATCTGACAACTGGATTCAGTACCAAGGTACAACATTTTTTAAAATATTTAAAAATAAGTAAGGTTTGAGCACAGTAACATTAAGGTTTAAACTAAGTTCTTTGTGCATTGCATCATCAATTTATTTAAGCAAGTTCAATTCTCTATAGACAAGTTCATTTTGGTTATTTACTTGTCTCTGGGCTAGCACAAAATTGTGATATCTCCACACTTCAATGTTTAGCTCTTCATCTGCATGTGTTGACTGCTGATAGCATTTGCAAACAAAAATGTCGGACCTGATCAGGATCCAAAGTGTTTGACACTCTGATGGTACTCCTGAAATAATTTTTCTAAAAAGTTGATTTGGAAAAATTCAGCAGGTGACAAAAAAGCATGTTGGCATCTATTAACCCTTAATGCGCCAATCGCAACAAGTCGTCTGCTTTTCTCGTCTGCTGAAATGTTTAAGAAGCCTCTATGGCAAACAGTGTGGACCCAGATTAGACTGCTCCTAGGAGCAGTCTGGTCTGGGTCCACCCTGTTTGCTTTTATACTTAATCCGTCAGTAATGCTAGGCAATTATTTGCAGCAGACGACTTCAGCAGATGACATTTTCAGATGCATTTTTTTTTTGCGCTTTAAGGGTTAAATGAATCATATACCTTGTGTGACATATATTTTGCAGTTTTACGTTTGCGCGGATTGATATATCATATGCGCGGTTTTTTTTTTCTACGAAAGCGCGGAAAAAGTACTATCATATGCGCGTTTAAATTGCGCGTTTTTTAATTACTTTTACATGTCTCTTGGACAGGTTAGACATACTATAGTCGTATCTCGTTATCAAAAACACAGTTCAACTATAGTGCTTCCGTTCGCCAGGCGTTATATTCAACGTCTGTTGCCCCCTGCTCACCAACGGGGAGGTGGACTTTCGAGTGTGTAACTCAGTCTTAATGATTTTTGAAGGTCAAGAGGTGAGATCATCCGTTGCTTTCCTTTTGACGTGAGATCGCAGTTGCTGTCTTTCATTTTTTTTTTCATTTTGTTCATGATTATGTTCTAGGTTTATTGCGTTCATTGTTGACATGACGCCCTTACATTTCTTATTTGTACACCGCCATGATATATCTCCGCATTTCAGAACACCGTCAATTCTATATACACTATAAAGCCATCATAAATCAAACTTTTCTTTCCTTTATTCGTATCAGAGATTTTAAAATCCATGGTTAAGTTTGAAATTCCTGGTTAAAATACAAGTTTAAAAACAAAATAGGAAAACGTCTTAAACCTTTAAAAACCTTCTAAAATATGACTAAGATGAGCAAGACGGTTGTGAACACAGGTAAGCTGGGCTATTATATTGATAATTACATTTTGTAGCCTAAAGGCGAGCCGCGCAAATGATACCTTATTTTCACGCGCTTTTCATACAACGTCACGGTATGATTTCCGCGCTTATGATATACGGCCATATATTTATACAGAGAAGAGTTTCACATACCTTAAATGGTCTACAAACACCCTCAGTGATGTGTCCAAGAACATCTTGAATCTGATCATCAGTTGCTAAAATAAAACATTATCAATAGATTAACATATGAGCCGCGACATGTGGTTTCCAACAATGTGGTATTTTGACATGTGCAGACTCAGACCAGCCTGTGCAGTCTCCTTGTAAGGATAGAAACTCCTAATACTGTTCGTTCGGTCAGTAGCTTAACACTCAAAGAATATTCAAGTGACTAACAAAGGCTCTGATCAGACTGCGCATATGCGCAGGCTGATCTGAGGCTTTGCTGGTCGCACATACCACATAGTTGGAAATCTCATGTCGTGGCTCATATTTATGCTGACTGAATTAGCTTATAAATTGGATGAGTCCATTTCAAGATTAGAGTTGTAAGGATGTGTTTTTAAAAAAGATTAAAATTTTAATAGAATGTTCTTTAAGCAAATAGTGCAGACCCTAATCAGTCACTTCATTGATTAAAATGCACTGAAATTGTCCCAGTCCATAAACATGTAAGCCTATGTACATATGGATTAATAGCATTATAGTATTTCTTTGATTAAGTATCAAAGGGAATAACTGTTCATAAGCATAAGAAAGATAAGGACCTCGGACAGTCTTGATGAACGATTGCCCATAAAAATGGCCAGAGAAAAGTTAAAAAAAAAAATTTCCATGAAAAGGATAGTAGGTTCTACCCTCAAATTATCCGCAAAAGTGTTTTTCTCATATGACAAGTACCAATTAAAAATATGGGTTGAAAACTCTGTTTTTGCTTTTTAACACATAGAAAATAGAAAAAAGTTTTTTTGAAGTGCTTTCCGCCCGTGACCAAACTAATCTGTAGTTTTACATTTCACGCATCATATAAAAAAGGCATGATTGGTCACGGTGGGGGTGGGGGGGGACGCAGTCAAAATACTCAAAAACAAAATATCATAAAAACTTATTAGGAACTTATTTTGTACAAACCTGTAGGTAAATATCAATTTACAATGGCATGTATAAGGGCTTTTGTTATGATTGTGTACCAAGTAATTAACTGTCTTATTTCTCAACCAAAACATATGTTGTGGGTAGTTAAAAGAACCGCCGCTTTGAGACGTTCCTTTAAACACCAAATTATAGGTTAAATCTGATGGGTAAGAAAATATTTACTATTTTGCACTAAAAAACTGTGTTTATCTAGACTCTGGTGTATACAGTATGTAGGTATGATACACCTCAGTGAACAAGTCAAACTGGCTGAATTTGAAACATAACAGGTAATAGTCAAAAGTCATGGACAACCTACATATTTAAAAGAAAGGATGAAATCTACTCAACATTTATTTTATGCAAACCTATCACTTTCATCTCAAGTTTTATGCCGCAAACATTATATTGTAACATGTATGATGTTTATCTTTTTAATATGTTGTTTACTGAGTTGACCCAAATATTGGAGATATTGATGGTAAAAAGGTGTTGTAAACAAGGTGTTTAGACAAGTTATAAGATTTTTCTAGAAGGATGACTAATCATCTAGAAATTAAAAATGTATTGTCATGGAAATTTCCGGAAAAGTCTGGAATTTCCTAGAATTTTCTTTTCCATGCCAATAGAAGCTTTGAGTAGGTTCTGGAAATTAGTGGAATCATCCAGGAGAATGTAGAACTTTCAAGAACCCATGTATTGATTTATAAATATAGCATATGACATCATAGTTCTTTCCTGATTATTCCGAAGCTTTCTTAAAGAGTATATATTAGAGTAAATTTTTCATCTGGGCATCTTTGAAATAATTTCACCATTTTAAAGTCTAAACCTTTTGTGCTGGAATTCAGTACTGGAATACTTTGTGTTTAATTTTTTCATCCTGGATTACTTTGGATTATTCAGTTTTTGGATTCAGACTTAGTAGTGTTCATTTGGATTTAACTTCAAAATCTGGGGATCAGAAACTGTTGAAAGGCTTGTGTTGATAAATATTCTGAGGGACAGTTTGGACATATAAGGTACCGTAAATTAGACTTTCTTTGATTGTATAAATATTTTCCATTGCTTTTGTAAATGATAATTTTGTTATTTTTAATTAATTTTGTTAAATTTTAAAAGTGCTTTTTGCTGACTTTCCATATAGCAAATTTTGGTTTCCTGAATTTGTTTCTAGTTATGCATGGCACGTAACAATATTTCCATGTCTTTCGGCGAAACTTAGAATTTCTGTGAAATAAAATTTGGTCACAAAAAAATAGCCCCACCCCTTTAACCTTGATGTCCTGGCATAATTATGCAATATTTTCAAAATGTTTTTAGTTTGCTAGGTGCACTAAATGCAAGGGTTTGATTTAAGCACAAAAATTTAGTTGTCAATTATCCATTATCCTAACCACAGGCTGTCAAAATTTGGGCAGATTGAATAGGAGACTGTAGACTGTCCAAGGTCCTTTACAGTGTTTTCTTCATCCATGCATTTGCACATTTTGCAAATGAATAAAAAGAATCCATTGATGAGACTTTTAGATTTCAGTTTTCACCTTGTTGTTATCAAGCATTATGTTAAACCACACCTTTCTATTGAGTGAAGTTTAAGTCCCAATTTACTAAGCAAATAATTTCATCATAACAGCTAACTCCAGAGATTTTGGTACTTATCGCATGTTCATAAAAAAAAATTTAAACAGGTATGCATAGCTATTTACAGGCCTTTAGCTAAGAGTGTGTAACAGAACAATAATTTTCTTATTTCTCAACCAAAACATATGTTGTGGGTACTCAAAAGAGCTGTTTAAATGAGACGGTTCTTTTGAGCACCCAAAACATATGTTAAAAATTATGGGTAAGAAAATATTTACAATTTTACGCTGAACATTTTTGTTTATATCTAAACTTGTGTATTTATTGAAGCTAGAGGCCTAACTTTTGGCCCGTGCCTCTTCTTCTACATCCCTTCTATGTATGTGCCAGCTGTGAAGGCTCTGGTGAGGTTGTACCGTCTAAGCCTTCACTGGTTGCCAACCGGTATGTGATAAGTACCAAAATCGTGTGCGCTGACTCTTTTATCTACAAACATGCCCTGTTTGGTTCACAAGTCCTGAAATTACAGTTAAACCTGTGTAAAACGGCCACTATCAAAAAGACTACAAATTGGTTTTGAAGACCAATTATTGCTTAACGAGGTCAAAAGTATTGCAGAATGCTCCTCTTGGAGCATTCTGCAATACTTTCGACCTTCATTAAGCCACCATTTGTAATTAAGATCTATGTTGTTGTTGTTTTTTTGAATGGCCGCATCAAACAGGTTTAGCTGTATGATGAATTTGATCTGAAAGGCTACAAAAAAGTCCTAGGTCAATCCACTGTGTGGTAGCACAGGCAGATCTTGGTCTTCATGTTTTCCTGCATTGCAGATCGTATCAAACCCAAAACTTCCCACCACAAAACTAAGGTTTATTAATGAGGCTACCTATGGGGCTGATTTATAAAACAAACGGACCAGCATACTAGATTTTAGTACTTATTGCATAGGCATAAAATCACCATCTGAACAAAGGTGTGCAGCTACACATACAGTGTGACAACAGGTCGCAATTTTGGTCCGCGCTTTCATCATGGTCTGTATTTTGTATTTATGAACAGTGAAGGCTTTGACTAGATTACTCGAATGTGCAGTCTCGCCTGAGCCTTGGCTGCTCCCCTATGCTCAATACCAAAATTGCACATTTTGGCTCTAATAATTGCCAACATCCCAACTGCTAAAAGCTGAGCCTAAAAATCAAACCATATACCGCTATTGCTGAAAGATCTAATTGAACATAAAAGGTACACCAATAACACAAGATTTTTTTAAAAAAATTGGAATTATCATTTGGTATGAATGTTGGGAATAACAATATGCTAATTAATGGCAGCAATTTTCTAAAAGTCAAATTTTGGCTATTATATTTAACTCTTTGCCCCCTCGCAAATTTTTCGTGTTTTTTGTTGTCTACTGATTTTTTTCAAAATCTCCAAAATCAACTTTTATGAAAAATTCTTTCAGGAATACAATCAGAGTATCAAACAGTTTGTATCCAGATCAGACCCAACATTTTGTCGGGTCTGATCTGGGCCCAAACTGTTTGCAAAAGTTATCGGCAGATGACACTAGGAGATAAAGAGTTCATGATAATATACCAATGCTACATAAAAATCTGTAATTTCATTATCATATACTTGTTAACAAAAACAGATTCTGGTGTTTTGATAAACTGTACCTCCCTCAAACTAATGCATTTATGAACAGCTTTTCAAAACCCCAAATATCTGAGAGTCATTAATAAACACATACTGATGTTATTTCTGGGCCAGCTCAAATCTCAGTACTTATGGATTCTTCCATCTAATATAATACAATAAATATGGGATGGTTCATTGTATATATTGAGGGGTTATAGGTTATAATTTCCAACTAAAATTGAATTTCTTTCTCTGAAGATTGTTTTAGCCTTAGCAAACAGTGTAGACCCTGATGAATGCGGCATTTCATCTGGGCCTCCACTGTTTGCCAGAGTACTTGTTTAAGGGTTCCCACTATACGAAGGATTAATGCATATGTGCTTTTTTTTTTGTGTTGATGCTTTACGTCCCAGTCAACTATTTTTCAGTCATATTGTGATGTTTCTTGTCTTGAAACAGTTCAAAGCAGAGGTTGAAAAAATGTCTTGCTCATAAGACACAACACAGTGACAGTGTATCTATGTAAATAAGACTTTTAAAGGCTCTGACAACACTGCTCTTATGTGCAGTCTCTTCCGAGTCTAGCATACTCTCTTATGTGATCAGTATCAAATTTCAGCCATGTGCAGGCCTTTTTCTACATTACCACTCAATATTTGTGCCCAAGAGTGACTTGCTTACAATCTCTCATGTTCTCATGGGCGGATACAGAAGGGGGGGGGGGGGGGGGTTTCCGGCCCCCTACCCCCTGAAAAGGTGAGGTTAGGTGAACTGACCATCTCGACATGACCATAGCTGTTGACTGGGATGTAAAACCTCAAACAAAACAAAAGTGCAGACCAGCCTGTGCACCTGCAAAGTCTGATCAGAACGGTTGTATCTGCTCTTTGATGAATCCAATAGCTGATAAGTTTTTTGGTTTGATGCTTTATGTCCCAGTCAACAGCTATGGTCATGTCGGGACAGTATAGCTGATAGGTGTAGAAAGAGCTTAACCCATCATAGAGGATCAAGTGTTTTATTCATGAGCATCAGATCAATTATGTTTATTTGTTTTGTTGCTATACCTCCAAAGTCAACAGCTATGGTCATGGCGGAACGGTCAGTTTACCTAACCACACTGTTTTCCTGGGCAAGCTTGAACAAGCAGTTGACCAGTACTTTGTGCACATACTTTCGCTCGTAACTGACAACAACCCTTCTTGATTGATTAAGCGGAAGGGAGGAGAATGACCCTAGAAATTATTTCATGATCAATCTCCATGAAATTATGGGACTTAGCCGGGATCAAACTTGCAATCCCTGGATCTACAGTCAGACTAGCATCTGTTGCCAGACACGTTACCGACTGTGCTACTAGGCCTGGTAAAGCATCAGATTAAGTTGCTTAAGTAATTGTATTTGGAATATGTTTAAGAAGTACCAGTATCCCTCATTGTGTATATGTAAGGCCTCTAGATATGAGGAGGTGATTCTAAACTAGTTTTCTTATATGTCACCAAAAAATGTATGTTGTGGATATCCAAACAACCATTTGATCCGCGACATGAGATTTCCAACAATGCAGTATGTGCAATCAGCAAAAAGCCTCAGATCAGCCTGCACATATGCGCAGTCTGATCAGAGCCTTTGCTATTCGCTTGAAAATTCTACGTGCGTTAAGCTACTGACTGAACATCACTTGGAGTTTCTAAGCTTAAAAGGAGGCTGTGCAGGCTTGTCTTGAGTCTACACTTGTCAAAATGCCTCATTGTTAGAAATCACACATCGAGGCTCATTTCAAGAGATGGCTTATTTGAGCACCCAAAACATGTTTAGACTGATGGATAAGTACATTATCACAATTGTACTCTTAAACTATTAACTTATCTTCACCTATACAGGGTTCATACAGGCAAGTTTGAGTAAAATTCAAGGACTTTTCAAGGACTTCTAAAGACTATCCTAAAGTTTTCAAAGACTAAAAGTTTATGAAAAATCCTGATTTAAGAGTTAAAATTCCACTTCAGAAATGCTAGACTGAGAAAATGGAGAAATTAGTATTAGAAAATTAGTATAAAATTGTTGCGCTTTTATTTGGTGCAGCATATGCTGCACCAAATAAAGGCATCACAATTTCATACTGATTTAGGTCTTCAAAGATAGTGTTGAATCCTCCTGTAAATGGTAAAATTCAAGGACTTTTCAAGGCCTTTGAGTGTTTTTCAAGTACTATTCAAGGCAGTCCTGTATATTCAAGTACTTTTCAAGCCTGTGCGAACCCTGCTATAGACTATATCCCACAGAAATACCTCTACAGATAAGCGGCGGGAATCACAAAATATTTTTTTTCATTTTCATCCAATACATGGGACTCCTCGTGAGAAAACCTGTGTTTGGGTTTCCAATAAAATAAGACTCAAACCATTCTGCTCCGCTGCAATGACTAGCTAGCATAGCAAGGCACGTTGAGAGTTTAATTATTATACCTTCAAGTTGAAAGAATAATAAAGGTGCGGATCAGACTAAGAAGATGCGGAGACTGGTCTGTGCCTTTCTTGTTTGCATGCAACAACAGGTTTCCTCGCAACATGACCTATATATTATGGGTAGTAAACCCTTTACTCCATTGGTTGTTTTTTCAGACCATGACATAATTTTCTATTTTTAGACAACATTGAAAAAAAATCAAGAAAAAATTTTGTTAAGTTTTGAATACTTTTGAAAATATTATGGAAAATGGAGCATGAGCTCTTATGGAGCAATGCTCCATTTCTCATAATATTTTCAAATACATGACATTTCAAAAGCGTCAAACGGGGATATTATGGGGTAAAGGGTTAAATAAGCTGTCTCATTGAGACTGATGAAAAAGGAAACAAACACAATTTTAAACTAAAAATATTTGCTTGTCAGCACCTATGGACTATATCCCGCAAAATACCTCTCGAGATACTGATAACCTCTGTAACATCCTGTTTCTCAATCTTCTGAGTGACTTTGATCTCAGCTTTACACATAAGAAATACAATCATTTATTTCAATAGCCAAATAATAATACGTTTATTGTTTGTCTAACTATTGGGTGTATGCCACATTCAACAATTTTTCAAGAAGGCAATTGGAAAAGGCTTAAGAAGGAGGCTTCCTGGATGCATCACTTTGGAACAGTGAATCATTTTGCTTTAAATTAGACAATTATCTATTAAGTCATCATTTTTTACTGACTTCAATCTTTGTTGCATGACACTCTTATCTTTGTAAGTAATTTGTATCTTGTAAGGATGCTGTATTTTGATTTTTAAGTCAACTGGTGTGTTTCTATTAGATGTCATGTGATGTTGATGTCATTTCCTGTCTAATTTTTATATTTACAATCAATAAAGGCCAATGTAGGCTGAAACGTGTGGATAAACTTCTTTCTTAATTTTCAAAAAAATTCATGAGAAACCATCTGCCAGCAGATGATTCTTATGAAATATTATGCCTTCTTATTTTTGAATAAGAAGCAAAGTTTGAAATTAATGTCTGCTGCAAATTCAGGTGAAGATAAATGATTAATTTACATTTTGGTGATTTTTCCCAAACATATTGATACAATTAGTATGGGATATTCCATTTTGTGTTTAAGGGTCACAGGGTCATTTATGGTCGCAGGATCATTTATAAATTACTATGCATTTTTGTGCCTTACGATTGTTTTTATCTTTAATAGCAAACAGTGTATACCCTGATGAAATGCCACCTTATGTGGCATTTCATCTAAGTCTTCACTGTTTGCCAAAGTACCAGTTTACTGGTATCCAGACTGATTCACAATTTTACACCTAAATTGTTTGTTTATCAAGTCCTATGGTTGTAGTGTTGATATATTTCTTTATGACTTACATTCACATCTTTTAAGCAATGTCTGCAGATGCTCTTTCTCCGAGGCAGTGGCCTGATGTAACCATGCCAACATATCTCCTACATAACGTAACGGATCATGGGAATGTAACTCTATTGGGCGTGGGGTACCACCTGGGCCTGAAAGTAAAACAAATGAAATTGTTTTTAAAAGATCATCTTAACCTTATTACTACTGAATAGATAAACTACCATATTCAATCTAGGAAACACACTGTGCACTCAACTGTTTTGAAATTATATAAGTTCTTTTGAAAACAGTGCAGATCCAGATCAGCTGGCTTCAACAGAAGCCAGCTGATCAGGATCTGCACTGTTTTCCCTCCACACAACAAATCAATATCAATAAATAAATGAAATTTCAGCACTGGATTGACTGGAAATTGGATATTCATACAGTTTAGGCCATCCTTAATTTTTTTTGTTTGCCTTCACCCTATTGATTCCAGAAAATGCCACCTACCCCCAAAAAAATATTTGTGGCCGTTTTGGAGAATTCTTCCCCCTAATTTTAGACATTTTTTCTTTATTTTTAATGTATTTTTAATAAATCAGTGAAAAAAGTTAAATACCTACCTACCTACCTACCCACCAATGGGCCACCATGAAAGTTATGAGTCACGTGACAGCAAACAAAATATTTGTAAGGATGGCCTTAAACGCCACGTAAAGTACCCATTATGTGTTTATATGAGCATGTGCGCTTATTGGGTCAAATACATTATTATACCAATTCGTGTGAGTTTCTATCAAATAGCCCAGTACAATACATATAATATCAAAATCCAACAAATACTTATTCAGATCAGCCACCTTCCTGGCTGATTGTATCTTCACTGTTTTCAAAGGCAGGATATAACCTGGCTCTGTTCAGTTCCAGCTATCTGAGGAATGACATTTTAGAGTCAAGAGTTTAACAAGATGGCCATGAGTCCCTGGATTGCTAACCTGTCAGAGTCCTGGTTCATGGTAGTCATTTTGTTTAGTGGAGCAAAATGGCTTGTGCAATTTTAGTAAAGGACATTGAGAAAAAATTTGTGTGCAATTATTTAGAATTTTGGCCAGTGAGTAAGGACAATTGTGATATGACTGAAAAATTATCGAAAGTGACCTTTAAAGCTTAAGGCCCCCAAAACATCATCAATGTGCCAACACGGAACTAATCTTCAACTAATGTCACCTATAAGGGAACAAAATTGAGTTACCTCCCCTGGTCAAGGCATCAATCAGACCTCTAACAACAGCTGTTCGTCTTGCAGTACCAAACTCATCCAGTGTGTACCTATGCATAAATGATGACAGAAAGATCATAAGAATCTATCATGAGTGTGAGGGGGGATAGAAAAATCTTTTCCGAGGATCACCAATTGGCATCACGAGGCTTGCCGAGTGATGACAAATGGTGATCACGAGGGACTGATTTTTCTATCCCACACTCACACAAATAATGGATTCTTTTTCTTGCCGCCACTTAATACCTCATTTATATTGGGAAAAACGTGGCAAAGACTTCCAGAAAATCCTGAATATGCCGAGATGCTACATGATGACGTCATTTTAACATTACAATTTGTCACAGATCGATGTGCGGCCAGCGTGAGGCTGTTCTTTTTTATCATTCCCTAGGGCTGGTATGGGTGTGTGAGATAGAAAAATCTCACATGAGTAAAAACAACAGAAATCCAGATCTGGTGTGCAAGAAAATATTCTCGCATATGGGACAGCTTATGAGATTTTGGAACTGATGGCAAACGCACAAACATATTATCCAACTTATACTAACATATGAACAAGTCAATTAGACAACCTGATGAATTGTCAGTCATGTTTTGACAGCATGGCAAATAGTGATAACCATAATTAGACACCTCCTTAGGTAAACACTATTTGGTTACATTGTAGATTTTACAATCTTACTCTTTGTTGCAACCCAAGGTCACTGCTCAAGTCCAATTGCAAAGCAAAAGGAGTCACCAAGGGCCAAAACAAATTTTTAAGTCCTCAAACCTTCAACTGAATGTTATGACTACATACTCTTATTCTAGAACTGTTCATGTTTTGCAAAACAAACTTATGTCTTATTATTTCTTTCTATCTTTTTCGCCTCCATAATATCAAGTACAGGATAATCAACTCTTCAAATATATACATGCAAGTCAAGTTGTTAAGTCATGAGGTTACAGTTGTGAAACCTGGCCCCAAAGCTAAAAATCTTTTCCTGCTCAAACTCAACTGAGCAAGAAAGGGGTACGTGCATTAAGGGGCTATTTTGGCCCCCTCTAGAGCCAAAAACTGAAAGATGCTTTCCTCCAATTTCATCTAATCGGTTTGTTAGAAGGATAGCCCAAGTGTAATATTCTGGCATTTATTTTACTTGTATCGGTTGCTATGGTAACCAAAATGACCGACAAAATAGGCTTAAAATAGAGAAATTGCCATTTTAGGCCAAATTTGAGGCTTTTGGAGACCGATTTTTTAAGAATTAGATATCAGCACAAGCAAATACCAAAAAAAAAAACTTTTAATATATTGTGTGCCGTAATAATTCTCAACATCTGTTAAAATATTTTTTTGATATTTGCATGTGCTCTATATCAATTCCTCTGTTACATGTCTCAAATTTGCTCCAAAATGGTCATTTTCCTATTTTCAGCCTATTTTGGCGGCCATTTTTGTTACCATAGCAACCGTAAAACTGGAAACAATACCAGACCTTTACACTTTGGCTTTTGCTCTAATAAACCAATAAGAAGAAACTTGTGAAGAGCAACTTTTATTTTTTGACCTCATAGGGGGGCAAAACTAGCCTCTTAATGCACATACCCCTTTCAACTGCTCATAAAAACTAAAATACCGACAAATGAAGAAGTCTCTCAGATGATGTATTTATTATGCTAATAAATGTTAAAATGCCAGCAATTGTTGGCATTTTAACATTTATGAGCAGGATAAATTTCATGCTCAGCTGAGTTGAGCATGAAAAAAGTTTTATAACCTCGGGGCCAGTACAATGCCATCAATATTTGCAGCAGATGACAATTTTCAAATCTTGTTTTTTTTTAAGGAAACAAATAATGCTAGATATTCAAGAAGTCCATAAGTGTTATGTTCATTTTCTTAGAAAATGAAAAAAGAATCTACTAGAGTCATAATTGACAAGGGTCAATTTTGGGGTTGGTTAGTGAATGGTGACAAATCAAATTTAAATTGTTACCTATATAGAACGGGCCTGTCTTGGAGGGCATGCATGGCTTGGCACAATATAGGGGACATATCTGGGGCCTCTCCTGTCAACATTCTACACTCATCTGAAATATAGATGAAAAATATCTAATTATTGTCAATGACAACTTTAGTAAACAATAATTTAAGATATCTCCCTTGATCAACCCACCTTAATGATGACATTTTATCACCGAGTTGACTGGAAATCAGAGTTGCTACACTGTAAACAGGACTTTAGTTAATAGTGTATAACAGAAAAATAATTTTCTTATTTCTCATATGTTGTGGGTGCTCAAAAGAACCGTCTCAATGAGACAGATCTTTTGAGCACCCAAAACATATGCTAAAAATTATGGGTCACAAAATATTTACAATTTTATGCTGATATTTTCTGTCTATCTAAACCTGTGGTAAAATAACCAAAAACGGCACTCAGTGTGCCACACATTTTATCCTTAAGGGTTGATAATACCCGAATTTTGATGACACACTTGGAATGCAAAACAAATATACAGTAAAACCTGTGAAAAAACACTCTCAAAAAGACCAAAAATTGGTTTTCAAGACCAATTATCACTTAATGCAGGTCAAAAGTATTGCAGAATGCTCCATGGGGAGCATTCTGCAATACTTTCGACCTTCATTAAGCTACCATATGTAATTAGGATCTTTGTTTTGTCTTTTTTTTGAGTAGCCGGTTTACACAGGTTTTACTGTACATCCTAAAGTTCTGTCCTACACCAGCTGTAGTTTTGTACACATACTCACATACGATTTCTGCATTTTATGCAATTTAGAGGCAAAATAGGTACTTAGACTACATGTACATGATAACACTGATGATGGGTGGGTCAATAATTGCAGAGTGGCATTTTCTCTGCCTATAACCATCTTCCACGAATGCTGCCGTTAGGCCCTCAAAGTGCTCGAACAACATGTTTTTCAGAAAAACGGAACTCTGAGAATTTTTGCCCAAATATCACACTAGCATGATCAGAAGAGAAAGGTGGTATAATTTTTGTGACGTAATATACATCCCAGGTACTTCTTCTTTTCCAGGCACCAATTAGTATTCTCACAGAAGCATTTAATACTGTGACTACCAAAGGATTGTGCAAAAAAGCTGAAGTTAATGAGGGCATTTGTTTTTACTAGTATTATAAAATATAAAAATATTCTAGAAAACAAGAGTATTACTTTGAGCCCATCTGTACAATCTTTCATAGGAGGATTCCTGATGTAATGCCATGGATTCCATAATCTCCAACCTGTGAAATAGAGACAACATGCAAACTATTCACCTGTATCATGCCAGTCAAGACTCTTGTCGTCTGCTCCTCTCATCTGCTTATGCACTAAGATAACCTATATTGCAAAAATTATGGACCCAAGCCCCCAGATAAGAGTGTGTAACTGAAACTCATTTTCTTAATTCTCAAATATAACATATATATGTTGTGGGTACTCAAAAGAACCGTCTCAATGAGACCGTTCTTTTGAGCACCCAAAACACTATCTGATCATTTGGGTCAATATTGTTTGCTCCTATGAAGAAATTTAGTATGAAAAGCACTTGAAAATATGAAGCAGACGTAAGAAGCAGACAACATTTTCAAGACAAAAAATTAGTGGCGGGATATTGGTTAAAAGATTGATGAGCATCAACTAAATATTAGTGTGGTATCAAACTATTTAACTTTTTGAGTGCTGGGTAATTTTTCATGCTTTTGTTTATGTCTGCGGACTTTTTTTCTAAATCTACTTTTCACTAAAATTCTTTCAGGAACACTATCAGAGTGGCCAAGGATTTGGATCCAGATCAGGACCAAAGCCCTGTCAGTCCTGATCTGGGTCCATACTGTTTGCCTTTAGATTATCAGCAAACGACATAAAACAACTACCTTATTTGACCTAATAAGAGTACTTTGCGTTTAACTATTTCAAAATTTAATACCCTTTTCAGAAACAGTGTAGATCCAGATCAGCTGGTTTCTGATGAAGCCATATAATCAGGATCTACATTGTTTCATTCATATGATAAACTCATGTTACTTAATGAACCATTTGATAGACTGAATATCAGAAGTTCATATTATAGTGTAAACAACAATAATTTACAACTTTCTGGTAAAAAAGGGTTTAAATGCAATTGAACACACAGAAAATGCGTTATGTGATGAACATTATACAATACACATGAAAAACTAATTAACCCCAGTCCTGCTTACCCGGCAGTTTGGTGATTGGTCCGCAAAAGAACTTTACAATCAGTGTGAATCTGCTTCACTCTAGCTAAAGCACTGAAGAATTCCTGGAAGTATATATTATTATTTAGTATTTCAGTAAAAGATCAGCAACTCCTTTACATAGGGAAACATCAGTCGACAACTGGTCCTGAGTTAAGAAAACTTTTTTCATGCTCAACTCAACTGAGCATGTAATTTATCCTGCTTCTAAATGTTAAAATGCCAACAATTGTTGGCATTTTAACATTAAGTAGCAGGATACAACATCTGAGTGTTTTAAGGGGAAAAAAAACACATTATTATTCAGCATTTTAGCTTCTAAGAGCAGTTGAAATTTCATGCTCAAATAAGTTGAGCATGAAAACAGTTTAATACCATTGGGGCATGATGTTTCCATCCCGAAGCTACTACTATTACCAATAGGGTAAACAGCCCTTATCTCAAACACATCGCTAAATTCACACACAATTATTGCTACATAATTTTGGTAATAGTCGCCCATACCTCAAACTGGGCAAGGAAACATGTCGAGGATGATGAAGTGTAGATATGCGATTGTGTGTGAATGATAGTCTAAAAAAAGGACCAAAATAGCAGTTCAATGTCATATTGTGTAATTGCCTTGCTTAAGATATGATGTTGAGATGGAAGACATCTTAACCCTTAATGTGCCAATCGCAACAAGTCGTCTACTTTTTTCGTCTGCTGAAATGTTTAGGAAGCCTCTATGGCAAACAGTGTGGACCCAGATCAGACTGCTCCTATAGGAGCAGTCTGT
Organism: Loripinus fragilis; assembly: GCA_964019695.1. Lineage (NCBI taxonomy): Eukaryota > Metazoa > Mollusca > Bivalvia > Lucinida > Lucinidae > Loripinus > Loripinus fragilis. The sequence goes on from OZ026520.1 coordinate 4,732,682, forward strand.
TCTGGGTCTAAGCTGTTTGTTTCTATACTTAATTCGTCAGTAATGTTAGGCAATTATTTGCAGCAGATGACTTCAGCAGACGACATTTACAAATGCAATTTTTTTTCTTGGCGCTTTAAGGGTTAAGGTAATCAATTCATCCAAAGAATGGCAGATTGAAAGAATATCTAGAATTCCAAGGTACATGCCTCTAGATAAAGGTGCACAATTAAAATTTAATTTTCTTATTTCTTAACCAAAACATATGTTGTGGGTACTCAAAAGTATATCAAAATTTATCATTGATTACACACTCTTACCTTGTGGCCTGTATGTCTAGCCTTATTTTCATCAAAATTAGGAATAATATAACAAAAGCTACAGTCATGGTTGGCACTTTGAGGATTAAGTTAATCTTGTAACCATAGTAACATTTCCATACCTGTGACATTGTACCAGACTTGGCTCCTCTTAGTACTTGGATTTCTTCTGGTTTCAACTGAAATTTCTGTAAGAACACGTCAGCTACCTGGGCTTTCATCTGGAGTTTCTGACTGCAATAATTCACAAACCTCGAACTGAATACTCAATTCTTTGTCTGCTATTTCGTCATCTGCAGATTTTGTGATGGGTGATTTTGCATGAGTTTCAGGACTTTAGTTAAGAGTGCGTAACAAAAAGCAAATTTTCTTATTTCTCAACCAAAACATATGTTGTGGGTACTCAAAAGAACAATGAGACAGTTCTTTTGAGCACCCAAAACACATGTTAAACCTGATGGGTAAGAAAATATTTACAATCTTATGCTCAAAATTTTTGTTTATCAAACCTGTGGTTTTGTTGTCTTATGATTTGTTTTAAGACCAACATTTAAAATAAGATATTTCAGGAGAATCATCAAAGTGTGAAACAGTTTGGATTCAAATTTCAACATTACTTCAGGCCTGATCTGGATTCAAACTGTTTGCAAGATAACTTCAGGCCTGATCTGGGTCCAAAACTGTCTGCAAGATTACTTCAGGCCTGATCTGTGTCAAAAACTTACCATTTGCCGTACTTGCACAAGTGAAGTTATTAGCAAACAGCAAAAGTCTTCACTAGCTGGGAAATAGAGAATACTAGGGAATACTCGGCTTTGAGAACTAATGTTGAATCGCCCGGCAAGCCTCGCAATGTCAACAAGCAATCTCAAAGCCTTGCCTGGTAAACTTGATATCAAAAGATGCAAACCTGGCATTCTATTTATCAGTTTATCCATTGTTTCACTCTTCAAACTAGCGATCATGACGTAATTTTCGATTTTTGTGTTGATTCAGCATCATTAGCAACATCATTCAAAAAGTGCAACGTCATCATGACCTGATAAAGGCGCATACCATGAGATAGACCATGGTTATCAGGCAACGTGCAGCAATACAGTTAATATGAGAGGTAACTGATAAAGATTAATAAATGCATAACTGCTCAAAAAGAATGTGGTCCTGCACATGACAAAAAGGCATTTATTGCATATGACAAGTCACTCTTTTACTGTTTTTACAAACGGGAACCCTAGACGAGTACTTTGGCAAACAGTGAAGACACAGTAGAAATGCAACATGCTGAGGCATTTCATAAGGGTCTGCACTGATTGTTAAGACAAAATCAGTCTTCAGAGAGACCTATGACCCCTAAAATTATACAGTGGACCATCCTGACTTTATTGTATGTTTGTTTTGATGCTTTGACTTTATGTCGCAGTCAACAATTTTCAGTCAATTTCCTGACTTCCTGGGTTGAACCAGTATTAAGCACAGGATAAAGTTTCTTGATCAAGGACACAAAACAGTGACTCCACAGGTGGTTTTGTTTGTTTTGTTGCTTTTTGTCCCAAGTCAACAGCTATGGTCATGGCGGGACGGTCAGTTCACCTAACCACACTTTTTCTTGGGCAAGCTTGAACAAGCAGTTAACCAGTATTTCGTGCACATACTTTCGATTGTAACTGACAACAACCCTTCTTGAATGATTCAGCAGAAGGAAGGAGAATGACCGTAGAAAATATTTCATTATCTATCTCCACGAAAGTATGGGACCCTCGCGACCCCTGGATCTCCACAGGCAGTCTCAAACAAGCAACCCTTCAATCCCAAGTCTAAGGCTTTACAAACTGAGCCACTACACCCTGCACTTAATTGTATGTAGCATTATAGCCATTTCATTGGTCTGAAACAGGCTAAACATGGTCAGCATACCAATAGGGCTAATTGCCACTATTTTGCTACAAACCTATACAGTAAAACCTGTGTAAAACGGCTACTCAAAAATAGACAAAACAAAGATCTTAATTACAAATGTTAGCTTAATGAAGGTCAAAAGTATTGCGGAGCATTCTGCAATACTTTTGACCTGCATTAAGCGATAATTGGCCTTGAAAACCAATTTTCTTTGTTTTTGAGAGTGGCTGTTTTACACAGGTTTTACTGTATCTACTAAACTCCAGCTGTAATTTTTTTAGAACTGTTTCTCGCGAACGCTTTTTACTACATCATTTATCGAAAAACTTCTCCCAATGAAAAGTATTCAGGAACACCTACACCAACTTCTCCAAACAGTTTTACAATTCAAGATGCTAGTGAATCCTCTGTGCTTAGATGAACTCTTTGGACATGTTAAGCAAAGCGCAAATAAACCAAGTCCAAGATGACAGTCAAACAGTTACATTGCACTGCCCAAATTCAATCACTAAAGTGATGGATGGCTTATTAAGCTAGTGGGTCATCTCAAAACCGTTCACATTTCATAGCATGTGCATAAGAGAAAAATTGCATGTCATGTGAAAACACAACCTTTGCTCCTATAAATGAGCCTGCTTAAGGCTGATTCTGCATATGCATGGTAAATTCTGAGCATGCTAATGGCAGTTTTACGTTGTGCACAACCTTTGAATAAACCGGATATGCACCACTTACGAACTACCCTTTCTGTCACGCTTATACAAATTTTTACCTGTCAATAAAAGACTTAGAAATTTAAGACAAATTCATTTCAAAATTTTCATCTATATACACAAAAATCCGTTAGAACCACAAGCACCAGACCATTTAGAGAAGTGGGCAGAAAGTCTCCTCTACAACTTTCATCAGGAACACATTTTGCTAAAATTGAAGATAAAAAAGTTATTGCGAAAAATTAGTTCTACAAACTTTACAGCTGGAGTTTAATATACTTTGTGCTTGCAAGCAGTAAAGGCTCTGACAAACTACAGATGTGCAGGCTCATTTGTGTCATCAGTGGTTGCTCAATGAAAGTACTATTTGTAGAACAAATTGGAATTGTCACCACAATATATTTGGATACTTAAAAGAACCGCCTCAATGAGATGGCTCCTTTGAGTACCTAATGACCACATTTATATTGATAAGTAAGAAAATAATTTAATCTTACTCTCAGAAGATTTTGCTTATCGGGACCAATGAATCTTCTCTGCTTCTGATTGGACAAATTCTTACCTTTCTCCATGTAAATTGGTTGTTTGATTAATCAAGTCATGAGTCTGTTCTTTTGCAGCCTGAAAAACAATGTGTTGTTTTAACCTTTGTCCTGCTGAATATTTTGATGTACTACATTCCTCCAATTTTTTTATCCTGGTAACCTGCAGCATTTCAATTATAAGCATGCATTTACAGAGTGGATAAAAATGTGAATCCTGATCAGATGGCAGTGGTTTTTTTCTGCTGTTTTTGGGGCTGAAATTTGGCCCCATTCCCCTCGCCAAAAAAGTATGTTTTTTTCCCCTATTTTGAAAGAAAATTCCCCTCAAAATGAAGTATTCAAAAAAAAAAAATCGGCAAAATATGACGACAGCGTGTCAGAAGTGCGTATAAATTCATTCCGTGCATTAGCCATGCTGTGAGTTTGCGAGTAGCGTCCCTTGGTGATCGATAGACGCCTTCAAGAGTGTCTTAGGGAGAAGTTCCAATCGTGACTTCGCGAACAAAATGTCGCACAATAAGCGTTGTTACGTGAAGAAAATTTATAAACCGGCGGCGCAGGGATCAAGTAGTCGACTTAATGTTTAAGCAGGCTTCCCTGAAGGCCTTTACCAGTGACTTTGATGTTTGTGACAAGGATTTGGGGATTGACTCAGTCTCTTCGGCGACATGTATTGAGTCAAACGAATCAGTCCATCAACCTAATTTGTCTGCGACCGTTAGCACTTCTGCATGTGAAACAAATCCAGAGTCGGAGTCTAGTAGTAGTTCAGGCTCTCAGTCTGAGGATGAAATGCCAGTTCCTGATGCCAGGCTGTTTTCATCTGGGAAATATGAGAGAAGATTTACATGGCTTTATTATAATGTGGCGAAAGGGGGCTATTGTTGCACTGAATGGATTTAATTAGTTAAATAAAAGTTAAATACTACAGTGTTATATCCTTTAACAGACTTATGGTACAATACAGCCAAACTTAACTGGATCCATTTTTTTCATTCTATTTAATAAATAGAATGGAAAACATGGATCCAGTTTGGCTGTGTTGTACCATAAGTCTGTCAAAAGATATAACACTTTCATTTTTAACTGCAAATGTTTCAATAAAAGATGCTATTGTGTTAAGTTAATAGTTTTCCCCTTTTTGCCCCTACGCACGCTAATTTTCCCCTTTTGAAAGGCCCCGCCACCATTCCCCTAAAACAGAGAAAAAACACAGGATGACAGTGTTTAGTGGGTTTAGCAGGACAAATAAGCATGGCGCATTCACTTCTGTATTCCTGCCAATTCAAATGCTGGATTTCAATTAGTACACAGAATTCTGAAGCTGCATTGAAAATAGTGCAGATACTGATTAGATGGCTTTGCTAGAAGTCAGCTGGTATGGAACTACACTGTTTTCTTAATGTTCAGGATATATCCGGGTTAAGCAGGACAAGGGGTAATATGAATATCTCTATCACCTTTAAAATATTATAGATGAGCCGCGCCATGCGATAATGCGTCTTCGGGAGATTAATTACGTCATGAGATATGACGTCGTAAAGTCTGACGTACTTATTTCGCGCCGCGCGTAATTAAAGAGAGCGTCATCAAAGATTATAAAATGCGATTAAAATCAAGGATTTTTAGGCCGATTGTATTATGTTGTAAATTAATCACGGTCTGATCCAGCACGGGTTCCTGGTGAAAAAAAGATGCGGTTTTATAAAAGCTAATTGACCCTCAATCTTCAACATCTTTGCACTCCAAAGACACTCTAACAAAAAATAAAAATAAATAAAAATAAAAAAAATAATAAATAAATAAATAAACGCGGGATACATCCCAGCTTTCCTTAGTCGACCAACCAGTGTGTCTGAGCCTTTCGTATTCACATCCGAGCCGCGTGGACGGCAATTCTGAACGAAAGTAGTTACACAAAGCCGCATTTATGATTGGGCAAAGGCTCCAAGGAGACTGTTAGATGCGCAGACTTGTCTGAGCCTTCGCTGAGTGACCGTGCGTGAGATAAACTAGAATATCACGAGGTAGCTCTCATGGATAAAAATGAAGTATAATACAGGAAATGCCACCTTGTGACGTCGCCATTTGAATCAATGTATTTCCAGATTTTTTTTGCAAAAATAGTTGTCGCAAAACTATTGAAGCTACATTGATGAAAAAGCAAATTTATATTTTATTGTAGTTTCCTTGTGTCTGTTGATTTCTTATTGCAGTCATTTAAACTGTGAGTTTAACTCAGACAAATTAAAAATGTCATTTTTCGGTGACGTTAATGAGAATCGTGATAAAAAAAATCATTCACTATAAAACGTTTTTCTACTTTTGAAGTGTAATTATTTTCATGTTTATTGAATATTTTTTTTTCTATTTGCTCTTCATACCTATAAGTTTTGTGAAATTGCATCCATTTGTCATGGTAGTTTATACCAAAAAAAAAAAGAAAAAAAATCTTGAAGAGCACTGTTTGAAACGGCGACATCACTGATAAAATTAAAAGTGGCGAATAATTATGCCCCGTGACCATTATTTTGGGGAGTCATAGCAAAATCTTAAGGTTCATGGAAGATACATGTACTCAAGACACACCAACTGTCATGACTAGCGATTTGAGTCCATAACTCACTGTGCTATAATCTCTAAGATGACTTTGTCATCGTTCCGTACTTAACTTAATTGCAAGTAAGTTTCCTACCGGAATTATTCACAGAACATTAAGTTGTAATTTCTTGGAGTGGAGGAGAAATTTCAGCTCTATGGAACTAAATGATTGGAGAGGCAGTAACATTTTCCCCAAAGGTTCCCACTAGAAGTTGAAGTCCTTTTTCCCAGTAACACCTATGTATTGTCAACAAATACGGAGATGCGGAATGATGTTACTCTGTTTTCAAAATCAGCGCACAGTTCAACGATTTAAGAGCGGCAAACTTTAACAAACTTAACCTACCTCCATTCTCTTCTAGGCACACAACTTAGTACATGTATCTGGAGATGCAGCGAAGGCAGTGTACATACCGAATTGTCAAGTCAAGACCTGCGCGATTTGGCTTGATTAAGAATTGCACAATTCAAACTACACGTAACAAATGCCCCACTTTTTTATACAGCCAGAATCCCTTTCTTAAAGCCTACGTGGGTGCATAAAACTGGGGGTAATGTGCACACTCTATATATGCTAGAGGCAAGGGTCGCACTACGCCGACATAAAACTACACAATCGAATGGAGTTAGGAATGAGTAAGCAACCAGATTTCTTTATATCTTGATTGTTTTTGGTGAGAAAGTTTGAATATGATTTTGTTGTTCGGTAGACTGAAATCCTATTATAATCTGCACATACGATTAAGGAATGTTGAGGCATTTCGCTCCGGATAGCAAAGTCGGGTACAGTGAGGCAAATAAGCAATCCTGCTTGTGTAGGCTGAGATTGTGAGTTCGAGCCATTGTTTGGTCAAAAATTTCATCAAGATTATTATCCTCAATCATTGCCCAGGTTCAAGTAGGGTAGTTGTCAGTTAATGGCGAAATATGCATACACTATGAACTGGTCGCCGTGATATGCCGACTGATAATATTTTGAAATTATGTTAACCAATTTATATTAGCCTAGCGTCCTTTTTGCGTGACATGGGCAAACAGTGTAGAACCAGATCAGACACCACACTGTTTGCTTAGCGCATTGAGCGAAATTAAAAAATGTCTACCCAAAAACCATTGAATCAGAAATGGATCCGTTCTTTTGGCAGTATTGTGAAATTCCATTGGGCATATATGGGTTTAGCCTAAACAAAAAAACAACAACAACAACAGTGAATAAAAAATATACCCATCACCGAATCTTTATTTAAACTAGTTATCAAGCTTGCAACACAACTTTGCAAGAACGCATTTTTGTGATTTGATTTTTCAGATCCATTTTTTTGTTGAATTTTTATTTACTAAGTCAACAATTTTTGCATCATGTCGGACTAGAATATTGTGATATGACTTTAACGCGATGGTAGAAAAAAATTACCCTAAAACTACGGAAATACGGCCGCGAACGCTTGTAATATTTTGAGTCAGGTGTGGTACTTGGTTGTTTTGATTCCTAATCTTTTTTGAAAACGTCGGTGCTCTACCTCAGTATATATTAACATATGTGGCTAACTGACCCTAGGGCATGTGTAACTGCAGAAAACATTTCATTTTCTAGAAACAGTTAGACAGTTTTGCCTATATCATACAGGCCAACAACGTAGTAGGGGTTTAGGAACTGATTTTCTACTAGTGCAACATTTTTCGCATCGGTTGAAAAGATGAGAAATCATTGCGAAAATCCACGATATGTAGTGTCACACTCCGTTGGCCAATAACTTTATTTTTTTCTTTATTACTTCAATTGTTTATGCACTCATCTAAACCGTCATTCGCGGCATTTCCAGTGAGCCGAAAGACAACTACTTCTTTGAGAAGAAAATCTGTTTTTACGTCGCAACCTATTTGATTTAATTTTTATGTACCTTTTCCACAGAACAATTACCATGCCGATTCTGATGTTTGTTTGTTTTACTCTGTACGTCCCATCAACAATCTATCAGTTATGTGGGGACGGGCCGTCCTGGGTTGAACCAGTACTAAGCTAGGATTAATGTGTCTTGCTCAAGGACATAACGCAGTGACGCTGGTGAACCTCGAACCCGTGGTTCCTCCGTCTCGAGTCAAGCTCTCTACCACTGAGTCACTGCGCTCCCCCGATTCTGCTGTAACAACGTGAAGGACAGGCCCTGCCAAATGCCCGAGAGGGCGTACATAGTATACAATTTATCAAAACCTGCTCCAGGTCCCGTTGTTATAACATCTTTTAGTGCTCAACTCAACTGAGCATGGAATTTATACTGTTCATAAATGTAAAGAAATGTTGACATTTAAACAGTACATTTATAATCGGAGAGTTTCTCCATGTAAACAAGAAAATATTTACGTTCAAGTTAACATTTTAGTTTTCATGGGCAATTGTACATATAATGTCGCGGCCAGGTTTTTCCGAATTTCAAAAATCAATGTGCAGATTTGTGCCCAATTTTATATGGAGATGTGTTCGTGATAATCCCTAATTGTGCTGGCAAAATATTGGTGCAGGAAAATATCGCACCAGTCGATGGCTACGTCGATTAAGTGCACATTTTCAAACGAAAGCTGACATGGCATGGCACCTCAAGGAATTATGGTAATCACTTACATGTCAAAATTGAAGAATACGCAAGAAATGAAGTACGTTTGACTTACGATTATATTCAATTATTTTGTTTTACCAGCATCAGTAGGGGTAAGCTACGTCGCGACCCAGTTTCACGTTAGTATCAGCGATGGTCGGATGTCTAAAGGCGTAAAAACTTCGCAACGTTGTGAATGATTTATCGTGACGTCATGCAACGGTAGTTATAAAATCAACGCCAAGCCGTCCAAAGTTCAAATTCCAATATCTTTTCTAATACTTTGAATATTTTGATCAAACAAGAACGAGTTTACTCTTCATATAATGGCCTGTCTATAAATCACAGAATCTCAAAATGGCCAAATTTACCCCGAAGACACATTTTCCCATGGCGCGGCTCAGATGAATTCTTTTTTTTACCGGAAACATGTAAAACAGGTACTTTAACAAACAGTGAAGACCTGTAGAATGTGGTATTTCCTAGGGGTCTGGACATAAATAAATCACAATTTGGAAATCAAACAGTTCTGCAAACAAGATGTATTTGTGAAACAAAATGCTCTATAATATATGCAATTCACAGTATAGCTATATATACTTACCGGTAGCAAAAAATGAAACGCCACATACATGTCCTTAAAATTGTAACTCCAAAACAATACCGTAAAATAATAATATGCGAAAAACAAGTAATGTGCATGGGCAGCACCATTAATTTTCATTTTTTTCCAAATCCACTAATAGTCATCAATCAAAAGCTATATGAACAGTATGCCTATTAATCCAGTTTAAAGAAATTAAGGTCAAATATTCTATCATTTTAAAATTATCTCCCTTGCAATTAAATGTATAATAGTATTTCTTCATCTGTTAATTGTCTGCACATTTTTATGATTATTTTTCAAGTCCAAGTTAAGGATATTGTTTGTCCAACTTCAGACAAAACTCTCTGCTAATTGGTTTAACCAAAAGTGATCCATTGCCTACAGTGCATCACTTTACTTTCTCTATGGGATCCGCAGTGGCTCAGTGGTAGAGTGCTTGACTCGAGACCGAAGGGTAGTGGCTTCGAGCATCACCGGCGTCACTGCGTTGTGGTCCTTGAGCAAGACACATTTATCCTAGCTTAGTACTGGTTAAACCCAGGAAGAACCGTCCCGCATAACTGAAAGATTGTTGAGTGGACGTAAAGAATCAAATCAAACAAACAAAAAATTCTCTATGGAATCTTCAACACATTCAGAGAAAGCATGTCTTAAATGGACTAAAGGGCAACGTTCCAAGCCAAGGCTTTCAGAGACGTTTGTATTTGGAGTGATAACTTTAACGTTTAAGTGACAAACAGTGTCTGATAAGTGTTCTGAGAATGACTAGAGATTCTTGTTTACTCATTTCAGCAAAACTCAAGCAAATAAAGGGCATCTCGAAATTGCATTTTCGAATTTTGACCCCGCCTAAGTTTAAACAAGTCTGGAAGCTTTACTTTGAAACTTTTGGTAACATATTCATTTTCAATATTTTTAATTGTATGTCTTTATTAAGCCATAAAAGAATAATAGCAAATTTTTATAGGTGTTTTCAGAAAACAAAGCATTGAATTCACATGTTACGTCTTTTCTTTTTTTATCCCTAGTATAGATTATCTAAGTGTATATATTTTTAAAAGTAGTTCAAAGGTCAAGATCATATATTTTGGTATATTTGAAACCTCTTCCAACACACACGCTCAGGCACAAAAAAAAAACAATACAGTAAAACCTATGTAAAACAGCCTCTCTCAAAAAGACCACAGACCAATTATCGCTTAATGCAAGTCAAAAGTATTGGAGAATGCTCCAAGGAGAGCATTCTGAAATATTTTCCACCTTCATTAAGCTACCATTTGTCATTTTTTTTCTTCTATTTTTGAGTGGCCGTTTTACTGTATGACTGTCAATATTATAGTAAGTATGGGTGAAAAGGTTTAATTCCAAATTCAGAGATGCTTATATTAAAAATAAAGGCAGATTATATGGTATATACCTTGAGTCTGTTGGTCATATCCTGACAACATTCATTCATAGCCTTTACATCACTATACACACTGTCTAATTGCTGAAAATTAGAAACAAATCATCTCATTATCAAATTATATACATGTATGAGTCAGCACACGAGACTTTGGTTTTTATCGCAAGAGTGAAAATGCCTCTTAATACATGTAACTACAATGCTGATGTATCCAGTTGGACTAAAGGTTTAATGTTGGGCCTGAGGGTTCATCTACATTTATAAATATGTTGAGTATGCCAGCAGCAATGTGTACGCAACTCACTCAACAAATTTGGCTGGATTTGGTTGACTGGTTTAGGAGATAGCAAAACAGACAGACAGATAGAGTGAGGCAATGACAGTAATAAAACTATACCAAACACTTTTTATAAAGCATGGCAATGATTTTAAAAATATGCATGACATATTACATGGAGACCTCATGCAAGCTAGCAACTTCATTTGAAATGATTCTTGTAACATATGCATCCAGCATGTCCAGTGAAGGTTTAGTTATGCATGCTCTATGATTTGTTGAAGACTAGTTTCCAGCTACACTCAGGCCTCCAGATAAGAGTGCGTATTGGAAAATTATTTCTTTATTTTGTCGTCCAAAACATATGGTGTGGGTACTCATAAGAACCGTCTCAATGAGACGGTTCTTTTGAGCACACAAAACACATGTTTAAATTGATTGGTTAGGAAATAATTAAAACTTTACGCTAATAAAATTTCCTTATCTGGAACTATGTACACTTATATCTGGAGATCTGGTTTACTTACATTTTTGACCACTTGAAATGTTTGAAGAAATTCTTCATTTATTGCCAGGCTTCTTCGTTCAATATCACCACGCAGGTTTCTTCTCGTTCTCAGACTGTTCTCGCCAAAAAATGAAGACAGAGCTTTAAGAGCCTCCAACATATCCTGTGAAATAACAATCATCCATAGGTCAGAATCCAGATAAATAAGTAAATAGCTGTGACAGTTGATTTCCAACAATGTGGTATTTAGACAAGTGTAGACTCAGACGAGCCTGTGCAACCTCCTTTTAAGCTTAGAAACTCCAAATGATGCTCGGTCAGTGACCTAAGGGTCATAGAATATCCAAGCGACTAGCAAAGGCTCTAATCAGATTGCGTATGCACAGGCTGGTCGGCGCCTTTACTGGTCAAACATACCACATTGTTGGAAATCTCATGCTGTGGCTCTTAATATTTTTGAGTGTAAAATTGTGAAGACTAAAAATCACTTTCTTATATAGATCAGTTTTAACATTTGTTTTAGACTCACAAAAGAACTGTCTAATTGAGGTTGCTTTGAGGACTAACAACATATGCTTTGTTGACAAATCAGAAAATTATCTTTTATTCTAGAGGTCTGCTATGGTCATTAAACATGTTGAAGGTAATATTTTATACCAGCAATCTTAAATGATATTCATCCTTATATATGAGTAGTTCAATGGAGCTCTTCAGTATGAAATAACATAAAACAATAGTACATCTGGATGCCGAACAAGATAATAGATTCTTATATATCTTCGGGTTCCCTTCATTCGACCCTCCCCTACATCCACCATGTTTGTTGTTTTGCACTGTAATATCGCAAGATGCCAAATGTGCACAAGAGCAACCTTGGGAAAAATTTTCACACAAGCATAAAGATTGTGCAGAGAAGTTTATCCGGTGAAAGAAGGTATAAATGGGTAAAAACAGCATGTCTTATGTCAGACAGCTTATTTTACCAACCATACTTTTTCTTAAATCCAAAAAAGTCCCTTCATAATTCACATGATTTACTAAAATTCCGTAGTCTGGGAAAAACTAAGCTCGTCATCTGCAATGTTTCCATTTTATGAATGACAGTCACAGGGTAGCTTTTTGAAATTTAGTGAGGGATCAGTGTGACATCTCTCACTGGGCGGAAGACGGAAGAAGGTGATACCAAAATGGAAGACTTCAATTTTACCTCCTTTACATTGGCTATGATTTTCAAGATAGGATGTCGGATCTGAATAGGGATTTATCTGCAGTCCAATGCCAAAAAGATGCATTAATAAAATAAGCATATTTAATTTGCCATGCTTCACTTATTTTATTGTCAGCATCATGGATGAAGCTTAGGGGGAGGGGGAGGTGCAGTTTGGTCACTCAAGGATATATTCTTTTGTGGTTTTGCAATTATCTCGAAGATCTGTAGTTCAAGATCAAGTTCTAGACAGTTTCCATGTTAGACCATGTGTCTCCCTAAATACCAATCCCTAATTTTATCTTTATTTATACTAACACCCCTACTCACACTCCCAGGGGGGGAAGGAGGGGGGGGGGGGGGTACTATGATATTTTCATACATACGTAGGCTCTGGTCATTTTTTGGGGTTAAATATCTATGTGTCTTGATCAACATCTAAATTAAGGGTGAGGTTGGCGTGCCGTGAAACCGGTTTAAGCCCTCCAGTAATATATTTTACTGACCGTTCCAAGGCGGTACTTCTTTTGTGGATCTTTTATGCTTTTGTTCTGTCTTGTGTTTGCTATGTCTTTGTGCACGTCTGTTTATATGTGCTTTGTGGTCACCTGCTGGGAAAGGGCTGACCTCTTGGCTCTCGTTTGTGGTGTATAACTGAGTTTGTCACTTTCCCATTGGTATCCTGGGTCAGGTGTGGTACTTGATTGTATCGATTCCTGATCTTTGCACCCTTACTTACTTTAAAAAATTGGAATTTCAATATTTTTTGGGGTATTCAGAAAAATTAATAATTTTTGGGGTATGAAGATTTTGTGTATATTTTTTGGGTCATCACAAAATTGGGCTATATATAGGGGTCATTCTATACATTTTAGGGTTTTTTCTTTAAGGTCAAGGTACAGAATGGGGGATATGTTTTTGGGTTGCAAAAATTTCAAATACTTTTTTTGGGTGCTTCAAATTCCTGATATTCCTATGTGTGAAGAAAAAATGAGAGTACCCCCCCCCCCCCCCCCCATCCCCAAGCTCACACTACATATACACCCGGACTGTACATGCACTCATTTGACCACTTTTTTACCTGTCACATTGTTTCAATCTTAGCACTTGGAATATATACAACAATACTCGTCTGACCTATCCCTTGGGGGTTAAGACATTAGATGATGAAATGCCAATACTGACAAGGACCTGTAGTTAGAGAAATTAGTCCCAAGCACTCACCAGCTGAGTAAACTTCTGGTTGATTTACTTTGTGTGCTTGCTGTCGTGTGGCCGTTATTTGTTCTGTATCTTCCTCATGATTCCATGGGTCTGTGATTGTGGTAGTCTATTTCATGGTCATGCTAACAAAGTCTTCAGTTCGCAACCAAAACAGGGCCATAATTAGCTGATTAGTGTCTTTCTAAAAGTAAAACTTCAAGAAAGCTAATGCTTGACAGTCAATGAATCGATCTTTTTACATTTTGGCGTTATGAATGTGCAAACAATAATATGGGAGCCGATTCGACTACCTTGTCATTATCCAGTCTTGTCTCTAAAATTTTGTTTAACTTCTTGGATAATGGATTAGAGGCTGGAACATTGCTGCTTGACACGTTCCCAACACTAACTTCCGCCATAGCTGTCAAAACAGTCTAAGTGGAATCATCTCCCCTGTTGTATTTAGAATAGAACAGAACCGTACTGTGTATAGAGGGGTGGTGGGTGGGTGGGGGCTTGGTCCGAGCACGCACGCACGCACGCACGCATCGACCTACCTGCCTGCCAACCTAAATGGGGACCGATGGCCCCGCGGACTGACCGGACGACTAACAGGCGACCGACCGACCTACATACATACCTACCTACCGACCCCCTCCACACACACACACATACATGTATACATCTCATAAATGTACTTAGATAATTAGGGGGGGGGGGTTGATCCGAGCTCGCACGCACCGACCGACCTACCTGCCTGCCAACCTACATGCGGACCGATGGCCCAGCGGACGGGCCGGACGACCGACCGACTAACCGGCTACCGACCGACAGACTTACATATATAACTCCCTACCGACCCCCACCCCCCCCCCCTCCACACACACACACACACACACACACACACACACACACTTAGATAATCGTTCCGATAAAGGAAGTTACAGACTGCTTGCAGCACATGGGCAACTGTACGAATACCTTTACATGACCTAGGAGATAAAAATACACTTCGTCATACTTATTTCACATTTTTTGTTGAAAAATAGCTTTGTCGGAAAATAGCTCTTGTAGCTAAAGTTATTTGCCTATGAAAACCGACGTTAAATAAAGTTTCTTGTATCTTGTATTTTACTACTTACACCCGTATGAGCTGAAATAATTTATACCTAGGCACACTTTATTACTGTTATATTTGCTACTTTTAAATAATGCTATACATTACCAGCATTTTTGCATAACTCATTAGTGCGATGTATTCACTAAATGTTGTATAGTAATTTTGAATGAATATAGCTAATTTTTAAGTGTGGCATAACATAAAAATGATTGATAGGGCCTACTGTTATCTATATCGTGCAGCAAAAAAAAAAAAAAAAAAAAAAAAAAAAAAAAAAAAAAAAATGGAAAAAATACACCAAACCGGGTCAGACTTTAATATGCAATAAAATGTACGAGATCTTGCCGACATCATCTCTGTTTGAGCAACGATTTAGTCTTCGTGATGCGTTTACAGCGACCTCTTGCATATTTCTAGCTAATAGTTGTCAAAAGTGCTTGATGTATGTTTTGTAGCAAAGGGTTTAGTCTTTAATCTGTTTACGTATAGATATTACATTTATAATGAGCCGTGTTATGTGATTTCCAACAATGTGGCATTTTGACAAGTGTAGACTCAGACGAGCCTGTGCAGCCTCCTTTTAATCTTAGAAACTCCAAATGGTGTTCAGACAGTAGCTTAACACTCATAGAATTTTAAGCGACTAGCACAGGCTCTGATCAGACTGCGCGTATGCGCATGCTGATCTGAGCCTTTGCTGGTAGCAAATCCCACATTGTAGGAAATCTCATGTGACGGCTCATATGGAAATACAGTACTAATTATGGAGTTTCTCATCTAAAACGTTTTAACCAGATACCACTGCCTGTAACCATGAAGCGGCATAATTATTGGCCCAAGTGACCTTTCAAAGCATATGCTGCTTTTACATGAATGTAAGTAAGGGTGCAAAGAACAGGAATCGATACAATCAAGTACCACACCTGACCCAGGATACCAATGGAAAATTGACAAACTCACAGTTATATACCACAAACGAGAGCCAAGAGGTCAGCCCCTTCCCAGCAGGTGACCACAAGGCACAAATAAACAGCCGCGCACAAAGGCATAACAAACACAAGACAGAAAAACATTAAATGTCCACAAAAGAAGTACCGCCTTGGAACGGTCAGTAAAATATTTTACTGGAGGGATTAAACCGGTTTCACGGAGCCAACCTCACCCTTAATTCAGATTCGGATCAAGACACATAGATATTTGATTTGCATGAACGAACCATAACTTATCAATGAAGCCACTTTTGGTGTAAACTTATACTTATATATATGTATTTTCCTACTAAAACAACTTGAAGCCAACATTTCGCTAGAGATAAAGCTGAAAAATTTCTACCTGTCTTTGTTGTAGTTTTTAAAGCAAATGAAAGTTTACAGCCGAATCAATGGCAGAGCATGCAGCTGCCACTCAATTTGGTGTAATGTTTCACTTATTTTTTAGAGTCACGAACGTTTTCCCATGATGTAATGGAAACCCCAACATTGAGGGCTATATATTCAAACTTGATCCAGTTACAGTTTCAATGAAGTGCATCTCCCAGTTGGAAGGTAATTTAACCTCTTTTATGATTTGACGTTGCCTACCTCGGATGTGCCAAATGTTTTAGCATTATTAGTAATTATTGAAGGTTACAATACAGAATGTAGATTCTGATCAAAGTGGGGAGTTTTATGGGGAATTATAATCTGAAGGTATGATGATCATACGGGTATGTATGTATTCTCGGACCCGGTATATGTTTACTGGGTCCGAGATGTATTTTATTTTATAAAATAATGTTAGTAGGAAGAGGTACCGTTATAGGAATAATTGATCAACGGTGTTTCAATGCTTGCAAAATCCAGGATTTTCGACCAAGCAGGACTTCTGCAAACCGGTTTGCTCAGATACAGTGGCTAGTTTTAATCATTGAAAGTTTGATATAGGAAGAATAAAGAAGCACGTGAAAATGCCCGCGAGATATGAAATATATTTGGTACTAAGTTTTTATTTGATTTGATAGTCTTTTTGCGTACGGTCAGTTCCGTTATTATTATTATTATTATTATTATTATTATTATTATTATTATTATTATTATTATTATTATTATTATTATTATTAGATATATTTTTTCGGGGGGGGGGGGGGGGGGGGGGGGAGGAGGATTTGAGCTCAAATTTCACATTGTTTTATCATAGAATCTATGTTGATTATAAGCCTACCCGCTCTTTCCTTTCGAATACACCGATATAGTCTGGTGGTCCAATCTCATTTTTTCAGACATGGGAGGCCGGCTTGTTAATGGATTCAGACAATGTTATTCTGCTTGCCCAATGTCTGAGTAACAGAGCTAGGCCTGTCTGCAGATTCGCAATTGATTATTTAGGTGGAGACAGAGGAGTGCAAAATGTGCTTGATTTTGTTATTTTTCATGCAATAATTGTTTTTAACATTTAAAAAGACCAGGAATGTGCTAATTTTAATGTGAATCTCTACTTATGCTGAGCCTTTCTGCAGATTGGCAATTGATTATTAAGGTAAGGACGGAGTTCAAAGGTCATGGAGCGCAAAAATGCTTAATTTCTTATATTTTAAACAATTATTGAATTTAAGCTAAGATAAGATCAGGTGATCATTTTAATGTGTATCTGTAGTATTCTGTACTAATAAGATTATAAAAATAATGTGCTTAAATGTGCCAAAATTAATGAAAATAAGAATCAAAGTAATGAAAGTATTGAAGTATTCTTGATAAAAGCCGAAAAGAACATCACTTTCTCCATGTAATGAACCTAAAGTAATTAATTTTCGATTTGAAATATATGTTTTTACCAGCCAGTAGTTTTGATATCATGGTTCTTTTCAGGTTATTTAAAATGTTGACCAAACATTATTTGCAAAGTTTGAGACTGATGTCTCTTTAATAAACTGCCATTGTTAATTGATATATTTATGTCAAAAGTACGCCGTCCTATAAACTTAAGCATCACTGCTTTCAATTTATTCCACTGCACATACAACCCTTTGAAATATGAGCCATTGCCTGACAAAATCACCCTTGACATTCACCCAGTCTAACCAGAATCTTTACTGAAGGCACGGTGATAGCTTAGAACGCCATTGGATATTCACTTAGTTCACAGAGAGGATGTTTATTAGACTAAGTAGATGCCCAAACTGATCTGAGTTTTCACTGAGTGCAAAGCCTATCTCGTTAGTTTAATCGAACAGAAGCCACATCTGTTAACAGTCCCTTAAACATTATTTCACTGTTCATTATACGAGTTTTAGTACACACTGTCCACACAAGAACATGCAGGTGTACAGGTCATCATCCCTAGCGACATTTACATGTCGCGATTGGACATCACTTAGTACATCCACATGCCTATTAGAATGGATAAAACAGAGGCTTTAATAGTCGACCATTTTCATTTCTTTGTCACCCATTCTAAATAGGTAAATTAAGCTGCCGCCTTGAAATTAAAGTTAACAATTATCAGACTGTAGCCTCGTAATGGGCTCTACAAATATGTTGAACCATTTTATGGCTCTAAGATCGGTTGACGAACAGTCGAGGGTGCAACTCATGTATGGATATGATATCAGAGCTTTCTGAGACAAATGTACAGCACCTAATAAAGTTTCTTCTGCTAGAATGCCAGGACCTAAATTCTTGAGGAGTTCTGAATATATCTCAATCACCTTCCATGATTTCTGTTTGTGATATACTCTGAAATGACAGTGTCACGCTAGCATAATACTTCAATACATATTCTCGCAGTGTATTAAAATTAGATCATACTCACTTACTATTTTTGATCTACTTTAATGAACTTGACAGACTTGAGGTGGTCGATCTGAAACTAGTTTGAGCTCTCCAGTAAGATGTTTTACTGACAGTTCCAAGGCGTACTTCTTTTGTGGACCATTTTCTTATTTGTGTTTCAGGTTTGTCATGTTTTCTTGTCTGTTCATTGTATCCTTGTGGTCACCTGCAGGGAAAGGGCTGACCTTTTGGCTATCTTGTGTGTGATGTTTTATTGTGATTTTGTTACTTTCTCATGTGATGTCTTGGGTCAGGTGTGGTGCTTGATTGTATCAATTTCTGATCGTTGCCTTCTTTTTTACTTTTTAAACTACCTGTTTGCAGGACATGCATCAGCGCAATTCTCTTAAAAAGGATGTTGATAGTACCAGTCCCGATAGCCTAGTGGTTAAGGCATCTGCTTCAGGAGCAGAAGGTGGAAGGTACGAATCTCAGTGTCTGTGGCAGTGGGGTTTATTCTGATATGGCGGGTTGGTGAGCAGCCAGCTAGTTAAACGAATGGTTACCAATTCCTAGCATGCCTGGTGCCTGGCAAAAGGATGTACTTTGGGAAGTAAATGTGACTAGTTGAAGTGTCTCATAAGTCAGAAATGGCTGGCCCTTTCAATATGGGTGACACTATAATAAACAAAAACTTTACTTTACTTTAGTACACGCACATCTGTGTTCTTGCAACAGATGCAAAACCGTTCATACTCTATATCTGATGTGGCTTTCGGATGCTATTTAACCCTTGTGCTGGCTTCTTTATGATCTGGCATAACGGAGTAAAAATCACGCCTCATGCCTGATGCAACTTTTGTCAGTACTCTATCTCCACATACATTAATGAAGTAAGTGAGTATGACCACTATCATACACGGCTGACCAACCCACAGCACCATGAGAAGAGACACAGACCACTAACAGCCACATAACAGCAAGATAACACTTAACATATAGCAACCAACTCTTTCATCTTTGTAGATATGATTGCAAAACTAAAGAGTATGTACTGCATAATAAAATAAGGGCCAAACACTAATCCCTACAAACAATGGGAGCAACAATAAAGAATAGACAGTAGCCAAAGCCACATGGTGGATTAAAGGCATTGGCACCAACTATTTTGCATGGATTCAGCTGTTGTTACAACACGAAAGTAGTTTAGCTCACATGGAGGCTTTCCAACTTATGCACTACATCATCACAAAAACGAAACAATTTATTCGAATTACGAGGGTCATTTTTTATGTTCGTAGAATCGGGCTGTATCTCTACAAATATAGAATTTACGGTACCATAAGTATATATATTTTGAAAGGTCTAGCTTTTGTCTATCCACTGATGTAAATTTTACATCATTAGCGCTTATTTCGGTCGAGATATATAGCTCTGAATAGGCATAGAAAATGACACTGGTCGAAAATCATGCAATTTTAACCACGCAGCAAGCAGGAAATTAGACGCTGTTAAGTTTCATTCGCTATGGTGATATAAGCATTTTTCAAGCCGATTTTTCTTTTGCATCGTCAAAATTAATTATTCAAACGCTAATCGTAGACAAGTGCAGCAAAACTATAAGCATGTTGTTTGCCCTTCTATAACAATTTTAAAACACCCATCAATATACCAAAATAATCACAGTCAAGTGTTAGTTATTATATCTGTTAAAATTATGAATATGAACAAATTTTAAAAATTCTTCTGGATTTGCATAGCACATGATATACTCAATCATTCGTCAGCAGTTATATTTATGTATCGATTAAAGTGTGTATCTGGCAACTTCCGGTACTGGCATACCCCCATGTTATAAAAAGTGGGTGGGGTAAATCAACCCCGCGTAGAGAACACAATAGCAATCGGATCTGCATAATTTTCTTATTGCAGTGATTTCAACACCTGTTTAGAGGCACAAAAATAGTTTTAATGTATTTTCTAAATAAAGTAACGCTCCATGACGTCATTTAAGTACAAAATAAGGTATTTTAGCACCCACTAGGCTATTTATTTTGCAGTTAATTTCTAATAAAACAAAAGCAATGACTTTGTTTTGGGATGAAAGTAACCATAACACTTCCATCTACCATATAAACAAGCAAAATTATAAAACTACTTTACAGCTAACATATTAAGCACCATTCAAAAGCCCGTATCCAATTTCCACTTGTGTCAACTTTTTACAATAAAAGTTTATATGCATACTGTTCAATTTGCTGAGGTTCCAAACAAATCTTCCATATCCAATAATTGCTGCGTTTTTGCTATAATGTTTATATAATATTGTAGCACGTGGTGTCCTTGATCTGCAGCCAAATTTTCAGAAGCTGTGTATGGCCATGGGCTCATTTGCATGCAATTGTTACTAACCTTCTGTCAGAGACTAAGTCCAAAAATGTCATATTTCTACCATATTTCCAGTGTGCGATATATAGGTTTGTCTTTGCCTCTTAGAAGACATTAAAGTAATGCATTTTGAAATAATTTTAGATTGCATGTATAGATAAAAGTTCAATCTTTCCGAATATATGCATGATGTATGCATTTACTTTCGCCGTTTTCATTAAATCTACCTCTCTACGAACATAAAAAACGTCCCTCGTAATATGCTACAACGAAACAAAGAAAAGGACTCATGACTCACAGTCAGTTAGAGCTAAGAAAATCTCAAGTTGAGCCACTGTGGATCATTAGTTCGTTAGATAAGAATGCGTCAAGATTGGCCTTATTGTATGAAATGCTCCCAAGTTTTCAGAAAAGGCATCTCTGGTTTTGATCAAATACATTGTATTGATCTCAGGCTTCCAGATCTCCATTAGTTGCACCTTTCATGGAATGCTTCTGGTGTGTATCAAAGCAAACATCTTTTCTTGATCTAATATTTCTACTGGTAGCTTCAGTGAAGTTGTTTGCAAAATCGCCAAAAGCGTTTGCTTTGGTCTTTCAACAAACTGTGTGCATCAGTGCTTGATATTCAACTAGTATTATTATGAGATACCCCCAGCTAACAGCTAGGTCTGATTTACTGTCACAGGGAAATTTTCTGCCAGTATCAGCAATTTACAGAGGGGTATTTGAAACTAAATGACATGCATTCTTCTTTAAGCTTTTATCACGACAAGCTTCCTTGCTGACTAAACGTATTTCAAAGTGTTCATGGCGAGCTTTTATTCTCTGATGTCTGCAAAGTCACTTCATTAGTTCGTATATTGAAGAGAGAGTATGAGATCCATCCTGTTTGATATAATCATGAAACCTTTCCAGATTCTGCATCGGGCTGTTCTTTCAAAATCATGTATTTGTCAACTTCCCAACACAAGAGACCTGAGTAATACTGCCTATATTTCACCAGGAGCTTAGTCAGATTTATAAAGTCTAGAAGAACCTTTTTGATGCATTAACATGATCGGACAGTTCCATAATATTCTTAAAGTCATGATCATCACCATTTAGGCATGCAGGGTTTGACTCTCATGCTTCCCATATAGTGTATTCCCTATTAGGATGCCAAACAATTCATAAGTGCTTACTATGCTGTAGGCAAAACAGCATAAATCACAAGTAATGCAATCCCTTGTAATACGAGTCACCAACAGTTTTACATATCTTTTTGGTATTCTCAAGGGTTTGATCAGTTGACAATTTATTAAAATTATGCTTACATATTTTACCTTACCTTTGTTTGTCATGAATTGTTCATGTACACCAAAAGGCTTGTTTTGCTATAACATTTCAAATGAATAACTAGCACCTGTAAAAGCGATACAATACTTGTACAGGCATAACAAACATAATCAATCTACATCCACTCATATGCATTTACATTTTGACGAACACTGACTATATCTCAATTAAAGTCCTTAAAATCTAAACTGAATTGGTCTTTAATAGCAAAAATTGTCTGTAAATATATAAATACAATGAATACATAAATTTGAGGATACGTCTACAACACAAAAAATATTGCTAACATTTTAGTACTTTTAGTGCTTTGATTTTAACTGAAAACCCAGAAATTCATCTCCTTTTTCTAGTTAACATTAAAAACAGCCTTAAACCATCTTCTTAACATGTCTTAAGCCAAGTATCAACTGAAAAAAATGAGCCAAAAAGCTGTTATTTACATTGATATGATGCTACAATGCAAAAATGCACTTGGTGACCTTTGACCTCTGTAATTTGCATAAGGACCATATTCTGGATTGCAGACAGGACAGGTATTGTTCAGCATAGGCTACTGAACAGTTTCTAGCATATGACTTTGCATTAACATTCCGGCCTCCCAAAAGTGATTTCTAGCTGTTTCCTGGAAAATAACTACCGGTCTAATATAATAATTTCGTACCAAAGAAGGTCCGTATGGTCCGCCCGTCTGTCCATCACGTTTCTTTCAACCGTTGGCCGTAGCATTTTCAAATTTTGCAAAGTGCATATGTCATATGACGTAGACGTTACTGGGCAAATTTTCATGTATGTCAAGATCAATGGTCATATAGTGTATGTTCTTGTAAATACACCTCCTCCTAAACAATTTAACGCAGTTACTTCAAACTTTGCAGGTGCATATACATGATGTATGTCACACAATGTATCTAGATATCTGGGAAACCTATGTATGACCTTGTCCTAAAGGGTCAAATAATGTATTGTTTTTGTGACTGCATCTCCACGTTGCAAATTCACACTTTGCAGGTGCATTTGTGACATGACGAGGAGGGTACTTCACAAATTTTCGTGTGACCTTGACCCCAAGCTCATAGTCAAAGGTAAAAAAATCGGGCATTTGAAAAGCTATGTTTAGTGTTTTAAGAAAAACTAAACAACTTAATTACCAATTGATATGCAGTTGCAAATGTTTGATTGTATGGCTGTACGATTTTATTGTATGGTTCGGAAATTTATGGTTATGGGAAATCTGACATTATTGAGTCTTTATTTTTAACAATTCTATAAGATTGTTATGAGCTTTAAAAAGAGCACACCTAATGCTATCTTATATGGTGAATTGGGTCGTTACCCTGCAGATATTTTGATCAAATCACGCATGATTGATTTTTGGAAAAGATTAGTTCGTGGTAAGAGAGACAAAATTCCATGTATTCTGTATAATCTTATGTACAAAATGCATGTACACGAAATTTCTACTTTCCAAAATGGTTAGACTGTTTTCAAAACAAATTAAATAATTGCGGATTTTCTGAATATTAGATTCACTAAAATGTTCCTGATAACTGTGGTGTAGCAAAAATGATAAAAAAATCGCCTTATTGATCATTTTAAACAGACCTGGTATAATTATGTATTTGAACTTTCTAAGTGTCTTAATTTTAGAATTTTTAAGCATAATCATGGTTTTGAAAAATATTTAACTTTATTACCTACAAATTTAAGAATTTCTTTTAGTAAGTTTAGGTGTACAAATCACAAGTTGCCTATTGAAAATGGCAGATTTTTAGGTATTGCAAGAGATGATAGAATTCGTAACCTTTGAAATAGTGCAAAATTAGGCGATGAGTACCACTGTATTTTTTGAATGTGACTACTTGAAAACAGAGAGGAAAAACTTCATTCCTCAGGAATACTATAAAAAACACAACACTCAAAAATACCAATGTATCAGAATATAATGTTATCCTTCGCATTGCAAAATTTTGTAAAATCATTCTAGCATTATTTAAGTAATACTGTACTCTTTGTACCTCAATTAATTAGTAGTTTACATGGAGTTGAGGAAAGACACACCACTACTACGAAGTATGTAAGACGTTCTTTGCTTCGTATATACACAAGTGAAATTCACTTTAAGTATGACTGACGTAAAGTGCCCAGCTACCTGCATCTTTGATTGTGGATATCTATTTCGCGAAGGAGATCAAATGATGTTTACTAAAAGATATTATTAATACTTGGGGTATAAGTGTTGAAATGTCACACTCCATACAATGGAAGCACAAAGGGGACATTTTAACTTGCGACTTATCACTTGTGACTTGCAACTTGTGACTTGCGACTAATGACTTGCGACTTTTGACTTGTGACTTATTACTTGTGACTTATTACTTGTGACTAATGACATTTAACGTTGTGATATTTGGGCCTCGTCGCGAGAAAACCTGTCTTAGGGGGCCTACAAAGTGAGTTTCGAACCAGTCTCCTTAGCTACAGAGACTAGCTAGAAAACTCAAATTTCACCTGAAGCAAGTTTACGTATGATACTTTAAAAAAACGAATAACAAAGGCGCTGATCAGACTGTGCGGATGGGCAGGCTGGTCTGCGCCTGTGTTGTTCGCAAACCTCCGAAGACATGTTTTCTCGCACCGAAGCCCATTTGTTGCAAATTTGAAACAATGGCGGATGGCGAACAACGAAATGAGCGATTTTGCTCCTTCTGTATTATATTGTTAGAGAAATACCATTAAGATGAGACGTGTGATTTGGTTATATTTTGAGGTGGCATTTTGACCTGTGACCTTTGACTTGT
Source organism: Loripinus fragilis (assembly GCA_964019695.1). Lineage (NCBI taxonomy): Eukaryota > Metazoa > Mollusca > Bivalvia > Lucinida > Lucinidae > Loripinus > Loripinus fragilis. The sequence continues at coordinate 4,757,927 of OZ026520.1, forward strand.
GAGTTTTGACTTGCCACTTTGTTGTTGTTGTAAAAGTAAAATATGTATTTAAAATTATGAACCTCATGCTGGTTACATTGTAATCTTGAGTGGATAAAGAATTTGTATTTGACTTGCGATTTATGTCTTGAAACTTTTGGCTTGTGATTTTTGACTTATGACTTGTAGTTTCAGGCTATTTTGTTGCAAATCTGAAACAATGGATGATGGCGGACTGCGAGATAAGCGATTTTGCCCCTTCTGTGTTATATTGTTAGAGAAAAGACTGATTTTTGTAATTTGGACTTAAACATTATGAAGTGATATATTGTCTTGTGACTTTTGAATTGTGACTTACGAGTTGTGAGTTGTGACTTACGAGTTGTGACTCACGAGTTGTGAGGTGTAACTTGAGACTTTAGATAATCATTTGACATTAAACGTAATGTTGAGGAAAAAACAACAACAGGGAAATGGTACGTTTTAAGCTTTCTAAAGGGACGTTACAACTCGGAAAGCTTATAAATGCTTCTTTATCCTGATTGTTTTGCTTTATTCACAACCACCATTAGTGTTGTCCTCTATTTCTTCAGTTTTGCGCCAAAATGGGCTTAATGTCACAAGTCAAAAGTCACAAGTCGAAAGTCACAAGTCGAAATGCGATAGCAACATATCCAAATACATGAATCAGTCTCTTCTTAATGGTATTTATCTAACAATATAATACAGAAGGAACAATGCCCGGAATTACAATGCCTCCTTAGAGTTAAGGAAGACTTCAGTTAAGTATTGATTTTTCAGGGTGCGAAAAATAACGTTTAAAACTGATTAAAATCAAAATAGTTTTCTAAAGACCACAATGATATCTTTGACCACAAATACCACATCGACTCAGGATTTTTATTTAGCATTTAATATAGCATGTTGAAATATCAATACTTAACTTAAGTCTTGTTTAACTTTAAGGAAGCATTGTAATTCTAGGCCCTGGGCCCGGAATTACAATGCCTCCTTAAAGTTAAACAAGACTTAAATTGACGAACTTACTTAAATTTCACGAAAAGTGCATTACAATCATTTTCCCTATCTACAAATACTTTATACAAATACTTTATTCACTCAGGATTACAACATGTAACCAACATGAGGTTCACAATCTTACACGTCTATTTTGTTACAATAACACAAAGTGGCTAATTGATTTAGGAAGAGAAAAAAGTCAGTTTTGAAAACATAGAATTTAGCTCAATCCTCGGGAGGACTTATTTCCATTGAGTTTATATTGGTTCCCATCTACAAAATCAAATTATTCACCTACTTAGTTGATATTCACATATGCACACACATATTTTTTTTCACAATTAAATTTACATATATGTGTAAATGTGTGTATATGTACTGTGATGCAAATATCTTTTCTGCCAAATGATTTACATCTTACAGACTTCAAGTGTTGTATGCCTATGTTCGTTAAATAGTGGGTGCCATGATGAGTCGACACACAATGTGCCATCTCATCTTGGTTCACACTGTTTTGCTATGATGTCATATGCAACAATTTCTGGCCCAATTTAGTTATTCAGCCTTTAGCACCCTTGTGTGGATGCACCGATCGCTCATTGTGTTATTCTATCAAAATTATCACATCGACTAATCAGCATATATACAGTTTTGTACATCAAAATATGCTATATAGAGAGAAAATATATACATGTGTATATTGTTGTTGGTGTTCCAGCCAGAGTATGTATATACGTGTTCAAAAATATGCGTCAATATATTATCTCCAGAACTCTACCCAATTTATCTTACTGCTGGATCCGCCTACCGGAAGCCAGTATAACACCGATTAAGAGCTGTGCCGCGTGAAAAGGAAACTCTATTATACGAAGCCAAGCAGTCAATCGCCTTTCCTTTTTTCATCCAATTTCGGCAAGGGTCCTTCACACGCGGCACGTCTCATGACGGTTTACATTTCTCGTGCAGTGGTATTTAAAGATTGTGTATTCCGATTTAGCGACCAAGGAGAGTTTAACTGTCGTTAATGATGATAGATCATGCTACTGTACGATATGGAGACGCCCGTGAGTATTGCCTCGTTGAGGCAATTCTCATCTTAAATGTCTCCTTATCTCGAGAAAATACTTAAATATTTAAGGAAGCAGCGAGGCTACCTTAAAGTTAAGATTAAACTTTTTGACGGGGTTGCGAGTTCGAACCCGGTCACAGTACCATGTTATTTTTTTTTTTTAATTTCTTTTTTATCAATTATTTATTGAACCGTGGCATTTGATTTCCAACAATGTGGCATTTTGGACTAAGACGAGCCTGTGTAGCCGCCTTTTAAGCTTAGACAGTCTAAATGCTGTTTGGGCAGTAGCTACATATTCATAGAATATTCAAACGACTAGCAAAGGCTCTGTTCAAACTGCGCGTATGCGCAGGCTTATCTGAGACTCTGCTCGTCACACATACCACATTGTTAGGAATCTCATGTAGCGGCTCATTTAAAGATATGATTAATAAGCATTTCCAAACCATTTGGGTTGCTTAATATCACTTTACTTGATTGTATCGATTCCTGATCTTTGCAACCTTACTTACTTTAATGACAGCAAACAATGCATACCCTATTGAGTTGATGCATTCAGCGTGTTTGATAATGTCCCATTTGATGGACACTTTGTATAAATTAATGTTAAAACTGTTTTCCAATGAGGCTTGAAGGACACATGTGAAAATATGATACAATAAAAATGAAGAAAAAGACATGAAAAAGACATGAAAGCATTGATGGGATTCGAACCCGCGCATAATGGAAAAAATAAATGTATGTTCTGCTGCCAGCGACTCTATCTTCTGAGTTATACAAGGTGATATCAAACAGTTTTCAAAACTACACCTGACTGCTGAATATGCCAGCCTACTGTTTTGATTTCAATGTTTACAAACATGCAAATGTAAATATGGTCATTCGATCTTGGCAGCACTATAGAAGGTTTTAAGGAGCGATATCGTTTCTATACCACCACGATAACGTATATCCACGCGCGGATCCAGGAATTTTTCGTCGGGTTTGGCGGTGGAAGGGGGGGGGGATCCAAGCCCGACTGACTAAAAAAAGCTCTGACGTTGTTTTTTCTCTTCTTTTTTCTGTAAGTCCTCAGCTTATTTTTAAGAGGGAGTCCAGTGATCATGGCTTTTTCAAAGAAAACTATCATTAAACTATAACTTTCCGATATTCTATGGAGAAGGGCGCTCTAACATTTCCAGGGGGTTCAACTTTTCCCAGGTGGAGGGGGTCCAATTGCATATCTCTATATAAACCTATAGAATTTGTGATTTTCCAGGGGGCTGGGGTCCCCCCCCCCCCCCCCCCCCCCCCCGTTAAGCATATGAACAAACTAGAGGACCTGAAGGTCATGTAGCGCTTACCTGATCTCATTGATTAAATTAAGATATCGATCCCGGCCCGGTCCCATACTTTCGTGGAGATTGATCATGAAATAATTTCTACGGTCATTCTCCTCCCTTCCGCTGAATCATTCAAGAAGGGTTGTTGTCAGTTACAAGCGAAAGTATGTGCACGAAGTACTGGTTAACTGCTTGTTCAAGCTTGCCCAGGAAAAAGTTGGTTAGGTGAACTGACCGTCCCGCCATGACCATAGCTGTTGACTTGGGACGTAAAGCAACTAAACAAACAAACAAACAAACAAATTAAGATAGGTCAAGGTCAACTTAGGCTTATTATTGAAACATATTTTGTTTTACCATATATGGGAGTGTTTTTTTTTTCATTTGCTTAATCACGTATGCATTGTAGCGCGTTGTGGCTCAATTAGCGCCTTTAAATTAAGATAAACTAGCTAAGTATCTGATAATCAGCCGATTTCTGGCTTGCCATTGGGAATTTATGTGTCCAAAATGAGTACATGTACGCCATGTAAGTCATTACATGTATTTATGACTCGACAGGGCTCGCGAAATAGATGGGTAACCGGGTGCCACTTTGGCAGAGATATTTGTAGCTTAAAGCATGGCATCAGTGTTGTAAAGCTCAAGTCAGATGAAAATCCCGAATTTACGTAGACCTCGAAGTCTCACAAACTACTGATATTGCTTGGGAGCGCAGTGCTTCAGTGGTAGAGTGCTTGACTCGAGACCGAGGGGCCGCGGATTCGATTATCACCGGCGCAACTGCGTTGTGTCACTGAGCAAGAACATTTATCCTAGCTTAGTACTAGTTCAACCCAGGAGGCCCCGTCCCTTTATAACTGAAAGATTGTTGATGGGACGTAAATAATCAAATCAAATCAAACAAACAAAACTGATATTGTACTGTTTACGTTAACTTTAAACACTGCAACCGAGCCAGCACGATATTATGGTACTTATCGCATAGGCGAGCAACCATGGATTGCTCAAGGATCCACATAACCTGCCAATCAACATCAACTTAAAATATGCACGCGTGTGATGGTTCAGAAAAAAGGATAAAAAACTTAACCCCCACTGGATAGCTGATCATGCATCATTCATGTTAGGTTATACGGATGGGATAAGCAACACAGTATCATTGGTTAGCCCATAAATAGTCTACAACGAGTTAGATGCATGTTGACTTCTCCCACAAACACACAAAAACATGATCATCGCGAACGAGTTCGTGTGTTCAGCCCCTATCCCCCCGCCGCAGATCACCCCCACCTGCCCTCCCTCTCCGTCTCCTCTAAAATGACGCATACACTCTTTTATGAAATGGAAAATATTAACACAAGTAATTCTGTGTCGTGGGGAGGGTTTTAATGAGTAGGAATTACTCTATTTTTTAGTATTTTTCGAGTCCGATGATCTTAATTTACAGGACGCGCGAAACATTTGGGTCGCTTACAGTCATTAAAACTCTATATTTTTCGTATGTCCTCGTAAGCCTTTCCGTCAAATTAACGATTTTAGCCGAGAATTTATACTTAAGTTAGGTTCACAAAAACGGTGCATTATAAATGCACATTTAAGATAGAATCTTAACTTTAAGAAATATTGGAGTTAAGTTCGTAAAAGTCTACTTAACTTAAGGAGGCATTGTAATTCCGGGCCCAGGTCATTTACCATCCGCAATTACTTCAGATTTGCACAAATATAGCCACAAAGCCACAAGTCACACGTCTCAAGTCATAAGTCGCAAGTGAAAATGTCCCCTGTCGGCTTCCACAGAAAGGCGATATATCAATATAAGGTTACTATGAAACAATTTAGAAGATTCTGCGTGAGTGACTGTTATGGTATTATACCTTGGCCTGTTTACCACATATCTGTCTAACATATATACTGAGGGAAAAAAGTTTAGCAATATACTTTGAGGATTCACAGTTTTGAAGAAATAGGAATTTTAATTTCATAGTGTCAAAAACGTTTGTTGATAAACGTTCACGAGTACGATGACATTAACAGGTTGACATTTCACATAATGTAAAGTTTGATTTTATGCCCCCTTGCTAAAACAGCTTATCTGGCAATAATGCGAATAGTTTTGGACTAAAACTTCCAATTTTCTGTCAAATGTTTAGATCCAAAAGTAAGACAGTGAAAAACGGTTTAAAACTGAATGTTATGTTCACCCTTTTCGTACAGTTTTTAGTTGAAAATCGTATTTTTCCAAATTACCTTCCTTTCAATTTGATAGCGTTTGAAATTAAAATGCTCAGCAGATCAAATCCTCATTGTGAAGTTGAATTTTGTTTCTTTTGACCACTTTCGGGTAGCCATTAGGTCATTTTCAGATAACTGGCGTATTTGCGAACCTGCCGATTAAAAAGATCTAATGCTTCAAAAATCACCTATTGGAAACCCCATTATAAATAATTGCTAAACTTTTTTCCCTCAGTATATATACTTCAATCATGCACTTGCGTAGTAGTGTAAACAATATTTGAGTCAGCACGCATGATTTCGGTACTTATCGCATCGGCGAGCAGCGAAGGCTCAGACGAACCTGCGTATACGCACAGTCTCGCCAGAGCCTTCTCCTCTCGCATACATACTGTAAATTCAGATTTTTTTCGCGAGAATTCAATTTTCGCGAATAGCGTTAAAGGAATTATTTGCCATGTTAAAAATTCCGAATACCTTCATTAGTAAACGACAGAGTGATTTTGCCATTTTGTGAGGATTTTATTTTCACGAAACTTCGCATCCGCGAAGCTTCGTGAAAATTTAACCCTCGCGAAAATTCCCGAATTTACAGAATGATAAAGTATGGAAGTAGATGAAAGCTCAGACCAAAATTGATAATCTAGTCTTGAAGGATTCGTCAGCATATGCATTTAAAGGGTACATACTTAAATCTCATTGGCTGGCCAATTGTATTTTCTCTTCACATGCAATTCTTCTATTCTGACCAGACTGGATCTGTATATGTTACAGCCGAGCATTTAAGTAACAGTTATACCATGGTTTGTCCGCCTGTACGTGGAGATAATCCACGAGCTTTAGCGAGTGGATTATCTTACGTACAGGCGGACAAACATGATATAACTATTTTATACCACCTACATCAGTGTAGACCTTGCACAGCACGAGATATTTCGTGCTAAAGTTGGTAAGGATGGTATAATGATTGATCTTATTTTCGGGTGATAATTCAAGATTGGATAACGCCCACACACGTGACAAAGACAATTTTGTAAAGGTCTGAAGCTGAAGAAGATGATACGGGTATATGATCAGATGATATTACCCTTGGAAACCAATATTGGGTACCGGGATCACATTCCTTCATTCATGTTAAACAACACGATCGCGAGTTTGTACTTTTATTTTAAAAGAGGGACTAAGTTAACAAGGACAATCATGTACCACTGGTAAGTCATAAACAATTTAACACACACTTTTTAAGGGCAATTGCGGGTAATACTTCCCACATTAAAATCTTTTTAATTCTTTGGATACAGTTTGTTTTATGAATGGACTGTCAATTTTTGAAATAAAAAAGATATGTCCCCATCCTCAATTTTTCATAATCTCACATGGAAATTTTCAGCATTTTACAATTTTTCAGAAAAAAAAACAACAACCCCAAAGTCCTTAATATTAAGCTAAAATATTTGTAACCGCTATCCATCTTCTTAATTTCAATTTTAATTATTGCTCATGACCTCAAGCTTTCTAGAAAATGTGAAAAATTATTTGCTTTCCCAAGCCGTGTTAAGATACTGCATGATATATTTTGGCAATTCCCCCCAAAAAGGATTTCGATTCTTAGGGTAAATTATATATTAAAAAAAATCTGAAACTAAAAATCTTATTTTTTTGTTTTTATTTCATGGACTATCATTTGACATTTTAGAAAAAAAAGAAAAGAAAAATCGGGGGTCACCAGACTAATTATCTTTCAGGAGGGCCAAATTTAACCCCACCCCCACAAGATTCGAGGATAATTCAATTTAGAACGTTAAAGGGTGTAATTTTTGTCTTTTATATAATTCCATATTACTTGTATGTGCCCACTCGGGAATTGACCCTGGTTCTCTGAATCCAAAGTCTGACACGCTTACCACTAGGCTACGATGTCAAGTCGTGCGCGGCTCGAAATAACAGTACATATTGGGCAGACAATCCGAGTAACGGCCATACAGGGTAAAAATCTTCGAAATTTTTTACATTGTTGATGTCGCCTGTTCCATTTACCTGTATTTGGTACTATGACGATCAGTTCTGATGAAGGATAAATACTATTTCGGACACATCTTAGTTACTTTCGTCTGTCAAGAAAATGGGGGAAATATCAATTTGACATAAGAGAATCTGAAAACTGTATTGATCCAAAATCGTAAATGGTCGGAAAGACAGGACTCAGACAAATATTCCTGTTTCTCCGCACAGGAATGGTGCGCATGGGAATTACTCGAAATTGCCCTTAAGCTGAATAATTGAACTAGCACATGAAATATTGGTATTAATCGAGCAACGATTCTAATGTTCTAATGTTGATGACTTCAACAACAGAAACTTATTTTTAACTGCTAAGTTATTAAAACAAGGTTATAGATATCATAAAATTCGAAAATCATTTTCTAAATTCTACCACAGACGCTCAGAGTTAATATTGGGTTAAAAACTCTTCTGCAAAAAGGCAAATCAGAACCTATATTTTATTGTGATTTAGTTTATAAATTCAAGCGAATTATTGGAAAACATAATTTAAGTGATTAATTCAAAAAGATTGTAAAACGTTATATAAAGCTTGGATATAACTTGAATGTCATGCGACAGTCTGCATGACTGATTTTAAACCCAATCACGGTTTATAGCTATGGTGTCCTCTTTAATTACACGACGGTGGGTCAGGCCTCAGACTCTATGACGGCTCTGACGTGAAGCTTTAATCGGTGGGTTGGTGCCTGATGCTTATCTGTAGCTGGACCCACCGTGGCTCAACTTGAGGGTTTCTTTAGCTCTGACTATCTGTGAGTCATGAGCCCTTTTCTTTGTTTCATCATGATGTGTTAATTTGATTAAAGTGTTTCTCCGTGGTGGTGCATTTCATTAGTTAGAGGGCTTCCATTCGGGCTGGGCATTTCTTGTGCTTCAGCAACGGCAGAATCTAGGGCGAAGATTTGGTACCAGTAAAATACATTTCAGCCCACGGTGGCTTAGGCTGCTGTCCGTTCTAAGGCGGTGGTCCTGTTGTTGTTGAGTTTTTGTTTGGTGTTACTCCTATTGTGTGAGTCTGTAATTGTTCTGTGTTTTATTGTGCGTTACTTTATGTCCATTATAGTATTGCAATCATCTTGATGGGGAGGGGGGGGGGGGGGGGCTGGTTGCTTTGCTTGGTTTGTCTTCCTGGTGTCTTGTGGTAGTTGGGTGGCTCTTCCTCGCGACGCCGTGGGGTTGTCTGCAGTTTGTGATTGTGGTGTTTCCTGATCATACTCGCTTACTATTTTTGGGCGAGTCTGCGCATATGCAGACTAGCCATCTTGAGCCTTCGCTGCTCACACACACAAAGTATGGATGGATGGAGATGCAGATTCAGACCAAAACTTAGACCTTTATCCACGATAGATCAGCCAGCATGGGCGTTTATTGGAAGTTCTTGCTCATGCGCGATAGGTATCAAAATCTCATGTGCTGGCGCAATTATTATTTGAGCCACGACATGTGATTTCCAACAGCGTGGTATTTTGTCAAGTGTAGACTCAGACAAGCCTGTGCAGCACCATTTTAAGCTTAGAAATTCAAAATTGGGTTCAGTCAGTAGCTGAGCAGTCATAAAATATTCAAGCGACTAGCAAAGGCTCTGATCAGACTGCGCATATGCGCAGGCTGATCTGAGGCTTTGCTGGTCGCACATACCCAAATGTTGGAAATCTCATATCGCGCTGTTCGACTTAATTGCGACCCAGCGGAGAATCAGAACAGCCTGAATATCAGTCCAAATTGACCAAAGTCTTTGCTGTCCACATGTGTGATGGTTGAAAGCATCACTACCATTTGATAGCACAGAGTGGACTGTTCAGACTAGGGAGCTTGATGATCTCTGGAAGACCTGTGAATGTGCTTTGTTTGTGTTAATGCCTAAGGTCCCAGTCAACAATTTTCCGGTAATGTCGAGACGTTTCCATGTCTTTCTAGTTTGAAACAGTACCAATCAGATGGTACGTGTCTTGCTGAAGGATACAAAACAGTGCCTCCAGTGATTCTCGAACTAGCGACCCTTCGACCCCAAGTCTAACACTCTGTCGCTGAGCCACTGCGCTGTAAAAGTGTTAAATTATGTGTGGTCGATCGTTGATCATTACAAGTGCTTTTTTGTTAGTTCGCCAGATATGATATTTATCGCGTATGCGAACAGCGAATTCTCAGACGAGCCTTTGCAGATCATAGGCTCGCCAGAGCCCTTGCTCCTAGCATGTTTAGCAGCTGTATGTTTAAACCAGACATGCACGATCGGCCATCAAAAGTGCGGTTGGAAGCCTAAAATGTGGTCAGAGCCACAAATTTTTGAGTGATTTTAGGCCTAGGGCTTTGAAATGACGAAAGTTCAACTATTTAAAGATTTGAAAAAAAAATGTTCAAATCGAATATAAGAAGAGGCACTTTGCTTTTTCTATAAATCAGTTTGGTCAAATTTTTATTTTCTCGAAATTTTTGAATGGAATTGAAGAGAAAACACCGAAGCATCAGACAAAGTAGCAAAATTCATAAATTTAAGCACCTGTGGTCAGAGCCTTTGAAGAAAAAACAACAATACGATAGCAGTATACAGATATGATTCTAAAGGATGTGAATCTGTATCCCATTTAAATCTAACCGTAATTTTAAAAGAAAACTATTACAGTACCAATACTATTTTGGTACTCAAATGTTTTATGAAATAATGGAAACTTTCAAATTGTAAGTGAACGACCAGTGTTGCGTAGCGATTTCAAATGATGAAACAAAAATATAATGTGATTTGGTATTTCTCAAGGTAAGCGAATAACGACGGAGAGCTACTTTGAAGGTATATTATTGAAAAGTTTTATTATTTCTTTATCAAATACTCCTATTTGCAATTGCGTACGCGAATCTGTATTTACTAGTATATATGTGTATTCAATGTTGGTTCACATAATTGAGATATATACATGTATCACCAGGAACTTGCCACACTCCCAGACTGTAGACCAACACACGGCACCGTCAGGAAGAAACACAGAACACATACATCCGCAACACAATTGAAGTACAGCAACCAGCTCTCTCCCCTCCTCAACACGATGATTGCTAGCCTATTGCATTCGAACATTTTTTTCTACCACAAATGCTTATCGGACTATCAATGCCATTTTTTTCGAATAAAGGTGATTCTGTCCCAAGCAAATATGATGGGTTTGGCCAATGCGTTTACATGGACATCAAGTAAGGAAAAGATGAGTTTACGCTTAAAAGCGTAAATACTTGTTGCATTGTAAGTACCGTGAGCTAGTTGTGGCATAGTCGTGAATTTCTAATCGGATGCAATGCGGAGATTGTAGGTGTTGTGTTATTCCAACAGAAGGCGGAGGGGCGGGGGCAGTGAAACATAGTCCATTTATCATTTAATAGAGTAATATATATATATATATATATATATATATATATATATATATATATATATATATATATATATATATATATATATATATATATATATATATATATATATATATATATATATATATATATATATATATATATATATATATATATATATATATATATCAGATGTTTTTTATCCTACAGGAGGGATTAAGTCGTGAATTTTCTTGAACACAATTTTACCCCTGGTCGCGAATGATGTGCAATGCAGCAGTCACGAACATGCATTTGAACCGATGTAATCGAAATTGCTATTTGTGATGTTTCTGAAAATTGATTAGTTGTAATTTGGCGTTTCTTTTTTTGCTTGGTATATGCCAGCTTTCTCATTTTTCTTTTAAAATCGTTCTTATATACTTTTTCGTCTTTGTCAGAGCAAACGTGGACTAGTGTTTCAGTAAAAATGACTGGCTTTAGTCAACTTTCAGTGAGAATGATCAGTTTTGGCGTCATTGAGACCCTCAGCTACCGTCATTTTCATCATAGATCGCCCTACCACCAGTCGGTGATAGCTAATCTCCGCTCTTACTCTCACGACCAAGCCAGCCCTTCACATCTCTTCTTGATTTTAATGATTTAAGGTGAACACGAGGCTGTTGTGAAATAGCAAGATAACGCGAAACGTCACCACTGCTATCTTTCGAGTTAAAATTTAGGACACTTTTGTTTTATCTGTTCCTTATATGCAGTGTGAAACTTGGTGTCTTAGTGTTATGTTTAACTCTTTTAAATTAAATAAGAATTGAAGTTTTCATTCGCTATAATAGCGAATGAAAACTTCAATTCTTATTTAAGTTTTGCTTTGGATTTCGTCTGGGGTGCCTGGTCACTGTTATCAAATAACCCGACTTTAAAGAATGGAACATTTTATTATTGCTACTTTATTGCGTCAAAATGTATTAATGGGCCGGGGTATGAGATTTTGGTACTTATCGCATATCGCAAGTGAGGCTAGATGCTTTAATTTTGGTCCAAACTCTAAATGCGTATGTGAGCAACAGTTTTAAGGCTCTACACATGCTTATTAGTGGAGCCTTCGCTGCTGGCATATGCGATACGTACTAAATTATCATATGTGGCCTCTTATTATCATTACATGCATAAAGGGTAGATGGTTAGTTGCACTTGCTTCAAGTAGACACAGATGAAAACCCCCTTATTCTGCAGCGTCCCATCGACTATACACTGCATGCCAGGTTGTACATATTTAGGAATACAACCATAGTCTCGTAAAAATTACCAGGCTCGTAAAACCACTATATTTTATCGCAGAAGCAGAAATAAGGAAGAAATAAATCACGTTTAATACGTTGATATAATAACGTTGCTATGAGACACAAAGCCACCAGAATAGTAAATATTAGAACTGAGGAAGGCCATGAGAAAACCAACTTTTTGAATTCCGCTTCTATGATTTGATGCCGTTGTGTTGTGTGACATCTTGTGACCTTTTTAACCCATATGAGCCTAGCGTCCTTTTTTGGGGACATCGACAAACGGCGCAAAACCAGATCAGACGCCGCAAAACGCGGCGTCTGATCAAGTTCTCCACTGTTTGCTTTCAGTAGTATCTTTTAAAATTTAAATATATATGAAAAATATCACCCAACAACCCTAAAATTGGAAATGGACTCGTCCAATTGATAAAGATGGGAAAATACATTCTGAATAAATGGGTAAATTTTGGAAATTATCTCTCATCTGAAGAGGTAGTTGATTGATTGTATTATAGGTTTAACTCTGTTCTTGATACTATTCCTCTTCAAATCTTGGTGTACCTTGCGCAGGGTATGCTCTGCCTATATTCTGTAAAATAGGTGAAACTTTACACAACATTTGGTGTCATCTGAACTGAACTCTCCTGAAGGGAGGAAATGAAGAATATCTATCTATCTACTACAATAACAGGTAGAAATGTTTTAACAATTATCACGGGATGAATGTTGGTCTCAAGTTGTCTTAGTAAGGAAGTAAGTGTAAGCTTACACCAAAAGGGTGGCAGTTTACCTGTCACCTCTTTTGGTGCTAACTTGCACCTGTTTTTACAGCGTAGATACTTGAAAGCAATTTCTTAGTAGAAACGGATTGTTTTCCATATATTCTTACTTTTGCGCATAAGGCAGCTCCTTTTAAACAGATGGCTTGCCATGTTTTGAAAGTGAAATTTCATCTCACTATAAGTCTAAAGAAAGTGTATTAATGCACAGGTATAATCTGGAGAGAAAAAACACAAGACAAAAACAACAAAAAGTAAATAAATGTGCTCAGCAGCATTTAAATGGCATTTCGCTGGCGGGCCTATAGTGGTCCGAGATGGTATGCTGGCTGAGATAATACTAGTCTATACCGCTTTCAATGTTTTATGCCTTTACTTTTGCAGATTGTGTAATTCGCCTCTTACAAGATGTCGCAAAGTTGGAGAATAACTATTGTAATATATTGTTGTATAGCAACTAGAGGAACAGTCAGACTCGACATCCCAAACCTCTCTCTCACTGATGCATGTCCTGAAAAACACAGAATCAAGGTAAGATTCAAGTTCATGTCCTCAGAAGGTCTGTCATAGGACAATTATAGGCCGAGATAAACAAACATCGTGCATATGCTCTTATACATCAGTCGTAACATAAGTTTTTGGTGCTCAAAAGAACCATCTCATTGAGACGGTTCTTTTGTTTTGTTGAGAAATAATATAATTATTTTTAAGTGCGCAGTCTATACTAATTTACTGGCCTTATTGGAGTTTGCCTTCAACCTACTATTTGGTATATATACAGTAAAACATTGATTGTTCCTTATGTTGCCCTCTATCAACGTTGCTTAAACGATTCCATTCTGTTTTTAAGGAAATTGCCCCCAGGACTAAGAATTCAGGTGAGCGGTTCAGAGCCTTCATGGTCCCCTTGTTTGAGAAAAGAGACACAAAGCTTACATGTAAATCTTATGAAGCTAAAATATCATAGGTGCAAACTAAAGTCAAATCATAACTTTTTGTTTGATCTTAAGGACCTCAAACATATGAGTGGTTGGGATTATTTCATTGTATCATATAGTTTAAGAGGCATGCTTAAAGGGGGCGGGGTTCGTGTTTTCATAGCTTATGTCTTGGCTTAGCCTCAACTGCTTCATGAATCTAATTTAATCCTGTTATAAATACTGGAAACCTGTACTCGCAGCAAAGACTCAGATATAATGCTACAGAATGCTGCATTTAATCAGGGTTGGCACTGTTGACTTAAGTGCAAACAATCAAAAACTAAAATGCATCTAAATTCGAAAACCCCTTGATATGTACAATGAACCATCACACCAGATTCACACCGGACAGGCTGCAATCGAAAACGCTCTTAACAATCGACGAAAGCGGATCAAAAGTCGCAAGAAACAGTGTTTTCGATTGCCATTAGTCGCCCGACTTTTGTCGCCACTCGGGCGACAAATGGCAATCGAGAACTCTGTTTCTAGCGGTTTTTGATCTACGTTCATCGATAGTATTAACGTTTTCGATTGTCGCATATCCGGTGTGAGATTGAGGTTTAAAACATATGATCATACATTGAACGACACAACAGAAGTTTGGGTTAACACAGTAAATTCAGTATGCATCCGTCTGTTATAAGTTAGCGAACAACTTACTCCGAAGCTCTTTGGATCTTTTTTTTATTTTACCCAAACAGAAAAAAAACACTGATAAGATTTAGCCATAGGGTTTGCAAAACAAAACATTGACTGAGGCTAAGCCAAGACATAAACTATGAAAACAGGAACCCCGCCCATCTTTAAGCATGTGGAATATATTGTTGAAACTCCATTTATACACTCAACAAAATTTCTAATTGGTCACCTTTTAAACTCATTATTTCTGATCAAGCGCTAATAACATTGAAATGATTTTTGGCCTATATATGTGCAGTTTAATGGGCAAACGTTTAGCGGTCTTTTAGAAAAAATTGTCTTTCAATCAACGGTTTTTTGGTTAAATGGGACAGCAACCCTAATGATAAGTATGTTTAATCAGAAAGAGCTCTATGAACCATGAATTTTGATACAAGTATCATCAAAATCAGTTGAAAAATGGGAAAGTTATGGGCATTTAAAGAATTCTATATGGCAAACATTTAACCGCCATTTTGAATATTTAATTAGTTTTCAGAATTTTTTCAACTTCTTAATTTTTAGTTCTCACTACTATCACATCATCTGTGTTTCAGCAGATATGCAGCCTGATACATAAGGAAAATGTTTCATTAAAGATTAATGCAAATTATCCAATGGTTTGTCTTTTATTTTGATTACGCATATTTAATTAGGCTGAGTGACGTCACTAAGCATACACTATGGCCGCTTCCATTACAGTCCATTTGCAAATATTCAAACGCCCACAACTTCCACATTTTACGACCGATTTGGATGAAACTGGTATCAAAATTCATGGTTTATTAAGATCTTTCATATAAAACATAGTAATCATCGGGGTTGCCGTCCCCTTTAAAATTGCAAAAATATGATTTTTTTTAAAGAAAAATGGTTTTGAGTGAAGTTTTTATCAAATTTAAGTGCAGTTGGTAATATACTGGTCTAGTCGACTTCAAAAAAAACAAACACTTGAAATTTAGACTAGATTTTTAACGCATTTTTTAAAATATCACATTTTTTTGAGATTTTTGAAATTCATTGGTCATTGTTAGTAGCTTGTGTAAAAACTGTAGTATGCATTTTATTTCATCTGCACAAGATAGACCAAACTCAATAGAACTTGATTCGTCCATTTTGTGATGACAAACATTTTACTGCTGCTGCGCACTTCCGGTTTGAATATAAAACTTAAAATGTCAATTTGACGGTACTTTGCATTATCTTTTTTAAATTTCCAAACTAGAACAGTGACGTCTATTAGTAATACACAATCGCTGAAAATTCCAATGCCGTATCACAGATAATAAGGCGTACAGAACAGTGCGGACTTCACTTACTATTCCTATGTAAATTGCATGCAAAAAGCTGAATTTCAATGATTTAGCTGCTGGTAGTGTTTGTCATCATATTATTACGTAACAGAAAAGAGGAGTCTGATTGAAGCGAATCATCTGAAGCGTGTTCGTCTTTAATCACGGCAGCCAGAAACATCTTCATACAAACAAAAAACAAATGGATGGCGTCGCTGTGGAATTTTTCATATTGTAGTAAAAAATGTGACTTTTTGAAATGAGGGTACCTTTACTCTAGCATCGTCTGTGCAAGCTGTAGCAGTCATTTTTAAATAAAATGACCTGCAGAAATTGGCAAGGCCTTGGTTGATTTATGGAAGCATGAATTTTGTAAAACCGAATCTTAAGCCTCGTTTATATGCACATTTTGCGCCCTGGTGCAAATTTACTCCCGGGTGCAAAATTGCACCCAGGAGTAAATTTGCTACCCCTTATGTAGCGTTCATATGTCAATAAATTGTGTTCATATGTTATTGGATTTGCTCTTTTAACATCTCACAAATGTTTCAGTTTTACTTAAAGGAGAAATTCGATGTGTTAAGAATGTTTCGATTATTAGTAAGTTCAAGATACCGTCGTGTGAGAAAAATGCAACTCCATTTGGTTTTATTTGCTTTATTCATTTATACAATATTTAAAGAGGACAATACACCAGCCATTTGTATCCTATGGGGATAGCCGTGGAATAGCCGGGGTAAGGTGCTGGACAATTACTTTTTGATTGTCCCCGCAGTGCCGGGGAAGTGTGGGGGTTATAACATTGGGACACTTACCCTGCTGGGATTTTCTGTTGTGTAGGGTGGGGCAAAGAGCATGGTTGTTACCATCAGCTAGTCCCCACAGGGCGGGGCTTATACCAGGGCTCTTGAAAGTGAAAAGCATTATCCCCGCCCATCCCCGTAGGTTGGGGAGCTGTGGATACAAATGACTTGTGCATAAATGACACTTATAAAAGCTGTTGCAGCAGTACTAAGTAAATATATGACTATCTGACCAAGAGAGGTGGACGGATGTAGTGCTTCAGACTTATACATGTACTGATGATCCAAGGCTTCCGAAAGTCACGGGCTCTGCGACAAACTGCGCGAATAGCTGCAACGGAATGCGCGTGTGCGTTAAGTTGTTTCAATTGAACTGCTGGTGACAGTTTGACTTAGTATTGCGCAGAGTTGGACAATTGAGAACCTCTTCGTAATAGCAAAATAAACGTCTTGTGAATGTGTGAAACGGATTTGGAGCTCAATTGTTGACGAACCTTTCTAAATCTCTGTTAAGTTTCCGAAGGGAAATGGCTCAACCGATGTTATCAATGGCTACAAGAGGTTTGGATTCCAAAATGGGGGGGGGGGGGTAAGATAGAGGGTAGACATATTTTAATTATCACTCTGTCTGAACATCACGTTGATTACATGAATCGTAAAGGGCGGTCACTCCGTTATTAGGCAGGGGGGGGGGGGGCATTTTAACCGATGTGTACATCGGATAGCATGGACTCGTGCATGGGGCCAGGGTTCTGGCAAACTCTGATTTCAATTGCTGAGGTTAGGAAGAGATATTGTTCGGAAACAGAATCGTGCAAATCGAAGCCCATAGACCGGAAATTCCAGTTGTTCTGCGTGGCAACCCGGCATAGCCGATGAAGTAGTGACTACAGAGAGAAGCCATGACCTTAAGTTTGATAAAGGGAACATTTATATAGTTTATTTTCATACACATGTACATGTTCATATAGAAAAGATGAATAATTTATGAAAATCTAAGCTCAAATTGTACATATGTGATATCAAGTTGCGTTCATGTGCGCAATTTGCACCTAGGGGCAAATGTGCTCCCGGTGCTAATTTGCTCCACCGAATTTGCACCACCTACAAAGGTGGAGCAAATTC
Source organism: Loripinus fragilis (assembly GCA_964019695.1). NCBI lineage: Eukaryota > Metazoa > Mollusca > Bivalvia > Lucinida > Lucinidae > Loripinus > Loripinus fragilis. Next base: position 4,775,898 of record OZ026520.1, read on the forward strand.
GCACCCGGGTGCTAAATTGCACCCGGGTGCATTTTCATAAAATACCGTTTATATGACCATAATACACCCCAGGTGCAAATTTACACCCCGGGTGTATATTTGCACCGCGGTGTATATTGTGCATATAAACGAGGCTTTACTTTCAAAACTAACGTAAAAAATGTAAGGTGACCAATTAGAAATTTTGCTCAGTGTATATAGCGGGTAAATTCTGTCTAAGGAATGTGTTATATATATTTAAGACAACTCCCCCAAGTTTTGATTTTGGAATTATCTGTTCTTGGTGGGTTATATTCTTACCGCAAATGTCCCATATCGGCTTCCGTATATTCTAGTTTGGATTTGCTATTTTTATGCCTAACAATATTTCAGTGTAAAGTAAATTTTGTGCAAATTCCTAAAATCTCACTAATGATCAGACTGTGCATTCTGTCCTGGCTATATAGGCTATCTAAGATCACTCGCAGACGAGAGGCGCAGACGACAAAAGTCGTGACTGGTGAGAAAAGAGTTTAGACGTAGTCTGGCCTAGACTTATATCAGTCGTAGATGTTGTTATTACGCCTATGAATCCATACCAACCAATTACATTCCACATCTTATCTTTTGTTGTATTCCAGTCCAGAATTTTAATTTATGCTGGCTCAAACGCAGAAGAAGAAAAAGTATTTGAGAGGAAGGATGGATTTAGTTAAAAAAAACATCAATATTAATAATATAAAAACATCTATATGAATAAAATCATATCTCATCAGACTTTATAAGTCTAAGTCTGGCCTTAAGTTAAGAGTGCGCAACGAATAAATAATTTTCATATTTCAACCAAAACAGATCAAAAGAACCGTCTCAATGAGACGGTTTGCTTGAGCACCCATAACATATGTTAAAACTGATGGATAAGAAAATATCTACAATTTTACGCTCAAAAATGGTGTTTATCCAAACATGTGGTAGTTCCTTTGGGATACAATGAACTCAGATGAGAAAGCGTATCTCTGAATATTGAAAGTAGTACTTTCTTTCGTGGTGTGTCTCGTTATTTGGCGAAAAGTAATCACGAAAACAATACAGTATTGCTAAAACATTATACACCATGACCTTGCTTCAAAATGAATCAAGTTTCCATGTTCGTATTATTTTTGTGCATGCGTGTTATTTGGAAAGTCCCAGATGGCCTATGGAAATACCAGAAATATTATAAAAGTCCCAGCCTCTGATATGGAAATACCAGAATTCTTGTAAGGTATGGAAATACCAGATTCCCTATAAAAGTCCCACAATCTGATATGGAAACACCTGAATTTTTATAAAATGTCACCGACTCTGAAATGCAAATACAAGATACCTTTTAAAAAGTCATAACCTATGATTGAAAAGTACCAGAATAACTATATAAGTTCCAGGCTGTGATTTTCTGCCTATATTCAAACTTTTAAGACTTTCATCTCGCTGGGTTGCTTTACTTTAATTGTCTTCTCGCTGTAATGTGGCTGTGAGTGTTCTGTGTCTCTTCTTCAGTGTGCCGTGGATGGGTCTGTAGCGTATGATTTCATACTCACTTACTTTTATTAGTGTGCCAGCAAAAACTTTTGTTGTATATGCGTTACCATATTTTAGACATTATATGAAACGGTGGCAGGGAACGGTATTCTGCATTTCCTGGTCATAACAGTTTAGCGAGTGGACTATATCACCCGTACAGACGCAAAACCATATAATAATGTGTTTATTGCACCAACTTGTGCATTGCGCGATATCTGGCATTAACCCATAAAAGACGAATGGATTTTCCCACCCTGTCCATTTCCATTTTAAGGGTTGTTTAGTGGTCATTTTCATTTTTATTCAAATTTTAATAGAACACTATGTAAGCAAACAATGGAGGCCCTTATCAGACGCCGCGTTCAGCGGCGTCTGCTCTTGGAATGCACTGTTTGCCTATGTCCCACAAAAAGGACGCTAGGCTTATATGGAATTTGAAATATCAATGAAAAGTGCAATAAAACACTGATTATTGTATGCACAGATTAAGATGTTTAAAGTTTTAATTAGGTATATGTCTGCGTTCAATCACGCCCAATGGCTGCATACGTTATTAGTTTTTTAGAAAGACATATAGCCGCCACTTATAGCGAATTGTTTGGAATTCTGATTATCGGTTTCAGAGGAGATTTTTTTTATTCAAAATTAAATTGTCCTTAGCCGCAATAAGCCTTTCAAGTTCATTTTAGCTATGCCCTCAAAACTTTCATGTAAAGTTTGGTTGGTACAGGAAGGGTGGTTTCGTAACGTAAAAATGTCTATTTTCAGTTGACTTGAAAAAGATAGCATTATTTTAGGACACACTAACAAATATTAAGGCTTAAATCGCACATAGCCGATGATTAAGCATGAGTTTAGTCATATTGTAATCATAAGACAATTACTATTTCATTTGTGTAATGCATACCAAAAGGATTTTAATCAGATATTAGAGTAGAGAGATAGATAGAATGTTTTTAATTTCGGCGTGTATTCAATATCAATATCACACACCTGCTCTTAAACGGTATCCAGTTTTTATACCAGCAAAGTATGTTATATCCCCCGCACGTTTTGGTGACCATCTTTTTGTCCGTCCGCCAACCAGCGCTTCTCGGCTTACACTTAATAGCGTGGGCTTCCTTTTTAACGCCTTTTCTTTAAACCCGGTCGGATATGTGAAAAAATCTTGTATTTTATGATAAAAGCATGAAACTTGGTACATGGCTAGATTAGTAATAAACAAAATTCTGAGGGTCAGTGCCACGCCAGAAATTATACATTGATGGCCGCAATCTTGAATTTCGAAATGGCGACCTGTTTTCATGTTAAGCCTGTTAAGATGGTTATCATTTTGCATTAACCTTTGCTTTAAAGCTAGTGGAAGTGTCTATTTTAATAATAAGACATTTGTAATCATCTGACATCACATATTAATGGGCATATTATCCAAGACGGCGGCCAATTTATAAGATGGCCGCCATTTTTATATATTGGTTTAATATAAAGCTCAGTTTACGAAAACACCGTATACTAAACTTAAATCAGATAAGTACATCAAATTCAAGTTTTTCGAAGCAATGGAAGGCTCAAAATGTGACTTTGTTATTTTTAAAAAATATATAAGAGAGATTCGATACAATATTGCATCCAAAATGGCTGCCAAGGAAGAAAGACTTTATTGATGTTGTACTTTCATACATAAATATCCCTTTGAGATTTTATCAGTGAACTTTGTTTATATTGCAGTGAGTGTTTCTTTCTTATATACAATATGCTATTTTGAAATTCGCTCAACTGTAAATTCAAGCATGGCATCCAAGATGGCCGCCAAGATAGAACATCCTATTTATTGGCGATAATTTGCTTCACCCCCCCCCCCACTTAAATATCATCACATTTTTATATTAGGCATCACTTAGGATTTATCATACTAGTACACCGCACATAATCAATACCATACTGGATACACTCAACCTAACAAACAATGCATGCATGCAATGAATGCATGTTACGTACTACCTGCCTTGAGTCAAAGGCAGCACATATTAGTTGATTAGAAGGTTACGAAGTTTACGGAACTTCTATCACGTAGATTTGCGGCAGCTCAAGGATGTCTCTAGCGTAGAGAATGTTCATATTGTTACAGAAATTCCATCTCAAGTTTTTTAATCAGGCGCTGTCACCTTGTATCATTAAGTAGTGTTGCGCCACATGTATTTGGTGAACGGGAGCTCAAAGGCGCCCTAGGAGTACTTTATATGACTTCATATCTTATGTTCACATGTAGACGCTTCTCCTTCCAATAGGTCCTTGCACCGAATATCACCAGAAGTTCCTCGATGGACTCAGCCTGATCACCAGATCAGTACAATAGCAACTATGGACAGTCTGTTCTGAATTCCATGGATAGCGCCTCTTACATAACAATTAAGAGCAGTGGATTCAGGACAGAGCCCTGGTGAAGATCAACACACAAACTTCTCACTGCGACAATTGCCAATTATTGTCCTGCTTTTCATGTCCTTGATCATGCAATGCATCATTTACACCAACTACTCGTTGATTTAAAAGCATGCACACACTATCTACCTGCTGTCCTTCTCTATATTAATGAAAGTGATGTAGAATGGCTTGTAAGAAGTCAGGTGCAACTTCTATAGCTGCCTTAAAATGAAGATTACAGCAGCCTGACATAAATCTGCACTGCATCTCTTCAATCTCAACTCTCTGCGTAATATGTCTTTTCAATATGCACCCAGACACCCTTATAAATCGCTTAATTAACTTCAAGAATCTGTTCAGAGTACGACTATGCATATGTACATACTGTCAATTTTGCTCTCCTATAATTCCATAAAAATGCCTTGAGGTGTGACTGTAACGGTAAATGCATTAGATGAATCGAGGGTCATAACTTAGAGGTCGTTGTTGAAGTATACCAGTTAGTTGTACTAACTCTCAAGATTATGTTGTCGATGAGGTCAAACACCTTGTATGTGCCAATACCCAAATACATGTAGAATAAAGCATGTTGATGACAAATGCTGATGATCTGTCTGATTTATCAGAACACATCCTGTTCTTTTGTGATATTACTGTACTGACCAGCAGGCTAGACCTTCAACTGGGCTTTCCTCTGGTATGCCACATTTCTGCATTCCAAAGAGTTCGAATTTGAGTGAATTCATCATGCTACTTCCACTCTTCTTTTTACGCTTATTGATTAAGTAAATGTTGGTCTGCATCATGCTGAACATGTAATCCCATTTTAGCCTATATACTAGGTAAATCAAAGCAAATACCAGGAACTAGTACAATCAGAGCTAACATTCTTCCTCCAAACCAATATTGGGAAAATTAGATATACAGATAGACAGTATCCAGTGGTGACGCTCTTCCCCAGAATGTAGTCACTAGACTACCTTATTAACACAACCACATTCATTCACATATATAAAGTATATACAATAACATTAACACCAATAATAACAAAACGAGAAACACAACAGCACTTCTGTATTAAAACAGTTTCTAGGATGAACTTGAATAACCACTGTGAACAATCGATCACGAAAAGCACAAATTGATGCAACAAGGGCAAGGATTCGAAAGAATATACGGTTTGGGCGCTGTAAAAGAATACTTTAAATACAGAGCGAAATAACATAATAATTTTAACCCCTACTTACCTAAATAGATAAAAAGTTTTATTTTAAACTTACTGGACTGAAAAGGTTTTTTTGACTGGGCTATCATGGAATCAAATACCCAACTCACTAGCATACAACCAGTGAGGAAAGCGTTGGCTACTAAACTAAGATGTCTAAAACATTATATATAATAGTATATTACATTATATATTACATTATTTTGTAATATCACCTTTGCTGTCATGTATGTTAATATGTTATTCCGTGTATGTCATATACATGACTATAGAGAATAAACGTTTTGTCTGTCTGTCTGTCTGTCTGTCTGTCTGTCTGTCTATTGGCTTGACTTCACAAAAATATACATACGCGAATAATCTGGAAAAATGGATCCTTCAGAAATGGATCCTCTGTTCATGAGAACTAATGGAAAATGAACAATTCTCGTGCCCCCTAGCACCGACTTATGCGGTATTCTGCTTTCCGTCAGAACCCAATATTCCCGAGTTACCTGAATATGAAAAATATAAACTTTGATGACTTTCAAGAAGATGTGATAGTGCCAGCTATATCATCAACACATCCTAATTAAGATGACTGCAACAAATGCACCATTTGTCAAGATCAAAGAGGAAAGTTGATGTTGTGTGTGAAAACGATAACATAGGATTCAATTTTGGCAACCATCATGTCTCTCAGGTTGAGTGTCCCCTTTACTATCCTAATACATTTAATAATTTTATCATTTCTTGAAAAGCATTCTCATAACTTTAAACAACTTAAAAATATTTTCCAACTGAAAATTAAAAATACATTTGATTTACAAAATGATATTACTTACAGGATAAAGAATCTCAAGATCTGATGATCCAGTTTATTAAAGACGATGATGGTAAGTGTTATACTAGTGAAGGTCTCTCTTAGACAGAACTGACATAGATGTCGAATATTGAGTACGCTATTTTTTCCTTTAATGAGGACAGAGGATATATCTAAGGTCTAATGAGATAAAATGACCAAAATTTTACATAAAGGAGAAAACTGAGCAAAATATATAATATAGAAAATTAAAGGTTTGAAGCAAAAATTGAGCCGCGGCATGTGATTTCCAACAATGTGGTATTTTGACAAGTGTAGACTCAGACGAGCCTATAAAGCCTTCTTTTAAGCTTAAAAACTCCAAATGATGTACAGTCAGTGGCTTTACACTGAAAGCATATTCAAGCGACCCGTAAAGGCACTGATCAGATTGCGCGTATGCGCAGGCTGGTCTGAGCCTTTGCTGGTCGCACATACCACATTGTTGCGGCTCAAATGTCTGTGACGATTTAAGTTAACTACAAAACCTTAAAGAAAATTTATATTTAAGGTAGTACCGGACTCACCGGCATATGTCCAAAAGTGTTTTATCTTTTAATATATTATAATATAGACTTATACTTTTAATCTAAGACAAAAAAACAATACCTCACCGTTCTTTTTAAAAAGTTATTTGATGTCAAAAACTGCAAAATCGCAGGTTTTTGAAATAAACAAACACAGATTTTGTTAACAAATTAACAAGAAACGCAATACAGTTTTTTCAGAACAAATACTACTCACACCAGAGATATAAATAAAAACAAAAAATAGTGAAATAACATGTATTTACACAATTTATTAAGCAAAATCCTAATTAAGTCAAACGAATAAATGCCAAAAAAAACATTGATATTCAAAATAAACATATCAGAGAATGTAGCTGGAACAACAAAAAACATATTTTTACAAAGATATTTTCATGAAGAATCTAATGATTGATATAGCATGTCTTGAGACTTGACGCTTTCTTACACGTAGGATTTATATAGATAAAAGCTAAAGATTATAGCTTTATTCCTGATGCATAGATCTAAATGTCATTGAAAGAATAAACTTACAAATATGCAATAAGAGGATAAAACATTCTTTTCCTTGTATTAATGTTTGGCAAGCCTGAATGTGATGTGTTGCAACCAGAACCACACAGCGGTGAGGCCTGCAACACATTATCGCACAAGGGCTTGACAAACGTTAATATACAGAAAGGAATGTTATATTGTCATTGTAATATATTATAGGACTTTTTGGGTACTGTAAAGGAGGCAACTTTAATTTTCATATCTGGGCGTGGTTCGGTTATTTCAACTGCTAGGTTCTATCCATTGGTTAAGCGTTTAAACGTTGATTGAGCCGCGCAGGTCTGCGTGCATTTCATGAAAGTCCTGTCCGTTAATGCACTGAACCCACATTTATTAACCCTTAACACAATCGTATGTTTTTAATCGTCTATTGAAATATTATGAAGCCTCTTAAACAAACAGTGTAGATCTAGAGCAGACTGCTCGTCCGGTCCCATACTTTCGTGGAGATTGATCATGAAATGATTTCTACGATCATTCTCCTCCCTTCCGCTGATTCATTCAAGAAGGGTTGTTGTCAGTTACAAGCGAAAGTATGTGCACGAATTACTGGTTAACCGCTTGTTCAAGCCTGCCCAGGAAAAAGTGTGGTTAGGTGAACTGACCGTCCCGCAATGACCATAGCTGTTGACTTGGGACGTAAAGCAACAAAACAAACAAACAAACAAAACCTAGAGCAGTCTGATCTGGGTCCACACTGTTTGCCTCTATACTAATGTTAAACAATAAACAAACACTTTCGAATGTAGTTATAACGCCTCTTTTTCAGATTTTACCTATGTCTAAAGTAGACTAATAAGGCAGTCATGAGGTGCCGCCTTTACAGTATCCAAAAAGTTCTAGAATACTTTCCTTTCAAGCAAAAGCATTTCCAAAAAAATGTCCACTGTAACATCGTGAAGCATACAACAAAACCACACCTTATAGGCGCAATCGAAAACATCAATACTATCGACGATTATAGACCAAAAATAGTTAGAATCATAGTTTTTTTTATTACCATCACTCATCGAACAGGCGACACTTTGCAATCAAAATACTGTTTCTAGCGAGTTTTGATCCGCGTTCGTCAATGGTTAACAGTGTTTTCGATTGCTCACTATCCGGTGTGGAAACAAACTTTTTTTTCAACAGAAACATGACTGAAAAATGTAAATAACTCCTAGCTCTTGTTATACCCGCTTTTTCGTAAGAAAAATAGGGTATATTAATTTCGTACCAAAGTTGGTCCGTCGTCCGTCCGTCTGTCCGTCCGTCTGTCCGTCCGTCCGTGCGTCTGTCTGTCCGTCCGTCCGTCACGTTTCTTGTAATTGTATCTTCTCCTAAACCGTTGGACGTAGCAACTTCAAACTTTGTAGGTGCATAGATCACAAGATGTAGAGGGTACTGGGTGACATTTCATGTGACCTTGACCCCAAGGTCAAGGTCAAAGGTCAAATAATGTATTTTCTTGTAAATGCATCTACTCATAAACTTTTCGAAGTAGCAACTTCAAATTTTGCCTGTGCATAGGTCACATGATGTCAAGGGTATTCGGCGACGTTTTGTGTGACCTTGATCCCAAGGTCAAGGTCAAAGGTCAAATAATGTATTTTCTTGAAAACGCATCTCCTCATACTGTTTTGAAAGTAGCAACTTCAAATTTTGCCTGTGCATAGGTCACATGATGTTGAGGGTACTAGGAAACACTTCATGTGACCTTGACCTTGGGGTAAGGTCAAATACCCAAGGTCAAATAATGTATTTTCTTGTTATTGAATCTTTTCCTGAACCATTGGACATAGCAACTTCAAAGTTTACAGGTGCATAGGGCACATGATGTGGATGGTACTGGGCAACATTTTGTGTGACCTTGACTCCAAGGTCAAGGTCATATAATTTACTTTATTGTAAATCCATCTTCTCCTAAACTGTTGGACATAGCAACTTCAAATTTGGCAGGTGCATACGTCTTATGATTTGGAGGGCACTGGACAACATTTTGTGTGACCTCAACAACTAGGTCAAGGTCATATAATGTATTTTCTTGTAAATGCATCTCCTCCTTAACCATTGGACATATCAACTTCAAACTTCACAGGTGCATAGGTCACATTATGTAGAAGGTACTGCGCTACATTTTGTGTGACCTTGACCCCCAAGGTAAAGGTTATAGGTAAAAAAGCGGGTATTTGCGATGGTGTACCATCGACTGCTGCTCTAGTTTCAGATTATTTTGGTTACGTATTCATTGTACGAGGGCTGTTCAAATATGAATGCAAGTAGCATCATAACTTTCCTCACATATATGCTACGACAAAATGTCATACCTTTCTGGAAAGAACTATTTGTTGCCTTTAAAATGGCACCAAACATAAAGAAGCACTCACTATATTTCTCGAGTTACAGAGCCTTATATAAAGGCCAGTCCTGTATACTGAAGTTTTTCTGAAGCAAATTGCAATGCACGTTTTGGAACATGTGCGGATATAGTGTTATATCTTTGTTAGTTTTAGACAAAATGGCACCAAATTTTAGATGCAAGTTTTAGTAACAATCCTAAAGTTGTTTGCAGAAAAAAAGTTTATATAATCCTGTTTCAATCTCGAGTAAACAGGCACGTTTGTGACGTCATTAATTTTATGATAAACGTCATTTTGAGTTATCTACTGGTGATGTAATAATGAACATCGCTGTGTCGTTTTCTTTGCGTTTTGCTGAAAACATGCTAAATATGTCATAAGGGAGTTTTCAAAACGCGCCGTCCTCTATTTACAGAGTAATCACATTTTATAGCAATTTTCAAGCATTTTTCTAATTCTTAATGACGTGTTTACACTAATTAAAATATGTTCAATCTGTCCAGTCCTCAAGACCAGGTGAGTAATTTTATTGTAAATAATGCCTATAGTGGTCAAACTTAAAGTTTACGTTCAAATTTAGAATAAAGCCTCAATGTTATGGCAAAAAAATAAGTATTTATTCTATAACCCCTCCACTTTAGGCATTTTTGACTTAATAAAAATGCTTTTCAGCGTTTAAAAACTACCAACTATCCATCAATAATTTGTAGCAACAACTCAGTATGAGCGATCAACATATTGTCTTTGAGTTAAAACTAGTTTCGATGTTGCTTCGTGCATTTTGTTAGAGATAAGTTTAACTGAAAACTGAAAGGTGGTGTTTTGTTTACCATGTATTTGCAAACATAAGGAGACTTAAATGAAAACGATTCGTTGTAATTTTACAAAAGCATGTCGGATTTTCGCAACTTTCACATAATCATTATATAAGAATATGGGGATACTTCCTTAAAAAATTCAAGAAATTTCACCCGTTTATCGAAGAATTATACGCTCGTCTTTATTACTGGTATATGTTCGAAGCATTGAGTTTGTTAGTATACTAACGTGACCCTCATTCGAAGGGCTATAGCTCGATAAGTATACTGTATTTTTCTTTAGGTCTGGTGCCAGTTTAATGGTGACATATAGTCCTTTATAGAAACGTTTACCATTTTGTCGTAGCATATATGTAAAGAAAGTTATGAAGCTACTTGCATTCATATTTGAACAGCCCTCGTATCAATACACATACCGGATAGGTGGCAATCGAAAACGTTGATGCTATCGACGAACGTAGATCAAATACCGTCAGAAACAGACTTTTTGGATTGCAGTTTGTTTGCCTGACTGGCGACAAATGGAAAATTCTAGCGATTTGCGATCCACGTTCATCGATTGTTCAGAGCCTTCTCGATTGTCGCCTATCCAATGTAATAAAGTAGCATATCTTATGATAATTGAATATTTTGGTCATTTTTCAATAAAGCATAAGCCACGGTATCTTAACTTGCAGAGGATATCCGTGAGCAGGTTGAAATGGCAATTAAGCCCTCTGCAGTCATGTTTTATTGGAAATAAAGCCCGCGGTCAGTGATTGGTCAACGATCAACCAAAATATGACATATTATTAAATAAAATGTACAATTGTCAGCGATTGAATCACCTCAAATTTCTATAGTAAACACTTATAAAAGGTATATAACAATAAAAGGATGATACATTCTTCTGTCTATTAACGTTTGCCAAGCCCAATGAGATAATGTATAGTAGCCTTAATCATGAAGCTGTGATGGCTGCACCAAGTGCGGATCCAGAGGGGGGGGGGCAGGGGGTCCGGACCCCCTCTGGAAAATCACAAATTAAATGGGTTTCTATAGGGAATAAGCAATTGGACACCTCCTGGAAAAAGTTGGACCCCCTGGAAAAAATTGGACCCCATCTGGAGCCTTGAAAAACGATAGGTTTCTTTGAAATTGACCATTTGACTTCTGTAAAATAAGCTGAGGACTAAAAAAGTCATTGTCAGAGCTTTTTTTGTCAGACTGACCTGGACCCTCCCCCCCACTGATGAAAATTCCTGAATCCGCGCATCTGTACCATGCTTGCCAACCGTTAATATACAGAAAAGAATGTTATATTGTCATATATCTTCCTTTCAGGCACATGCAATTTCCAATGAATTTTATTAAAATGTATGCAGAAATGTCCATTTTATCATCATGAAACATGCAACGAAAAAAAATAATTTTTTCAACAGAAACATTAAATAACTCCTAGCCCTTATATCAGATTGTTTTGGCTACGTCTTCAGTATATCAAAAACACACTAGATAGGCGGCAATCGAAAACGTTAATGCTATCGACGAACGTAGTTAAATATTGTAAGTAACAGAATTTTGGATTGTTGTTTGTAGTCCGATAGGCAATAAATGGCAATCACAAACACTGTTTCTAGCAATTTGTTATCAGCATTCATCGATTGTTTGGACTGTTTTTATTGCTGCCTATCCGGTGTGATAAGATAGTTGAAATAGTTACGTCATTTCTCCATAAAACATTAGTGACCATGTACCTCCATGGGACCTAAAACATGAGAATGTCACATATAATTGGAGGAATGAATTTAAACCAAACAACCGTAATATTTGTTTTGAAGTTTGCAAACGTTTTTTTTATAAATGATGTGGAATTTTACCATCCTTAATGTTATATGCCTAACAATATTCACTTCTAGTACCTTGAGTGAAACGGATCGCTGACTATCAGTTGAATATAAAGCAACGTAAAAACTAACATAAAACAATATACAGCTGCACATTGGCTTGTGCTGCTGTTTATCAGCCAAATCGGCAATATTTCATTTATTCCAAACAGTCTCACAAGGATGTTGACCACAAAGAAATTTAATATATCTGCCTACTGACAAATAGCCTTCTCATTTGGAAGCCATTGGTAAAGCTATTCCATGAATGAGTCTGCTTATTGATCGCACCACTCCTATATGCCTGATGTTAGCCCAACAGGCATATTTTCTATCATATGAAGTAACGGTAATATACTATGCAAAATAAATTTAGCAATTGTCTTGTATGGGCCAGTCCATCAACATCGGATCTTAAGTTTTATTTTTTGGCATGAAGATACAAGCGCTCATCATCCGACAAGGATTACCATGTACAAAATTTTCAAAACGTATTGGCCGTGCGAACGTGACGTTAGGTTTTAATACTAGGGGCTAACGAAGACATTTCTGATCATAAGGTGACGCCAAAATCATTTCCAAGTGATTGTTTGGTCACTGCAAACAAAAGAGCAAAAATAGATGCTTAAATATGCTGAACCTTATTCGAGCATCAAAGAGTTGTCAGGGGAGAATAATATCTACCGTCTTAGAAAAAAATATTCTCTTTTAAAAACAAGATTCAGGAACGATAACTCTTACACTCTTACTTTTAAGTAAAAGTAAGGTTATCTTTTGACATGGGTCCCGCACTACCTTAATCATTTTAGTGTAAAGAATTGATTAAATTTTATGATCGACTCTATCAGCCTTGATTGCTCGTCTTTTCGACAAGTGTCTAAAGTTCATTTGCTAACTTACGCGTTTTGGTAATATATATTGGAAATCAAAGTATAAAGCAAGCACCTTAGGAATAGTCAAAATTTCATAGCTTAAGACAGGTACTTGCTTATGCAGGTCATTTTAAATGTATTTTACTTTTGAGGGAACTGAATATATGTTTGCTTAATACACGTCAGGTTTCTTTGCCTTAATAGAGGTGACCACTTAAACAGGTTTTATTGTAGTGGATTGCTCTGGTGCTGAATACTGTGTACGTTTTTTCTTTATTGTCAGCATGCAAAATTATCAAAGAAAGTCGAGGAAATGACAAACGCCAACATACAACACCTAATCTATATCCCAGAATTCAACCAGAGTTCGGAAACAAGCACGTTTTGAATATCACATGGGAGTCTTCCGTGCTTCGAGGTAAGAGCAAATTGAGTGTAGGGAGAACTGAAACATATAGTCCAAATACCGAACATTTTAGCGCTTTCAATAACTGAATACGATCTGCTGATAGCTTTAATTTAGTACAAAACATATGATGACCTTACTGTTGGAATCTCCTTGGATGTCAGTATTGGAAGTTATGTATATGTTTGTTCAAATACCAACTGCGCCACTGGGACACACCGAAAATGCAGTACATGTCTCATATTTACCTCTCTAAAAATGATTACGATATGTGATATTTAGGTCAGAACACGAGATTTTGCTCCTTATCGTATAAGTGATATAGGCTCAGGCGTGCCTGTGCGTATGTACAGACTCGACAGAGCTTTGACTGCTTGCGTGCAAAAGGTATGGATGCAGATGAAGGCTCATGTCAAATTTCAGACCTCTTGATTCTTTGGATACGTCAGCATGGGTATTTAATAGAGGTTGTGCGCATACTCATATGAGATTAGTGTCGAAATCTCGTGTATTGGTCTAAGTATATGAATCGCCCACACCGGAGTGATTTTGTTTCAAATTGGCGTCTGATGTATCACATTATATAGTCAGTGACATTAGCGACTTCAGGCATGCTTTTATATTTTAAAGCCTCTGTGGCAAACAGTATGACTCTGCTAATAGAATAGTTACCCGTTTGTGCATGTCGACTGAGATCCCTATTTCTGTTTCAGCTACGAAGCGCAGGAAGTACTTATTACAACTTACCAAGTATGTGAAGGACGGGGTAGGGTATAAAACATCAACGGCTTGTATTCGTATAAAAGTCACCGCAAAAGGCAGAAAGTTTAAGGTAGGACACAAGAACGTCGGCGAGCAGAGAAGTCTTAGGCTATTCTGCGCATATAAGGTGACTCACCAGAGCCTTTCCTTCTCGCACATGTATACACAAAGTATGAAAACAGAGGAAGGCCCAGATCAAGGAATACGCTACATACATCAGCAAGGTCGTTTATTACAGGCATTCGTCCGGACCCCCCCCCCCCCTGAAAACCACGAAAATAGGTTTTCTTTGCAATACTGTTCCGGATCCCCCCGAAAAATCACAAAGCTACCAAGCCAGCATTCAATGTTGGGCCAACATCGGCCCGCCAGCGAAACGCCATTCCAATGGCCTTTCGTTGGTGGGACGATAATGCCCCATTTATAGCGGTATTTGGATCCTCTATTCTCTCATCAACTAAAAAAAAAGAAAAGAAAAACGTTATCAAATTTGGACCTTTCTGGATCCGCGCATGTACGTGCATATACGATAAACACCTAATATCATCCACTTGCCCTTTTTGTTTTAATTAGAGTTATATAAATTATCAGAGTGCCTAGGAAGAGCTATCCTGATGGTTGCTATAAGCTATTTATAATTGAGTAAGCACACAAGATGTTGGTTTTTGTCGCATATATGCAAAAATGCGTCTAAGTCGGAATATTTGTCTGGCATATTGACCACCCACGTATCCAACCAAAATAGATAACACGTGTTTTTTAACAATCGAAGATAAGGGGACTGATGGACAGGAAATAGACCTTCTGTGTGTAGAGAAATGCCCACCAAGGACATACTCAGTGCCTGATCCGCTCTGCGCGGATATGCAGATTGATCATTGCGGTCATTTTCCACTTTCACTTGAAACTTTTTTGACATGCTTAAAATCAATTTAGTAACATGCCATTCAGCAAATATCATATTCATACCCGCAGTTTGGTTTAAGGATTTTAGCCCACCAGCACATGCGTATCACATAACTTTTCATTTAAAAAATGTCATAGGTGACAGAACTGAGCTAAATAAACCTCGTACTTTTACTGTATTTACCGTCTGTGCATGTGTAAAACCAATTTGTAAGA
Source organism: Loripinus fragilis (assembly GCA_964019695.1). Lineage (NCBI taxonomy): Eukaryota > Metazoa > Mollusca > Bivalvia > Lucinida > Lucinidae > Loripinus > Loripinus fragilis. The sequence continues at coordinate 4,791,199 of OZ026520.1, forward strand.
AAGCTGAAGCCAGAAGAAATTGAATAAAGTTGGATCATCGTATGAGCCTAGTGGTATCCGAGTACCTCGACACGAGCATTTTTATGCGCAGACCCGCCTGAGCCTTCGCTGTCGTTGATGTGATAAATACCAACATTTCATGAACGGACCAATTTATAAAGACTGGAATTTCCTGACTACAAGCCATATTTATCACTCATGGACGTCATTTCTTTCTTTGTATTAATTTCCAGGAACGCCTGACGCTTTTCTTTGATTGCATACAGCTGGTCCCAGAAGAGGATGTGCATCTTGGTGTGAAACTGTGGCATTTCACTAGACGACAGGCTGTTCAGAGTGCATGTATTACACGTCATAAACGCTCATTACCCGTATCGAAGAGTTGTGAGAGAGCTCTAGGAGAAATACAGTGCTCTGAGGAACAGACAAAACCTCTTTCTTATAGTAAGAATTGACTTGTATGCGTTGATCTAGAGGTGGGGACAGGGGTCCGGACCACCGCCCCCGCGCCCCCTTAAAATATAAAATAGGGTGTCTTAGCAATACTGGTCCGGATACCCTGGCTATACCAAGCCAGCATTCAATGTTGGGCCAACATCGGCACACCAGCGAAATGCAATTTAAATGACGTTTCGCTGGCGGGCCGATGATGGCCCGCTCATAATGGTATATGGATCCTTCCTCCCCTCATCAACTAAAAAAACATTGTCAAAGTTGGACCCCCTCTGGCAGAACTGTGGCAAGACTTGTGTCTTCTTGGGTAAAATTAACCCATTTATGCTTAATGGAATTTCTCTCTCCTATCAATCGGACCAGTACATTTCCCTTTAAAGGGTTGTTGGGTTGTATTTTTCATTTTTATTAAAGTTTTAGTATAACATTCAGTAAGCAAACATCCTAGAAACTGATCAGACGCCGCGTTATGATCTGGATCTGCACTGTTTACTCCTGTCCCGCAAAAGGACGCTAGGCTGATATGGGTTATTGTGTTTATTATAGAACGAACCAAGCGGAAAGCAGTGGTGATTCTCTTCTGAGAATCATAACTAAACAAAACCAACGCAAATGAAGCTTAACTGATATAATTCAACGTTGGCTATATATTGGCCATTTTGTTATATTGTTGATTAATATATTCAATGTATGATTTATGTTGACAACTTCACCTGTGAGTAACTATTTCAAATCAATTTTCAACATCAACTCTTATCAACTGTTCACCAACTGTGAACACGTATTTCAACTAAATGTCTCAACATCAACTATCAACTGTTCTTAAACTATTAAAAACTATTTCAACTCAATGTTTCAACAGCAACTATCAATTCTTGTCAACTGTTCTTGACTCAGCTTTTGAACTCAAAGTTAACACTTCATATTGTATCTGTCAACTATTCACAACAAATCAATATAACGTCAACTTTTTAACTCAAACCATCATCTTATAACTGCATGATTCGGTGGGTACACAGCCAAATCATGAATTTGGTAAACAGACGATCAAAACTGCCACACTGTAGTTGACATGCAAGCCAACGTTAAACAATGTAATTAATATATGCTACCTAACAAATTAGCCATGCACGGATCCAGAAAGTTTTGTCAGAGGGGGTCCAACTTCAACATTTTTTTTTGTTTGATGATCCAAATACCACTATTAGCGGTTCATCATCAGCCCGCCAGCGAAACGCCATTTAAATGGCGTTTCGCTGGCGGTCGCTGATAGCCCAACATTGAATGCTGGATTGGTTAAGGGGATCCGGACCAGTATTGCTGAGAAACCCTATATTATTGTAATTTTCCAGGAGGGGTCCGGACCCCCTGCCCCCCCCCCCCTCTGGAAATGACCTAATCACAGATAACAGACCAGCCCTTGGCATCGCCAGGAAGACATGGAACACCAACAACCACACGACAGCAAAAACACAATTGGAGCAAAGCAGCCAGCTCTCTCTTTCTCGGTGAAATGATTGCAAAACTAGAAAGGACACTAAGTACTACAGTTAAACAGTGCTTATAGCAATGTGAGCAACAGTTAAAAGTTTCCACTTTTTCGAATTTAATTTGGGACTCATTAGAATTAGAGGAAAGGTTGCATTTTTGAAACAATTTTAATAATTTCATATCGAAACATGCATTTGTTGCGGAAAGAAACGTATCAACAGTGACATATAAATACTGTCAATCACTACTGACACATCTTAAGAAACCTATTCTACAGAACAAAATCAGCTCTAAGATGCATCCATGTAAATGTGGTCATAATACACCTACTGCCTCTTGCTATTCTATGCAAACAGCTGAGTGTAACGCCAACGGGAACAGTATTGCCATACCCGTCAGTGAGTGTGTGTTGACAAATAATTAATTATAGACGTTTTAAAAGATTTCGACTAAGCAAAAATAGCGATTGAAGAATGACATTTGCCGGCATGCTGATAATTTAAAAAACTCTGTAAAAAAGGCCAGATAAGCATACATTTTGCTCGCAAAAACGTGGTTATTTTTATTTTCAAAATCTAGATAACATTTGTGGTACTCGAAATAGCCGCGTGATCCAATTTGATATGGATGTGCATTTTGTTTGAGGTACTCCACAGCTTAGAGGCATTGAAATCTGATTGTATTCTGTTTTCGATGGTATGTGTATCTTTATCATGCGTATGAAAAGTTGCATCATCTGCATAGAAATCAGATGAACAGTATTGAAGGGACAGTGGTAGATCATTTATAAATAGTAAAAATAAAGTAGGGCCAAGTATCGAGCCTTGAGGGACTCCTGAACGTACTTGTGCATATTCAGTTACTAAAGCTTGCTGGCGATATTCCAAGAATGATTGGAACCATCGAATGGCATTTGGACTGAATTTATATATTTGTAATTTTCTTAATAGTATGTTGTGATCTACTACATCAAAAGCTTTACGAAAGTCTATAAAGAGCGTGCCTACAATATCGCCTTTTTCAATGCATTCTTTCATCTGGTCTATTAGTTTGATCAGTGCAGTTTGGCAGCTATGTTTTGGTCGAAATCCTGGTTGACTTTCAGGTATCAACATGTATTTGTTTAAATATCCCATTAAATGATGGTTAATATGTTTTTCATATATTTTTTAAATTGTGGGTAATATTGAAATTGGTCGATAGTTTGAAGGGTCAGTTTTAGTACCACCTTTAAATATAGGGAAAACTTTAGCACATTTCAGCTGTGATGGAAATTGCCCTCTTATGATACTTCTGTTTATGAGCAGTGTTATTGATGGAGATAAGATATCAGCTGCTAATTTAATAATTTTTGGGCCCAGGCCATCAATGCCAGTTGCTTTTGTAGAATCCAGTCTGTTTATGAACGATATTACTTGGCCACGAGTAATTAGGGGGATATGAAAGAAAGTGTCTCATGGTAATTTACTGTTTGTAAAATGCTGCAGCTTATCAATATCAATATCAGGTGTTTTGACAGAATTTCTGTTGAGAATATCTGATATAGATGTAAAATATTTATTTAACTCAATTGCAATATTTTCTGATTTTGTTATATTTTTATCGTCTATAATCAATTCATTTGGAAGTGTATTTGAGGATGTTTTTTGTTATCAATGGATCGTAAATGTTGCCAAATGAATTTAGGATTTGTAGAATTATTAATGTAGTCTGAGAAATATTTTCGTTTTGCTGACCTTATTAAAGTTGCTGTTTTATTTCGGTACCGTTTGTAGTCTGACCATTGTTTTTGTCGCTTGCTGCTGTCCCTTAAAGTTTGCATTAGTGAAATTTCAGGTGTAAACCAAGCAGGCAAGCGCTTATGCTTAACTCTTTTAGATTTTGCAGGAGCGTGACTGTCTACCTGCTCTATTATGATATTATGCCGTCTTGAAAAAAGTCTATGGGTATATCTGTAGAATTGGCAGAGAAGGAGCTAAATGATATTTGAAGATCGTTTAAAAAGGCAGATTCATCGAAATGTTTGAAACATCGAAAAGTTGTTGTTGTATGGTCTTTTTTGGATATTTTTTGATTTACTTTTCTTGTTATACAGATAGGAAAAAGATCACTGATAGCATAATGAGCTACAAAACATTCTGTTATATTTTCCTGGTGAGTGGTATATATATGATCAATTAATGTAGATGTTGTTTCTGTAATACGTGTTGGTTCAGACACAAGCTGAGAGAGATCAAATAATTGTACCAGATTCTGCCATTATTTATTTATTCAGGAGGTACAGTCAATGTTAAAATCGCCCATCCATATAATTTCAAGACCAGTGGATTGTGCAATCAAAAGTTCTTCTTCAAATAGGTTTACCCATTCAGATTGAGCACTTGGAGGGCGATATAATGTACAAACAAGAAATGGCTTCGTGTTGGGTAGAGTAAATTCACACCACAATGTTTCAATATGTGATATTTCTAGTTCTAATCGTTGCTTACATTTTAATGATTCTTTATAATATAATATGAGTCCACCACCAGGTTCATTTTGAGTGTCTGATCTATCTTTCCTTAAGAAATCAAACCCATTGATATAAACTTGTCCATCTGAGACAGTGCCATCTAGTAATGTCTCACATAGACCAAATATATCAGGGCCATTATTTATTGCCATAGTTAGGCGAAGTTCATCAAGTTTGGGGATTATATGCCTAATATTCAAATTGCAGAGATGTAATCCTTTCGAAGAGAACTGTAAGATAAGGTTTCTAGGATGTATCTCTGAGCAAATGTTTACTGTTTCATGGTGGTATTGGTTAACAGGAACACTGTTGACATTTAACAAGTCTATATTGGAACCTTTGGCAGAAATGTCAACACTGATAGGCATTTCTGCCAATGTTTCACGACTATGCATAAATGTGGTGCAGTTTTCTTGTTCATTAGGTAATTTTGGGGTCTCTTTAAGGTTATATTGTATATGCCCTGCTTCATCCTAATGTACAGAACGGTGTGATATTCCAGAATGTCAGGCATTAAACCAGCAATCTTGAGTATTATGATTTCTCATTGAACATATATGGCAATACCTTGATGAGAAGTAATATCCTGTACTAGCAACAGGCATGCTACGTCGTCTATGTATTGGGGATGTTGCCCTTGATGAAACTGTAGGTCCCATAACCTTACAATGCTTTTCAATGTTTTGAAGTAATTTGCGAATACCTCCATGATTCAAATGTATTTTGTCAGTGCGGAAGTATGTTTCAGGCAATTCTCCAGACGCCAGCAAAAAAAACTATGATAGTGATCAATGAATTTGATGTCATTTTCATCACATAACAATTTTAGTTTCTTGTTGTAAGGTTCAAGATCTACAGTTCCTCTCGAAAGCAAGCCAGAGACAATGAGCTGGCGATCATCAGATGCTAAATAGTCCAACAAATCAATATAATTGTCTTGGACATCATGCAGATCAACACCATTATCTGCATCATTTCCACCTACATGTAAAATTATAGTTTTACAGTTGTCTAGGTCATATTGTTGGAGTTTGGTTTTTAATGTTTCAGTAGTTGAACCAGGGAAGGAACGTACAGTAGCATTTGATTTTAAGTCCATGTTTTTTTTATTGTTTTAAATATAGAACTCCCTAATAATAATGTTGATTCTTTAATACTCTTTTTTTGTATCACGAGTCAAATCAATAGGTTCAGAGTCAATGCTTAAATGTTTAAGGCTTTTTGGTTTTCGACACCGTTCTGCTTTAGTTTCACTGTTTGATGTCTGCTTCTTGGTCACACCTTGTTTATTATTTGAGTTTGGTCGTTTGTGATTCAGTTTATTTGGTATATTTTTCTGTCTGGTCGATTCTGATTGTTGTTTTGTATATTTTATACTTTCAGATATTGTTTTCATTTTGTCAGATTGTTCTTTCACTTTCTCAAAAACAGCAGTTGTTTTGTTTAGTATTTGACACGACTTTTGATCATATGATGTTTTGATACTGTTTGTGGTATTTGAAAGATCTTTAAGTTCTTCTGTGATACATAAGTCTTTTGCATTGATTTGTCTCTGTAGTGCTGTCAAACGATCATTGAGATTACCAACACTGCTTTCTAAGCTTGTAGATAGGCTTTTCACTGCAGATAGAATAGACTGAGTAGACTGTTTCAGGTTATCAACATCCACTTTCAGTGAATTTATGGCTGTTGTCAGTGTTTGTGGAATAGTTCTACATGCTAGGCAGAACCAGAGACCTCTAGGATCATTTTTGGATATCCCAACGCACATTTCGTGGTACCAATTCATACAGGCTGAACACTGGATCATGTCATACTTTTTCTTTTGGCCTGATTTTACTTTGCATGAATTGCAACATTTATTGTTGTTCTTTTTTAAGGGTTTAAGTTCATCTGTATCTTGGCCAGTAGATGGAGATGACTTATTTTCAGAGTTTATTACTTGTTTTAACTTAGTTTAACTTAGCTGTCATCTAAACATTCTGTTGTTTTACAGATACTTATGTTCTGTTGGCTATCATCTTCAGCATCACTGTCGTTTTCATCTGAAACATGAGATGCACTTATCTGGGTTTGGCTAAAGCATCTAGCTATGTTGCTGACTTCAACACTCTCAATATATTGTTAACTCAGAAACTTCTTAAACAAGGCTATCGGTATCATAAACTTCGCAAAACATTTTCAAAATTTTATAGACGATACTATGATTTGATTTCTAAATTCCAAGTTGGACTTAAATCTCTCTTGCGCCAAGGACTTTCTGAACCTGATTTCTATGGTGACTTTGTGTATAAATTGAAGAAGATTGTTGGCTCTAATAATTTTTCAGCGCAGTTCATTAAAATAATTTCCCAATATAAAAAGATTGGCTATAACATTAATGTATTACAACAGACTGCATGCTTGGTTGTCAACCCAATCACGGTTGGCAACTTTGCTTTCCTCTTTAATTGCACGCCGGTGGGTCGGAATTCAGAATCTATGATGGTTCCGACTTAAAGACTTATCTATTGATGAGATGGTAGGGGCCTGATGCTTTGGCTGTTTGTCGGGCCCACCGGGGTTTACCTGTTGGATTTCTTTTGCTCTGGTATTCAGTTTAATTTACTGTTGAGTCCTTATCCTTGCTTTGTCTCCTTGTTATATCTTGATTTATATGTTTTAGGAGATGATGCATTGATAAGTTAGGGGTCTTTCATGCAAACCAAATATCTATGTGTCTTGATCCACATCTGAATTAAGGGTGAGGTTGGCGCCGTTAAACCGGTTTAAGCCCTCCAGTAAAAGTATTTTTACTGACCGTTCCAAGGCGGTGCTTCTTTTGTGGATCGTTTTTGTTAGTTATGCTTCATGTTGGTGTTTGTTGTAATGTTGTGTCTTGTCTTTGTAGCCTTGTGGTCACCTGCTGGGAAAGGGCTGACCTCTTGGCTGTCGTATGTGTTGTATTTTATCACTTTCCCAAATGTTTCTTGGTCCACATCAGAATCAAGGGTGAGGTTGGCGCCGTAAAACTGGTTTAAGCCCCCCAGTAAAATATTTTACTGACCGTTCCAAGGCGGTACTTCTTTTATGGATCTTTTATTTTTTTATTTTTTTGTTCTGTCTTGTGTTTGCTATGTCTTTGTGCGCGTCTGTTTATATGTGCTTTGTGGTCACCTGCTGGGAAAGGGCTGACCTCTTGGCTCTCGTTTGTGGTGTCTACTGTGAGTTTGTCACTTTCCCATTGGTATCCTGGGTCAGGTGTGGTACTTGATTGTATCGATTCCTGATCTTTGCACCCTTACTTACCTTGTGTTGTTTCCGTATCAGGTTGCATTGTGTTGTCTAAGTCTAATACGACAGTTTCAGATTACAAAGGCTTTGCAGTGTTTAAATTGTCTGGTTCTTTGGATTTTTTGCTCAGATGTGATTTTGCCTCTCGACTGACGGCATTCGATATACACTGAACTGTTTCTGTCAGACGTGAAACGCTGTGGTCAGGCAGTAGTGTAGTCATTTCACTAAGGAGATTTTGTTTGAACTGTTTTCCGACTGAAAACCGTTTTAGTTCATGATAGGACATCTGCTTCACAAGATCTAAATGTTTCTGCTTCAAAGAGTCCTCAATATAAAACAACTTTCCATCTGCTGACATTTCCGCTCATACACTGTGAGAATTATAATAAGAATGCCGGTAACCAGTAATTCGTGTCCGTTCAAGCGTGACAAATTTTTAGTCATGAACGTAATCACCAATACCGTTAGTGATCACAGAAAATATTAAGTCTAGGCCTCCAGGGCGGGTTAGTTGGACTGGTTGTGCGTAGGCTATTTATAAATATTAGCTTCTTTGTTCATAGAAAATATGCAAGATACTCGTAAATAAACGTCCTTATCTGATATGAGTCTTAGTCCGATCCAAGATAATTCCAAAAACAAGTATCACACTGCAAATATAAGTTTTTCAGTTAGCTAGCATCACAAATAAAATTGAAAAACATTGCCGACGATGTAAACAACGTCCATCAGTAACCACGTGACTTTTTTATGCTCATTGGCTCATATGCTATTTGGTGAGTTTGAGCCTCTCATTAGCCTACGCAGCTCACTAAAGTGAGTCGCTGCTCATTGATGTGATTATTACTGAACTATCTCGTACTGGTCCATATTATAATCTATTATCTTACAAACTTATCTGGATGTCTATCTGTATTCCTTATAGATTCCTATATCCCACGGATCTGTCGTTGTTCTGCGCCACCAAGATTATCAATGGAACGACTAGAAAATAGCAGCTTCAGCGTGATGGTGTCGAACATTGCTCAGTACACTATCGACACTGAACTAAAAATATATAACGACATTGGGCATCAAATTGTTTATAACCACAGTCTGGTAAGTTTATTTAATGCACAACGCCATAAATCACAAACTAGGCATGACGATTACACACATACAAGGCTTGTTCTGAAACGTTACTTTGTCAAACCGACTGAACAGTATTATATACAAAGTATATAGTCATTAAGTGCAACATCAAATGAGACTCAGGATGAGTTATCGTACTATGGATATTTTTAATGGCTATGGTTCATTATACCACCCTTATCAACTTCAGTACGAAATATCTCGTGATGAGCAAGGTCTACACTGATGTAGGTGGCATAAAATAGTTATACCATGTGTGTCCACCTTTACGTAAGATAATCCACTCGCTAAAGCTCGTGGATTATCTCCACGTTAAGGCGGACAACCCATGGTATAACTATTACATAGCTTTTAGATGACCAGCACCCCCATCACACCGGAGCACATCAAACGACGTTGACTTTCATTGTGCAGTTTCTGTGATATAATATAATTCGAGGGATTACGCTACACAGGTAAACTGACAATTTAGGGATTATTGTTGCACACACTTTTGATATATATTTCTCTATTAGCATAATCAACTAATTATCTGTATGTACTGATAAGGACGTGTCAAATTTGTTTTCAAGGTAGAAAGGAAAGATGCTGAATAGTCTCTTAAAAATACATTTCAATAAAACACTGGCTATCTGAAAAACAATGGAACTAAACATTTGGTTTTATTTTCGGACTGGCATTAGATTTAGGAGTTTGCACCCAGCAACTTCATCTTTGAGGCTCCACGTTTTCCGCTGACGTCGTAAGTTTGACATTTGAAATTTAAGAGTATCTTTGAGTATGTGTAAGATATATCATTCATATATCTGTAAACATTACAAACGTGCTATCAAATGATGCACACAGAATCGCAGTTTTGGTTGAACAATGTTTAAAAAATAGTTTATCTCAATTATGCAAGGCATGCTGATTGTAAAATTGACAATTCAAAACACTTAACACGTTTTGGCGTACTCCAGTACTTGCTACCTGTGGTTACCAAGGCAATGAAAGAAGAAAATTCCAAGCAGCTAGTCTAAAATTGTGTGCTAAAGTAACTTTGCAAGAGGGAAATACAATTTCATGGCGAATTTCAAGGTTACATGTTAAAATGCATGTGTCTCAATGGTTTCTGAACAAGCCTCGTAAATGTGTTTGATATCATCTTAAACTTATTTCGCTCCCAGTTGGAACTTTAATAACCAGTTCAGACAATTCACAATGATCACACTGCCATCTCATCAACTCCACTAGTATTTGTCGTTTAGACATTATAACGTCTACAGCACCTTTGGGGTACTTAGGTTGTGTAATCGTTGTGTAATCGGTTATAGTAACTCCAACAGTTTTCATTCCTTTATATTCAAAATTTGCATAATGAGTGTTCACACAAAGAAGATGTATACTGGCGATGCAGGTCCACAGCAGAGTTTTGTTCTTGTTGAGTTTGGAAAGCTGATGTGACTATTAGTGTTCAGTGGCCTTTTCTAATGGTGCTGAGGGTTGGTCTGCAGTGTGTGATTGGGGGGTATTGCCTGATCATACTCCGTTACCTTTTTGGAAGCCCGGACAACAAGTAGCACTGTTTGATGAAGAGGTTAGGGGAGGCTCTTTCCTAAACTTTTTAAACATTCAATATGTGTGGTAAAGATATCAAAGCATTTGCTCTTCATTGGCAGCTAAAGACACACTGCATACTCGATTGTTTATGATATGTATTTATGGCAAATTCAAGAGTGACGCCATGCTAAAATCAAAAAAATAAGTGTGTACATAGTAAATACTTTTCTGCCGAGTCTGATAAGGCTTCTCTGTGTGCTCAGTGGGTAACTAAGAGGCTACGCTTACTTCATGCTACCAGAAAATACTATGATTAGACTGTACTGGTGCCCAGGATGATCTGTGTCTTCTCGTGAAGCACAGTCACATTGTTTGTATGTTTTTACGTTGTATATTAATTTTTCTCTTTCAGGGGATGATTAACGACTTATATGAGAACATCACTATAGTCACAGATAGGCAGCTTGGTCCGGGAAATTATACATTAGAAGTATGAGGTTACCTAAGCTCTCTCTCTCTCTCGCTCTCTCTCTCTCTCTCTCTCTCTCTCTCTCTCTCTGTATGCTATACATCACATGTACCATTTACGAATCAAGTTAAATACTAATGTATAGGGATTATAAGTCCATGTAGTGTGTTTGCAGGTATTGTAAAACATCTTCTGGGGTATCAACAACTGCTTATGCAATTATATTTCAATCTGATTCAAACCTACTGTCCAGCCAGCCAATAATGATAGTGACGTCATGTTTTGTTTACAAAGTTATGGGGGACTTATAATCGATAGATCACTTGTGTATTAATCCTATCCACAGGATATGATTAATACACAAGTGATCTATCGATTCGTGTTAGCTCAAATGGAGTATACAAGTCAGTGTTTTATCTAACAATTGTAAACAAAATATTACGTCACTGTCACTCTTGATTGGCACGACAGTGGATTGCACATATAACTATGGCAAATCTTTAATATATTAGTGTGTTTTTATCTTGCTATGCAAAACTACATCACCTAACCAGGACTTTAGTTAAGAGTGCGCAATGAAAAACAATTTTATTATTTCTCAACTAAAACATATGTTGTGAGCACTCAAAAGAACCGTCTCAATTAGAAGTTCTTTTGAGGACCCAAAGCATATGACAAAACTGATGGGTAAGAAAATATCTAAAATTAATGGCTCAAAAATGCTGTTTATCTAAACCTATGCCCTTGTACAAATTAGTGAGCATGACCAGGAGATGCCACAATAATAGATTACAGTCCAACCCAAGCCATCCACACAATTGAAAGAACACAATTACTATAAAATAAAACAACAAAGAACACAAATATGAGAGCAAGAATACAACTAAAATGACACAACCAGCTCTCTCTTCCTCAGAAAGATTATTATTACAAAACCAGAAAGGATACTAAGATACTTATAACTAGAGCAGCAGTCGATGGTACACCATCGCAAATACCTGCTTTTTTACCTATACCCTTTACCTTGGGGTCAAGGTCATACAAAATGTAGCTCAGTACCTTCTACATAATGTGACCTATGCACCTGTGAAGTTTGAAGTTGATATGTCCAATGGTTAAGGAGGAGATGCATTTACAAGAAAATACATTATATGACCTTGACCTAGTTGTTAAGGTCACACAAAATGTTGTCCAGTGCCCTCCAAATCATATGACCTATGCACCTGCCAAAGTTGCTACGTCCAACAGTTTAGGTGAAGATGGATTTACAAGAAAGTAAATTATATGACCTTGACCTTGGAGTCAAGGTCACATAAAATGTTGCCAAGTACCATCCACATCATGTGACCTATGCACCTGTAAACTTTGAAGTTGCTATGTCCAATGGTTCAGGAGAAGATTCATTTACTAGAAAATACATTATTTGACCTTAGGATATTTGACCTTGACCCCAAGGTCAAGGTCACATGAAGTGTTGCCTAGTACCCTCAACATCATGTGACCTATGCGCAGGCAAAATTTGAAGTTGCTACTTCCAAAACATTATGAGGAGAGGCGTTTTCAAGAAAATACATTATTTGACCTTTGACCTTGACCTTGGGGTCAAGGTCACACAAAACATCTCCCAGTACCCTTGACATCATATGACCTATGCACAGGCAAAATTTGAAGTTGCTACTTCGAAAAGTTTATGAGGAGATGCATTTACAAGAAAATACATTATTTGACCTTTGACCTTGACCTTGGGGTCAAGGTCACACAAAATGTCACCCAGTACCCTCTACATTATGTGATCTATGCACCTACAAAGTTTCAAGTTGCTATGTCCAACGGTTTAGGAGAAGATACAATTACAAGAAACGTGACAGACGGACGGAAAGACGGACAGACGGACAGACGGACGGACGACGGACCGACTTTGGTACGAAATTAATATACCCTATTTTTCTTACGAAAAAGCGGGTATAATTAAGTCACAAAACAAGGACCAAACAGTAAAAAAGCCAACACACCACAGAAACAACACCAAACAATCAACAACTGTAACAGTATCACTTCCTATGGCGAGCCAGCAGCCAATGCTCTCAAGTTACTGTATAAATTATTGCTCAAGCTACTGCTGTTGTTAAAAAGATAGTGTTCAGTTTGCATAAAGGCTTCATAACTTATGCAGTGTATCACGGCTTGGTAAATCAAATTGATTCAATGTTATAAAACATTCGAGCCTTACAGCTTCAGTACCACACTAAACGGTTTTGCAAAGAAAGACATCTGCTCACAACGCCTCCACGGGTAATGTCATGTAAACAAAATATAAACCATTTGAAGGACCCGTGTTCAAACAACTATTCAGCAGCACGGTATATCAGCGCCAGTATTTATGCCTATTTAGTTTATAAATTCAAAAGAAACAACGTTGGATAGCCCTCTTTTCCCTGGAAAGAATCAGCAAGCTTTTAAAAGAGTGGGATTTAACATAGATATTATAAGACACTCTTCATGTCTGGTTATAAACACAATCACGGTTTATAGCTATGATTTCAAATAATCACCCCAAAAACCCCACCCCTCAAAAAATCACGCGAAAGCAGAACACAACGAAGTTAAGCAAACAGCTCTCTCGTCTTCAGCATGGTGCTTGATAAACTAGAATATGCACCAATAACTACACTACAGAACAAGGAACCAGCACAACAAGTAAGTGAGTACATGGTCACAGACTCCCACGGCATTCCGAGGAAGAGGCGCAAAACACAGACAGCCACACCACAGTGAAGCAGTATGCGCTCTCTTCCTCAGCAAGATAATTGCTAAACTGTAAAAGGCACCAAGAATCATATGATCCTCAACGCGAGAAAATCTGTCTTCGGGGTTTGCGAACAACAAATAAAAACAAAATTTGAGCCTCGATGTGTGATTTCCAACAGTGTGGCATTTTGACAAGTGTAGACTCAGACGAGCCTGTGCAGCCTCCTTTTAAGCTTACACACTCCAAATGAAATAAGGTATGTAGCTTAGCACTCATAGAATATTCAAGCGACTAGCAAAGGCTCTGATCAGACTGCGCGTACACGTAGGCTGATCGGAGGCTTTGCTGGTCGCACATACCACATTAATGGAAATCTCATATTGCGGCTCACTTATACTCACCACTTAAGAATGGACAGTAGTCAAGGCCACAAATAGAAAAAAAACATGCTGCATTGCTTCAACTATATAGAATTGATTTGTATCGATTCCTGATCTTTGCACCCTTACTTACTTTGATTTTTGTGCAGGTGTATACAACATGTCCCCGTGATGACAACGCAGCTAATTCCCGTGATTGTCTACACATGGACCATGTTAAGTTAAACTACACTGTAGAAGGTAAGAGTAGAGTTAAAAACATTTTCGAAACAGTTACGTAGAAAAGAAGTTATTGTGAAGTTTTGATGCAACACATGACTTTTCAGATTCCATTAACCTTTTCTTTTTTGGATTTGATTCTTTATCTCCCAGTCAACAATTTTTCAATTATACCGGGATGGGTCTTCCTTGGTTGAACCAATTCCAAGCAAAGATTAATGTGTCTTGCTCAAGGACACAACACAGTGACGCCAGTGTGGCTCGAACCCGCAACCCCTCGATCTTGAGACATCTACATCTATACTGGAGACCTCTAAATAGTTACCATGGCAAAAGTAAAGACCAATATAAAATGTCGCATTAGGCGGCTTTTCATCAGGGTCTACACTGTTTTCTAAGATTAAAACAACCTTCAGGGACAGAAATACATCATAAGTTAGAAACTTCTACCAGTGATCCACTAAACTAATAAATGTGCGATTCCATACTTATTGTATCAACATATGTAGGAAAATCAATCAAAGGGTTAAAATACATGTGTTTGGGTGCTGGACGGAAGCATCTCCAGAAACGTCCAATATGGGCCCCAATGATAGAAAACCTGACTTTGTTACATGCGGAAAAAGGCGCAGACCAGCCCGTGCATATGCCCAGTCTGATCTGCACATTTGCTATTTACTTAATGAAAAGTATATTAGATAAACTTACTACATGCAAAGTTTAAAATCCTAGCTTATCTCTGTAGCTGAGCAGGCTAGATTGGGTCTTACTTTGCTGGATACCCCCCCCCCCCCCCCAAAAAAAAAAAAAGAAAGAAAAGGGTTTCTTGCATTGTAGCCTATATGATCCTCAACAAATATTTCTTGGAGAAGAAAGACCTGTAGACATAGACACATACTTTGGCCTTGACGCGGAAAAATCCTGTCTTCGGTGGTTTGCAAACAACAAAGGTACAGGCCAGACTTCACACCCGCATAGTCTGATCAGTGCCTTTGTTATTCATTTATTGGAAAGTATCATATCAAAATTTGCTACAAGCAAATTTTCACTATTCTAGCTGGACTCTGTAGCTGAGCAGGCTGGTTTCTGTATACCCTGATCACAAAGAAAGGTTTTCTCACATCGCAGGCCATATGATACTGTTTTATCTACCCCTCGTCCTCGATAACACCAGTAACGCAGAAGGTTGCGCCTGTTGTTACTGATTATGTTTCCATAATTTCAGCTCACCTGAGCATGATGTTATCAAAGTACCCAATGTCGGGTGTCCATTATTTGTAGTCCCTATCTGTATTCCATCATCAAGACGACTTTAAAATTCCTGCTAAATCGCATGGTTACTTTTGATCTAAAATACTGGTTACCTCAACTGCATAAAATACCATATAATTATTGGCTTACTACTGAGTTATCAAAGGTTCAAGTCCATGCCTCACTGCAATTATAAACATGTTATAGAAGTGGCTAGATGTTTAAATTTTGTCTGAACCGCTGCTGTCCGAAGTAAGGCGAGGGTTCTGATATTGTTGAGTTGCTCCCATTGTTTGTGAGGGTTTTGTGTTTGGTGCTACTTTTGTTCTGAAGCACTTTGTGTCATTTTTGTAGTTTTGCAATCATCTTACTGACAATATGAGAGTTGGTTGCTTTACTTTGATTGTCTGTATGTTATAATGTGACTGTATGTGTTCAGTGGCTCTTCCTCATGGTTCTATGGGTTGCTCTGCAGTGTGTGATTTCTATATTTCCTGTTCATGATATTTTAAAAAAATATATAGATCCGTATTTTGTGTATGCAAACAGCGAATAATCTAGCGAGTCTACAAAATTCACAAAAAACCTTTGTTGCTCAACAATTTGATAAGTACACAAATGTGAAGTGCAACCTCATTTTCTTTTTGTTTCAATGTCATATCTTATAATGTCTAGTAGAGAAAAAGATTGATTATCGTTGGTTTCTTCAGTGTCATATTCCAAATTATATAATAAAAGGAAACGTTGGGTCATTTTGGGAACTATTTCTGGAATATTAACTCTGCTAATCTAATTTATCTTCTTTTTAGTTCCATATCCCGCAGTGTCTTTCAAAGAAAACCCTTGGATCTATTTGGGAGCTGTTGCCGGAACTATAACTGGTGTATCTCTAACTATTCTTCTATGGGTTGTTCTACACTGGCGAGGACACCCCTCCAAGAAAAAGAAAGGTAAATATATAATCAGCACTACAAGGGACCCAGACATAGCTGAGTTTTAATTACAATTTCCGTTGCTAAGCAACAAGCGACATTACATTTGATAAAGTTGCTGTATGCACCAAAAGGTGTGTCACCTTATGCTAACATACACAACGTTGATTAGCTACAAACACATACAGTATATTTAGAAAAATTCCTTCATTTATATGATGATCCTCATACAGTTGTGTTTAAAGAATAAACATATATTTCTATCCGTTTCAGAATATATTTAAATAGGATTGAAATTGATCCAGTGCATGAGATTATAATTCATATCGCAATGGCGAGCAGTGGATGCTCAACATATATGTACAGGCTTGCCAGAGCCTTCGTTGCTCGCATACATAAGGTATGGATGTAGACCATGTCTCTGACGAAATCTTATATACATATGCAATAAGTACGATTAGGTGTTTTAGGTAGATTATTTTTATTAAATCTAGATAATGCGACAGCGTAATGCATATGGGAAAATTGATTATTGTGCAAAATGTAACAACAGAACGTGTCCTTTAGAGTTAACAATGTTTAGTAATGTAGACCAATAAATCAATGTACTGCGTGTAAATATTCATAACATCTTATAACAATACAGAAAAATTTCAAGCAAAAACTGATTCTTGCACCTAAAACATAGGAAAACATAGATGATTTTGAAAATGTTTATGTAATTAATTTCAAGCTTTTGTTGATACTCATTGATTTGATTACCATACTCATTGGCATTGTCCACAGGAACTTACCACTGCTGTCCGTTTTATGGAGGTGGTTCTGTGGCTGTTGATTGATTGTAAGTTACTGATTCCATTTTTTAGCACTTTGTCTTTTAGTCTAGGTTGTGTGATATGGTTATGCTGTGATATGTGTGGTCGCAATCATCTTATTGTTGAGACGTGATGGCTGCTTTACTATGGATGTTCTTTTGATGTATTGAATGTACTTGTTTGTGTTCTGGTGAGGTGATTTAACTACCGAGTAAGCCCCCCCCCCCCAGTTTGCCTTAGCCGCTGACCGGTCTAAGTTTGTAGTTCTGTTATTGTTGATTCATCGTTTATCATTGCTCCCATTTGTTTTTGTTTAGTTCTTGTTTTTTATGAAGTTTTTAGTATCCTTTCTATCTTTCTAGTTTTCTAATCACCTTATTGATGTTAAGAGAACGTATTGCTTTTCTTTAATTGTCTTTTTGGTGTAATATGGCTGTAATCATTCTGTGTCTCTTCCTCATGGTACAGTGGTTGGACTAATTGTGGTATTTCCTGCTCATACTTACTTACGTTTTTACTATGAACACCCACAATAAATGTTTTCTTAGAGGCCTCATACAAATTAGCTATTATATATATTTTGATTATCATATGACGTCGCGTCTGGGATTGAAATAACGCCATGCAATAAAATCTGTAAACCACTAGTGGTTTATCGATTTACTGGAAACGCTATTACGTCCATAACAACGTTACGTACATGATGACAAAATCATAACGTTTTTACGCCAGAAATGATATTTCAAAGTATTTGTCATATGATAAATAGAATCTAACATTCGTGCTCTTGTATTATTTAATTTATTAAACTCGTTGCGAAAAAGAGATAAAATGCTCGGCAAGCCTCGCATTTTATCTCTTTTCCCCAACTCGTTTAATAAATTCAATAAAACATGAGCACTCATGTAAGATCCTCTTTTTAACATATGATTAGGATAAAGGAAAAATAGATGAGACAAGAGTTCTTACTTTATCTTTATTGTTGTTGAATATTTCAGATCAGTCTATGGAAATGCATCTACGCATACCAAATTCTGACAGTCATCACGAAGCCTCGAGCCTACTAGCTGAAATGAATAGACGGCTAAATAATGACGTGACAACTAACGATTCACAGAAGACATCACAGGATACCATTCCCTGTGAATCTAATACAAAAGCTGACCTACAAGATGCCGTTGAGCCACATTTACTTAAAATGCTTCTGGCCCATCCTGATAATCCGAATCATGAAAGTGCAATAAGGGAATTCAGTCAAATTCTACAAGATAAATTTGGTATACATCTTGTGGAATCAGCTGTAAACTGGCGAGATTTTGCTGAGTCTGCTGCTAGCAGCTTCAAAGAAATCGTCATTATAATGTCCCCAGGTCTTTTAAATATGTGTAAAGCATATAAAGAGCACAATTTTGATCGAGAAAGATTTGAATCTATGCTAAAAGTAAGGAAATATGAATTCATACCTTGCATTGTGTTGCAAAAGCTACAATATTTTATTGAAGATAACCCTAATGACTTAAGTGTTGCCATACATTTAGTATCATTCAGTCGTGATATAAACTCAATGGATATATTTTTGGATGAGTTTGATTTTCTAAAAAGGTACAGGTGCTGCTATTTGTATAAACTATGCCTAACAGACAATGCCAGTGAATCACTTCAGTTGAACAAAGACAAGCTGATGCAAATGATAATAAGATTAAAAGGAAATGGAGAACAAGATAATATCATATGCCGTCGCGTCTGGCAGTGAAATAACGCCATGCAATAAAATCTGTAAACCACTAGTGGTTTATCGATTTTTGGGAAACGTAATGACGTCCATAACAACGTTGCGTACGTATTGACAACATTATAACGTTTTTACGCCAGAAATGATATTTAAAAGTATTCTTAATGTCATATGATAAATAGAATCTAACATTCGGGCTCTTGTTTTATTGAATTTATTTAACTCGTTGCGAAAAAGAGATAAAACGCTCTGCAAGCCTCGCATTTGATCTCTTTTGCCCAACTCGTTTAATAAAATCATTAAAACATGAGCACTCATGTAGGATCCTATATTTCAACATCTAACAACTAACAGTGGAGTATCACATGCAACAGCTGGCGAATCTTTGTCAAAAATGGCGTTTAAGTTCGAGTACTTGAGCAACACAAAAGCAGGTCAGAAAAAATCAGAAGGGTATATAGGAATGGCTTGGTCGTATAAAATTGCTGTTTCCGGCCACATCTTTGAAACCAAATGGTTGAGCTTTATTGACATTGTTTTTTTTTTAATTTTCTATTTGTCTATCCACAAAACAAGAGAATATAACCATCACGCTATTAGACATCCTGTAATTGAAGTCATGGATGCTAGTGTAATGCTATTTCATATATAATGTATGTGTTCTTCTTATACAAAAATAAACAAACCTAGGTGACCCATATTCTTTCCATGACGTGACCTATTCTGGAGTTATTTTAAATTGATATAAACATATTTCGACATTTTAACTTCTTAGCAAGATATTTTGCAAGTTTTTCATCTTTATCAAAAATGTGTACCTTTACAAAATGGGCTACATGCCAGGTCTGTTAAGGTTATTGCCTCGGAAGTGCCAAATTTCCATCCATTTGTCTATCAGTCTGTTGCACTTTGGCTTTCCTCTAATACCTAGGACTTGCAGAACGTCAAGCTTGCATAATGTAACTAATATCGTGTAACGTTAATGGTAATATAGAGGGTATGTTGAGTTAAAGATTATATTTATTTTATTCCACAAAGTACTACAAGTTTGACAAATTTGAATGAAACTAAACACTCATCAGGAAAAATATAAATGGGTTGTCTTACACAAACATACCGATGAAAATATAACAGGGTTTCCTACCCCTTGTAAATATGATAGAGTGATGCAACACTAAACAGGCAGCAGGTTAATATATCAGCGTTATTTAACCCTGCATAGACACAAGAAAAATGGGTCAGCGTTGTGTTACAATTAACTCATGGCAGTCACATGCGGCATGGTTAAGTATTACTTAGTACACACCAGAAAGACAGAGTTATGGAAAACGTAACATACTCATTTGTTGTGAAGCCATACACAACTTACCTCCATCATTTGTTCTGTTAGTAGATTGTACAATTTATTTTATCACAAGCAGTGAATTCAATGCATATCAAATGTGAGTAAAATTGGTATTTTTCTACAGTGAAAAAATATCGTATTTTTTCACTTATGACTGATACGATTTATATTTTCACTGTAGCAAAACGAGGCTATCTTGGCAATTTTGGAACTGGGATTTTTTATCAAAAGGTTTTAAGTGAAGGATATTTGTCAGAAATAACGCTATGCACGTTGTGACATCAATATCAAACATAATGACGTCACTGTTTGACCTGGCGTCGCGCCAGTTTGCATATGACGCCTACCCTAAGGCACACTCAACAGACATTCTTTAAATGCTGATTTCTTACGTTTCATTCGTTAAAATATGGTTCTAAGCCATTTACTAGGTGCAAACTAAGTTTACACTCAATGTTATACCCAATAAACACACTGCAAAAGTCAAATCGAACGAGAAATGACCAAGGAAAAAGTTAGGCTGTGCTATCTGTATTTCCGTTGAGTATAAAATAAAAAGAAAATTTACTTTTTCGGCAAATACCAAATATATTTTATCTCGTGCGGTGAAAATATCAGCATTTTCACTCGTGTTACCCACTCGTGAAAAATAATGATTTTTTTCAACGCACTCAATGAAATATATTTGATATTCACCTCAAAAAAGTAAATATCCTCTGTGTAATTTTGGTTTTACTGCCTGCTTTGTGTTGGTCATTTACCAAGTAATGTTTTTTCAAATGGAGATATTTATTTAGCAAGACAAAGTGTGCATGCTATGAAGATTGTTTTGGCTGGTTTTACAGCATCATAAAATCAGTGATTGCTATGTTAACTTAGAATCATCGAAACATCATTTCTGGCCTTGGAGTCCGTGTTCATGTTCAACTCAACCGAGCATAAAGTTTTTCTACTCATAAATGTTAAAATGACAACAGTTGTTGGCATTTTAGCATTTATTAGCAGGATCAATACAAAATCTGAGAATTTTAAAGCTACACATATCTTTATATTTTTAGCATTTTTTGAGCAGTTGAAATTTCAAAAGCAGTTGAATTGAGCATGAAAAAGGTTATATATCCCAGGGACCTGGTGTCAACCATTATTTCCGTGTGCTGGTTAAAGTCAATAAAAAATGGAAAAAAAAACAATCTGCATACAGCACACAATTCACAGTTACTAACATGATTATACAGATTTTATTGTATATTCAAAATGACCTTCTATAAAACATTTCATTTTATGGATAATGTGCCAGTATTAATTCTATGTTGTATTATTGCATGCGTTAGGACTTCTCCAGTATTTGCATCTGGTAAATGAAGGGGACAGTGTTATGTTGTTCGAAGTCTACCTTTTAGAATATGTTGAATAAAATATGTTTGAAAGTATGTTATCATACATACTCTATGTCAGGATGTACATGTATAGACTGAATTTGGTACTAGTTAACCTTGTTCAAAATTTTGAAATCCTGACTAAAATATAATTATGATGCCTGAGGTTTTTTTTTCTTTTGCAGTTTTGTGTGCAACACGTGTATCAGTCATGCTTTCTGTAGGCTGCCAGTAGTTACAATTATAGTACGCTTTGTACTAGAGCATAAATCATAATGTCAGGTAAATAAATTTTATCAGACAAAATCTGAAAATACCTCTGAACGTGTGTGATTAAAATGTACTAATCTATTAATTGCACGAGCCGCAGGTGTCCACTATAATTACTGTGTCCGTCTGTCCATCCGTCTGTTAGCAGTTTGTAAAAATGCTCATAACTCTTGGACCACATGTATATTTTGATCAAATTGTGCATGGATACGACGGTCATTTAGAAAGTTCTTAGCATGGCATTATAACTCCACAATGCGTTGACAAAATTCTATCAAATAATACATTTTTGGAAAGTAGAATTCAACGACAACTTGATGGTTTAATTTTTATTGAAAAAGGACTTGGTGTGCATGTGCAGCACATGCTCAAAATGAGTAGAGGGTAATTATACTGGCGGAAATTGTAAGCAAAATACTTGGAATAAAGCGAAGAAAAAATTGGGGACCTTTAATTTGCGATCATGAATTAACATATTAACGATTTGGTGCCAACTTATTTTTTGTTAGAATATGTTATGCGATCACTGCTTGCACGACTTATACCTTTACATTCGGAAAATGTTGACTAGTAGAGAAATGGTAAACTTTCAAAAATGGGACTTTTTTCGATTTTTCTTTATACTTTTACTATAAATTGTGTCACTACAGGTGCTCGAAAAATGCCTATTGAGTATATGTTTTTCTGTATTTGCAGCAACCAATGCATAAAAATCATTTCGTCGCGCAAAAAGTGTGGCTTGTTTAGTTCTGTATTCAAGAAAATTATTTCTAATAACACTACCCCTACTTTTCAAGAAGTGGAAGGGGTAACTTAACACCTCACATTTTGTCGATGGCATAAGAACTTCTCCTGGTATAACTTTAACCATCACACAATTGATTGATTTCTACTCTCAAGGTATTTTTACTTTTTGTTTGCCAATTTTTTCAATTGAAATAAACCAGAACGTCCACTTATAGCTAAACTTACTCTGTCCCATAGAAAGATTATGAGAGATATTTCGCTTTGTTCTGGTTTACAAAATTTATTTTTGTTTCAATACAAAGAGCATAAAGTGTGCTTGACAAAAATACCAACGCATGCCATTTTTAAACTACTGTCAGTTATATATTTTCAAAATATGTGAATTGTGACTTGTGATTTTTACTCGAAAAAATTAGCGCACTGCTTTGCTTTCTAGACGGTTTAGGTATTGCTGTTCCAGTATTTAGTTATAAGCAACATCCAACTCGGTCATCGATTGTATAATAACTGTACCAGATTGTGGCCTACCAAATGGTACAAAATTATCTAATTTCATGAACTATTGTTAATGTTCTACACACTTTACAAAAGGTAAAATGTTCGTTTTCCTTTGAAATTTTGCGTTTTCCAGTATACAAACAGTACATGTATTCACAACTTTTTTTTCGGTTCTGCTTTATATTATCGCCAAATATCTCTTTAAAATAATACCAAACATGATATGGTTTGTAAATCTGTTACTGAGATAAAAGACCATGCTAAGAACTTTCCAAGCATGTTGACATTGTCTAACCATTGGCATGCATAACAACCTGCTCTGATGGATGAGGCTTTGCTGAGCATCAGTCCGGTTGGTCATGGTTATTTAGTGAAAATGCTTATTACTCTTGAACCCCTCGGTATATTTAGAACAAGTTTTGCATACTTATTAATTTTAACCTTGTCCACCACTGGTATATAAAACGGTTACGAGGCTGCTGGGATAAAAATTAAACGTTAAAACTGCCGAAAATTCGCAAAATCGACGTTAAATTGAAAAATATGCAAATCGAAATTAACAATGATATCAATATTTAAAACACTTGGTATCGAATTTTTTCACGACCCGCGGATGTGCACTATTATCACAGTGTGAGTCCGTCTACACGTCCAATTTGCTCTCCATACATTTCTTCTGGCACTGGATACTGATTACTTTCACCACGGGTCGTGCACATTACAGTCGGTTGATATACTTTATTATATTTGTTGTTGTTTTTTTTTTGCAAAAAATATGCTGTACGGATCACATGTAGTTTTAGTTACATAAAATTCCATGATGATTTATCAAACACCATACAGTGTGCTAAATAAAGAAAATAAAACTTGTATGTTGTTGTATTTTGATCTTATACCTCTTTCAGCAACTTTCAGTAATGCGTGTATCATATTGAAATGGTTTATATCAAATATTTCCTAGACAGGCTCCTAGGTGGTTAACCAGTCCTCGAGGTTATAAAACTGTTTTCATGCTCAACTCAGCTGAGCATGTAATTTCAAATGCTCATAAAAAACTAAAATGTTGACTTTTTTATTTCAAAAACTCATGTGTTGTACTAATGAATGTTACTAATAAATGTTAATATGACAACTATTGTTATGAGTATGGTAAATTTCATCCTCAGTTGAGTTTAGCATGAAAAAGTTTAATAACCTCGAGGTCAGAATATAGTGTATTCATAACCTACCTGAATCAGCGACAGGGAGAGAACAATTTCTACGAAAGTATATATAGCTGGATTTGAAGTCACGGCCCCAGTAATGTTGTCTACTTGCCTGACGTACTAGACTGCTCTACGCAGACCAGCTAGTGGCTGTCGCTGCCAGCGATTCTGTTGCTGTGGCACAATGAAGCATTTTGACCTTGACCTTTGACTCAAAGATTATGCCTGGAATCCATTTTTTGTCATCTACACACATCAGGCAAACATTGTGTTAAATATAAACATCCTCCGTCAAAAATTGTACGAGGAGTCTCTGTTACAAGCCAAAAACTGATTTGTAATTTCATCATGGTGTGTTAATTTGATTAGAGTGTTTCTCAATGATGATACATTGCATTAGTTAGATGGCCTCGATGCGAGCTGAACATTTCGTGTACTTCAACAACAGCAGAATCTAGGGCGAAGATTTGGTACCAGTAAAATGCATTTAAAGCCCCCCGGTGGCTTAGGCTGGCGGTGGTTCTGTTGTTGTTGACTTTTTGTTTATTGTTACTCCCATTGTGGGAGTCTGTAACTGTTCTATGTTTTGTTGTACGTTACTTTATGTCCGTTCTAGTATTGCAATCATCTTGATGGGGAAGAGAGAGCTGGTTGCTTTGCTTAATTTGTCTTCCTGGTGTCTCGTGATGTTTGAGCGGCTCTTCCTCGCGGTACCATGGGGTTGTCTGCGGTTTGTGATTGTGGTATTTCCTGATCATACTCACTATTTTTGTATTATATCTATCTTTACTTTTGACTCCAAGTTCACACCTTCTTTCTAATCTATATACCATAGGCAATCAGCGTCCCAAATATGAACACCGTCGTTCCAAAAATGAAAGATGATTTCTACGTAGATAGAAGTTGTAAGGTAGATTTAAAGTCTATTTGAAATTGACCTTTGACTTAAAAGTCATATTGGTAATCTTAAACCTTCATTGTAATCTACACACCATAACGTCGATCGGGAGTCAAAAACTCGTATGTTTGATATTCACACTTTTCAGGAGGGACACAAAACTGAATAACTTTTGCTATGAGTGTCCTATATTGCTGACAGTCAGACAGGATTATTTTAGTAACAGCCAAATTAACTGTTATTGGTGTTTTGAACTTCCAATAAAGATTTTACGTTCATTACACTGAAGGACTTTAAAAACTCAAAAATCGAAATTCATAATATTTACTAACTTTTAATGTCTCATTTTAAATGAGATTTGGCAAAAATGAACATCAATATGTCGGCAAAACATGTTTTAAATTTGAAGTCAAAATGATAAATAACTTTAGAGCAACAGTCTATCAAATAGCAATACCCTATATTTCTAAAGTTGCAATTTGAAATTTGTCTAGAAATTGGACACGATTTTAAGCTATTGTGATAAAATATTTTTATTAAAAAAACAGAAACAAATTACCCTTGGAGCCCTACTATTTGTCTGGCACTGACAGTAGCCTGCTGGAACGGATATCGTCGATGTAATTATCGTCGATACACAATCGACGTTAGTTGGCTCTTAACGCCGCTCGCCATTCTTGGCTGACCAGACCTGCGTCGATCGTCGATATTTAACTGTCCCAGTAGCCTGGTAACGATCTCTGAGGCGCTGTATAGTTGACGGATGGCAATTAGGATATCTGGCGACGTCAGAAACACGTACGCCAGCTTTTATCATTCCAATTGCGCCAGATCGTTCATGATCAGACAAACGTGGCATGAATAATAAAGCCATAAAACTGTTGTGTTGTTTATACATGCATACTTACAAGCTACGCGTGAAATGATAAAATATTCTGCTTCATTGATTCGTAGGGACGCCACGTGCAAAATATAGTAAACCAGCAATGCATAGCTGGTCGTAGCCTGTTTCTTTAAAAACACCGGTATTGGGTATAGATAGAAACAGAGTGTCGTTATCATCCGTTTTTATCTGTTAAAGAAGGCAAAAACTGTTCTGGATGCAAAACATAATAATTTTCATTTTTTGCGTTTTTAAAGTCCTTCAGTGTATGAAAAGTTTCACCTGAGTAACGTCATTTTGAGCATATTTTGGCGGTGAACCATGCAGTTACAACGTTTTGAGCATCTTTTTTCATGGCAAAACATCGTTTCTCGGTAGAATAAGCACCAAAATAATGGTATTGTGCCCCTGTGCACAAGCTCAGAATGCATAAGTGCAAATTCGAGCAGTTAAATCACATGCCATACAGTTCAGACCTGAGCCCAAGTGATTATAATCTGTTTTAAAATTTGAAGTCCCACTTGTTTGGAACGAGAGTTTGAGACGACTTTTATTTCAAAGACATAGATGGCTTAAAAATAAAGAAAATGCATTGAAGTAAAGGGGGTTTATATTGAAAAAATAATGTTGATACCATCTTCCAATCTGTGAGTTGGAGGGCAGTGGCTCAGTGGTCGGGTGCTTGACTCGAGACCGAGTGGTCTCGGGTTCGCCGGAAGCGGTGTCTGGTGTCCATAAGCAAGACACTTTATTCTCTGCTTAGTACTTGTTCTACCGAGGAAACGTCCCGACATGACTAAAATATCGTTGGTCTAAAGAATCAAAGCAAACACAAATATGCGTAGAAATATAGAAGTTTACCAAGTTCTACAGTAAAACATGTCTTAAGCGGCCACTCAAAAAGAAGACCAAAATAGGTTTTTAAGACCGATTATCGCTTAATGCAGGTGGAAAGTATTGCAGAATGCTCTAAGGGGAGCATTCTGCAATACTTTCGACCTTCATTGATCATGTTTTGTCTATTTTTGAGTGGCCGCTTAAGACAGGTTTTACTGTACTCTCTAGTGGGCGAACTATTGGTGTACTTTCAGACCGCACAGTTTGTCCAGATTCCATCTTCTAATCTCGCAAAACACGGAAGCACTTAATGGTAAAGATACAACATAGACTATCTTATCAGTTTGTATGGAGTTCCTTGTTCTAAGCTCTTGAAAACAACTTATGCGAGTCTGAAACAGCAGTCTGTTACCTCATCAGGTACATTGCGTCACCAAGCTGCCTAAATAATCAGATAATACGTGATTCCTGTTGTGAACCTGCTACTCCATAGTTTTGATTTATTAACCATTAACCTACTATACACGGATGCATGCTGTTTTGAAAAATCAGCTGGCTTCTCTGAAACCACCTGATCCGGACCCACACCATTTTCCATTCTGTTTGTAAATATATACTACTATCTTGAGTCCTCAGTGAAAATTAACTGAATAGAAATTAGAGAGGTGTGTTGTACATACACAAATCCAGCAAGATAAGGGTTAATAAAATTTCGAGGATCTCCTGTTCAGGGAAAATACGAAGTATTTAATATCGCTAATTTGAAAGTATAGTCTGCCAAAATTGACCTTAGACTGATTAATTTTCGCCAAAATCTTCGTGATATTCGTGCGTTTTCGTGAAGTACTCCGACCTTGGTTACGCTTTTACAGAGAATATGAAGATAATGTCAATTCGTTGATGCAAATGGTCTGATAGCCTAGTGGTTAGTTGACTACTTACAGATCAAGCATACCTGGATCGAAACTCAGAAGGAACCTTTTTGTATAATTGTCAAATTGCTTTCTTTTTTAAGTTAATTTACATTTACGTCATCTTGTGATGAGCTTTACATCTTTCATTTGTATTTAGCCGCTTTTGTATTCATTATGCCCTAAGTTCTACACTCTTTCCTTGTCAGCTGATAACATTTGCAAATAGTTTAGACCCAGTTCAGTACCAACAGAACGTCGGTTCTGATCTGGATACAGACCATTTGACACTCTGATAGTGTTCCTGTATTAAGAATTTTTGAAAAAGTTAAAAGTCAGCAGATGATAACAAAAGTCTCAAAAATTATTCAGCGTGCAAAGAGTTAGTCACATGTAAGCTTATTGAAAATTATCCACGGTGCTGTATTTGTCACATATACACATGCCAAATTCAAATAAATATATCCAGTTGTGCACAAATTCAAGAATAAAGACGAAGAAACTAGCAAATTGAAAAAAAGGAAAAAAAATACTATTGCAACTGGACTCGAACCCACATCTTTTGAGTGCTAAAACACTCACTATCCACTAGGCTATCGGGGAATTGTGATTAATTTCATTCAGATAAGTAACTGTACAACAATCTAAAGCGCACTTTTTACGAAGATTCACGAAGTCTGAGCGAAAGGTCATTGAATATTCATATGTCTCGGGTCAATTTTGACAAACAATATTATAAGATGTATATACGACGCATTAACTCGCACAAATCATACTTTCTTACTGCAGATACGTTTACCGAGGTATATGCATTTATGAAAGTAATAGTTATTCACAAAAAGGGAAAAGTTAATCAAGTTGTGTCGCGCGCATGGAGTATGATGTAAGTATTTTTTTTTATAGTTGGGTTATTTCTAGTCGTTGTACTTTTCATTACATTTCATGAACCAAGTCTACCTTTTTCAAATCTATAGGTATTCTCTATTTCCGAAAGATCATTTTTTGTTGTTTTTTGGCCCGACCAAATGTTAGGCCTGTTTAACACTGGTGGTCTTCCTGAAATATAATTTTGTACATGTTAATTAATTTTAAAAAAACTATCAGCAGTCGACAAAGAAAAGACGACATGTCAAATTACCCAGCATACAGATATTTCCTGGTCCCTGCATCCTGATCGAATGTGGGCGTTGGTACTTAAATGGGAAAAAATGTGAACTTGCGTGGGTAAGCATATATGAATTAAAAGAAAATGTTTTTTTTTTGTTTTTTTTTATTTATTATTTTTTTTTATTAATTTCTACTCAAAATCAGAAATAGGAATGGGTGTTTTGTCCTCTATTTCTTAACGTGGATTCAATTTAGCATCTAGAGGTATCGAACGCATTCGTTTATACAAGGCAATCTCTAGACTGGCATCAGTCCACTAAATGCATATAATAACATTTATAATTATTTAAAACTATGAAAAAATCATCTTAAAATTCTATCCTCTCTGATAGTCAAATTTAAAGTCGGAGCCCAGAACTACTCCAAGCCCAGAACTACTCCAGGTAAAAATTACAAATTGCTATCTTAGTGAGAATATCAATTTTACTAGAAAAAAAATGACATCAGAGACTTGAACCAGTCTATGCAATTTCGAATACAATTCTGTTTATAATATTATACGTAGCACATCAACTTCAAAAATAAAAGGGTTATCACAAAAAAGTATGGTTCACTTGAGAGCCCGATCAGATGATATTATTGAACCTGGTTATACGCTCGCACATTTAGGTACAATTACTCTCAGTTCTTTGATTAATTACAGGTGAAATATCATACCTCCGTTGCATGGTTTGTAAAATATTCAGCATGGATTCAAACAATAGGATAAGTGCATGGGCAGAAGAATGTTGAGTGTACATTTAACTTTATACGGCATTTCATTTGGGTCTTTGTTGTATGTCAAGCTACCCATCTACGCGTATCCAGAATAAAAATGGGGTAATTTAAACGAGAGGTTATGGGAACTATTGGTACAATTTTAATTCTTCATGGGTTGATAATATCGTACAATTATTGACTTCAACGTCGGGAGACATGAGGATTTATCTACCCGAAAAAGTGATAGAATATCACTTTTTTTTCAAAAAAAAATATCTTAATGTAGTAATGTATGTATACAAAGTCTCTGAAATCGGAATGTAAATCATAAAACACCTTTTTACATTTTGCTTATTCAAACAAACAAAACTGTTGTTAAAATTCATTAAAAGTATTTAATTTACCTTTTGGGAGGTGAAACAGCAAATCATGTCAATTTCATGCCTCCCATGCTAATTCAATACTTATGCTATTTTACCTCTCTATAGGGTGATATAAGAAAAGTGTCAAAATATAAACTACTGGAAACTAGTTTGCGCTGGTTTTCATCCTATATAAACCTGTAGGCCAGTTTAGACCAGTTTTCAGGTCATAGAGATTTATGAAAGTAAGAAAGACGACAAAGATCAGGAAACGATACAATCAAATACCACACCTGACCCAGGATACCACATGGGAAAGTGATAAACATATAATATAAATCACTAACAAGAGCCATGAGGTCAGCCCTTTCCCAGCAGGTGACCTCAAGGCAGCAATGAACAGACGCGAAAGCATGAGGAACACAAGACAAAAACACACACAAATGATCCACAATAAGAAGTACCGACTTGGAACGGTCTTGCATGAGAAGACAAATTAGGCCATTCAGGAGACAGGATTCTCTCTAGTCATATAACCAACACATTTATTCCATCCTTACAAACTTTAGCACAACCTATCAAACAATCATCTTCACCAGCGAAGGTTTCGTCGTATCTACCTTTCGACAAACCCTTCACCTCACGACCCTCAAAATTTATTATTAGCGCAGACTAATCGACCTATGAAAACGCCAGGAAGGATTTTTTCGATAATCCCTTCCTGCCAATCAGATTAAATGTAGCAGTTTCTCGGCATCTAATGTGCACCGCCTGCTAAGTCTCCATAAGTCCAGATAAGCAAAGATTTTGGTCGTAAAATTATTTATTTTTCTTCTATAATTAAGTTCAAAATTATCTTATGAGTGCTCAAAATAACCATCTTAATGTGACAGTTCTTTTGAGCACATTAAACGTATATTTTAGTTGTTAGATAAGAAAACTGAATGTAAATCAATCACGTCGTCTTATCTGGAGGCCTTAAGTTTATCGATTTTTGCACCGCTTTGTGATTGATCATATTAATTGTTACTATTTTCGGCTTATGACGTATTCAATCGGTGAAAATCAAAGCTGTTAGGCCAAGGGTTAGATTAGACAATGGCAACCCTTGGTAGGACAATATGTCAAACAATATGCAAGATCTGCACTGATGCAGGCTGATAATTACCAGTTTTAGTTGTTTATTCACCATCTGTTAGACCAATATATTTCCCATCATATTTCTTGTGGTCCATTTTGTATATGTATGTCACACCTGGTTAACAAAGTATATACAGAGCCAGTTTCAATACGATACCACGTCAAGGTGCCCTTGCGAATTAGTATTGGAGATATTTCTAAAAGTCTTTGGGATGTTACAATGTGTGTTGATGGCCATGTGAAAGCTCTGTCTTTTTTGCATCAGGACGACAATCTGTACAGAAAAGAGCAAAAAATGGTACGATTTTAGAAAAGAAAGCAAGGTATATTGTTTTAAGATGTTAAAAGACAAAATGTTGCAATGTGATACCCTTTTCGATAACTCAATGGATAAATTGGGTCTAATTTCAAAGCAGAACTGTCAATGGCAATACTTCATCTCAAACACGACAAGTAGAACTCGAATTGTAGAGTGTTTAATGAAAAATACCGTTTTTTTACGGCGGCCAAAAGGCCGCCGTTCTAATATCGCTTTAGACCTACAATTTATGCAAATTTTCACCAATCAGAAGTATTCTTAAATTGTAATATTCATCACACCAGATAGAAAACAATGCCCTCATTGGTTAATACTCAGACTGACCACGCGATCTTATTATAGATGCAATTTAACTTGAAAATTTCCATGTAAATGGCCGAGAACCAGTCTGTGCACTAGTCCTAATAGGAGGTTTTAGGAAATCCCAAAGTGACGTCATTTTCGCGCATGCGCATATCCGTGGCCGTCAACGGTTCGTCAAGCTCTATGGAATCTGTGTTAAATGTGGGTTTATATTTTGAGAAAATGGGCTTTTATAGCCAATGTCATATCAAACTTGTTTGTATTCTTTGATATACATTCAAAATATATCTTACCGATAAATAAAGGTTCCGAATAACAAACGTTTATCCATTTAAAAGGCAAAATACGAGGCTGCGGGAAGTCAAGAAGTGTCTAGCAGAACGCTGATATTTTCTTCCAATATAACCCATAAAAACTTTAAACATGTATCTTTTTTTTTTTTTTTTTTTGTTTATGCACTTTTATGATGAACAGAGTGAATCCACCTGCTTGTTTGCCAGTTATCTCTCTCTCTCTCTCTCTCTCTCTCTCTCTCTCTCTCTCTCTCTTACGCATCCGTGATATCATCTCAAAACCAGTGATTATTGACAGTCCAAAATGTAACTTAATTAGGCTAATTAAAAACAGTTAACTTACGATTAATTTGTCCCAAAGAAATAACTAAAATTCCATGTTAAATATTTGATTTTCACGGTTGACACCGTTCTAACAGATCCGTTTTATCACCCTCTGTTGAATAAATGAAAGACACGCCCCGCGGACTGGCGGAATCAGAGTGTTTTCACAAGTAATTGTCATTGGTGTAATAAAAGAGGGGGTCATAAAAGATCTTTAAAGGATGCCGACATGCTGGACCCAAAATTACTGGGTCCGAGATTATAACACGTTTTAACAAGTCTGACATAATGCAACGACACTGAATTCGTTCTCTATCAGTTACACTTTAATTCGTTGCCGTGTTTTTGTATAAACACTAGCTAATATATATTGTCTGTCTGTCTGTCTGTCTGTCTGTCTGTCTGTCTGTCAGGACATGTGTATTTATGTTTCTATCGTTTGTCTGTCTGAACATGCACACGGAAAGGAACATACATGTGCATGCTCAGACAGACAGACGGATACATGTGCATGTTCAGACAGACAGACGGATAGAAACAAAAATACACATGTCCTGACAGACAGACTTAGAGACAGACAGTCAGACAGACATTACATATTAGCTAGTGCTTTTCCAAAAAACTGGCAATGAATTAAAATGAACCTGGCCTGTCTGTAAATGCGCATATATGTAGGTTTATCAGTCTGTACGCATATACACACGTATGTTTCTATCAGTTTTTCTGTCTCTCTGTACATGCGCATGTATACAGTTAAAAGCTTCAGTTAACACATATTTTGTTGTATAACTGTCCATTTCTTCTTCTGAATATCCATCTTCATCTTACTTATGCTCCCGCAAATCTGCGCAGGCTCACCTAAGGCAATGCAACAAGTTGACATTGTGCAGTCTCGAATGAGCCTTCGCTGTTCGAGAGGAAAATGTAATTATATTTTAGCGCCATCGTGTGCGCATTCGCTACTCGAGAAGAAAGTCAACATTATATTTTTTTTCTTTTTTCAGCCACTACTTTATGGCCACAATCAAATGTGCAAGTGTCAACTGCTGATGACCTTTGAAAACAGTTCAGGCCCGACAAAATGTTCTCGTTAGAATGCCTGCATGTGCAGACTCGTATAAGCCTTCGCTGCTCGAGTAAAAAATGTTCTTTTTCTTTTTCAGCGCCCATTTGTGTCCTTAATCATCTACTACTAGTGTCGTCCGCTGATAACCTTTTTAAACAGCTTGGACCCAGGTCAGACCCGCGAAAATGGCGCGCATGTGAAGTCCCGCATGAGCCTTCGCTGCTGGAGAGGATTTTTTTTTTTAGTGCACATTTCTGTTATTCAACTTCCTCAGTTATTTTACTTACAGGCATTCGCTTAGGCTAAGTGCAGTCTCATATTAGTATTCTCTGCTTGAGAGGAAAGTGTTGTTGTTTTTTCAGCGACCATCTCATTCTGTCCGTTTTTTAGTTTCTTTTTTTCCACAATCATCTTTTCAGTTTTGTTGAAATAGCTGTTTTAGCAGTGTGTGTTCTTGCGAGAATGCACACATGAGCCTTCTATATATATTTCAAAATGTGTTCCATTTGTAAGTTCTTTACAATAATAGTTGAAAGTATCTTCATTCGGTTTCATAGTCTAGTTACATAAAATAAATAAATAAAAAAAAATAATAAACAACCGCCTTGTTTATTGTTAGCAAACACTTTTTAAAGAAAATAAATGAAGTGTGTCATTGACAAAAGTTCGTTAATTATCAAAATAGTTGCCTTAAAATGGTTAATTTTTGTTGTGTTAAATTGAATTGAAAAGTTTAACGGCTCCCGATTTATTCATTTCAAACACAACGACAGACAAATTATCTCAATAAATGTTAATATTATTTGACGAAGTATTTATAGATGCATTAAAGATGCATTTACAATTCGCATTTATATTAATTAAATAGCAAATTGTAACAAGGAAACTTAAAATCGGTGGAAAATGTTGAAAATTCTACTGCTTTCCCTATCTACACATTACACAGTTGACGGCCAGTATATCCCAAGTCTATTTATAGAACCGGAAGTACGTCACGATAAAATATCCTATAATGAACATTGATCATGAATATAGGTCAACTCCCGCTGTACAGCATTTCTAATTTGCTTTACTACCATTCTTTGCATGCCTTGCTTAATTGCACATAATAAATAAGTGCAATATAAGAAAACTCACTATATCCTAAAGGACTTTAACAGCATTATATCAAGCAAATCTTTGTATTTTTTATTCAAGCCGTTATGGTTTCCCGTATCAAATGCGCGTTACACGATTATTGTCTGTTTCATAAATTTCGACAATATGCAGTGATTTTTTTACCTGCGCGTCCTGGGTCTCAGACGCATGCTTCTCACAAAGGTCGCATGATTTTAAACCATGAGAGTCCTGCAGGATGCATTAAAATTGTGGCGAAAAGTCTGCATTTAGTATTTGCAACTTTCGTTTTGAGTGTTTTTTTTTAACTTGCGCATCGTGTCTTGAATAATATTGGTAAAAACCGGTACTAAAAAAACTCCCCAACAGTATAGCGATCATTACTTCCCTTGGGAAACACGTGTTTTCAGATATGACCCGCTGTAGGGGAGTTTACCGGTAAAAGCCAGTACCGGACTACTGGTAAAAACCAGTGCCGATAAACCAGTACTGATCCAATACTACCAACCCGAAATGAAACATTTGAATAATGCGTTTTACCCGCAAGTTTAAACACCCTGCTTCGAGCAAATACCAATAGAATGGTTAAAGTATTACTGCAGACTCATGAAGTACGGAGACTGGACTGTGCACAGATGATAAAAGAAAAATTAATATGGTATGTCCAAAGGCTCAAATGCAGTAACTTCCAGCACTACACTTGTAGGCATGCAGAGTTAGATGAACACGGGCTAATGACCTGGGCTCTAAAAATATATGAAAACTGCGAGACAAAAGTCTGACTCTTGGCAAAAGATGATAATATGATTAAATTAAGGAAATATACTGTCTGCAACTGAACTTTTTATTAATAAGAAAGTCAGGTAGGTTTTTATATCTTTATTATTTTACTTGACAAAGTAAATTAAGTTTTATCTTTATTATAGTATAAATAAGTATGCCAGTGTTTAGCTTCCCAAATTGGCTTCTATGAATGGCCGGATTCGTATGGATACACAAAATTTATAATTCAAAGTGGACGTCGTATGGGATGCAGAACTTCGAGTTTGGGATGCAAAGAATTTTGGCCCAGTGAGTCCCGGGACTCATAGAAACAAATTTGTAAAAAAATCACTGAAATTATTAGGTCTAGTCTATTTCTAAAACAAATATAACAAGTGTATTTAATGCATTACATTATATACAAGGGCGTAAAATTCATCGCGAATTAGAGAGTAACCTCGGGGTTCAGGCGAGTAAATACGTGCAAAGCTTGCTCTGACCGGCAAATGCATGTTTTTACAAGGACAGTGTAGCTATCGGCAGAGTCTCTCTTTAATCAGACAACATCGTGCGTTATAAATAGACAGCCAAAAAGCCCACGTTATAATGTCTATTAATAGCGCTTAACAAAATACATCTTTGTGAAAAAAGATGTATCTTAAAAAAAGAGGTTATAATGGGGATGGATATTTAACAGTAAATAATGGCACATAATTTCCTACAATTTGAATGTGCCCGCAACCCACAATCCTACACTTAGACTCAGATCAACCTCCGCAGCTGTACATGTATCAGCATATTTTGCTATTTCCTTTAGGAAGATGACAAGCACAAGCTCTAGTTTCTTTAACTACATGTATGTCAGACGAACATGTATCATATAAGGCTAACTTCCCGGGGCTAACTTGCAAACAGCCAGCACCAAATCTCGGGCCACTATGGGCCCGCCAGCAAAACGCTTTTCGGGTGGTGTTTTTCTGGCAGGCCCAGAGTAGCCGGATTTTACGTGCTTACTGGGAGCTAGTCGATCAGTTTTTGAGTCTACATGTATTTATTCCCCGACCCCGGCTATGGCGAGGTGCCACAGGAAATAGAAAGGTTATAGGAGTTAGTTCCACACAAAAGTGATTTGGTATATCAGTATTTTTCTGTAAATAGAGACATTCATAATATGTAAATAGAGTGGTGAAAGTGTAAACCATTTAAGACTTGAAAACTAATCCAAGTTGAGATCTGAGACGGGCAGAATCTAGCCTATGTGACAACAACAACAACAACAACAATATGGCATGTTTTTTCCGGGTTTTCAGTTTATTTCAGTACATACATTTATCGTCAAAATCTCCCGTTTTCTTAAAAACATTAGGACTAATAACATTGTTCCCTAGCCTTTGCTGGTGAAGTGCCTAAAATTTGGAACGATTCAGATGCATATCGCTCAGAGAAAAGAGCACCAAGCAAAAGAGAGACCAGAAACATAGCACAACTTCCAAATTCGCTGGTTTTAGACGGAACATCCTTTTCCAGCATGCAAAGACAGGGAGTTTAAGGGGATTTCGTCACTTAGTTGTGTTAAAATTGAAAGTATTTGAGAGCCGCCGAATATCTTTTTTAAAGATATTTCTTGTTAACATTTATCTGAGATGAGATGTATTAGTTACAGCTAGATAGCATTGAGGTGTCTTTACGACACTCTACTTGAGTGTATTAGATGATTTACGACAATTTGTTATGTTTCTGATACGAATTTTGGCTTCATTTGCAGACAAATAGGAAGGCAGCCAAAAGTGCTTTGGTACCTCTCTGCCATGTCTTTGATCATGGTAAAATTTGCTGATCAAACAAGCAGCACCAATCAAATAAACGTTGTCTGCTCTGTCATCATTGGAAATGTTTGGGATTTCATTGACGAACAGTGTAGAACCAGATCATATTACTCCTACATATAGGAGCAGCCTGATCCTGATCCCAAAGGGTTGCATCTATACTTAATCAATCAGAAATACCAATAAACATATACATTGTTGCAAACATTTTTGTCAAACAGTGAATATCCAGATCAGACTGCACCTACATGGGCAGCTGGACCTCGGTCCACACTGTTTATGTCTATAAATTTGGGCCTGGATGGGTATATCACTTAGCTATTTTCGCTATATTGTATATTGAATAGCGATGATTTCTAGCCCAAAATTATAACATTTAGCTATTTTTTGTCTAAAAATTATGAGATTTTCAGCCTAAAATTTAATGAGGATAAAAAACTAAGCTGTGATTACTGATTTAAACACATTCTAAAGTTTAACGATTGAGTGAAAAAGGACAATCATAGGCAAATATTCTATCATAAGCGATTAAGTGGCCAAAGTTTTAATGATTTTCGATTTTCAGAACCCCCATGCATGCCCTCATAAATGCCAGGAATCATAATTATCTTCTGATAGGTGGTATGCATATCACATACTCAATCTGTCTGATTTGAGCATTGTGGGCATTCTCGCAAGACCTGATGATGTCTCATTTCAGACTCTTGCATTTCGCCTTTGGATTATAGGAATCCTTAATGCAATCCTGTAGTCACGCAATTTATAGTTAAAGCATAAAGAAAACCCACAAAGAGTCCAATTTTGGAAAGTTTACCATTTCTCTAATAAGCAGTTTTTTATTTGTTTCTTTACATCCCATCAACAATCTTTCAGTTATAAAGGGACGGGCTATTAAGCAGTGATCGCATAATATATCTTAATAAAAATGGTGGTTCAATCCCAGTGTGCTCCGTGCAAAAGGCGACAGGTCAGTGTGTGCTGGAGCGCTTCCTGTCTGTTACATGGCATTGTGGGTAATCAGGCTTTCTATCAGCTGTAATAACACAAATTAATCTTAAAGCTGCATAGTCTGTAAATTTTGATCTTTTTATTTTAAAACTAATGTTTCTATTTTTCAAGAACACAGTAAAAAAACTAAAATTCAGGTATACATTTTACCAACTTCGTAAATCTTAACAAATTATCAGTATCGAAACAACAGCATGTATATTAAAATTAGCTGTCTATAATTATTGGAGGGACGCAAATAATTATCGACACGAGTAAAACACACCTGTTTTATAGGATAATTCACTTTTCCGTGCAGTTTTCCGCTCTAGTGAACAGATTTATTGTGAAAACATAACTTAATACAGCTTTTACAAATGATTTAAAAAGAAAATAAAATTTTTCGAAAAATGTTCATAGTTACAGAGTATGCAGCTTTAACTGGTAAAAACCATCAAATATATTACCTCATGGCTTTCTTCTGTTTTGCTGGACCACGTTTCATGCAACAGAGGAGTTTAGCTTTAACACTGAACTAATACACCCCCTTACTATTTCGTCAGGGCACTATGACAGAATTTGTAATGAAGTGGCCTAATGTATGTATGCAGGGGTCACAAGTTATAGTTTCGAAATTGTACCATAGTTTTGATCGATGCTATAATAGCATACTGTATACAGTGCATACCTTGGTGAAATGCCACAGAAAGTGGCCGTCACTGTTTTTTACAAGTACCCGTTTAAGCGAACCAGTTTCAGTTAAAATGTGAATCTTCATACAATGTGCGAAATTAAACGTTAATGAGAAAAGTGTCATTTTCAATGGACTCGCTTATATCCAGCAAAAAGTACAAGCGATTGCGAGCTGCATACAGTGAAGATTCAAATCAGCCAGCGCATCGGCACAGCCTGATCAGAGTCTAAGTTTTCCGCTCGAAAAAACATTGGACCCTTGACTACCCATAGTCCGCTACAATGCGCAGGCTGATCTGAGTCTTCGATAGGCACACATGCCGACATGTACCTTTTTCTGCACACCGGCTCGATTATTATAAATTTTACGTTCTTTGTGCTCGATATAACTATCGCTGGTTGGAACCTAACAATCTTACTCAAAACAGCTATTTATCAGAAAACGTCAATAAAAGATTAAAATATAGGTCTTTTATTTTACCCATTTCGAAATGGTAAATCGATTTTCTATGTAAGCTTTCTCAGGTAACGCTGTATGTACATCGCAATGCTGTTGAAATGTAAATCATGTTATCAGTTCATATCAAGTAAATGAGTTTTCGCTCTATGTACTTGTAAATTTATTTATACTCTTTATGGTTATTTTGTACATGCATAACGTAATTTTATTAAATTGGTGTTCAAAAGCTGCATAGGATGTGTTTAACCATATAGTGAAGACATTAAACGATTATAGTGACATTTTGCAGGATATTTTTTTCTAGAGTGATAAAGCATTTACTCCACAACAGGTACGTAGTATATTTTGAATAAAATAGTACTTTATGTTTCAAATCTATTAGTGAATTCGATATCAAAGCAGGCGAAAACAAAACAGTCACATCAACGTCGATATGACGTTAATATTACTCAATTACAATGGTACATTGCTCGCCAAAAGTGACACCATTCATTACACCTTTCAAAGTTATGGCCGGATTATTCCTTCTGGTTTGATACAATAAACGGGAATGTTCCATTATATATGTCGAGGATCAAAGGTTTATATTTACATTACGGTGTAGTTGCCTTAGATGAAACCAACATTTCTGGCTACTTGCATCGTTGAAATACCATGTGATCTAGATCGCGCCTCTAGGCGGAGTAACGTCAACGTCAGCCAATGACGTTCTTTGTTTATCGACATTTGCGTGACGTCATTCACGTATCGCCACGACGTAATGTTCACGAGTTTCATTACCTGGCTGTTCCAACACCTCCGTTACAAATGAAATATCTCATTTTATAAGGATAACTGACGATGTTGGGTGGAAGATATTTAAGTAAATTTGATTGATAATATAGAATGTAAAAATAAGGATTGAATTTCACATTTTAAGCTTGCACTGGAAGATGAAATACATGAGCTATTTTAATGTTTCCAAGAAGCCCTTCGGGCTTCACAGACATTAAAATAGCTAATGTTTGTCATCATCCAGTTTAAGCTTGAAATATGAATTTCAATCCTTTACCCTTAAAGCGCCAATCGCAACAAAAGTCGTCTGCTTTTCTCGTCTGCTGAAATGTTTAA
Source organism: Loripinus fragilis (assembly GCA_964019695.1). Classification (NCBI taxonomy): domain Eukaryota; kingdom Metazoa; phylum Mollusca; class Bivalvia; order Lucinida; family Lucinidae; genus Loripinus; species Loripinus fragilis. Next base: position 4,831,745 of record OZ026520.1, read on the forward strand.
GAAGCCTCTATGGCAAACAGTGTGGACCCAGACCGGACTGTTCCTATAGGAGCAGTCTGATCTGGGTCCACCCTGTCAACTTATACTTAATTCGTCAGTAATGCTAGGCCATTATTTGTAGCAGACGACTTCAGCAGACGGCATTTTCAGATGCATTTTTCCCTTGGCGCTTTAAGGGTTAAATATAATTTCCAAACACTATTTCTTTCTTCCTCTGAAGACCATTTTTGTCTTAAGGCCCTTTCACACAACAACGATTTAGCCAACGTATGCCGACATGTGACAATTCTATCAAATACGCTGGCATACGCTGAACTCCAATTAAAATCAGAGAAAGCCTCTCTCTGAATATGTACAAAGCGTATGCTAAACGAGCAGAACAAAAAAATAACGTCTGCCTCTAACGTATGGGTAACGTATTCATAACTTATTTCTGGCGTAACATAACTTGTGCAAGCCTATAACAGTGAATGCCTAGCTTATTTTGTGAGTAACTTATGTACAGCGATCGTCTAAGTTACGCCGAAATTTTGCATAGCGTGTTTGGAGGGAAGTTCGATTATTACTTGGATTCATTTATAACGAAACGGGGTGGCTCTCGAAAACCCAGCCATCGTGAAAGTGGATCTAGGTACCAAAGTATTCCATAATGGTTGTAAATCTCTGCCTCTCATCAACAAGAGCGGTGCTGCGCTCATATGTACTCACTATATATTGATGAGCCTCATACGCTATCAGTACGTTATAACACATTCAGTACGTTTTAACCACGTTTAAAATACGCTTAGTAAATTCTAAGTGCGTCAGCTAAACGTTCAATGCGCCATTAAACGTTTGATATAAGTTACACATAAGTTAATAGTACGTTGCCTGTAGTTTAGAAATATGTTACGCATGCACTACACAAACGTTACAAAGTGGGCTCTGACGTATTACAACGTATGTAAACGTAACTTACAGGTAACGTAGGTTATTGAATGCATAACTTACACGTTTCATACATTTATCTTATCTCTCACTTATAAGCCATACGCTGCAAATGATATACATACACAAAATATTGAAACCAATTCACTGTATGACAACGTATACCACCGTTAATTGTTTAAAACTTATATTCAGCGTACACCAACATACTTGCTGAATTTATCGCACATTGGGATATGCTGGTACTATACGTGGAAGTGTGACACTAACGTACTTGCTGAATTTATCATACGTTGGGATAGGTTGGTACTATACGTTGAAGTGTGACATGGCCTTCAGCACTCAGTGAAGACCCAGATGATTAAAATGCCGCTTTATGCGACTTCACTGTTTGCCAAAGCTGCATTTAGGTGTTACCAGTATATACAGAGTGTACATTTTGGTGCTCATCCATGTCATTGGAATCGATAAACGGAGAAGATACCGTAATGTTCACCCTTACGTATCTGCCGAGCGTGCGCATTAGTGTGTATTTGTAATTAGGTCTACTGTTCTTACTTCCTTGTTTTAATGTTTTAAGAGTCATTTGGGATCTTAGCGACACCTAATATCTAGTTTGTAAATAATTGGAATATCATCGTTGTGAATAATAATTTAAACAAAATTAACCCTTAATGTGCTGCAAACGACAATTTTGTGATATGTGTCTAGATATTAAGGGAAATAAAGTAAAATATTTGAAACGGAATGGGCGTCTGCCTACATACAATACACATGAAATATCAGTCTTTTACGAAAGGTATCAAAACATGAAAATGTCGTCTGCAGCATCTTATGTTTACATTCTTTATTACAATGGGATTGTCTTAGTTCCTGGTAGATAAAGGTAAACAGTGTGTTACTGTACTTGACTTTTCGCGAACTGTAAAGGGGGCAACTTAAATATTCATATCTAGGCGTGGTTCGGCTATTTCATCTGCTAAGGAAGGGAAATCAGGTTTTATTTATAAGTTGGTAAAGAGTTAATCAGCTTTTTGGGCCGCGCAAACGTGCATGCATCTCATGAAAATCCTAACCGAAAACATACTGAACTCACATTTCTTAACCCTTACAGCGCATAATCATAAATGTAAGTTTTTGTTGTCCACTAATATATTTGAAGCCTCGCAGACAAACAGTGTGGACCCAGATCAGACTGCTCCTAAAGGAGCAGTCTGATCTGGTTCTACAATGTTTGCCTCCATATTTATGATAAATAGAAATTTAAGATGCAGTTATTTAGCTGGCGTTTTAAGGACTAAACAACGTGTTTTGCGTATCTATATTGTACTTTCAAAGATAGATGAGAATCAGTGTAAACAAACAGTGGCGAGTTTACCTTGATTTTGGGCAGGCAGGTAGTCTCAGTTTACAGTTATATTGAACCTACCACAGATTAGTGAATATGCGCGAGGCAGTGAATAATCATGCTTTACCTATGTATACGAAAAATAGAATTGCCTCATTACTATGCATCTTTGAAAGTACAATACTGAGGTAATGGCGCAAGATGATACAGTTACTTTTGAATAATTCAGCTTTAACCTATGTCTAAGGTTGACCAGTCCTATTTACGCATTTATGAGGTGCCGCCTTTACAGTAACCAAAAAGTCAAGTAATACACGAAACGTATTATATAACAAACTTGGGGAAATGGTCCTTAAATGGCCTTCTGTAATAACTTTTCAAATGGTTCCGGTCCGTTGCATATCTAGGTCACACAGACTCAAATAGATTTTCGAAATGAAAAATCTTAAAAGTATTTTTGTCTGAAACCATAAGGCATAGAGCTTTGAAATTTGATCTGTAGTATCATCTAGGAGACTTCTACCACGCTTGTTCAAATTATGTTCCTGGGGCCAAAAATGGCCCGCCCCGGGGTCACTTGTTTTACATAGGCTTATAATATATTATAGGGACACTATGGAGAAAGAAAGCTTCTTTTCTGGAACCACAAGGCCTAGAGCCTTGAAATTTTGGTAAGTAGCATCAACTAGTAGACCTCTATCAAGTTTGTTCAAATTATGCCACTGGGAACAAAAATGGTTCCACCCCACGGGTCACATGTTTTACATAGGCTTATATAGGGAAATATGAAAAATATCTTTTTTGTCTAGGACCACCCAGCTCAGAGCCTTGATATTTGATACGTAGCATCAACTAGGGGACCTCAACCAAGTTTGTTCAAATTATGCCTCTGTTTAAAAAAAATGGGCCAGCCCCGGTGGTCACATGTTTTGCATATTTTGCTTTATCTCCTTTTTATATCTTGATTTATATGTTCTATGAGATGATGCACTGATAAGTTAAGGATCTTTCATGCAAACCAAACATATATGTGTCTTGATCCACATCTTAATAAAGGGTGAGGTTGGCGCGCCGTGAAACTGGTTTAAGCCTTCCAGTAAAATATTTTTACTGACCCTTCTTTTGTGGATCGTTTATGTTATTTCTGTCTTGTTTTTGTTATTCTTCCGTCTGCATGTGTTTATTGATACCTTGTGGTCACCTGCTGGGAAAGGACTGACCTCTTGGCTCTCGTTTTTGATGTCTAATTGCGAAGTTGTCACTTTCCAATTGGTATCCTGGGTCAGGTGTGGTGCTTGATTGTATCAATTCCTGATCTTTGCCCTCTTTCTTACTTTTATATATAAGGAAAACATGAAACAAATCTTCTTATCAAAAAGCACAAGGCATAGAGCCTTGGTATTTTGTATGAAGCATCTCCTAAAAGACTTCTACCAAGTTTGTTCAAATAATGACCCTGGGGTCGCATGTTGTACGTAGGCTTATATATGGAAATATGAAAAATCGTCTTGTCTGGGATCACAAGGCCTAGAGCCTTGATATTTGGTAAGTAGCATCAACTCGTGGGCCTCTACCAAATTTGTTCGAATAATGCCCCTTGGGCCAAAAATGGTCCCGCCCCCAGGGGTCACATGTTTTACATAGGCTTATATACGGAAATATGAAAATCGTCTTGTCTGGAACCACAATGCCTAGAGCCTTGATATTTGATATGGAGCATCAACTAGTAGATCTCTACCAAGTTTGTTTAAATTATGTCCCTGGGGCTAATAATGGCCCCGCCCAAGGGGTCATATGTTTTACATATGCTTATGTAAAGGAAGACATGAAAAAAATCTTCCAGTCAGAAGCCACAAGGCCTAGAGCCTTGATATTTGGTATGTAGCATCAACTAATAGTTCTCTACCAAGTTTGTTCAAATTATGATCCTGGTGCCGAATAATGGGCCCACTCAGGGGTTACATAATTTACATAGGCTTATATAACATCTTCTTATCTGAAATGACAGGGCCTAGAGCCTTGATATATGTTATGTAGCATCACCAAGTGAACTTTTACCTAGTGTGTTCAAATTATGCCCCTGGAGCCAATAATGGGCCCGCTGCAGGGGTAACATAGGCTTATATAAAATCAACTTTTTTCAGAGTATGGTCATGCTGCATGTCAAATTAAAGGAAACGAAGCACACGACAAGATGCTAGCAAATGTTTGCCCTTTTATACACCTTGACACCTGGGGCGGGGTAAAAATGTTTTTTATTTTATAACATTATTTCAAAACGTGTTGCAGCAATGCAATTCAACGGGAATGAAGCAAAGAACACAATGCAAGCAAATATTCAACCCTTTTATATACCCAGATGGTCATAAAGGTCAAAACTTTTTTTTGAAGAAGGTAACGTTGCATATCAAATTAAAGGGAAAGAAGTGTAGAACATTTTACAAGTTTGACCTATGCACCCCTCTCCCTTATGCACACCCCTGACCTTTTGGGCTCGGTAAAAAGTCGGCATTGAAAATGTGCAGATAAGTTTATTTTGATTGAACTTGGTAAATTGAAAGTCTTGATGTATGATCTGAGTGTTTCCATTATGGACTCAGGTGTGAGAGAAATGTGATTTATGTTTTGTGGTTAACATCCTCTTCTTGTGACAAAAACTCAGGTGAGCGATTCAGGGCCCATGGGCTCTCTTATTGTTGGTGTGTTGGGGGCAAGCGCTTAACGTCGTTTCAACTTCAAGTTAGGCATTTTTAGCAAAGGATCACGACGGCTGTTTCCGATGCGGTTTGCTAGAATCATATGTTAAGAAAAATGTTTGAGCGTAGAATTGTACCTATCATTTTTAACATATTTTTGGGTGCTCAAAAGAACCGTCGCATGGAGACGGTCTTTTGAGTACCCACAACATATGTTTTGGATGATAAATACGATTTTTTGGGTACGCACTCTTAATTAAAGGCATGTACAACAAATTGCGTTAAAAGCTCAATAGTACTGTATTGATCCGGTTATTAACTACAACAATAAGAGGTATTGTCGTATTTTTTTGACCCTGAAGTTCAAAGGGCGTGGCATATGCTAATTTTATCTCCGATCTGTTATCGGTAGTTTTCGCCGAATATACGAACTAATTAGATTATTTGAAATGGAATGTCTTATATAAGTAGCAGATCGACAATATCGTCCACTGTGGTGTAGTGGGTTAGCGCAGGACTCCTAGCGTATAGCAGGTAGGAGCGTTTCTTTTTATTATTTTTTTCCTGTAAAGGAACGGTATGAGCTAAAAACAGGAAAGCGAGAAAATGATGACGGTTTGCGTTCAAATGACTGAAGCGAGAAAATGATGTTGTTTTTTATTTTGTATTTAATGTACACAGGATAACACTGCAGTTGCTAGTAAACCAAGTATGTCGGACAACCATTCTTCTCTTAGGCGAAACAGCTCGATTTACTAGCGACTACACGTAACTGCACAAAATTGAGCATGTTCAGGCTTTTCCAGAGTTTTTCGTCATGTCAGTACTTAGAAACTAATTTACTGGAAAAATAAAAGATAAAAACTCCTTGCGAGATTCGAACTTGCCTTCTCTATAATCAGAGTCCTATGCTTAGGCCACTACACCACAGCGGACGATATAGTCAAATTAATACCGTTATGATACATTGCATTTCAGAAAACCTACTTAATTCCCGTATATTTGGCGAAAACTATCGATAACAGGTCCGAGATAAAATTAGCATAGGTCACTACCTTTGAACTTCAGGGTCAAAAAAATACGACAATAGACATATTTTAGAATTTATCACTGAAGAATGTTGGCCTGAAGTCGTTTAAGAAGGAAAGAAAGTATCAGTTTACAACTAAAGGTGGTATACCAAAATAAAATGAAAACCTATACTAGGCAAGTTTATAAAAGCCCGGCTCTTCACGCTTTTACTTTAAGACCCTACTATTCCAGAAGGACCAGTATATTATAAAATATCACTCGCTTGTCTATGGAAGTTTTGTATGGGAAATTCACGTGAGGTATAATAAAAAAACAAATAATGACATGTTTTGTTAATCCATATAAAGCTTGTGTACTTTTTATGGGACAGTTCAGACCCGGATGAGACATTTCATTATTTGGTGTCAGATCAGGATCTTCACTGTTTGCTTACAGACTGATACCAATTAAAATTTGGAAAAAGTGAATAGTACCACCCTAAAATTGGTAATGGGTTTGTACTTACCATCAGGGCAGCCAAGTAAATGGGTTAATGCTACAGGGAACTCTGATAAATCGAACCCTGTGAGATCTAAGCACATGCTGTAGTCGATGATAATTTGGACTTAGATATTATAGTGTAGGGGCCAAACTGAGATATATGGGCTATTTTGCGAGTTTGTTGCACCCTCCAGGAAGAAAAAGTTGGTTACTATTTCCAGTCAGGGACGTGTCTGGGGGCCTCAGAAATCCATGTTTTACTAAGTTTTCTGTGGTCAGGTTTCTGTAAATGGCCTGTAATCACCGTTACCCCACAAACATTGAAAATAGCAGTATACTAAATACAAGACTAATTATATATTTTATAATAGAATCAATGATTTTATTTGAGGTTTAAATGTTTGATCTAGTCATAAACATTAATAACAGACATCTGTGAGATGTTTTACCGCTCATCAGCGTTACGTATGTTACATTTTATACGAAATTGCAGATAATGACTTTATATACTGCATATTAGAATGAACCATGTTCCTCAGCCACAGGAAGAGGAACTTGGTTACTATTTTCAGCCTGGGACATGTCTTGGAGCTATAGAAACCCATGTTTTAGTAAGTTTTCTGTGGTAAGTTTTCTGTAAGGGAACTTTAATCAATGTTACCCTAATTTTGAAAATAGCAGTACACAGAATACAAGACTAGAAGGATAGTTTACAATAGCATTAATGGAATTATTTTAGTTTTCCATGTTTAAGCTAGACATAAACATCAATTGCAGACATCAGTTATATGTATTTCTGCTCGTCGGAGTTACTTACGTTACATTGTTTTACGAAAATGCAGATAAAAACTGTATAGATTGCATATTATAATAAACCGTGTTCCCAACCTTAAATGTGCGATAAAGATCCCTATTCTAATGATGAATATCCATTTTTCCAAATTTGAATCTATTTATAATTTGTAATTGGAGATAATTTGTAGTAAAATAAATTTTGAAATATGCTTATAAGCATATCATTTCTACTAACATACAGATTTTCTATTTCAACCATATACATTGCATTGGAATTGACAGTGTCTTCTTTCATCTCTGTCGCAATGAAATGAAATAACAGCATTAAAAACAAGTTTTACTACCATGGATATTTAATTTCTGTCAATATATAAATAAGATAACATAAGTAACAACAATGGTGTTATATACTAAAAATTGTGGAAAAAAGCCTGACGACACGAAGAGTCTACTCTCCACATATTTCAATAACTTCATTAATAGACAAATTATTTTAAAATAAACATTCATCTAAGAGAGTTTTGAAATTTGGTCTGATCCTGTTACTTTGATACATTTATGGTAATTTACAGATTTTTTTTATCAATGATTCATAGCAATGAACGTTATATTTAATTTATGATTCAAATATTGGACTGAATATACCGTACCTCAATAAATAAATTTAAATAGAAAAGCAATATTTCCTGCATCTGGAGGCAAGGCATGAGAGTAGTGTGGGTGTCTTCCAGAGCAGGAGCTTTCTGTCGACTTTACACAGAGGACATATCTTAAAACTAGTAAAGTTCCAGCTTAGCCTTCTTTGAATGGGTAACAAATTGGTCAAATTTGACTATTCACTGTTTTACAAGATATTAACCCTTTATACTATATGCATATATTTGTCAAGCCCATAACATATGTAACAGCACATTGTGATTATCTTAGCTTTAAATATGTTTTCCTGCGACAACTTGCTCCTTTTTTGCAGGTAGTAGAAGTACTTTATCATGCCTGAAAAAACTATGTTTGCTAAAAAGTGAGAATGACCATGAAATGTCACAATCACAGACTGTAGATCAAACAAAGGTACCATGAGGAAGAAACACAGAACATTTTAGGTCTTGGTTGCATTTTGTTATAATCTAAAGTTCCTCTACCGTTTTTAAAAGTACAAATATGATATCAATCAAAGTACTGATCATTACAGAAATAGCACAGTTGATACCAAAATGTACCTGGTGCTTTGTAGATCTAGCATTTACTTTTATTCTTGTATGCTTAATACATTAATTTTCACTGTTGATAATTACTTTTTTTTTAAAAAAAATCAATGTATCCCTAGGCCTGTCACAATTGCAATCGTCTATTCTCACTTTTCTCATACGGTCTCATTATATCACATTGTAAAATGCGTATTATCTTATTTTATTATACAGCAATTTCGAAAGAAATTATTTTGTTTGTTAACCAAGCAAGTTTGAGGTAAAGCAACTTGAGCGATACGCGTAGCAGTAAAAGCATATTATGTGGTAACATTAATTACAAAGCTATTTCATGTTAACACTAATTGCACATGTTTTTTCTGTTAGTGAAGCTTTATTTTAAAGTCCATTTTGAGGAGTTATTCTAAAGCTTTAATCATAAACATGACTCACTGTAATTCAACAACATGGTGTGAATTTCTGAAAAACAGAGATTAAATTGTCGCCGGAGTGCCTGTTGAAAAACCAGTGCCACGACTCACGCGCAGTTGTTAGCTTTCTTACATTATTCACAAGGAAGTTCTTTTTTCTTTCTTTTTTGCAACTTTGGGTCTTGTTGAGCTATTCGTAACACTGATACATGTTTACACATGAGGAGTAAGAGACTTATGTTCGGTTTGTTGGTTTCAAAGATTTACTGAATTAGCCTTATTGTATGCAAAACAATCAAAAATTGTAAGCAATACTGCAAACAACAGCTCGTAAACATATTTTTAGTTATAAACTTACTCATTCTTGCACCCATATCCATGTATATATTTGTTAATACTTACACTGTTTGAGGGCTGTTTCTGGTTTAAGAAAAGTGTTTCAATTTTATTTTAGGTGTAATGCCTTATTAAGATTACAAATTATGAGTATGTAACAAATTACAAGTGCAAGCTAATCTTGTATATAACACTGGTTTATACATGTAGTGGATAACTTAAATGTAAAGACCAACCTTTTATGCAACGTATCACTGTTTCAGCAAACAAATATGGTTAAAACACAGATGCATTTTTATATGTAAGTACAAGCGAGTTTTCCACCTTAGGGACTTTTTCTACATCAAGCAAATCAGGCAATAAACCAATTGATTATGTTCGTAATTTTGTGTTAGATAAACATTTTGTGGAGTAATTTCTCCAAACATTAGACATGACCTCAGATAAACTGATGATAAACTGGGTGTGCACTCAAGCTATTAGCTGCTGCAATATAGTGAATGATGGATACATGCATAGCATGTGTATATAACATTGAATAACCTTGTTAAGAGCCTTAGTCACAAAAAGGCCAACCAAATAGGATATTTTTCTTTAGTATCAATGAGTTTCTTTTAGCTTTACTTGTTTGAGCTGGGCATAAACATCAATTGCAGGAATCTGTAAGATATGTTTCTGCTCGTCAGCGTTACTTCTGTTACGTTGCATACTAAACTGCAAATAATGACTTTATAGATTGCATTTTAGAACGAAAACATGTTCCCCAACCTTAAATTTATAATGTAGATATCTATTCTAATGGTAAATTTCCATTTTACATATTTGAAGCTGTTGATTTCTTGTAGCTGTAGTGAAATTAATTTATAAATACGCTTATTAGCATGTAATTCGTACTGGCTTACAAATTTTCTATCCTCATTCATTAGGTAACATAATTTACAGGCCTATTATGACACTTTGACTGGTTCAACACAGGAAGACCCGTCCCTGTTTAACTGAAAGATTGTTGATGGGACATAAAGAATCAAATCAAACAATAGGAAACGTGGTAAAACAGACCACAGGAAACGTAGTAAAACATTCATTACAATATTTGACTTATGAAGTAGATATTCTACATATTGACAGGTACCATTGATTAAAAACATGTAAACTGTCATATCAAAGTAAAATAATCAATCAAAATTGCAAAAATCTCTTTAATAAGAGTTTATTTAGAATAATTTCTCCATAATTGAAAATATTTAAATAATATGTGGAAAGAACTCACATATATTCTGAGCCTGGCTGGTTGTCAGGCCCAGGTAAAATTAGTATTTATAGTCATTTATGCAAGGGACAATGTTGTTACCTACGTTACCTGATATATATTTACAGCAACAAACTATCCATCGTAGTTAAATTTGTTTATAAGTATTATTTCGTTTCATTGTGAAAGTGGTGAAGAAGACATTGTACATTCCAATGCAATGTAAATTGTCAAATAGAAAATATCTTCTTCTAATATTAGAAGTGACATGCTCATAAGCGTACATAAATATTTATTTTTCAACCTCTATTGCCAGTTACAAGTTGTAAATAGCCTTAGATATGTGAAAATGGAAATTTACCATTAGAATAGAGATCTTTAATACACATTTAAGGTTAGGGGAAGGGTTTGTTCTAATATGCAATCTATAAATTCATTATACACGATTTCGCAAAAATGTAACATAAGTAACTCTGACAAGCAGAAATACCTCTCACACATGTATGCAATTGATGTTTATGACTAGCTGAAACATGTAAAGTTCAAATAATTTCATTTATACTTTTGAAAATACCATATTAGTCTTGTATTTTTATGAACTGCTATTTTCAATGTTAGTAGGGTAACATTAATTACAGGCCATTTACAGAAAAATGACCAAAGAAAACTTACTAAAACATGGGTTTGAATACCCCAAGACATGTCCCAGGCTTAAAATAGTAACCAAGTTTCTTTTCCTGTGGCTGGGGAACATGGTTCATTCTTATATGCAATCTATAAAGTCATTATCTGCAATTTCGTATTAAATGTAACATACGTAACGCTGATGAGCATTAAAACATCTCAGAGATGTTTGCAATTAATGTTTATGACTAGATCAAACATTAAGACCTCAAATAAATTCATTGATACTATAATAAAATATAGAATTAGTCTTGTATTTTGTGTAATGCTATTTTCAATGTTTGTGGGGTAACGGCGATTACAGGCCATTTACAGCAACCTGACCACAGAAAACTTAGTAAAACATGGATTTCTGAGGCCCCCAGACATGTCCCTGACTGAAAATAGTAACCAACTTTTTCTTCCTGGGGGGTGCAACAGAACTCAAAATTTGAGATTTGGCCCCTAGACCATAAAGGCGTTGTTCTGAAGTGCTTTCTTTATTTTCCATCAAAAGATGTTGGCTAGTTCAAGCGAACCATATCAATGATTATGTAATAACGAAAATGAAGCAATCTTTGCTATAACTCTAACAGTTAAGCTTCTTTCAGCTTAAACCTGATTGATTACTAGTTAGTAAAGAAGTAAATGAGTATGACCAGGAACTGCAACAATCGCAGACCAACCCATGGCACCGCGAGGAAGAGACACATAACACAGATAGCAACAACACAATTAGAGCAAAGCAACCAGCTTTCTCTTCCTCAACAAGATGATTGCTAACCATCAGACTCAAAGAAATACACCACAAAAAATGCCCAACACAAAACTAACACTCCGAATGGGAACAATAACAAACAGTGAATAAACAGCAGCAGAATCACTGCCTGGCATGGCCACCGGGGGCTTATATACATTTACCGGTCGATTCTTTGCTATAGAACACAAAACTGGATGAGGAGTACTGACTTATGTAATATATCATCACATGGAAACAATCAAATCGAATTAACCCTTCACTACATAGACTATTTTAGATCATGACATCATATTTTTTTTATTTTTAGACAACATTGAAAATAAAATCAAGAAAAAAATAAGCTTAGTTTTGAATACTTTTGAAAATATTATGGAAAGTTGAGCATTTGCTCTTTTGGAGCAAATGCTCCATTTTCCATAATATTTTCAAATACATGAAATTTCAAAGGCGCCAAAAGGCGTTATGATGGAGTAAAGGGTTAACATACTGTGATAAAACAAAAGGTGCCTTTTACTCACAAATAGTCAGTGCTAAAGAAAACTAGTGTGAAATAAACGAATTCGGTTCATTCGAAAGGCCTGTTTTCAACAACATGCGCTAATGTGATAATATATAAGCCCATTTTCACGCATAATGCGCCCTTTAGTCAAGCTAACTGTCTGAATGAATGTTGATGAATGGTAATCGAGGCCATTTCGATACTTACTAGTTTCCTTTCAATATATTTTGAAAAGGTGTTTCATAAAAGCCAACAATAAAAGCGCAAAGTCATGCAATGCAGGGGATACCTTAACTCGTTCGAGCAATTATTGTACGGCCAGATAACACATTTTATGTAATGTAAAACGTTGTATATTAAACGCCTAGCAACATATAATACCAAGAGTATCGCTTGTTTATATAGTTCCCAACGGCTTCCAAATGTCTTATACATTTTAAACAGTTAAAGAGTCGCATGATCTTAATGGCTAAAATATTTTCGCTTGACCATTTTTAACGCTATTCCTCATTTATATACCACCCTTACCAACTTTAGCACGAAATATTTCATGATGTGCAAGGTCTTCGCTGATGTAGGTGGTATAAAATAGTTATACCAAGTTTGTCCACCTGTACGTGAGATAATCCACTCGCTAAAGCTCGTGGATTATCTCCACGTACAGGCGGACAACCCATGGTAAAACTATTACATGTCTTTTATAGATGATGCAGTTCCTCTGGCCTATGGTGTTCCTTGGGTGTTACCTGGGTGAAGTAACAGTGATTGCAGTGACTCTTCCAAACCTGAGACTGGTAAACAATTGTCCAACAAGATACAATATAAAGGTAGGCATATTGAGCAAAGGATCATTGACACTTACTATGGGTAAATGCCTATGGTTTTCAGTAAAAATAAAAGTTTGTCAATCGTCCCTTTCTTCGCCTTGAAGCTACCCTGACCTGAGTACTTTATGGCTGTAAAATCCGTTTTCGATATTAAATGATTCAAAGATGTAAAATTTTGGGTAAAACAATCAGTTTTACATTAAGATATATAGGAATCCGAAAACATTTTTTAAAATATCATTCCCCCCCGTGTGCCAGCAAAAGCTTTTGCCTGCATATGTGTTACCATATTTTACACTTTGTATGGAAGTGGCTTGCTGGCACACGGGGGGGGGGGAAAGATGTTCAGCAGCCCAAAAACGCAGGGCCTAAGCCCATAAAATGTCTTTTTTTACCAAATAAGAAATTAATGACAGTAATGAAGTTCTCTAGAACCAACCTCCTGAATTGCTTTGTACTCTGTGCTAGTTTAATATAAAGTACAAAGATTAAAAGTAGAATTAGCAAGGTTTTAGGCATTTTTTCATAAGAAAAACACTCACTGTTATTAAATGACACATTCTTTTGCAAACGTCCTGTACTTATCTATTTGCATGCTTGGGAATTGTTTGTGTTTTTATTTTCGTCTGCTGACTTTCTTCAAAATTAAGTTTTTAAAAATAAACCACCCAGGACCACCATCAGAGTGTCAAACAGTTTGGATCCAGATCAAGACCGACATTCTATTGGTCTTCATCTGGGTTCAAACTGTTTGCAAATTCCTATATACAGACGACAAAATTATCCACCGGCATGCAAAGAGTTATAACAGGTAAATACTTTAGTGTTCAATATATTGCCTAATATAGGGATATACATGCATCATGTATACCATAAATATTAGGAAACTTTAAATACATTCAACATGCTATGCCCTTTAAACAAAGCAAAAGTAATATTCAAACGATCTAGTTAGAATCAGTTTTACTTTCCAATGCTAAATAGGACACTTTCATTTCTTCAAAAATATTCATTTCTTTTGTTGAGCTTTCAGTTTTGTATTATTTACGGTACATGTAGTCAAAAATGTACAGGTAACTTCTAAATTATCTCCCCAAAATCATTTTATTACAAAAAATATTTTGTTTTTAAAACAATTTCATCAATTATCGTGATTCGGTAATACTCTGCATATGGCATGTTCAATAGATATCACATGCCTACCAAATAAATCAAGAAAACGGGCAGAAATCATTTTTTAAAACACCTTTTATTTTCATGAAATTTCAGACACCCTCCCCTTTCTATCCGCCATAACTCTCGAGTGCGTAGTAATTTTGAAAATATTTTGCTAGCTGGCTCTTGCCATTAGATTCACCTATTACACGGATACTTCATGCACCACACTAGAAGCTCAAAAGCAGCGTTCTGGGAATCAGAAAAATAGGCGTATAAGGCCCAAACCGTCAATGATCCTTTACAGTATACAGAATCAAATTCAAATTACAATTCAGGGTGCTATATGTACATAGTAACTATGTCTCTAAAATATGTGCGTTTCTATTTCTTTACACAGACGTATAGATGGGCTCCGGGTAAATTTTAGATATCATTGGGCGCAATGTGGACCTTGACGCTAGAAAACCTGTCCTCATGATATGCGACAATCTGCTCACCTACAGAGACTACGGTGCCTAAAGAATTTTTGGCGCCGTCTTACCAGCGTCATTTTGCTAGGTGTTCCGACACTGAAGATGTACATGTAGTAACAAAACTGACTCAATCAAAAATCCCGCAAGTACTCGTACTAGGCAATACTATAGCTGAGCAAATAATATGCGTGTCATATCTGGTCGCGAACTCTGATGGCTGCAGGTTTTTTCTCGAAACTTGTACCCCAGTCAGCATTCAATGTCGGGTCACCGCGAAACGCAATTCCAATTGCGTTTCGCTAGCGGGCCGACATATGTTTACTGGGTATCATTTGTACCACAGCATGGGGTCGCAGTAAACATATTACAGGCCTGGCAATTATGCATTATAAAGCAGCGTATACAGTAAAACCTGTGTAAAGCGGCCACTTAAAAATAGACAAAACAAAGATCTTAATGACAAATGGTAACTTAATGAAGATCAAAAGTAATGCAGAATGCTCCCCTTGGAGCATTCTGCAATACTTTTGACCTGCATTAAGCGATAATTGGTTAAACATGGGTAAGCACATGAAATTTTGGAACTTAATTCTTTACGTCCCATCAACAATCTTTCAGTTATATAGGGACGGGTCTTCCTGGGTTGAACCAGTACTAGAACTAGAACTAGTACTGGAACTTAATGTATCGGCAAGTAACGAAGGTATTGTCAGTATGCGCACTTCGCTTCTCACATACACACAATATGAAAGTAAGTGAGGCTCAGACAAAAACGCACACTTCTAGCCCCACTGAATACGTCCACATGGACGTTTGAAGGAGACTATAGGCAATAAGTACTAAAATTTCATGTTTTGGCCCGAATATTAAATTTAATATTGGTTTAACATGCGATTCATAGTCAATTTCAATAACACGCGGGCGATCATTTAAAATTTTTTTGGTATATTTTACATCTATTCATTTGACAACCAATTTTATATCGACTTAACCCATTCAAGTTGCTTTAATCGTAAATGTGTCTTTAACGCTTCACCTTCTAGTGAAATGATCAGCAGACGACAAAAACATGAAAAAAAATCCCAGGGTGTGTGTGGGGGGGGGGGGGGGCGGTCAAAGAGTCAAGTTGCCTTTAAAATGGGACTGTTGTTGTTTTGTGCAGATGTTGATGTTGATTATACAAGATAAATAAACAGGCCAAAACAAAAGTGAATGATTTTGATATCAGAAGCCAAGGACGGTTACCACATATTCTTAAATCACCCCTTTTCACAAGCATTACCATATAGAGATACACAATCACTCTGGTCACACTTTCTCATTAAGAAGCCAGTATTGATAATCCCCTTCTATCAGCCCAACTTGTTAACATTGAACTGCAGACTATCTCAGACAGGGCTGCTGCTTGGCTTGTCACTGCTATTCAGAATATCGACAAACTGTGCAATATTAGGGTAAAGCCAGGTAGCTTCGGACATCAGGTAAATTCGGACAGCGACCTTGTTTTTTCATTATATATTTTTTGGAATAAAAAAATGAAGAAACGAAGCAAACAGTGAAAACCCTGATAAGACGGCTCTTAAAGAGCCTTCTCATCTGGATTTCCACTGTTTGCAAATGCATGTCCGAATTTACCCGATGTCCGAAGTTATCTGACTTTACCCTAAAACATTATTTACGGAACTTGGTTGGGAACAGTTCCAAACCAGGAGAAATAAGCATAAACTTATCACAGCATAAACTTATCACAGTCTATCAAAGTATGCATGGCCTTGCTGCAAACTATCTTTCGGATCTTCTTCACCCTATTGTAGGTTAAAATATAACTATGCTCTCAGAAATGCTGATTATATTCAGAACTTAAGGCTAAGTTATTCTCAGACTTTTCTTTCTTTCCATCTATCATTATAGCATGGAATAGACTTCCAAATGCAGCAAGGAAGATGTCTTCTGTTTTAGTATTTAAAATCAAACTTCAGTACCCACATCACTTTCATGTATGATCGCAGTTAAAGTCTAATCTTACAAACTAGACTGTGTATGCAATTTGCAGTGCTTTAAAAGCCGAGCTGACTTGATTGCAGTATTATAGTTAAAAGTTCGTCCTCCCAGTACTTAGATTTTGAAAGTACATGCTGCTTATTGTTTATATGCCCCTCGTACACCACAGATCGTAGGTGCGACCAGCGTACCACGGGTCATAGGTGTGAACATCAGCATGTCACGGTTCATGGGCGTGGCCATCAGCGCACTACGGGTCATGGGTGTGACCATCAGCACATGTGGCGTTTAGTTATGTTCTGTCCCAACATGACCTCGGTTTATTTATGGTACATTAAACGCACACATTGCTAATAATTAAGCTTATACGGGCAAACAAAACTATGACATTCAGAATAGCATTATTATAATTTTACACAATTTACAAATTATTGCTATTGAAAATAAATCACGAATTCGCTTTATCTGAGTGTTTTGAAGTGGTTTACAAGGCCATACGACATAACTACTTCGTAAACCGCGTTGCTTTAGTCAAATTATCAAAACAGAATGCGCTTAAAACATAAAAGCTTACGAACTAAACAAACCTTGCAACGTGAATTGAAACCTGGCTAAATAAGCGTGGTTGAAAAAACACACACACGCAGCATCTTTGTATCCGGTAAGCTATTATATAAATCATGAGGTGGATTTATGAGCTGAGACCATTAGCTGAGTGTATGAGTTTGGACCATGCATCAACCTGTTTTTTTGTGTCAAATCAAGGACGATACAGTACCTGTTATATAGCTTATTTCAATAATCACTTTTTATTGCAGTGGTAGTTGTTCTAAACAATGATGCAACCATGATGTTACCTTAACCATTGAAGCGCCTGCAAAATGCAGCTTCAAATATTGTTTGCCTAAGTCGTCTGCTGCATATATTGCCCAATATGATTGACTTATTAGGTATATACACAAACATGGTGGAACCAGAACAGACTATGGACTTAGCAATTGGACTCATCGCTTGCACTCACCACATAGACTCAGCACATGAACTTTGCACATTGTTACAGAACCTGACTTCGGCAAATGGACCCAGCACGTGGTCTCAGCACATGATCTCAGCACATGGACTAATGAGCTCAGCACATGATCATCATGTGAACTCAGCCCATCAGAGCTCCACAACACACGGCCTCATCATATGATGTCAGCTCATTGTCTCAGCTCACACACAATCCTGATGATTTTAGCAACACATCATTTATACTGCATCTGAACTCATAACACACCACTGTAATGATTGGTATAAAATTCTGGTTAACATCAAATAAACGATTTTCAATTATTATTATTATTATTATTATTATTATTATTATTATTATTATTATTATTATTATTCAACGCTGAAACACCTATTTTATGTAACAAACGATTCAAAGGATTCAATCTATTCTACAGGGATCCGGGAACTCCCCACTACAGATTGAAGTGAAAAATGATAAAAATTGTTGTAAGTATTCATCAAAACAAGCACTCAAATGGAAGCTCAATGACATGCCGCAGCGGTTACTGCAGTATTTAATATTACTGCTATAAATTGAAAACAAATACTAATGGGAAATGTGCAGAACCCCGAGGTCCAGTCAGGAGAAATGTCCCCAACCCTTGAAATTTATAGACTCACACTTCCAGTGAGAAAAGAGTCACTAATGCATACAAAGGGTTACGTTTAGTCCACTAAGTTATCTGATTCCTCTGGGTAGCCAATCTGGTCACGAAATAGAGCCCCGGTCAAACCACATATATACATTATATAATAGTCATTTTGCGCTCCCCCAGCCCATGTTTAAGAAGGTCTGTTTTAAGTTAATGGTGTAAGATACTGGCTCACACCGGATAAACGACAATCAAAAACATTAATAGTATTGACGTAGATAAAAAATCGTCAGAAACAGAGTTTTCGATTGCCATTTGTCGATTTTTGATCCGTGTTCGTCGATTGTTAAGAGCGTTTTTGATTGTTGCCTATCCGATGTGTGGCTGTGATAAGGGAATCTGGGCGCCCAGGGACAGTATGGTGTGCATGGAAAATTGTTGGAATGCGATCAACCACAACACAGCGACCGATCATGCTGACCCTTTGCATGCTGGATTATATGAATGGTCCTTTGTCGTCTACTGATTTCTTTATTATGTATGCGTTCACGTACACCATGACAGTCTCAAACAGCTTAGATCTAGATCAGGCCAGACCTTTTATACGTCCTGATCTAGATCCAAAATGTTTGCAAAGGTTACACGCGGATGACAAGACTCGTTAATATTGATATCACTCTCAGCCCCCTACTTTCCAGCTTGTGAACGCATTGGAGATTCTACAGATCCAGACTCCTATACAACAACTAGTGACTTGAGCCCGACGTTAACGATTGGTTCCTATGGAAACGTGAATGTACTCAACATCTCATGGCCGTCCACGATCAAAGGTACCTAACTCTACTTTATATACTTTGGAAGCAATCTGATTGTGCATGACCTGTATGGCTAGATACCATAATTCATCAGTTACCTTGCATATTAACTGCATTTTTGCACGTTGCCTGATACACGCTGTCTATCTCACGGCATGTGCTTTTATCAGGTCATGATGATGTTGCAATTTTTGAATGACATCGCTAATGACGCTGAATCAACACAAAAACCGAAAATTACGTCATAATCGCTAGTATGACGAGTGAAACAATGAGTAAAGTGATAAATAGAATACCAGGTTCGTTTCTTTTGATATCAAGATTACCAGGCTCGGCTTTGAGAACGCATGTTGAATTGCTCGGCAAGCCTCGCGATGCCAACAAGCGTTCTCAAAGCCGTGCCTGGTAAACTTGATATCAAAAGACACTCACCTAGTATTCTCTTTCTAGACTTTGATGTAGATTCCTGATCTTTGATTGGCCCTTTTGTCTGGCACATTCTTCAGTGAAGATTCGGCCATGAAATTTTTTCTCTGGCTTTTCTACCTCTTCGGCTGATCCAGGAAAAGCAGTTGTAAGTTAATGGTGATTCTAATGCATTTGCTTTTGTGACGTCTAAATTGCAACATTAAAAATTTGTGACAGTTATCACAGGTGATATACTGTCAGAAATATTTGATGTCATTAATCATGTCACATCTTGTTGGATAACAAGCCGCTTTATATGCGTTGCAATGCTCCAATTTGCGTATTATAATAGGAGTGACTTTATTCAAAGTTTTAGGTATAACATCGGAAAACATATACATTATACGGCTCCCCTTGCAGGTCACAGTAAAACTAAATTTCAGAAGTATATCTGA
Organism: Loripinus fragilis; assembly: GCA_964019695.1. NCBI lineage: Eukaryota > Metazoa > Mollusca > Bivalvia > Lucinida > Lucinidae > Loripinus > Loripinus fragilis. Next base: position 4,851,928 of record OZ026520.1, read on the forward strand.
AGATGTACCTCACAAATGGAATTTTTTAGTAAAGAATGTATGCTAAGTACTGGTTGACTGCCTAAGGGGGGCTTGCCCAGGAACAGTGTGGTGAGGATATAACTAACTGTTCCGACATCACCTCAGCTGTTTACTGTGGACATAAAGCAATAAAGCAACCAATAAACCAAATGCATCAACTCTACACCAATTTGTATTTTGAGAGATTTATTTTGATAATTTTTCTGAGAAATTCAAAAAAATATCAACAAGAATTTTTCTTGCATTCTCCAGTACTACAGTCCATGAAAATAAATCTCTTCTCAAATGTTCATGATGAAAAATTGTTAGAACTATAAAAGTCATATGCTGAAAAATTGGTTTTCAGTAACCACCAAAAGCTTAAGATATGGAGACTCTTTATCCTCCTCTCCAGAGATCTTACCCAAAGCATTGGCTTTGCAGACCAAATGGACCTGCACTTCAATGATGCACCTCAATTACTGATATTTTAGATTTAAAGACTCTTTAACTCCACCTCATTCTCCAAGAGACTCTAACATATGCTTATGCTTCAGCGGTGCAACCTAAACAGGAAAACTATAAATGTTCTTTAAGCCAGGCAATAATATCTTATCCCAACAGGCATGGTGGACAAGATTTTTGTTTGCCCTCACCCCCTTACACACACACACACACGCACACGCACACACACACACACACACTTATAAATCTCTCAGTCTTGTAACCACATAAATTTATTACATGATCCCAAGCAACCATAAGGGACAGACATATGCAGGCCACAGTGCTGCAAGCTCCCAGAGATACTCATTCACAGATATAAATCTAATTAATTAAATACACAGATAGAATTTCCATCACAGCTTCCAGAAATGACACTTTGTGGGAGATTTCTGTTTTTCAGAAAATACTTATCAAGTTTTGTGTGATTTGCTTTTCAAGAAAACTGCTAATGTGTTTCATGTAATATTTGTAATGTGAAAGTACATTTGACATTGTGAGTTTAGGCTTATATACTTTGAATGGTATGTGCGTAAGACAGCCAGATTTACATTCAAATTTGTAAAGTTCTCTAAACCAAAAGAACTTTTTCATTACTAGAAGTATTCATAACAACTTTCAGGGCCTGGATGATAGATATAAAAGAAATAGAATATCTTAAAACAATATCCTAATTAGCTGAATTTGATTATAGCACTTTTAGCAAATATCTGCATTTTTGTCACAGTTATTAATCGCTTTACATTGAAAACTAATGTCATTAATTACGATTCACAGTAAAACAAGTCACTTAATTGCTAATACCACTACACTCTGATATGACCCATTGTTTACTTATGATACAGTACAAACTGGGTTTTGTGAAAATTGTGTATGTTCCCTCTTTTAAAAGCTTAAAAAAATTCAAAAGAACAGAAAATGTGCAAATCAGAAGCTTTTTGGTAAAAATGTGCTTTATTAAAAGGTTAAGCAAATTCTATTCTTGCATGGTGAAAACAGATCCAAAGTAATGTAAAATATTTTCATATACACTTCTGGCAATAAACAAGGGTGTTTTGAATGGTTTGTGGATATTGTTTGTTGAAACTATGTGCTTCTCTATTAGTGCTAAACTATTGTAAGTGGCAAATGACTGAAAATGTTGTTGCAAAACTATTGTAACTACAGTTACAATAGTTTTGCACCGAATGAAAAGCGGCTTCGCAGATACAATAAACGAGAAATATTAAATATCTCAATAAAAATAATTAAGCAACATTAATGAAAATAAGATGGATCGTGGATATCATAAAACGGAACAAAAATATGCAAGAAACGGGATTTCATGAAAATGTAAGTTACAATAGTTATGCTCTCAGCCCTCGAATTTACCTTTTTCCAGTTCAATTATGAAAATATCTAATCATATCATATTCTCCTGAGAAAGATTCGTACTTTTGGTCATATAAAAAGCAACGCAAATCCTGCTGGATACGTGCACTTGTTAAAAACGGCTGCTCACGGAAAATTTTGTGACAGAGTGTTGCCAAACTTAGGAGTCTTTAAAGAACAATATGATGCTGTGTCACATGCATAACAAGTCTGGGACGTACACAAATCAATGAGGCTATAGCAACGTTACAAGAAACAATTAGAAGAGATAAATTAGATAAAACTATCAAAATACAATTTAAATGAAACACTGGCATATACGGAGGGATGTATAGTAAATCAACTGAGCCAATAGATGCTGTAAATATATGAAGTAAATAAAACTATCAAAATACAATTTAAATGAAACGATTATATATACGGAGGGATGTATAGTGAATCAACTGAGTGATAGATGCTGTAAATATTTTGCCTTTAGCGAGAATCGAACCCACGACCTTGACAACACCGCCTAGCACTACCAAATGCGCCACTGAGACATTCCCAAAAAAGGATGTTCAAGTAGCGCTGATATTGACGTCATACATTGGTTATAATCAGCATTGAACAGAAATTTATACCTTCATCTGCTGTTGAGACCCTTATGAAAGCGTGAATGATACGGACGGACATTCAATGTCACTGTTATTAATTCGTAGATCCTTTAAAGGGTAAAAACGAGTCGTAGATATAATAAAAACTACGCCCATCGCATTTAGAATGTTTTAAAGACAAATGAATATTAACAAGGGTCATATCAGAGTGTAGTGGTATTAGCAATCTAGTGACTTGTTATACTGTGAATTGTAATCAATGACATTAATTTTCAATGTAAAGCGATTAATAACTATGACAAGGTGTGGTACTTGATAGTATCGATTCCTGATCTTTGCACCCTTACTTACTTTGAGAATGAAACGCTTACATATATACCAATGGTAACCTGTGAAGAGATATAAAGCAGAGTTTGAATAACCAATCGACTGCGCGTCTATAGTGTTCAGTGCTCCACAAGAAAATGTATTACGGCTCAGGCTATTTTCATCAATTTGCCCTCTAGACCATTAACTAGCTCCGTACGCAAGTTAAAGAGTTTTCTCGCATCTACTATAGATACCATTATCTTAAGGGCTGGGCCATATGTTCTAGATACTCACTCAAGGAGTTAACATGAGACGCATCTGTTAAGTACCAATGACATTTGTTTTTACAATCCATGAAAATTACTGTAGTTGTTTCTTCGTTCAATAAAGGTCAGGTGATAGCTAATTTGTGTATTGGTATGTCAACACAATAACGGTTTCCTTTTTCAGATAAAAAACATCCTAAGTGGTTCCTCCTCCAACTAACTAAGTATGAACAAGTTGGAACGTCCTATAGGGATTCGACTTGTTGCCTGTTACTACGTATAAGAAACAGGAAAATAGACACGCAAAAGGTAAACGTGTTGTTATCAATGTCAGTTAAGTGGTTGTGGCTTAAGTCTATCTATTCTGCAGATTCCTGCTTTTTCCAAAAACTCTGTTTATTTCTCTGATTATTTAGAGATTACATGTACACCATGTGTAATAGTAAGTGAGTATGATCAGGAAATACCACAATCACAAACCGCAGACAAACCCATGGCAACGCGAGGAAGAGCAACACAACCATCACGAGACACCAGTAAGACAAACTAAGCAAACCAACCTGCTCTTTTCCCAATCAAGATGATTGCAAAACTAGAATGGACATAGAGTAATGTACAACAAAACATAGAACAATTACAGACTCCAACAATGGGAGTAACAATAAACAAAAAGTCAACAACAACACGGAACCACCGCCTTAGAACGGACAGCAGCCTAAGCCATCGGGGGGCTTAAATGCATTTTACTGGTACTAAATCTTCGCCCTAGATTCTGCTGTTGTTGAAAAGTAAGTAATGGTGCAAAGATCAGGAATCGATACAATCAAGTACCACACCTGACCCAGGATACCAATGGGAAAGTGACAAACTCACAGAAGACACCACAAACGAGAGCCAAGAGGTCAGCCCTTTCCCAGCAGGTGACCACAAAGCACATATAAACAGACGCGCACAAAACAAAACACAAGACAGAACAAAAACATAAAAGATCCACAAAAGAAGTACCGCCTTGGAACGGTCAGTAAAATATTTTACTGGAGGGCTTAAACCGGTTTAACGGCGCCAACCTCACCCTTAATTCAGATGTGGATCAAGACACATAGATATTTGGTTTGCATGAAAGAACCCTAACTTATCAATGCATCATCTCCTAAAACATATAAATCAAGATATAACAAGGAGATAAAGCAAGGATAAGGACTCAACAGTAAATTAAACTGAATACCGGAGCAAAAGAAATCCAACAAGTAAACCCCGGTGGGCCCGACAAACAGCCAAAGCATCAGGCCCCTACCATCTCATCAATAGATAAGTCTTTAAGTCGGAACCATCATAGAGTCTGAAGTCCGAGCCACCGGCGTGCAATTAAAGAGGAAAGCAAAGTTGCCAACCGTGATTGGGTTGACTACCAAGCATGCAGTCTGTTGCAATACATTAATGTTATAGCCAATCTTTTTATAATGGGAAATTATTTTAATGAACTGCGCTGAAAAATTATTAAAGCCAACAATCTTCTTCAACTTATACACCAAGTCACCATAGAAATCAGGTTCCGAAAGTCCTTGGCGCAAGAGAGATTTAAGTCCAACTTGGAATTTAGAAATCAAATCATAGTATCGTCTATAAAATTTTGAAAATGTTTTGCGAAGTTTATGATACCGATAGCCTTGTTTAAGAAGTTTCTGAGTTAACAATTTATTGCGAGTGTTGAAGTCAGCAACATAGCTAGATGTTCTAGCAAAACGAATGAGTTGAGAGATATATACTCCATAGGATGTAGAACGAGGAACATCACCATCTAAAAATGGGAAATTGACAATTTCAAAATCAAAGTCGTCACGTTTGTCATAAATTTTGGTAGAAACAATATCATTAGAAATTGACAAATGCAAGTCTAAAAATGCGGCTTCGGTATCAGAGGCATTGGCTTTATAAAGTTGGAGCTCTGAAGGGTATATTTGACTAACCATATTGTCAAAATAAACATTATTAATATTTAAAATATCGTCCAAATATCTGGAAGTAGTGTTAAACGCATCAATAACATCAGCCTGCTTATCATCAGAAAGAGACATCATAAAGTCCCTTTCATAACAAAACAGGAATAAATCTGCAACCAGGGGAGCACAATTAGTGCCCATAGGAATCCCAACAACTTATCTATAGAGCTTGGTGCCAAATCGAATAAAAATGTTGTCCAATAAAAAGGTCAGCGCATCGCATACATTTTGACACGACCATGCATGATATTTTTTAGGTTTTTCTGAAGTAAAAAATGCATTTCTGTCACTACATGCAAGGTAAGGAGAGCCTTCTCTCTGGAAGGTACTTTCAATAAGATCAATAAGTTTATCTTTAATTAAATTATGAGGTAAAGTAGTGTAAAGAGTAGAAAAATCATAAGTAGACAAACTGGTCGCATTGAAATCTCTAGCTTTAAGTTTATCTAAAATTTCACCTGAATTTTTAATTAACCAAAATAGGTTTTTACCAGATCTCTCATATACCTTTTCACAATATTTGATAACATGTTTTTTAACAGCTGTAAGACACGAAGTTAACAATTTAGAAAGTTCTGTTGTTGTACAAGAACTAGAATTTGCAATAAATCTTGCTTTATAGGGTTTTTTTATGGAGTTTAGGTAACCAGTACAACGTAGGAACTTTGTCTTGATTTTCTTTAGCTTTGACACCAAAATGTAGGGCTGTATGACAACCATGTCCATCAACAATCACCCTTTCACTTAAAGAAGGCTGCAATTTATAGGCATAAGTGTCAACAAGCTCATGCTTAAGAGTATTAATATAATACAATCGTCAAACAACTACAACATTGTTAGCAGCTTTATCTGCTGGAACCAAAACATAGTTCATATGAAAATCCTGGATACCTTGTTTAAGATGACTTAAAGAAGATTTAGGTTTAGGGGGCAAAAGATGTGTATTACGAGAGTAAAATGAAATACGAGTATCAATAATTTTAAAAATGTTAATCTTCCATCCCTTCAAAGCATCAGGTTCAACATTTTCCCGTTTGCACCAACGATTACTGAAGTCATTTAAAGAAGCAGCGATCTCTCTACGACATTAAGAGAAATCAATATTAGAGGGAAATCTATATTTAGGACCTTAAGAAATGATATTGCGAACTCTAGCGTCAGGAATGACATTTAGATTACCTGTAATAACATGCCCTGCAGAGGGATATAAATAATTTGAATTTTTACAATCTCAGGAGGCAGGAGTATTGGAATCTATATCTAAATCATTTACAATTTTATTAAAGTTAAATATCGTAGACCTTATTGGTTTGTTATATTTATAACAAATGATAGGAGTTTCAGAATTATTAAAGTAATTTGGAATAGATGAAATCACTGAATTATCCTTGAAGATACTATGTAAATCAATAAACTCAATACCTTTGTTAATGAATGGAATTTTGATAAAATGTTGTTTATGGTTGACCTCAGAATCGATATAAGGACTAAGGAAATGTTGAACATAACACCTTGTAAGGAGTGCTGCTTTATATAATTTGTTTGCTCTATCATAAAGTTTATTAGCCTCTAACTCTAAATTGCGTAAAACTGAGATAGGCAAGGAACTTAAAAATGAAAATAAGCCATGTCGACCATGATTAGTTAAAGCCAAAGAAAGATCCTTTAGAGAAGTATTTAAGCGTTTTTCAGTACAAATTTTGCGCTTAATGTTGCCATTTTTACGTTTACCATGAGATCTACTTTTACGTTTTTTACATTCCAAAACAGAAAAAACATCAAAATCTGGCATTTTAGAAATGTTGCCTTCATGGTATATATTATCATTAAAGCCTAAAGGAAAAGGTGATTGCAAAAATTTAATCCATTTAAGTTCAGTTTCATGTCTCTTAATATTTTTAATCTAGTAGATGAATTTGGATCATATATAATTTTTTCAACCGGCTGAATTACAATTTTACTAGGTGGATGACCATTATTTTTGAAATGGCGATAAAGAAATGTGTCAAATTTTTTAGGCTTTTTCATTTTACGAAAGTGCTCACGAAACCTAGTCTTGAGGGATCAGCCAGTTTGTCCAACATATTGCATTCCACAGTTAGTTTCAGTTCAAGTTATAACATAAATCAGATCCGATGAAGTTCAGTCCAAATCATTATTATTAATTATAGAAAATTTTCTACCATTTACAGATGATGTAATGGTAGTTTTAGTACATAAATGTGTGCAACAGACACACCTCTTGGCATTGCACTTAGAAACATTAGGATACATTCCGCGTCTTTTGAATGCATTAAATGGTTTAGTATACTTCCTGATAATAGGTGACCCAAGAGGAGATAACCTAATGGTAGGAAGCATATTCCGAAAATTGTTAACTGAACTAGGAATACGAACAGAGGACGCCGAATGTAAACTAATGGGAGATAAATGTAATTTTGTTATTTTCGTTCTTATCATTAAAAGTTGTGTGGGTAAGTACCATCCCAAGACAAGCAATAAACACACCGGTTATTTAAATGACAAGCCAGTATAATATGAGTCCTTAAAAGCAAAGGAAGGTATAACAAATGCAAGCGATAATCCAAATGGCTAATACAAGTCCACAGGTATATAGAAAGCAGAAGTTATACAACGGGGTATGAAAATCGGTCATCTAGTGATCTTAAATGCGGTACAAGACATAGAGGATATCCAGGGACAGGAATAATGGAAGGAGATTGTACACACAATCCTGAGGATTGGAAAAATAAGAGCATTAAATGAAAGTGCGGGGAGACTTTTTAGGGCCGCCACGCAGCACAGACAAAACAACTCTGATAATAAAAGTTAGTAATGGTGCAAAGATCAGGAATCGATACAATCAAGTACCACACCTGACCCAGGATACCAATGGGAAAGTGACAAACTCACAGAAGACACCACAAACGAGAGCCAAGAGGTCAGCCCTTTCCCAGCAGGTGACCACAAAGCACATATAAACAGACGCGCACAAAACAAAACACAAGACAGAACAAAAACATAAAAGATCCACAAAAGAAGTACCGCCTTGGAACGATCAGTAAAATATTTTACTGGAGGGCTTAAACCGGTTTAACGGCGCCAACCTCACCCTTAATTCAGATGTGGATCAAGACACATAGATATTTGGTTTGCATGAAAGACCCCTAACTTATCAATGCATCATCTCCTAAAACATATAAATCAAGATATAACAAGGAGATAAAGCAAGGATAAGGACTCAACAGTAAATTAAACTGAATACCGGAGCAAAAGAAATCCAACAGGTAAACCCCGGTGGGCCCGACAAACAGCCAAAGCATCAGGCCCCTACCATCTCATCAATAGATAAGTCTTTAAGTCGGAACCATCATAGAGTCTGAAGTCCGAGCCACCGGCGTGCAATTAAAGAGGAAAGCAAAGTTGCCAACCGTGATTGGGTTGACTACCAAGCATGCAGTCTGTTGCAATACATTAATGTTATAGCCAATCTTTTTATAATGGGAAATTATTTTAATGAACTGCGCTGAAAAATTATTAAAGCCAACAATCTTCTTCAACTTATACACCAAGTCACCATAGAAATCAGGTTCCGAAAGTCCTTGGCGCAAGAGAGATTTAAGTCCAACTTGGAATTTAGAAATCAAATCATAGTATCGTCTATAAAATTTTGAAAATGTTTTGCGAAGTTTATGATACCGATAGCCTTGTTTAAGAAGTTTCTGAGTTAACAATTTATTGCGAGTGTTGAAGTCAGCAACATAGCTAGATGTTCTAGCAAAACGAATGAGTTGAGAGATATAGACTCCATAGGATGTAGAACGAGGAACATCACCATCTAAAAATGGGAAATTGACAATTTCAAAATCAAAGTCGTCACGTTTGTCATAAATTTTGGTAGAAACAATATCATTAGAAATTGACAAATGCAAGTCTAAAAATGCGGCTTTGGTATCAGAGGCATTGGCTTTATTAAGTTGGAGCTCTGAAGGGTATATTTGACTAACCATATTGTCAAAATAAACATTATTAATATTTAAAATATCGTCCAAATATCTGGAAGTAGTGTTGAACGCATCAATAACATCAGCCTGCTTATCATCAGAAAGAGACATCATAAAGTCCCTTTCATAACAAAACAGGAATAAATCTGCAACCAGGGGAGCACAATTAGTGCCCATAGGAATCCCAACAACTTGTCTATAGAGCTTGGTGCCAAATCGAATAAAAATGTTGTCCAATAAAAAGGTCAGCGCATCGCATAAATTTTGACACGACCATGCATGATATTTTTAGGTTTTTCTGAAGTAAAAAATGCATTTCTGTCACTACATGCAAGGTAAGGAGAGCCTTCTCTCTGGAAGGTACTTTCAATAAGATCAATAAGTTTATCTTTAATTAAATTATGAGGTAAAGTAGTGTAAAGAGTAGAAAAATCATAAGTAGACAAACTGGTCGCATTGAAATCTCTAGCTTTAAGTTTATCTAAAATTTCACCTGAATTTTTAATCGACCAAAATAGGTTTTTACCAGATCTCTCATATACCTTTTCACAATATTTGATAACATGTTTTTTAACAGCTGTAAGACACGAGGTTAACAATTTAGAAAGTTCTGTTGTTGTACAAGAACTAGAATTTGCAATAAATCTTGCTTTATAGGGTTTTTTATGGAGTTTAGGTAACCAGTACAACGTAGGAACTTTGTCTTGATTTTCTTTAGCTTTGACACCAAAATGTAGGGCTGTATGACAACCATGCCCATCAACAATCACCCTTTCACTTAAAGAAGGCTGCAATTTATAGGCATTAGTGTCAACAAGCTCACGCTTAAGAGTATTAATATAATACAATCGTCAAACAACTACAACATTGTTAGCAGCTTTATCTGCTGGAACCAAAACATAGTTCATATGAAAATCCTGGATACTTTGTTTAAGATGACTAAAAGAAGATTTAGGTTTAGGGGGCAAAAGATGTGTATTACGAGAGTAAAATGAAATACGAGTATCAATAATTTTAAAATTGTTAATCTTCCATCTCATCAAAGCATCAGGTTCAACATTTTCCCGTTTGCACCAACGATTACTGAAGTCATTTAAAGAAGCAGCGATCTCTCTACGACATTTAGAGAAATCAATATTAGAGGGAAATCTATATTTAGGACCTTTAGAAATGATATTGCGAACTCTAGCGTCAGGAATGACATTTAGATTACCTGTAATAACATGCCCTGCAGAGGGATATAAATAATTTGAATTTTTACAATCTCAGGAGGCAGGAGTATTGGAATCTATATCTAAATCATTTACAATTTTATTAAAGTTAAATATCGTAGACCTTATTGGTTTGTTATATTTATAACAAATGATAGGAGTTTCAGAATTATTAAAGTAATTTGGAATAGATGAAATCACTGAATTATCCTTGAAGATACTATGTAAATCAATAAACTCAATACCTTTGTTAATGAATGGAATTTTGATAAAATGTCGTTTATGGTTGACCTCAGAATCGATATAAGGACTAAGGAAATGTTGAACATAACACCTTGTAAGGAGTGCTGCTTTATATAATTTGTTTGCTCTATCATAAAGTTTATTAGCCTCTAACTCTAAATTGCGTAAAACTGAGATAGGCAAGGAACTTAAAAATGAAAATAAGCCATGTCGACCATGATTAGTTAAAGCCAAAGAAAGATCCTTTAGAGAAGTATTTAAGCGTTTTTCTGTACAAATTTTGCGCTTAATGTTGCCATTTTTACGTTTACCATGAGATCTACTTTTACGTTTTTTACATTCCAAAACAGAAAAAACATCAAAATCTGGCATTTTAGAAATGTTGCCTTCATGGTATATATTATCATTAAAGCCTAAAGGAAAAGGTGATTGCAAAAATTTAATCCATTTAAGTTCAGTTTCATGTCTCTTAATATTTTTTAATCTAGTAGATGAATTTGGATCATATATAATTTTTTCAACCGGCTGAATTACAATTTTACTAGGTGGATGACCATTATTTTTGAAATGGCGATAAAGAAATGTGTCAATTTTTTTAGGCTTTTTCATTTTACGAAAGTGCTCACGAAACCTAGTCTTGAGGGATCAGCCAGTTTGTCCAACATATTGCATTCCACAGTTAGTTTCAGTTCAAGTTATAACATAAATCAGATCCGATGAAGTTCAGTCCAAATCATTATTATTAATTATAGAAAATTTTCTACCATTTACAGATGATGTAATGGTAGTTTTAGTACATAAATGTGTGCAACAGACACACCTCTTGGCATTGCACTTAGAAACATTAGGATACATTCCGCGTCTTTTGAATGCATTAAATGGTTTAGTATACTTCCTGATAATAGGTGACCCAAGAGGAGATAACCTAATGGTAGGAAGCATATCCCGAAAATTGTTAACTGAACTAGGAATACGAACAGAGGACGCCGAATGTAAACTAATGGGAGATAAATGTAATTTTGTTATTTTCGTTCTTATCATTAAAAGTTGTGTGGGTAAGTACCATCCCAAGACAAGCAATAAACACACCGGTTATTAAAATGACAAGCCAGTATAATATGAGTCCTTAAAAGCAAAGGAAGGTATAACAAATGCAAGCGATAATCCAAATGGCTAATACAAGTCCACAGGTATATAGAAAGCAGAAGTTATACAACGGGGTATGAAAATCGGTCATCTAGTGATCTTAAATGCGGTACAAGACATAGAGGATATCCAGGGACAGGAATAATGGAAGGAGATTGTACACACAATCCTGAGGATTGGAAAAATAAGAGCATTAAATGAAAGTGCGGGGAGACTTTTTAGGGCCGCCACACAGCACAGACAAAACAACTCTGATAATAAAAGTTAGTAATGGTGCAAAGATCAGGAATCGATACAATCAAGTACCACACCTGACCCAGGATACCAATGGGAAAGTGACAAACTCACAGAAGACACCACAAACGAGAGCCAAGAGGTCAGCCCTTTCCCAGCAGGTGACCACAAAGCACATATAAACAGACGCACACAAAACAAAACACAAGACAGAACAAAAACATAAAAGATCCACAAAAGAAGTACCGCCTTGGAATGGTCAGTAAAATATTTTACTGGAGGGCTTAAACCGGTTTAACGGCGCCAACCTCACCCTTAATTCAGATGTGGATCAAGACACATTGATATTTGGTTTGCATGAAAGAACCCTAACTTATCAATGCATCATCTCCTAAAACATATAAATCAAGATATAACAAGGAGATAAAGCAAGGAAAAGGACTCAACAGTAAATTAAACTGAATACCGGCGCAAAAAAAATCCAACAGGTAAACCCCGGTGGGCCTGACAAACAGCCAAAGCATCAGGCCCCTACCATCTCATCAATAGATAAGTCTTTAAGTCGGAACCATCATAGAGTCTGAAGTCCGAGCCACCGGCGTGCAATTAAAGAGGAAAGCAAAGTTGCCAACCGTGATTGGGTTGACTACCAAGCATGCAGTCTGTTGCAATACATTAATAGTATAGCCAATCTTTTTATAATGGGAAATTATTTTAATGAACTGCGCTGAAAAATTATTAAAGCCAACAATCTTCTTCAAATTATACACCAAGTCACCATAGAAATCAGGTTCCGAAAGTCCTTGGCGCAAGAGAGATTTAAGTCCAACTTGGAATTTAGAAATCAAATCATAGTATCGTCTATAAAATTTTGAAAATGTTTTGCGAAGTTTATGATACCGATAGCCTTGTTTAAGAAGTTTCTGAGTTAACAATTTATTGCGAGTGTTGAAGTCAGCAACATAGCTAGATGTTCTAGCAAAACGAATGAGTTGAGAGATATAGACTCCATAGGATGTAGAACGAGGAACATCACCATCTAAAAATGGGAAATTGACAATTTCAAAATCAAAGTCGTCACGTTTGTCATAAATTTTGGTAGAAACAATATCATTAGAAATTGACAAATGCAAGTCTAAAAATGCGGCTTTGGTATCAGAGGCATTGGCTTTATTAAGTTGGAGCTCTGAAGGGTATATTTGACTAACCATATTGTCAAAATAAACATTATTAATATTTAAAATATCGTCCAAATATCTGGAAGTAGTGTTGAACGCATCAATAACATCAGCCTGCTTATCATCAGAAAGAGACATCATAAAGTCCCTTTCATAACAAAACAGGAATAAATCTGCAACCAGGGGAGCACAATTAGTGCCCATAGGAATCCCAACAACTTATCTATAGAGCTTGGTGCCAAATCGAATAAAAATGTTGTCCAATAAAAAGGTCAGCGCATCGCATACATTTTGACACGACCATGCATGATATTTTTTAGGTTTTTCTGAAGTAAAAAATGCATTTCTGTCACTACATGCAAGGTAAGGAGAGCCTTCTCTCTTGAAGGTACTTTCAATAAGATCAATAAGTTTATCTTTAATTAAATTATGAGGTAAAGTAGTGTAAAGAGTAGACAAATCATAAGTAGACAAACTGGTCGCATTGAAATCTCTAGCTTTAAGTTTATCTAAAATTTCACCTGAATTTTTAATTAACCAAAATAGGTTTTTACCAGATCTCTCATATACCTTTTCACAATATTTGATAACATGTTTTTTAACAGCTGTAAGACACGAGGTTAACAATTTAGAAAGTTCTGTTGTTGTACAAGAACTAGAATTTGCAATAAATCTTGCTTTATAGGGTTTTTTATGGAGTTTAGGTAACCAGTACAACGTAGGAACTTTGTCTTGATTTTCTTTAGCTTTGACACCAAAATGTAGGGCTGTATGACAACCATGCCCATCAACAATCACCCTTTCACTTAAAGAAGGCTGCAATTTATAGGCATAAGTGTCAACAAGCTCACGCTTAAGAGTATTAATATAATACAATCGTCAAACAACTACAACATTGTTAGCAGCTTTATCTGCTGGAACCAAAACATAGTTCATATGAAAATCCTGGATACCTTGTTTAAGATGACTAAAAGAAGATTTAGGTTTAGGGGGCAAAAGATGTGTATTACGAGAGTAAAATGAAATACGAGTATCAATAATTTTAAAAATGTTAATCTTCCATCCCTTCAAAGCATCAGGTTCAACATTTTCCCGTTTGCACCAACGATTACTGAAGTCATTTAAAGAAGCAGCGATCTCTCTACGACATTTAGAGAAATCAATATTAGAGGGAAATCTATATTTAGGACCTTTAGAAATGATATTGCGAACTCTAGCGTCAGGAATGGCATTTAGATTACCTGTAATAACATGCCCTGCAGAGGGATATAAATAATTTGAATTTTTACAATCTCAGGAGGCAGGAGTATTGGAATCTATATCTAAATCATTTACAATCTTATTAAAGTTAAATATCGTAGACCTTATTGGTTTGTTATATTTATAACAAATGATAGGAGTTTCAGAATTATTAAAGTAATTTGGAATAAATGAAATCACTGAATTATCCTTGAAGATACTATGTAAATCAATAAACTCAATACCTGTGTTAATGAATGGAATTTTGATAAAATGTCGTTTATGGTTGACCTCAGAATCGATATAAGGACTAAGGAAATGTTGAACATAACACCTTGTAAGGAGTGCTGCTTTATATAATTTGTTTGCTCTATCATAAAGTTTATTAGCCTCTAACTCTAAATTGCGTAAAAACTGAGATAGGCAAGGAACTTAAAAATGAAAATAAGCCATGTCGACCATGATTAGTTAAAGCCAAAGAAAGATCCTTTAGAGAAGTATTTAAGCGTTTTTTAGTACAAATTTTGCGCTTAATGTTGCCAATTTTACGTTTACCATGAGATCTACTTTTACGTTTTTTACATTCCAAAACAGAAAAAACATCAAAATCTGGCATTTTAGAAATGTTGCCTTCGTGGTATATATTATCATTAAAGCCTAAAGGAAAAGGTGATTGCAAAAATTTAATCCATTTAAGTTCAGTTTCATGTCTCTTAATATTTTTTAATCTAGTAGATGAATTTGGATCATATATAATTTTTTCAACCGGCTGAATTACAATTTTACTAGGTGGATGACCATTATTTTTGAAATGGCGATAAAGAAATGTGTCAAATTTTTTAGGCTTTTTCATTTTACGAAAGTGCTCACGAAACCTAGTCTTGAGGGATCAGCCAGTTTGTCCAACATATTGCATTCCACAGTTAGTTTCAGTTCAAGTTATAACATAAATCAGATACGATGAAGTTCAGTCCAAATCATTATTATTAATTATGGAAAATTTTCTACCATTTACAGATGATGTAATGGTAGTTTTAGTACATAAATGTGTGCAACAGACACACCTCTTGGCATTGCACTTAGAAACATTAGGATACATTCCGCGTCTTTTGAATGCATTAAATGGTTTAGTATACTTCCTGATAATAGGTGACCCAAGAGGAGATAACCTAATGGTAGGAAGCATATCCCGAAAATTGTTAACTGAACTAGGAATACGAACAGAGGACGCCGAATGTAAACTAATGGGAGATAAATGTAATTTTGTTATTTTCGTTCTTATCATTAAAAGTTGTGTGGGTAAGTACCATCCCAAGACTAGCAATAAACACACCGGTTATTAAAATGACAAGCCAGTATAATATGAGTCCTTAAAAGCAAAGGAAGGTATAACAAATACAAGCGATAATCCAAATGGCTAATACAAGTCCACAGGTATATAGAAAGCAGAAGTTATACAACGGGGTATGAAAATCGGTCATCTAGTGATCTTAAATGCGGTACAAGACATAGAGGATATCCAGGGACAGGAATAATGGAAGGAGATTGTACACACAATCCTGAGGATTGGAAAAATAAGAGCATTAAATGAAAGTGCGGGGAGACTTTTTAGGGCCGCCACACAGCACAGACAAAACAACTCTGATAATAAAAGTTAGTAATGGTGCAAAGATCAGGAATCGATACAATCAAGTACCACACCTGACCCAGGATACCAATGGGAAAGTGACAAACTCACAGAAGACACCACAAACGAGAGCCAAGAGGTCAGCCCTTTCCCAGCAGGTGACCACAAAGCACATATAAACAGACGCGCACAAAACAAAACACAAGACAGAACAAAAACATAAAAGATCCACAAAAGAAGTACCGCCTTGGAACGGTCAGTAAAATATTTTACTGGAGGGCTTAAACCGGTTTAACGGCGACAACCTCACCCTTAATTCAGATGTGGATCAAGACACATAGATATTTGGTTTGCATGAAAGACCCCTAACTTATCAATGCATCATCTCCTAAAACATATAAATCAAGATATAACAAGGAGATAAAGCAAGGATAAGGACTCAACAGTAAATTAAACTGAATACCGGAGCAAAAGAAATCCAACAGGTAAACCCCGGTGGGCCCGACAAACAGCCAAAGCATCAGGCCCCTACCATCACATCAATAGATAAGTCTTTAAGTCGGAACCATCATAGAGTCTGAAGTCCGACCCATCGGCGTGCAATTAAAGAGGAAAGCAAAGTTGCCAACCGTGATTGGGTTGACTACCAAGCATGCAGTCTGTTGCAATACATTAATGTTATAGCCAATCTTTTTATAATGGGAAATTATTTTAATGAACTGCGCTGAAAAATTATTAAAGCCAACAATCTTCTTCAACTTATACACCAAGTCACCATAGAAATCAGGTTCCGAAAGTCCTTGGCGCAAGAGAGATTTAAGTCCAACTTGGAATTTAGAAATCAAATCATAGTATCGTCTATAAAATTTTGAAAATGTTTTGCGAAGTTTATGATACCGATAGCCTTGTTTAAGAAGTTTCTGAGTTAACAATTTATTGCGAGTGTTGAAGTCAGCAACATAGCTAGATGTTCTAGCAAAACGAATGAGTTGAGAGATATAGACTCCATAGGATGTAGAACGAGGAACATCACCATCTAAAAATGGGAAATTGACAATTTCAAAATCAAAGTCGTCACGTTTGTCATAAATTTTGGTAGAAACAATATCATTAGAAATTGACAAATGCAAGTCTAAAAATGCGGCTTCGGTATCAGAGGCATTGGCTTTATTAAGTTGGAGCTCTGAAGGGTATATTACAAGAAATGTTCAGCTCGCGTGGAAGCCTGGTATCATCATGGATAAACATTCTAATCAAATTAACACTATGATGAAAGAAGAAAATGGCTCATTACTGACAGGTAGTCAGACCTTAAGAAAACCTCAAGTTGAGCCATGGTGGGTCCAGCTACAGATAAGCATCAGGCGCCAACCCACCGATTAAAGCTTTACGTCAGAGCAGTCATAGTAATCTCCTGCCCTAACAACGATGTAATGTTGATATATTTTCGTATTTGGATTCTTTTGGAATATTGAGCTTTAGCAGAATGCAGTAAACCACCGAACCCATACACACCTCAGCCTTAGCATCTGTTTGATATGGCATATACAACCAAGGCAGGCCCAGATCAGATGCTGCACAGTACGGCATCTGATCAGGGTATCCGTTGTTTGCTCACAGAATGTTCTATCGAAATTTGAATAACAATTATGAAGGTTATCTCTATTTCTAAAGGAGCCACTCTTTTATTATAGACAATTTGTCGTCTCAACCATAGATTTCGCAGATGTACAATGCCAGCCACATGGAGCTGGTATTAACTCGTTTCCCTTTAGTGGCGATTTTGTCACCTATTAATAATCTTTGCAAAAAATCTGGACTTAAATCAGGCCTAGCAAAACATGGGAACGGGTCAGGATCAAAAATGTCTACCACTCAGTGCTATTCCTGAATTTTTTTTTGAAAAGCAAATCATGATTTTGTCACTTTCCCGTGTGGTATCCTGAGTCAGGTGTGGTACTTGATTGTATCGATTCCTGATCTTTGCTGCCTTTCTTACTTTTAAAAAGAATCTGCAGACGAGAAAAACATGCAAATAGCTAACTATTCCCATGACCATAGCCATAACAGCATTGCGTCTACATTTACTAGAATATGTAAATCACCCCAAATGGTTGGAACTTTAAACTTTTACAAGACGTGGTTTCTGGTAGAAATGCAAACTTTTCATGATAATGGAGTGATGGTATTATAAATTTTATAAACAAGGTAAAAACAAATGGGATTTTCTTTTGTCTAATTCAGAAACCACCAAGACTATTTTTCGACTGTATAGAACTATATGAGGACCCTACCAAGATATATCTCAGTGTCCAAATATGGAGCCCACCGAGCATGGGAATTATTCGACATCGTTGTCAAGACCGCTTGAGAGGGAAAAGATCTGTACCAATGTCGAATACATGTGTCATGGGACAGTTACAATGTTCGGAGAGGGAGATGTTTTCATTGTCACTTAGTAAGTGAAATTCAAAGTATTCTATTAGCCCTTACCATGCCAATTGTGTTGAAAGTTTATGTCCAAGTCAATACGGGACGTTTTCATGTCTTCCTGGATTGAACCAGTACTAAGCAGAGGATAAAGTGTCTACACACTGCTTCTGATGAGTCTCGAACTAGCGACTGTTCTAACACTTACTGGGCTCTTCATCATTCGTCCTGATATTGAACGTTCATACAAGGGGCGTTCAATATGTAATGAAAACAGCCAAGTTTATCCCAAAGTTTTATATTTACACACTTCATTATTACTTTCATTAAAATGTCTGTTTCTTGGCTAAATAAATGTAAAATTGCAGTTGTCCAGCCTCTTGTCTAATTTACACAAGCCACTTTCAAAATAGGGTACTGAAGTACACTGCGATATGAAATAAAAAAATGTTTTCAAAAGCTTTATATTCTATGAAAAACTGAGGCTGCCATTTTGGTTAAAATCCTCATTGATGCTACATTATCTGGCATTCCATTGACAGAGTCATTTTTGCTTGAACGATTACATAGCGAAAATGTTTACGAAATTTGTAACATTTCTTCTGGTCGCGTTGGTAATACAGCCAATTTTAAAATTTCCATATCTAATCTCACTCATAAACTACGCCCTAATACGTCATTTGAAAAAAGAAAATCGCTTAAAAGAATGCCATCTCTGACTTACACTGAAATGGATCAGACAAAATACCGCGTTTCATCAATGTTTGCATTCAGATGCATTATTTGGACATTGTTACACGTATTTACATGTACATTGTCTGGCTGGCTAATTTCAGACGTATAATTATAGGAAACGAAAAAGGTATACCACTCAGATGAGATACCCCTAGATATTAGTTTCAGTTTAACTGGTCTGCTACCTACGCACTGTGTGTATTGAAACTTCGATACAATCAAAATTGTCCTTTCCTGGTACAAAGCCATATTTCTGATTTTCAAGAACCGTGCGTATTTTAGTGTTACCTCCATTGCTATAAACAACGTCAACGTAAGGGGGGGTAACAAAATAAGATCGTTTGCACAAGAAATCGGTACCAGTCAAAAGTTTGCATCGTTATAGCAGATTAAGAAGAAATGAGTCATAGCACTATGGCTATGTAATTCATGGATGTTAAATAGTTATTTTAGAAAATACATTTTGCTTTCTACCTTTGTTAAAATGAATCCTAACATATCGGAGGAAAATGTATGCTGTGTGTATTAGTGTGCTTTTTAAAAAGTCTGTAACTTAATGAATTTGGAAAGATGAAATAATGTTTCCTGCACCATTATAACGGCCACGCCTTGATCTTTCGTTTGACATATGGCATAAAATCCTAACGCGTTTGTGGATGGAGTTATGAATGGGTTTTCACTACATATTGAACCCTCCTCATACTTTTACCATAGAAGCAAACACTATGAAATCAAGTTAGACTATGCCTAAGGGAGCAGTCAGACCTGTGACCATTTAGTTTGCTATGCTACAAAAGTTCATAAGGAAATGAGAGAACAGGTGGCAGAGTTGGTGTACTTTTGGAAAGGGGAAAATCATTAAAGCGCCATCAAAATATTACAGCTGATGACATGTTTTTCTGCATTAATTATGCAAAATTATACAATAAAATAAAATATATATTTAGTCGTTTTGGTAAAGTTACTCTTGTAATCAGGCTAGTAGTTGGTTGATCTTGGGGGGAGACATCTAGAAGATACGCACACAAACGCACGATTATGTCTGTTCTATAAGATTGTGTACAGTCTTGTTGTAGTTCCTCTACCATTATAAGTTGTACATACCCACATGTTAACCTCAAAACAACTAGCATTCAGGCAAGTCCACACAGTTGCTGACTACTGCAAGTATTGATTCCCACCTCTCCATTGTTTATTGGGATAGACTACCTCCATGTTTAGCATTGCTGCGAGGTATTCACCCTTTTAGACTTTCTGTCAGCAGACTGACCCCCGGGACTGCAGTAGGTAGGCAGGCAGGTAGTCAGGCAGGTAGGTAGGTAAAGACAGTTTCATTGTTACTCAATTTTTTTTGCAACATCTTGTTCAAAATTTAATGTAACAATAAAAACAACTTTTTTTTCTTGTAGATGAGCATATGTCAAGTATCTGTCATTGTTCCAGCCGACCAAAGTTATCAATTGAGCGGCTTGATAATAGCAGTCTAGAGATAGACATATGGGATCTTCCACAGTTTGCTTATACCATAAAAGTGTGGATAAGAGAGGGAAATGACATCGTTTATAATGAGAGTCTGGTAAGATTTTAAACCCTGTTTGGGTGATGAAAAAGTCCAACCAAATTGATACAAACAATTGAATTGGGGCAATTTTTAGCTCAATAGATGAGCCAGCATAATTTTTTTGGTACTTAATGCACATGCACAAAACTCTTTTACATACCATGCTGACCGACATTAGAGGTCTATCTTTTGGTCTGAGCCTTCCTCTTCTTTCATATATCGAATGCACCACACCTCGTACGTACTGAATTTCCATGTGCTATCCCCATGTGCTGGAACAAAACCATGACTAAACACAAAAAAACACGAAGAATGGGAGCATCAATTAACAATAAATCATCTGACTTGATACAAACATTTTAATCAGGGGATTCTCTATCATCTCATTTAAGATGCATAAAGTATCATGGTGCATCGCTTATGACATAGGCAAAAGTAAGACTCACACCAACGCTTTCAGCTTCAAATATATAGGGTTCCTATAAACAAGAGCATAATAATAAATATTTGCATTTAATAAATTAATTCAATGTTTGGTCTGTTCATGTAAGTGAAGCCCTCGCGTTAACTGAAGTACCGACATCTCATCCCCTAATTTTTAATACTAAATGAGGCAGCTCAGAAGATCTATGATAAAAAGCAAGATTGCTTAAAAACTGGCCTTTGAGAATGAAAGGTTTAAGCATATTAAAATGCGCTTAGCATTGCACATTTTACACACGTCGATGATAATCTTCATGAATGATACTAATGCAATTCACAATTAATATGCTATATATTGCAAGATATTTTGTTCAATTTCAGACAGGGACAGAAGGGTTCAAAGAACGAAGAACTTTAATTACAGATCGTGCATTTGGACCAGGAAACTATACTCCTGAGGTAAGTTTGGTTTGTTTTCTTATATCTTAAGATGCATCTTATGAAACATGCAGAATCTAGGGAGAAGGTTTGGCCAGTTAAAAAATTTAGCCCCAGTGGCTTTAGCTGCTGTCCGTAATGAGGAGGTAAATCTGTTGTTATTGATTTATTGTTAATTGATGCTCCCATTCTTCGTGCTTTTTTGTGTTTAGTCATGGTTTTGTTATGCAGTACCTAGTGTCCTTTCTAGATTTGCAATCATCTCGCTGGGGAAGAAAGAGCCGGTTGCTTTTCTATAATTATGTTATATCTGCCATGTTGCTGTTAGAGTTCCTCTTCTTTGCAGTGCCAAGGGTTGGTCTGTGGTCTGTGATTGTGGCGATTACTGGTCATACCCACTCGCTTTTTAATATGTTATAATGTACCAGTTGTAACACAACATTTCCCTTATTTTACAAATCATACTCACCAGCGAGTCTATACAAAATCTGAATAAGACCAGAAAATATAACAAACACAGATGTTTAAGAAATTAATTAATTTTTGTGTCTATTCGTGGAATCATAAACTCGCAGGTCTCTTGCAAAGTAAGTGAATCCCAAAAAAGTATACAAATGAGAATGTAGCATTACTTAGTGAATCTCTGCCAAGTTTGTTCAAATTATGCCCTTGTGACAAAAAATGGCGATGTTCAAGGGGTCAATGTTTTACATAAGCTTATATAGGGGAAATATGAAAAAATCTTATCTGAAATCGCAGAGCCTAGAGCCTTGATATTTAGTATGTATCATCACCAAGTAGACTTCTACCAAGTTTACTCAAACTGTGCCCAAGAAGTCTCCTGTTCTACATAGGATGATAATATTACAAAGTTATATTGGCTTTTTGTGTAAGGAGTTTCAAAATTCTACAAAGCTAATATAATACTGACAGGCTTTAAAACGCAGCACTAGGATAGCAGCTTTAAAGTATGTTTCAAAAAAGAATGCATAGCAATTATTTTGATTGTATATTAAGCTCCCTTCACACTCAGGCGAAGACCATGAAGTTCGCACTACGTCCTGTAAAATTCTTTAAAATTCGATGAACGTAGTGGGGACGTGGTCAAAGTTGGTGAAATAGGTAATTGAGCCGTGGTATGAGATTTCCAACAATGTGGCATGTGCGACCAACAAAGGATCAGATCAGCCTGCGCTGATAAACTGTCATTCTACGTTGTTACTGCGTCGCTGTCAGGTTCTCACTGCGTTTAACACGTTCTTGCTAGGTTCTTACTACGCGCTTACACGTGCGCACAAGGTACAACAAGTAAACACGTTCCCGCTACGCCACAGAAGATCGCATTACGTGACTTCTTCCTTCATGCGTGTATTCCTGACAAGTGCTGCTCTACCTAATTCAATCTTGGGTTTTAACGTGTGAAAAACGCCTTTGAAATAAGCCATCGAAGAGAGACTGTGGACTAGGCAGAGCATCCTAAGGCGTTCTGGGGAAATTGAAGATGGAGTCTTAATCTACAATTTCAATTCTGCCAGCAGCCGGTGGTAATGACCACACTGAAGCCATTCTTCTTGTAGAAGCCAAGGACGCACCCAGCAAGATTTGCGTCTCCTTCTATTCCATATTCGCTGTCTTCTTCTCAACATTAAAAGAGCGACCTGTTCATCAAGCATTAGAGGAGACAAAGTGGCAGTAGACTTCATGTTGCCTGTATCGTTGTTGAAACGGAAGCGATTTTCTGAGAAAATGATTCTAGTATTTATACTCAAATCCCTGAACGTGACAAAGACGCAGTGGGAACCTATTACAAGAGCATAGTGCGATCTTCTCCAGCGTGGCATGAACGTAAAATGGTCGTAGAATAAGCGTGGTAAGGTCGTAGAGAGAACTTCATGGACGTAGCAAGGACGCAATTGCAACGCAGTGAGAGCGTAGAGCAACCTTTTTACGTCCATGCTACGCTCGCACCACGTCAATTAAGTTCTTACTACGAATTGCTTACGTTGCCACTACGTCCACTCCCTTCTTACTACACCCTTACTACGTTCTCACTACGTTCTTATTCCGCCACGCCCTCACTACGCTTTTTTAACATATTCAAAGTTTGACCACTTCCTTCACATCCATGAAGACCTTACTACGCTCCTAATACGTCTTACAAGTTCTTACTGCGTCTGTTCAATATTTCAAGGACGAAGTAAGAACATGGCCCAGTGTGAAGGGGTATTTGATAGTGTGTATATGTGAGTAACACATGAAAAACCTGTCCCCTTCAAAAAAATATAAAGTATTGAAAATGGAAACTTTTTGAGATAGGGGACAACTGTTTCATTTAACAAAATTGTATCGGTGAAATATCCCCTAATTCTTTAAATCAAGAAACACAAGAAGCATCAAATGTGTGTCATGAACTTCGTTAGTCATCGAGGGATTGCTTTCATTTTGATTGACAGGTCTGCGATACAGCAGGTTTGCTTTTTTGACATTAATCTGTGTGCACAAGCTCATTCGATGACTTAAAAATTCCGCTACTTAAGAAATGTTTCAGTAACTAAAACTTTACGAAGCAATAACGTCGTCGAATTTAGTTGTACAATTAAAACCTAAGTCTTGACTGAAGAAGCCACTTCATGATGATCATTGAACCAAAGGAAGTTTACATTCAACTGTCGTTTGAAAGATATAACAGGATGTTAGTGTTGCGTATTTAAAGCCCATCAGTATATTTAACAACTTCTCACTATGAGTCATGATTGACATTATCTCCTACCCTCTCAGACTTCTTAGGTGGGGTCAAATGTAAAATATTTAAATTTCCCAATGACCATGTCAGTTGTCAATATTTTAACCGAAATTTTGCATGCGCACAAAAGAGCTATCTTGTTTTCAAGTTTTATATTGACCCTTTTTTAAACATTGCTATTTCTTTTGTCATCGTCTGAAGATATGTATGCAGTGGTCACTTATTTCTCAGATTATATTTTGTATCTATCTCGACGATGTAAACTTGGACATTTTGAAGCTTGGATTTTTAGGAATATTTATAGATTGGGTCCCTGTACATGAATTAATTGTCGCTATTATTGCTATAGTCAGGATATGCACTTGCCAATCATATATTGCATTTACTTTCCTTATTCAATTTATATGCTCTACTTTATTTGTATTCGTTCTGTCGTATGTGTCTGTGTTTCTTCACCATGGCGCATTTGATTGGTCTCTGGTCTGTGATTATGTTATTTCCTGGTCATACTTTTTTTCTTGCTCATACTCACTTACTAATTTTGCGTTCCATCTGCTTCTGGTTGAACGATATGTGTGTAGTTTTTATTTGTATATTTGTATATTCTCAGATAATCCTTGCTTACCTCTTTTGACATTTTTCTGGCTTAACTGCTATCAATGTATATAGGTAGGGGATCGGATATGGCCTAAAATATGGTCTTAATATGTGTGTGTTGCTTTGAGATCATTCTCAAAATAACTATAATATCTTTACTGAACTGAACTTCGATTCTAACACACACAAATAAATGAGAAAAATAAATGAACGATTTCTTCAGATTTTGTTAAAATTTTGTAATCTTGAACAGAGCGTTAGTATTTACGATACATCTTGTTTGGACCAAAAGTCATATTTTTACTACGTCAAAAATACAATTTATATGTGCCTTGTGATCACCTGCTGGGAAAGGGCTGACCTCTTGGCTCTTGTTTGTGGTGTCTCACTGTGAGTTTGCTACTTTTCCTTTGGTATCCTGGGTCAGGTGTGGTACTTGATTGCATCGATTTCTGATCATTGCACCCTTACTTACTTTGTTTGGATAGTTGGCGTCATCAATATCAAACTGGTGACCGGATAACGCTAAATGACGTCACGCTAGTCCATTCAGTGAGTTTTTACTCAATATATCACCAGACTTTACCGTAAGCAGGGTGTCACCATTAGCAGGGTGTGTAAGAATATGCATTTATGTCACTAGGTATGCATGCTCCACACAAACTCGTCAAAGTGATAGATATGCATGCTAATGTAGGTACACTCACATCTGTTTTTCATACCCTACTTTTCTCAACAAATGCATTTGACCAGGCAACTACAACAACATAGATAACAGCTAAGATAAATACTTTTATGGAACGTATAGCGTTAGAATTAATGGCTATTGCCAATACAATACAGTTTATTGAACACAATAAATAATTGGGCTATAACAAGAGATTTTTGTAATTATTGTAAATAATCGTAAGCACAGCTGCACCATGGCATTTCAGTTCAAAACATTTGTTTATCGTCTTACATATTTTGTGAATGCTAACAGCAATGACTTTGGTGAGACTGTGCGGATGTGCATATTTATCATATGAGTCGTGGCATGAGATTTCCAACAATGTGGTATGTGCTACCAGCAAAGCCTCAGATCAGTCTTGCATACGCACAGTCTGATCAGAGCCTTTGCTAGTCGCTTGCATATTTTAAGAGTGTTTAGCTACTTACTGACAACATTTTGGAGATTCTAAGCTTAAAATGAGGCTGCGCAGGCTCGTCTGAGTCTACACTTGTCGAAATACATTATTGTTGGAAATCATATGTCATGGCTTATATTATAAATAAGCTATTGCACGAGATTTCCGTTCTAATCACATATTCGCAAAAGCCCTCTTTAATCAGACTAGGTCTGTAACTATGAACATTTTTCGAAAAAAATATTTTCTTTTTAAATCATTTGAAAAAGTAGAATTAAGTTATGTTTTCACAATAAACATGTTCAGTACAGCTGAAAACTGCATGGAAAAGTGAATTATCAAAATAGGTGTTTTTCTCTTTTTGGTAATTATTTACGTCCCTCCAATAATTCTAGACAGTTGATTTTTAACATAAATGCTGTTCTTTTGATAGTGGTCATTTGTTAACATTTACGAAAATGGTAAACTTTTTACCTGAATTTGAGGATTTTTACTGTATTCTTTAAAAACAGAAACTTTATTCCTGAAATTAAAAGATCAAAAGTTACAGACTATGCAGCTTTAAATGTCAATGTGGTACTTGATTGTATCGATTCCTGATCTTTGCACCCTTACTTACTTTTACTTTACTTTACTTACATATCCAAAAGAACTAGAGGTCTACTTTTTGTCTGAGCCTTCATCTTCTTCTATACTTTGTGCATGCAAACGCCTGTGCCTGCTTTGCTCACTGGTGTGATAAGTAGCATAGTCTCAAGTACTGACCCGTATATTTTTGTATAGGTTTATGCTATGTGTACTGGTGACGGAGAGGATATAAGAAAGTCAGGAAAGAATTGTCCACTCATGGATGTAGTTCAGTTGGAGCAAGCATTAGAAGGTATTCTAACTGGGGCTTATTGAATCATTACATTTCTTTGTTCCATCCCCAAAAAGTGAATATTATCAAAATATGCAACACTCACTTAACCCAAATACAAGTGAATATGACTGGACGATGCCACAATCACTGACCAGCCCATGGCACCAAGATGAAGAGACATTAGAACACTGGCAAACACAAACTCAAACATTAATTGAGCCGCGTCATAAGATTAACAACAATGTGGCAATTTGACATTTGTAGACTCAGACGAGCCTGTGCAGCCTCCTTTTAAGCTTAGAAACTCCAAATGATGCTCAGTCAGTAGCTTGATCTTCATAGAATATTCAAGCGACTAGCAAAGGCTCTGATCAGACTGCACGAATGCGCAGACTGATCTGATCCTTTGTTGGTCGCACATGCCACATTGTTGGAAATCTCATACCACGGCTCAATTGATTAATATAATTTAAGTAAAGCAGACAGTTCTTTCTTCTTAAGTAAGGAAATTGTCAAACAAGAGAGCTAGCAAAAACTACATGACACACCCAGGATCATAGACAAACTTTCACACACAATGGGTACAGTAGCAAACAATGAGCTGTCTTATAATGTACAACAGACACATCCACCGTTCGCGGATCCCGAAAATTCCATCAGGGAGTTCCCTTTTTAGTTATCAAAATATTTCACAGAGGGCTGTGCAGTTAATTGCCCAGTTTCGAATCTGTCCTAGTTACGAATCACGACATAGTTTTGTTGCAAACTATACATCAGTGGTAATATTTGAAAAACGTGTTTTGGTTTGTGTTTGTTGTATAATTATCCCTCTTTCTGTATGTGAAAGCAAATATTGAAATGTTATCGTTTAATGAAAATAATTCCTATTTTCCCCATGACCCATTTGATAAAGGTATAGTTTGCACACATGTCAGAATCTGTTCACTGCATATTTCCAAAAAATGCTTTCGTTTGAAATGCTTTTATTATCAAACTTTCGCTTTCAACATGTTTTCTAACATTTATTTAAACATATCCAGGAAAATAAAACAGACTTTATTCTTTTTTGGTTCCTTAATAGCCGTGTTAACATTGCAAAAGGTTTTGCTAGTTTACAATCAGCAGTGTGAACACAAGTTAATTTCGGCATAACAACACGCACGCAGCTGTTTGTAAAAACCATCGGCAAAAAGGTTTACTGGCACCCTATGTCCCCCCCCCCTCTCTCTCTCTCTCTCTCTTAGCATACGTGGATCGCTTTGTCAGAGGGAGTCCAAATCTGACAACTTTTTTTTTATTCTTTTTTTTATTAACGTTTATTTAGTTGATGATGAGAGAGAGATATTAGAATTTAATTTACTTGGGAGAGATGTAGAGATATAAATGTTCAGAACCTGACCTTTAACTATCCAACCATCTCCCATGACCCGCTATCAGCTACAGTATCTCGTAAGTGTGTCGGTGTTGGAGGTTGATGGTGGGGTGGGGATGGGGCAGTGGTTATATTTGCATTTCACTCTTACAGCGTGTATATTGTTACATGCGTGTGCTTAATAACAATGGAAATGAGCTCAGTCGTTAAATAAAAATGTGACAAAAATAAAATAAAACAATAAAAAAAAAGACTTTGAAAAAGTGAATGTGTCAACCAGGGTGCCAGCCACACTTAGTGCCTGTATCACAAATCGATACGTCCAATGACAGACATTGCAGAACCTGATTTGAACGCGCCTCTAGCAGTTATCTGATCTAGGTCAAATCCACACTGTTTCATAGACCAAGCTTACCTGTAAACCTTTCGATCATTAGCCCAAAAATGAGTATTTCATAATACAGGAAATCTTAAAAAAGGGAGGGTATAAAATAGGAAGTAAAAATGAAGATTATTCATGCGAGGATCCATAGGAGTGGGTACTTGGGGTCCAGACTACCCCTCCCACATGGAAAAGCACAGAGCTGTAGATTTCCTTAGGAATACATTTTTGGACATCCTGGAAAATCACAAAGCTACTGATGTCGGGTCATCATTGAACAGCTAGCAAGTCGCCATTTAAATGGCGTTTCACTGGCGGGCCAATGATGGCCCCTTTTGGTTACTGTGTATAGGTTTTCTTAAGAACACTGGTACGGATCCCTTTCCCCTTTATTTAGAAAATAAAAATAAATGAATAGATAGATATTTTTTATAAATAAGCGTCAAAACTTTGGACCTGGACGCCCCCTGAGGAAACTTTCTGGATCCATGCAAGTTTATTGCAATTAATACGGTAAAATAATGCGACATACTCGTCCTTGGAAGTAATTATTAAGCTAACAATGTCAAAGCCTTAATGCAACTACACCACTAAAGGTACTTCCATAGAAACTGAAAGTAATTTCATAGAGTTTCTAAAGTGATTAGAAACTGGGAAAATGACCCAGAACTGGGAAAATCGGTGGCCTACTTCAAAGTCATGGTCTGACACATAACAGAGTCTGAATGATACAAATTGAGGTTCATTGTTTAGGGGAATGATAGTGCTTTGTAAAAATAAAACCCAAATCTTATATGCTCAGAGCAACTATTTGGAATACGCCTTGAAATAAAAGTGATTCAGAACTGGGCAATTAACTGGATGGACCTCCATTGAGAAGTAATTGGACTTCTCGAGGGGTGTCCCTACCAGTATCTCTAATGAAACATATAGCCACTTGTAATTTTCAAGGCGGGTCCGGACACTCTGTCCTACTCTTCTGGATTCACGCATGGCCACCGGGGATGTAAGCGGATTTTTTCTGGCCAAATCTTTGTCCTTGATTCTGCCATTGTTTCAACAGACCAACGAAGACAGACACACAAGAGCAAGACCACAATCAGCAAAACAACCATCTCCCCTTTCTCAACGAGATAATTGCCAAACTATAAACGACACATAGATATACACCACAAACAAGGACAAAAAATAAAACCCTCGCGCGCGCGCGCACACACACACACACACACACACACACACACACACACACACACACACACACACACACACACCGAATTAAAACAGAATCACTGTCTAAGAACTGACAACAGCCACAGACACTCATGTCAAAAATGTACGCATATAATTACTGGCAAGATAATTGCCCTAGATTAAGTTGTTTTTAAAGCAAATGAATATCAAGTTCGTATGGAGGCTTCCTAACTTATCCAGTGAATGAAAGAAAGAGGGCAAAGATCAGGAATCGATACAATCAAGCACCACACCTGACCCAGGATACCAATGGGAAAGTGACAACGTCACAATTAGGTATTACAAACGAGATCCAAGAGGCCAGCCCTTTCCCAGAAGGTGACCTCAAGGCATCAGCAAACAGAGGTACATGAAAGCATAACAAAACAAGACAGAAATAACATAAATGATCAACAAAAGAGACACCACCTTGGAACGGTCAGTAAAAATATTTTACTCGAGGGATTAAACCAGTTTAACGGTGCACCAACCTCACCCTTAGTTCAGATGTGGATCAAGACACATAGATATACCTTGTTCAAGACCCCCTCATAATTACAATTTTATGCAAAAGAAAAAGACCATGTTAGTTGATTATAATCCTTATTTGTATTCCACGGGGAAGTATATTAAACGTATAAGTTTGTTTTCTCAATATGCCGACCCCACCTTGTCACTAGAATCTTTCTATGTGAAGAGTAAACTGAAAATTTGTACTTTATTCTAGTTCTTAAAATTCTGGGATCTGTCTGATTGCATTTGCACAGTCGTTTCTTTAATCGAGGTATTAATACAGCGTTTCATTTTACAGTAAAAATGAAAGTCAAGCCTGTGAAACCACCGAAGAACAAACTACCTGACATCGTCTCCATTTTATCAATCCTTGGGGCTGTAGTATTGAGTTGTTTGGTAACTTCCATTGTGTTTTGTGCTATTAGGCGGCATCGTACAGGTATATGAGACCAATTATTCAACAATAACATTACGTCAAATGCACATATTGAACGGCCCTACGAGCAATGCAAGTTGAGTTCTCAAGTGCGATCTGAAATCTAATGGAAATATCAGTTCTGTAAATATGTGTTTTTGGCAAGCTGAACATTTACTCAGGTTTTAACGTTTTCGTATTGCAAGTAAAAGGTCCCTGGTGCAACCCTTTCTGAAAAATTTGTTAATTATATTTGTGTTATCACAACTAAAATATATCTCATGGTCGTGCATTTTAGAGTTTAACATTTTGCAAAAATATGCAAATATACTAAAAAGAAATGATAAAATACTCTAGGTCTAGAGGCACACTTGGATTAATGACTATGATATACAATATTGCATAAAGCAGATACATTAAATATTATTTTTTAATTCCTGGGAGCACATAATGAGATTGTTTTAGTTCTCTTTGTGTGACGGTTTATGTTATGGTGTCCTCTTAATTGCACGACCATAGGTCAGGCCTTAGGCTCACAGGCCTAAGACTCAGTGACGACCCTGTCTTAAACTTTCATGGTGGTTTTGACTTATGTACGTCTTTGGCTGGGCCCATCATGGCTCAACTTGAGGTTTGCATTTGCTCTGACTGTCTGTGAGTCAAGAGTCTTTTCCTTGGGTTTCGTCATAGTGTAATTTGATTTGATTGTTTTTTGTGATGGTGCATTGCATAAGTTGGAAAGCCTTCATATGAGCCAAACAATGTGAGCTTTAGGCACAGCAGAATCTAGGGTGAGGATTTAGTCCGTCATTCTTTTTTTATGTATTCATTGTGTGTTGGAGTTTTGCGTTGGATCTGTTTTGTTGCATTTTCTAGTTTAACAATCATCTTGCTGATGAAGAGAGATGCTGATTGTTTTGCTTTAATTGTGATGTGCATCAGTGTGCTGTGTGTCTTTCTCGCAGTGTTATGGGTTGTCTGTGGTTTTGAATTGCCTGGTCATACTCACTTACTGATTAACTTATTGTACTGATGATACGAAATACATTTTTATTTGAGTGGTATCATTAATGCTATACACGCAATATTAAGTCATAATCATCCTTGATTTGAAGAAAAGCGTGGATACTAAGCAATTGTTGTCTACAGACATAGAGAGCGCAGTGGCTCAGTGGTAGAGTGCTTTACTCGAGATAAGGGGCTGCGGTCTCGAGCCTCATCGGCGTCACTGCATTATGTCCTTGAGCAAAACACATTAATCCTAGCTTAGTACTAGTTCAACCCAGAAGACCCGTCCCTTTATAACCGAAAGATTCTTGATGAGAAGTAAAAAATCAAATCAAACAAACAAAATAAATCTACAGACATATTCATCAAATATCAATATTCAAGCGCCAATTTTAAAGATATTGTGTATCAAGATATCAAAATCAAAATATTAGGAACATCATAAATATCAACAACACTATACCAGTGTACAAAGTTAATATTTAGCGACTTTGTATATGTCACAATGGCAACTGTATCAAATACTTAACCCTTGTCTGGTGAACCCGGATGAATCCTCTTTAGAAAACAGTGTAGATCCAAATCAGCTGGCTTCTGACGCAGCCATAAGATCAGGATCCACACTGCTTTCCACTCTGCTTTTAAATGGGCATCAACGTGAGAAATCCGGTCTTCGGGGGTTTGTGAACAACAAAGCACAGACCAGCCTGTGCATCCACGCAGTCTGATCAGCGCCTTTGCTATTCACTTTTCTGGCAAGTATCATATGTAAACTGAGGGGACTGATTTGAACCTCGCTTTTACCCGAAGACAGGTTTTGTCGTGATGCGGCCCATTAATACATACTCCTACCTGTATTTGGAATGTTTGGGTAAAGAGAATAAAATTAAAAGTTAGGGAGAAGTGTATTGCATAGATATATTCAGCATGACAAGGGAGCGCAGTGGCTAAGTGGGAGAGTGGGATAGTGCTTGACTCGAGACCGAGGGGCCGTGGGTTTGAACCTCACCAGCGTCATTGCGTTGTGGTCCATGGGAAAGGCACATTTATCCTAGATAAGTACTGGTTTAACCCTGAGAAGACCCGCCCCTGTTTAACTGAAAGATTGTTGATCAAATCAAATCAAACAAAAATCAACATGACAAGTGTTAAGATTTTATATTTATTTTCAGGAACACAATCAGCTTCTGAGACTCTGATGACATTGATTTCCCAATGTAATGATAATTCTAATGAGAGGTTTGTTCAGATTGCCAAGCAGACCTCAGAGAAGATGCTCCTCTACCACAATGACAGCAACGATCATGTTAAAGCTATCAAGGCACTTCAGGATTTGGGCAATCACTGTGGTATACAACTTGTTGCAGAAGGCGCATTGAATTGGAGAGACTTTGCTGAGATGGCTGGGAGTCATTTTACCGAAATAGTTATAATATTGTCTTTGAAGCTTCTTCAACTATGTACGTTTTATAAACAACAGTCACAAGATAGAGATAGGATTTTATTTGAAGATTTGTTGAAGGAGAGACATTATGAAAATATTCCATGTGTTGTACTGCATAAGCTGCAAATATTGACACAACAGACGATTGATAGTTGTACATTTTCTGTACATATTGTCTCATTTGAGCCGGACAATGATCTGGTTGAGGAATTTATCGAAACATTTGACTTTTTGAAAAGAGGCTCCAACTGCTTTGTTTATAATCTCAGTTTAAACATTCCAGCTAATAAACACCAGGACAGTCATATTGAAATAAATGAAAAATGCTTGCATTTATTGTTATCAAGACTAAAAGGAGTAACAGAAAATGATGAAATGGATTCTCAAATTGAAGAATCTATTTGTTATCACGAATCCGTCAGGCAGTTATCTGATATTTTGATAAGACTTGATCAAAAGCTGCAATGAACATTAGAGTAATAATATATGTTGGAGAATTGGTGAAAAGAGGTAGAATTTGGACCAGTACATGAGACTTGGTATGTGTCGCATCAGCAAGCAGTCATGGCTTAGACAACCATGCACATCTCTCAATTGCCATCTCTGCTGATACACACGATGCAGAGACCTAGATAAATTATCAGACGAAACATTGGCATCTTATCCCACTAGGGAGCGGGGTATGCGTGCTTAAAAATGGTTGACTAACGCAAATGTAAAAAGTACCAGCTTTCTCATGAGCTGATCTAAAACTATTATCAGTTATCCACCAAACACGCACCATTCCAAACGAAATTGGCACCTAATGCATATTAACTGGGCCTAGTTATAACAAGAGCAATGGGTTTAACCGTTATAAGCGATTTTCGCCACGACGTAGATTTCAGAACTACAGAGAAAACAAGAGCAGACTGTATACTGTTTTGTTGTACATCAATTTATGATAATAGGTCAATGAAATGTAGAATTTACTTAAATGTATGTATTGATGAATAATGTAATATGTCAAGCTTGTGCATATATGCAATTTTGTTTGGTTTTGTAAAGAGGCAGTTAACCCTTTTTATACTGGAAACCCCAAACTGGGTACTTTGGCAAACAGTGAGAACCAGATGAATTGCAGCACAATGCTGCATTTCCTCAGAGTTTGCAATGTTTTCTATTATTCAAACAACCTTTAGGGATACAAATACATTATAAAGAAAATTCTATCTGTGACCCTTAAAGATAAAGTATACGATTGGCAGTTCCATACTTATTGTATCAATATGAATGGAAAAATACATCAGAATACAAAGGGTTAATATAAACAAACCATCTGCTCTAAATAGTATTTGTGTGTACGTTTATAAGAAAAGTGACAGGGTATTCGTTGCTTACCAAATAATACATTGTGGATACTTAAGAAGAGTCCTTTTGCTGAGTAGACTATCTTGATTACCAAAGCATAGCTTGTGAATTTTAAAAGCACTGACTCTGATGTGCATTCAATGTACCTTAAATTTCTTTGACTTAGGAAGGCTTTTTGAGTCATCCGGATTAAAACAAAGTTAGTGAATATGATCAGGAAATACCACAATCACACATTGCAGACCAACCCCGGCACTTTGAGAAAGAGCCACAGCAGCTCAAAGATAAAGTTTGCCTGTGGAGACTGATTGTGTGACAAAACTGGAAAACAAACTACAGAAAATATCGCAAACTCAAATTCCCGATAGCTGGAACTTAATGTTTATAAAATTCAGACCAGAGTAAATATTTTGAATAAGTTTTATTATAACTTGTTAAGGGTACTTCAAAGAACCGCCTAAGTGACAGGTTTTTAAGTAACCATAACGCATATATTGATAGGAAATAATGAAACTATCTTTCATATATTTATGAATTACAGGTCATTTTTTTATTCTAACTTTTCAAAGTAAAAAAGCTGGACCCGTGGACTTCGAGGTAACAAGTGTCTTTTGTATACCACTATGCATTTGCATATAGAAAACAGTCAATGGAAAATTGATTTAACTCCCCAGTTAGCCTATAAAATAGCCCACCGGAATGGTTAATAGGACCCCTAAACTGTATGCTGGTTTGGTAATGATGAAAACTGACCTCGATAGTATATTTTTCGCTTTTACGTTATATTGTTTATATATACTAATAAATCCGTCCAGAAGCTACATTTGTCTTGTTAATTCGAATTACTTATTGTTTTGACTTCTACGAGTATATTGTTATCATTCATCTTAAATATGAAGGATGGATAAATCATATACGTAGTAGAAATGTTGGGTTATGACTTCAAATAATGATGCAATGGTTCCCTTTGAAGCTCCACAAGGCCACAGCAAAAGAATTATCTAAAGACACAATCTGTATCTTAAAATTCAAGATGGCCACTGTCCGCCATATTGAAAAACTTGCCCAACCCATGGCCCAAAAACTAGAAACTATTATGAGACATGTTTCTTAGCTAATTTGAGATCACTGAACTCATTTCTGGTATCATTTTTTTGCTTTTGGAATGTGTTTTGATCATGAAAATAACACACAGAGTTAAAATATTCGTATTTAACGAAAATCCTGTAAATCATTCTTGTGATACAAAACTGAAAGTCATTCTCCACTTCTGTAACCATTATGGGAACACAAACTTTACGTAAAAGAGATCCATGCAGGGTTGCCCATGCATACAACAATTACAAAGAACTGTCAGTTTTACAGTGGCAAATAACAAGCTCAAGTAAGTTCACAGAAATGATGGGAATAGTGGTATAAATTTGAGTTGGCACTGAGTCGGGGCAATCTTACTGACAGCCCAATTTTGTTGAGGACACTGTGTCTGGAGATTGTTGATTGCATTACCCCATATACATGTAATATATGTCCACTTTGATAGGCTGATATAGAGCATCACTGCTTGGAGACGTGATTGAAGTTTCTTTGAGTAAAAATAGGCAGAGTCTGACATCATCTACTGTTGTAACCAGCTCTCAGTAGACACCATAGTGCTGCGTTGCGAATCTCTCGATTACAGAATTGTGAGTACTAATCATCTCGGGTTGAGTTATGGCTGTTGAGCAGCTGTGATACACCAAAGTATTCCAAACGCAAACCAATCTGTTGTCCGATTGCAACAAAGGTCAAGATGCCTAGAACTACAATATTGCTTGAATTTACTGGTTCTTACAATCACTCAATGATGAACGACGATGGTGGTAGCAGTCTAGTGCCAGTTTCCTTGTGTGAGCAGGGGGCAACTGTACCAACATCAGCTTCAGATAATGAACTTGCAATGTGGCCAAGGACTGTGATGAACAGCTGCTTGCCCCGAGGAAGGGTTATGTCCTTCATATTTTTGGCCAGCTTAACAAAAGATCCTGCTTGTTCAAATCTACACGAAGGAAGACAGCCCAGCTGCTAGTTTGTTTTTGTTAAGAATGTTACCCCCTCTTTATGCTACACTGCCTCTTTGGAGTAAACTGGAACACAG
This sequence comes from Loripinus fragilis, assembly GCA_964019695.1. NCBI lineage: Eukaryota > Metazoa > Mollusca > Bivalvia > Lucinida > Lucinidae > Loripinus > Loripinus fragilis. The sequence continues at coordinate 4,888,617 of OZ026520.1, forward strand.
ACGTCTGTGGAATAGTCAAAGCACTTCAAGGAAAAATATGAATAACAGCACCATTCAACACAGCGGCGGTCGTCACTGCATGGGCAAGATCGGCAGGGACAAGTTTAGAATCTCATCCTTTATTTCCACAGTGAAGACTGTCTTTCAGTGTAAGTGAGGGAGTAAGGGTAGAACTTTCATGGGAGATAACATAGTCGTTGATGATTTGACCAGAATTTGCTGCCAACATTATATCTGGGTAGCTTTCGCTTGTGGTTATTGATGACTTTTTGTGTGGTTCAGCCAGAAATCTTGAACAACTTCAGATTAGTTTTGTGTACTGTAACGGTGAAAGCCGCTTCCTTAGTGCTAAATCTGCTGAGAAATGCTGTGTATACATGTAGCTAAAATACAATGTTTTTCGCTTTTCTCAAATTGAAGATTAACTGGTCCAAGTTCAGTAGCTCTCTGCTGTCTTCCCAGAATGGGTTTCCAATAATACTAATGACACCAGATTTGTGGTCAGATTGGAACTCCGGGTATTGTTCATGGTGCACCCGTTAATCTGAATTATCTGTACCCTCATATTCTCTGGCTAGGCGATCCAGCTCAATGGCAAACGACCTGATCATGGCAAACTGTGCTTGGGTCATCCAGGTTCTTTGTGATGCCAGCATGGTTCTTGAGCCAATTGATTAGTTGCCGGGGCATTCGGTCATGCAGGATAGTTGAGAATGCTCGCCGTGGCTTTGCACATGAAGTGGCCACGTTAGAACTCAACATACATCTTCAAGTGTTGCCATGTCATGGATGGGCAGATTCCCAGACTAGTGAATATGACCCAGCATGAAAACCTATGTCATTAGAGAATCATGAGTCTCCATATAAAGTGAGAAGTGACTTAACAAACTGAAGAACGAGAAGATCTAACTACAGCGACTTGAACCAGTAATTTGCATGGGGCTATACGCCACACAACTGCTTAAGCAGTACATTATGGCAGAATGAATAAGTCACCATCAAAGTATTTGTCGTTTATCAACACAATGATCATAAGCCTTTCTCAGAAGCTTGAACAAAACGGTTGCTGATAACTGCTGCATGTACCTGAATCTGCAGATTAGGTGGATACTGATACATTCTGTTCTTCCAATGAATTATTATATTAATTATCAACATGGCTCATGGTTTATAAAATTTTATAAAATTGTAACGTTTAACAATATAATATTACAATTCGACCCCATAAACGTACCCAAAAGCAAAACTAATGCCCAAAATACGTTCAGTGACCTTCAATTCCTAGCAAATATGTATCATCATTGTTTCAATTACAAAAAAAAGTTTCTGGGCTATGGGTAGTTCCTGTTATCGATTATGGCTGACTGTGGCCATCTTGGATTTTCAGATACTTGTGTCTTTAAATAGATCTTTTTCTATGGTCCTGAGCAGCTTCTCTACCAAAAGGGACATTTGAATCATGATTTATCAACATGCCTCTCTTTTGCATAAAACGTTTTAAAATTGCAACGTCGTTTTGTAATATAATATTACAATTTGACCTTTCAAACGTATCAAAAAAGCAAAGATAATGCCAGAAATGATTTCAGTAACATCCAATTACCTAGAAAACATGTATCATAATAGTTTCTATGACAAAAAGTTTCTGGACTATGGGTAGGACCTGTTTTCCAATATGGCCGATGGTGGCCATCTTGGATTTTAAGACATAACTTGTGCCTTTGGATATTTATTTTTATATGGTCCTGAGGAGCTTCTCTGCCAAAGGGGACCTTTATCATTGAGCCGCAACATGTGATTTTTACAATGTGGTATTTTGACAGATGTAGACTCAGATAAGCCTGTGCAGCCTCCTTTTACACTTAGAAACTCCAAAAGATGTTCGGTCAGTAGCTTATAGTCAAGGAGCTAGGATTTTGAAAATTAACTTGGCACAATTGTCCAGCCAGAAAAGGTTTGACTACAGAAATAGTTAGAACTACCCTTCTACAACATTTCTAGGCACGTCGTACAGTCAAATTGTGGTAGCAGTTTTCCAGGAGGAGTCGTTTTGTGCACCTACCCCATTTTTACTATAATAAACAAAATGGCGACATTTGAATAAGAAATGGTATCCAATTTGTATCCAAATGGTGCATACGGTCGTTATTTACTGCCAAAACCTCGATAAGGACCTAAACAATAATGAAAATAAATTGTTTGCATCCAGAAGCACAACTTTTATGTTATAACTGTCATTTACGTTATATCTTCAATTACGCCTTATAAAATCAATTAATTTTTGGTCAAAGTTTAATCTTATAAGTTCTATAATGGGTATATTCGCTTTACATACCATGTTTGGAAAAGATAATTACCTGACTGTTTCAAAACTGCAAACATCTTGTTTCTATCATAATTACTTTAAGAATTATAAGCTGTTGAATATGATAACCCCCTAAAAATGGTGAACATGGTTAGAACCATTTCACTTTGCAAGTTACCGAGCAATACTATCTGCTGACTTATTAAACCATAATTGAGCATTCTATCGATACTCGATAGTAAAAAGCTTTACTTAACTGCGTTTCTGGTGTAAATTTCCATATTTTAATGCTTATGAAAATATGTAACGTACATTACAAACTTTAAGACTTCCTATATACATTGCAAAATACCTTATATTATATGTCATTTTACTTAATTTCAAACCTGTTTTGTTTTAAATTTAAAACAAGACAGCAGTTTGTTCTAAAATATTTATCAGTTTTTATTAAGTAACTATATCTATAAACATTTACATTTGCAATAAAGTTCTTTTTAAGTTTTCATCTCCACGAAATATCATTTTGATTTGTCTAAAGTTAAAGATTCTAAAACACATAAACAAAGACTAAGACAGCCCTTTAGTAGTAGTAGAATACATTCCACTGCTGTTACATTTATCATAGTAACATATATAACCATATCAAATATCATAATGTCCTATATTTGTCCTAAATGTTATCATCAAAGACAATATACGATTGGGCCTTGAAAAGCTAAAATATTAAGGATGTAGAATTTTGTAATATTTATCACAGGAGAAAAACAACACAACTAAGCTTTATTGAATGAAGTCGCATCAGTCATTTGAAATTTTTTTTATGTATCCAGTTTACTTTTGTACACATTATGCAAACAAAGTCAGTAGCATGATATAAGTTAGCTCCTTGTATAATACCTAGGTTAATTTCCAATAGAAAAAATACAAATTACTAAATGTTTAGAGAGATGGTTATAGAATTATACTATTTTTCTTTGCTTACATTCCAGACAAAATCAGTTAAGGATAAAATTTATATATATTACAATAGAGGTTATGCATCAAACGTGTCTGTAATCAGCTATTTTTTTAAAGATAATCTCTAAAAATCAAATTGTATACTGACATTTATATTCATATGCAGATGATGACACTTTACTTGTTCCAGCTTAAAAATAGATTTTAGTTTATTTTTAGCATACCTTTTATAGATTATTTAATGAAACTGTTAGTACCTTTGATCATTTGGCAAACTAATCTCACTTTATAAGGAGAGGCTTTATATTGAAGAAACATTTCCCTGAAAATGGGTTAAACCAGTTATAATGGATGACAACGATCTCATGTGATATGATCATATCCAAGGAACACATGTTAATTGCTGCTTAAGAAACTATTTTAACACATATGACATTATCAGGCAAGAGTTATGTCAGGCTGAATTAGACGTTGTGGCACTCAGGTAATGTAAAATATACTTTATACTTTTAAATGTTCTTTAAGAAATAAAACGTTTAAAACACACAGTCTTAGTTTTAGCAATCAATGCTTAAATAACTGGTGAATAATTTTCACTATACAGAATGTGGCATGGCCAAATTATTACGGGAGTCTTGTAACTATAATTCTTGATAACAAAGCGCTATATGTATATAAACATTAGAATGAATAAGCGATATAAAATTAGAATCAGCACAGTTTTTTCCAAAAAAACATGTCATGCTTTTTCAGACAGAAAACAAATGCATTACACATTAATAGGAAATTATATAAAAGCACAAAACATCTTGAGGGTAGTGATTTATAGAGACATACAAAGAGTCAATTGTTCTCACAAACACAGTAGTCTTTGCCATCAATGAAAGACTGAAATGCAATGCCTAGAAAGAATGCATGAAAGTATTATGCATGTCATATTTGCAATGCTTCCTTCCAAAATAAATCATGTTTCTATTCGCTTTAAAGGTAAGTATACACCTTAGAGGTTGATAAAGCAGTGCCTCTATTGTTGTATATGCTATGTGATATGATATACAAGATTTTGAATCTCTTATCTTCATTATGATCTTTGGCAGTAGCACAAGCGTGAATTAATTTCGTCGCCATAAAATAAAAAAATAAAAACAAATGCTGACCTCTCTTATGTAATTTATACATGTTCAATTGAAGATTTGAACCACCATATGTGATTTTGGTACCTACCCCACATGGGCAAAAACACCTTTTAATCCCCATGCTGATGCAGTGGAGCTAGCGTTTGTCTTCATCTACATATACAAGCAGCAAATGCTCTGATGTGTCTAATGACATGTTTTACAGGCTTGCATGAGCCTTCATTGCTGAACTAAAATCAAATGCGCTTACTAATTTGATATTTTATTTACGTTAATATTTATCATCAATTTAGTTTGATTTGGAACATACATATGATTAATGGGATGCTATTCTTGAATCAATTACTATGTCCTCATTTGACATGCAGAATATCGATATAAGTTTACATGAACAAATTCCACGTTTAGACTAAGCCTAATTGATAGAAATAATGCAAAACAAAATTTCCAATAATTTATTTGAGTCCATTCATTTTGCAACAGCTACAATATAATCTTTACAATGGAGGAGAGTTGATCTAAGAGATAAGCCTTGACCTCTAAAATGTATAACCATAAAGAACCTTGGAAAATATCCTGTTTCAATGCTCTATAACATTGCAGAACCAGACAAAGCGTATGATAAATGTCATTAAGTCGAATGAAACTTCCCACTTTTATCAAATGGACCAGTCCATTTTCTTCTTCAGGGTTGTTGGGTGTTATTTTTCATTCTTATTTAAATTTTAATAGAGTATCCTGTAACAAACAGTAGAGAACCTGATCAGACATTGCAGTCAGTGGCGCCTGATAATGGCCTGTACTATTTAGAACGCTAGTCTAATATGGGTTAAATATTTCTGTTGTATATGTTACTCACATTAGTTGTATTGTTACTTCATCAAAATGGATTATGATTGGATATAGAGCGGTTTGAGCCATATGTATAGGCATGGCGTTTGTCATATGTGGGACAGAAACCGTTACGCTTAAAACAGTTTTTTGCTATGGCAATGATTAACGTTTGCTTTAATGTTTCATTCCTCGATTTCAGCCAATATTGTAAATAAAAAAGGTAATTAAAAGAATTAAGTGTAAGTTTTCCCCCAAAATCATAGCTATCAATATAGTTATTGTAGTCACTAGCTGACAAGCTATAATTGCATGTATTTTGGTGGCTTACACAATTGGTGATATAGTGCTGTGTGGGTCCACAAAATGCTCCCCTACACAATATGCTCCTTTTAGTAGCATATTGTGTACCCTGCATACACAATATGCTCCGCTGGAGCATTTTGTGTACCCTGCATACACAATATGCTACCAGTGGAGCATATTGTGTAGGGTCGATACGTATGTTATTTCAGTGGTCGTCCGAGGGTACACAATATGCTCTTCTTGAAAACATGTCTCGTGGTATTTGCCTTTCTTTCTAACTGTCCTCTCGACATCCATCTGTCTATCTTACGAACCTTATTTCTAAAGCCATGCCCGCATCATGATTGTATTATAGTGGTCTTTAATCCCCATCAACAACATTTTGGAGACATTGTCTCCAAATTTGGCTTCTTACCCGACATGAAATCAACCTTTGGAAACCGTAGTAAGGAAAAATGGGGAAACGCCGGGGGTTAAATGTAGAAATGTAATGAACCTGTATGAGTCGAGGACACAATGGACATTCATAAATGCTATACCTGTTCGATTGGAATATATAATTTGTAGCCATCTTGATATCCTTCAAAGACCATCTTTTCCCATCCCTACGTCAGATTGAATCTAAACTTGGTTTGAGGGATAGGGGCAACATGGACATTCAGAATTGCTTGAATCATTCGATTCTGATATCCAATTTGGCTCCCATGGCAACTATTTTGATTTTTTCAAAAGGCATAGCTCTCCAAACCAAACATGTATTTCAGGTTATACTGAAACATGTTGAAGGCATGGGGCTAACACGGGAATAGAGACTTTCTGAACGCGGTTAATTCAGGTATTGACCACAGAAACATACAATGTTCTGCACTGACACTTACTAGTAAGCTGGCGCTCGCAAAGATATGAGACGATACATTATAAAGGTGACGAATCATTTATTGTATTTATGTTTTAACTAATACTGAGTAAACTTGAATAATGTATTTTGACAATTTGCTTGCTACTGACAGTTTATGGTGATGCTTTAATGTATGCACTAACTTCATATCCTTCGGCGCAGTAGTTTCTTGCTCTACAAATTCTTAACATATAGCGTTATCTAACTTCGAATAGTATACCATCACAATGATTCTACCTAAGTACCAGTATACTGAACCGTACCTACACAATCAGCTTCCAATAAAATAAAACTACTAAGGTAGCGCATACACAATATGCTCCAATTATCATAATACTACTGAGGTAGCATATTGTGTACCTTACCTACACAATATGCTCCAATTATCATAATACTACCGAGGTAGCATATTGTGTACCTTACCTACACAATATGCTCCAATTATCATAATACTACCGAGGTAGCATACTGTGTACCTTACCTACACAATATGCTTCCATTATCAAATACCACCTGTACCTTACCTTAACAATATGCTCCGAATATCATAATACAACTGAGGTAGCATATTGTGTACCTAACCTACACAATATGCTCCAATTATCATAATACTACCGAGGTAGCATATTGTGTACCTTACCTACACAATATGCTCCAATTATCATAATACTACCGAGGAAGCTTATTGTGTACCTTACCTACACAATATGCTTCCTCTATCAAATACCACCTGTACCTTACCTACACAATATGCCCCGAATATCATAATACAACTGAGGTAGCATATTGTGTACCTTACCTACACAATATGCTCCAATTATCATAATACTACCGAGGTAGCATATAGTGTACCTTACCTACACAATATGCTCCCATTATCATAATACCACCAAGGTAGCATATTGTGTACCTTAACTACACAATATGCTCCGAATATCATGATACTACTGAGGTAGCATATTGTGTACCTTACCTTCACAATATGCTACAATTATAATAATAGTACTGAGGCAGCATATTGTGTACCTTACCTACACAATATGCTCCAATTATCATAATACTACCGAGGTAGCATATTGTGTACCTCACCTACACAATATGCTCCGATTATCATAATACTACTGTGGTAGCATATTGTGTACCTTACCTACACAATATGCTCCAATTATCATAACACTACCGAGGTAGCATATTGTGTACCTTACATACACAATATGCTCCCATTATCATAATACCACCAAGGTAGCATATTGTGTACCTTCCCTACACAATATGCTCCGAATATCATAATACTACTGTGGTAGCATATTTTGTACCTTACCTACACAATATGCTCCAATTATCATATTTCTACCCCGTTATCAAACTACCAAGGTAGCATATTGTGTACCCTACCTACACAATATGCTCCAAAGATAATAATAGTATTGAGGTAGCATATTGTGTGCCTTACCTACACAATATGCTCCAAATATCATAATACTACTGAGGTAATAATTGTGTACCTTACCTACACAATATGCTCTCATTATCATAATGCAACCGAGGTAGCATATTGTGTACTTCACCTACACAATATTCTCCAATTATGATTATAGTACTGAGGTAGCATATTGTGTACCTTACCTACACAATATGCTCCGAATATCATAATACTACTGTGGTAGCATATTGTGTACCTTGCCTACACAATATGCTCCAATTATCATAATACTACCGAGGTAGCATATTGTGTACCTTACCTACACAATATGATCCGAATATCATAATACTACTGTGGTAGCATATTGTGTACATTACCTACACAATATGCTCCCATTATCATAATACCACCAAGGTAGCATATTGTGTACCTTCCCTACACAATATGCTCCAAATATCATAATACTACTGTGGTAGCATATTTTGTACCTTACCTACACAATTTGCTCCAATTATCATATTTCTACCCCATTATCATACTACCAAGGTAGCATATTGTGTACCCTACCTACACAATATGCTCCAAAGATAATAATAGTATTGAGGTAGCATATTGTGTGCCTTACCTACACAATATGCTCCAAATATCATAATACTACTGAGGTAACATATTGTGTACCTTACCTACACAATATGCTCTCATTATCATAATGCAACCGAGGTAGCATATTGTGTACCTCGCCTACACAATATGCTCCCATAATCATCATACTACTTAGGTAGCATATTGTGTACCTTACCTACACAATATGCTCCCATTATCATAATACCACCAAGGTAGCATATTGTGTACCTTACCTACACAATATGCTCCGAATATCATAATACTACTGAGGTAGCATATTGTGTACCTTACCTACACATTATGCTCCAATTATCATAATACTACCGAGGTAGCATATTGTGTACCTTACCTACACAATATGCTCCCATTATCATAATACCACCAAGGTAGCATATTGTGTACCTTACCTACAAAATATGCTCCCATTATCATAATACTTCTGAGGTAGCATATTGTGTACCTTATCTACACAATTTGCTCCAAATATCATAATACTACAGAGGTAACATATTGTGTACCTAACCTACATAATATGCTCAGAATATCATAATACTACTGAGGTAGCATATTGTGTATATTACCTACACAATATGCTCCAGTTATCAAAGTACTACAGAGGTAGCATATTGTGTACCTATCCTACACAATGAGCTCCCATTATCAAGATACTACCAAGGTAGCATATTGTATACCTAACCTACACAATATGCTCATATTACCAAAATGCTACCAAGGTAGCATATTGTGTAGGTAAGGTACACAATTTGCTACCTTTGTAGTATTATGATAATTGAAGCATATTGTGTATGTAAGGTCCACAATATGCAACCTCAGTAGTATTATGATATTTGGAGCATATTGTGTAGGTAAGGTACACAATATGCAACCTTGGTGTCACTATGATAATGGGAGCATATTGTGTAGGTAAGGTACACAATATGCTACCTCGGTAGTATTATGATAATTGGAGCATATTGTGTAGGTAAGGTACACAATATGCTTCCTTAATAGAATTATGATATTTGGAAGATATTGTGTAGGTAAGGTACACAATATGCTACCTCGGTAGTATTATGTTATTTGGAGCATATTGTTTAGGTTAGGTACACAATATGCTACCTTGGTAGTATCTTGAGAATGGGAGCATCTTGTGTAGGTAAGATACACAATATGCTACCTCAGTAGTATAATGATATTCAGAGCATATTGTGTAGGTAAGGTAAACATATGCTACCTCAGTAGTATTATGATATTCGGAGCATATTTTGTACGTAAGGTAGACAATATGCTACCTTGGTGGTATTATTTTAATTGGAGCATATTGTGTAGGTAAGGTACACAATATGCTACCTCAGTAGTATTATGATATTCGGAGCATATTTTGTAGTTAAGGTACACAATATGCTTCCTTGGTGGTATTATGATAATGGGAGCATATTGTGTAGGTAAGGTACACACTATGCTACCTCGGTAGTATTATGATAATTGGAGCATATTGTGTAGGTAAGGTACACAATATGCTACCTCGGTAGTATTATGATAATTGGAGCATATTGTGTAGGTAAGGTACACAATATGCTTCCTTAATAGTATTATGATATTTGGAAGATATTGTGTAGGTTAGGTACACAATATGCTACCTCGGTAGTATTATGTTATTTGGAGCATATTGTTTAGGTTAGGTACACAATATGCTACCTCGGGAGTATCTTGATAATGGGAGCATATTTTGTAGGTAAGGTACACGCTATGCTACCTTGGTGGTATTATGATAATGGGAGCATATTGTGTAGGTAAGGTACACAATATGCTACCTCGGTAGTATTATGATAATTGGAGCATAATGTGTAGGTAAGGTACACAATATGCTACCTCAGTAGTATTATGATATTCGGAGCATATTGTGTAGGTAAGGTACACAATATGCTACATTGGTAGTTTCTTGATAATGGGAGCATATTGTGTATGTAAGGTACACAATATGCTACCTTAGTAGTATTATGATAATTGTAGCATATTGTGTATGTAAGGTACACAATATGCTACCTCAGTAGTATTATAATATTCGGAGCATATTGTGTAGGTAAGGTAGACAATATGCTACCTTGGTGGTATTATGATAATGGGAGCATATTGTGTAGGTAAGGTACACAATATGCTACCTCAGTAGTATTATGATAATGGGAGCATATTGTGTAGGTAAGGTACACAATATGCTATCTCGGTAGTATTATGATAATTGGAGCATATTGTGTAGGTAAGGTACACAATATGCTACCTCAGTAGTGTTATGATATTCAGAGCATATTGTGTAGGTAAGGTACACAATATGCTACCTTGGTGGTATTATGATAATTGGAGCATATTGTGTAGGTAAGGTACACAATATGCTAACTCAGTAATATTATGATATTCGGAGCATATTGTGTAGGTAAGGTACACAATATGCTACCTTGGTAGTATGATAATGTAAGCAAATTATGTAGGTCAGGTACACAATATGCTGACAGCATATAACGCACAACAGCAGATTTTCCTTACATTGATGTCCGATAAGTGGTTTGTGCAGTCCGTGAACCCAATCAGTCAGACCACGTGATTGGCCACCTTAAAGTAAATCTACACTTTCCCCCCTTTAATTTGATCTAGTGTGGGTGATCTTTGACATTTGTACTTTCAGTGTGCTATACACTCCATTCTGATCTTCAACATGATTGATTTCAGAATTTTTTTTATCTTTTGACCCACCCCGAAGTCGCGGTGTGTCTTCTGGAACAATACTTGCTACCATGTTGCTGCATGCTTAAGTCCCTTCTATTTGATATGCAGCATGACCATATTTAATAAATGAATATTTGACCTTTTGCCACTACCCAAGGGGTTAGGTTGTATGTAAGGACAGAATGCTTGTTTTCAAGGTGCTCTACGAAACATGACTAATTTCAAGGTGAAAATGCGTTGACCTTTTGACCCCCTTCCTCAGTGGTCAATGGTGTCTCTGCGTGCTAAATAATTGCTATCATGTTGCTGTCATGTGCTGTTCCCTTAATTTTATATGCAGCATGACAATATTCAGAATAAGTTCCATTTTGGACTCGCCCCATTCGCTAAATCTACCCAGGGGATCGGACCCAGGCATCCAATCAAATATCCAGTCTGATATATTTCATATCTATTGTTGTTTTTTATCTGTCTGCATACAAAGTTTCGGTAATAATATTGAAAATTGACTAAGTTATTGCCAAATTAATGTATTTGACCTTTGACCCTGCCTAAAGATTCAAGTGGGCGGGGTATTTATTTTTACATTTTACACCGTCATACTTATCTACAGGCTTTTTATACATAATAGCTTTGGGGAAATGTTTAGATCATTACTCTAAGAAAGCCATTACAACTTTTGCATTATAAGTGCCAGAGCAATAATGAGTTTATCAGTTGATCTTGACGAAACTTATACGATATAGAACTGTCATGCGCGGATCCAGGAATTTTCGTCGGGGGTGGGGGGGGGGGGTCCAGGTCAATCTGACAAAAAAGCTCTGACAACCTTTTTTAGTCCTCAGCTTATTTTACAGTCGCAAATGGTTAATTTCAAAGAAAACTATCATTTTTCAAGGTTCCCGAGGGGGTCCAACATTTTCCAGGGGGTGGTCCAACTTTTTCCGGGTGGGGGGTTCCAATTGCTTATTCCTATAGAAAATATATAACTTGTGATTTTCCGGGGGATGTCCGGACCCCCTGCCCCCCCCCCCCCCTCTGGATCCGCACTTGGGACTGTCCATGGTACTATCCATTAATGCAGAGAATGCACCAAATCTGACTTATAGGTACTTAGGTATGTTTCTGGAAGGACAGACAGACAGACAGACAGACGGGTGCATAGACGGCCGACGCCAAAACAATATCCCTCCGACTTCATCGGGGGGAAACCATTACTGAGCACAGAATATTTAGTGTCATGTTCAAGAACACAGCGCAGTGCTTCAGGTGAGGCTCGAACCCGCAACCCATCGATATCGGATCAAGCACTCTACCACGACTGCGCTCCTCAGCTAGGGAGCATATTGTGTAGGTATGATACATGTCCTACACAATATGCTCCCGATTTAAGGGGGAGCATATTGTGTATGCAGGGTACACAATATGCACCTCGAGAGAGCATATTGTGTATGGAGCATTTTGTGGCTCTACAGTGCTGTCATTTCATTAAATATTGTATTTAGCAGAAAGTAACATATATAACTGTCATAACAGGTGCCTAAATTAGTTTAAAAATCATATTGCTAATTATTTTCTTTCAAATAAAAGTTAATATCGATACGTAGGAATACGAAATAACTGGATATTAACACTATAGGAATTCCTATTATTTTATGTTAGGTAGTAAATTTGGCTATTGCAGGGTAACTCTTTATGCGGTTAAAAGCTAACACACTTCATTATGTGGCTAATTTAATTTGGTTTTAGAAAATTACAGTCTACAAACATCATTTTGTGGAGGTCGTTTGGTAGCCCATAATCTAATGATATAACTGCATTAACAAGTAATACATTAAGTAAGTAACGTATATAACTGTAATATCATGTTGTATAATGGTTAAACGCATACTGGCTGTTTGCTGCATTTCATTCAATGATTTTGAGGCTATCGTCATGTCCATATATAAGAATTTAGTATAAGTCACAGATACAATATATTGCAGGATAGAATGTACACTGAACATTGTGTAATACACGCATTCCTGAATTGTCGTTTCAGGTGGTATGTTCTTTCTTTGATTTGTAACAAATGTGAAACATCACAAACATACTATAAGAATAATGTTTAAATATGATTATAAATATATTATTTTACTTGATAAATTAAGAAATGAGGAAGATTTTATTTCTTTTTGAAGTTGGATACATTATATTCAGGGGGTGGGGTAAATCACCCCTTCCGTTGGACATTTTCACGTCTAATATACCATATATACAAAATTTTATATTGCTTTACTATCGTATGCCATTGCATACATGTAATGTATAAATTTAATTGTAATGTAAAATGCGTATGCGCAGGCTGATCTGAGCCTTTGCTAGTCGCACATACCACATTGTAGGAAATCTCATGTCGCAGCTTATGTCATGATTTGAAGTGAAAGATCACTTAGCATCTCTACTAACGGACAAGTTCCTCCATACCGTCACATCAACTTGAAAACAATTCTGTTTCAGATACTCGTAGCTCACATTCCATTTTAGTCACATCACAGGAGCTTGAAGTTCGATCCTTAAATCACCCCTATAGCCTCAAAACCAAAAGCTCACAATGTCACTACGTAATGACACCGTGAGCTTTTGGTTTTGAGGCTAAATATGTGATATAAGGACCGAACTTCAAACTCCTGTGGTCACATGCAGCGGTACATACATTTTGTAATTTCAAATGTAGTTGCCGAATAGGTTTTTTTTCCAAGAATGAAGATTAGCCAAACAATAGTGACAGCATCTAATAATCTTGGTACCATTGCCAATGGAGTACACAATTGGGTTGTTTGGTGATTCGCCGACCTGTGTATTTGAGACCACAGCCTGGATCAACACTGGTGATTTACCCACCTCTGAATTTGAGCACACAACCTGGCTCACTGGGGCTTCACCTACCTCTGTATTTGAACAAACATTGAACAGCCTGTTATTAAGTGGGTTTCATCATGGCTAAATTTCATTTTCCCTTTGCTATGCTGTGCTGCGGCGACTTTATCTAAAAGTTAATTTTCTAGACTACTAATTTGCACATACACGGCCTCCAATCTCGGCCTCCTTCTCCAAAAAGAGCAGAGCGTAAAGTGAGGCGAAGGCCCTTCCGGGAAGCAGGCAGTGGGCAAAACAATGGAACACGGTAAGTTGTGTTGACACATTTTCAATCATAAGTAAATTTTCAGCGCAAAACTCGAAAATCTAAGAATGCTATGCTTCGGGCAATTGTTCAAGCTATCCGTAGAGCATGCTGTTTGCACATTTGAACTTAGTTTGTAAGCGTGAGAGTTTTTCTCCCGTTGCACAGTTGTCCAAGAAACGGTGGTTCCCGCATGGTTTTGCCTTCTAACCAAACGTATAGTAGCGTTTGGACCCTTATTCATACTACCGAGGCCCTTCCACACCCATGTTGTCCCAAATGCAATTTTTCGAGATATTTCAATGATAATTGAGTGATTTAGAGCCAAATTTCTTTAGGAGCAGGAGGCGAAGGGCAGGAGAAGCAGGCTGGGAGAGGAGAAGCAGGCGGCGATGAAATCAAAATTTGCATTGATTTTGCTTATTTTTAATAATATACTTATCCAATCTATATCAAACTTGCATGTATGAATATTTCAAAACATTTAAATAAATCGAAATTACTTCGCTTTAAATGCCACCACCAACGTAATGTGTGGTTCACTTTTTTCTCATTGGAATCATGTAATGCTCACAGATTAGTGATACTTGTGAATTTCTCCCTAAGTTCTTGGGAAAAGGATTATCAAAAATCTCAGACTGGGTCGAACCTCTGTTTTATACCCACCCCCTCTCAAGCTTTGATTAAGAGCAACAATTACTGATGGTGCGAAAGACTTAGACGCAGAAAAAAAAGGAATTCAAACCAAGTGTTCCTTGAAATTTGAACATCGGGGCGCCCCACTGACCGTTCTACGAGACTCCTACGCCTATAAATCATAAATAGATAGTCCAAATTGACAGACTCTTACTTAAATCAACATAATTATTAAATACTTAAACACATCTTTTTACCGATGGGGGTCTATAAACCCATTCTTGCCGACTCTTGACGTTTATATAAAAACAGCATTTGGTTTGTCACTTACTTATCTCATTTTTATAAACCCATTTTGTCCTGGTGACGCATTCAGTCTTCTTTGAGATTTTCGCTATCAAAAAACGTTGACAGCTGTATGTTTTTTTTCCGCAAATAAATGTTTATAAGATATACAAAATGTACGGAAGCCCTGGAGGGACATTTTAACTTATTAATTATCACTTATTACTTACTACTTATTACTTATCACTTATTACTTATTACTTATTACTTACTACTTATCACTTATTACTTACTACTTATTACTTATCATATCACCGGGCCGCGTAGCGCAGTCAGTAACGTGTCTGGCAACAGATGTGAGTCTGATTGCAGATCCAGGGGTCGCAAGTTCGATCCCGGCCCGGTTCCATACTTTTGTGGAGATTGATCATGGAATAATTTCAACGGTCATCCTCCTCCCTTCCGCTGAATCATTCAAGAAGGGTTGTTGTCAGTTACAAGTGAAATTATGTGCACGAAGTACTGGTTAACAGCTTGTTCGAGCTTGCCCAGGAAAATATGAGGTTAGGTGAACTGACCATCCCGCAATGACAATAGCTGTTGACTTGGGACGTAAAGCAACAAAACAAACAAACAAGCAAACAAAACTTATCATATCATTATATCACCCGTATAATGGCGGGAAACTCCATTGTACATTCCATGTAATGGCGGTAAGCTGTAGTAGTAGTAGTAGTAGTAGTAGTAGTAGTAGTAGTAGTACTAGCAGCAGTAAAAGTAGTAGTAGTAGGTAAATATTAGTGGTGATAATGATTGTAGTAGTAGAAGTAGTAGTAGTAGTAGTAGTAGTAGTAGTAATAGTAGCAGTAGTTGTTGCAGTAGTAGTAGAAGTAGTAGTAGTAGTAGTACTTAGCAGTAGTAGAAGTTGTTGTTGTTGCAGTAGTAGTAGTATTAACATTAGTGGTGGTAATGATTGTAGTAGTAGTAGAAGTAGTTTGTTTGTTTGTTTGATTTGATTCTTTATGTCCCATCAACAATCTTTCAGTTAAAATGGGACGGGTCTTCCTGGGTTGAACCAGTACTAAGCTAGGATAAATGTGTCTTGCTCATGGAAAGCAACGCAGTGACGCTGGTGAGGCTCGAACCCGTGGCCCCTCGGTAACGAGTCAAGCAATCTACAAATGAGCCACTGCGCTCCCTAGTAGTAGTAGTAGTAGTAGTAGTAGTAGTAGAAGTAGTAGTAGAAGTGGTGGTACTACTACTACTACTACTACTACTACTACTACTACTACTACCAAAAAAGTAGTAAGTAGTAACTAATAAGTAGTAAGTAATAACTAATAAGTAGTAAGTAATAACTAATAAGTAGTAAGTAATAACTAATAAGTAGTAAGTAATAACTAATAAGTAGTAAGTAATAACTAATAAGTAGTAAGTAATAACTAATAAGTAGTAAGTAATAACTAATAAGTAGTAAGTAATAACAAATAAGTAGTAAGTAATAACAAATAAGTAGTAATAGTAGCTGTAGTACTTCGTCTACTACTACTACTACTACTACTACTACTACTACTACTACTACTACTACTACTACTAGTACAACTACAACAATCATTACCACCACTTATATTACTACCGTGGAGCGCAATGGCTCAGTGGTAGAGAGCTCGCCTCGAG
The DNA here is from genome assembly GCA_964019695.1 of Loripinus fragilis. Lineage (NCBI taxonomy): Eukaryota > Metazoa > Mollusca > Bivalvia > Lucinida > Lucinidae > Loripinus > Loripinus fragilis. The sequence goes on from OZ026520.1 coordinate 4,905,579, forward strand.
ACCGAGAAGCCACGGGTTTGAGCCTCACAGGCGTCACTACGTTGTGGTCCTTGAGCAAGACCCAGGTATCCTAGCTTAGTACAGGTTCAACCAAGGAATACCCGTCCCAATATAAATGAAAGATTGTTGATGGAACATTTATAATCAAATTAAACAAATATATTACTACTTCTACTACTACTACAACAACAACAATAATCACTACCACCACTTATACTACTGCTGCTACCACTATAACTACTAGTACTACTACACTACTACTGCTGCTACTATTACTACTACTGCTACTACTACTCCTACTACTACAACACTACTGCTGCTGCTACTACTACTACTACTACTACTACTACTACTACTACTGCTACTGCTACTACTGCTACTGCTACTGCTACTGCTACTACTACTACTACTACTACTACTACTACTACTGCTACTACTACTACTGCTGCTACTGCTACTGCTACTGCTACTGCTACTGCTACTACTACTTTTACTTCTACTACTACTACTACTACTACTACTACTACTACTACTGCTACTACTACTACTGCTACTGCTACTACTGCTACTACTACTACTGCTACTACTACTACTACGACTGCTACTGCTACTACTACTACTGCTACTACTACTACTACGACTACTACTTCTACAGCAAAACCAGCAACACCAACTACACATATACTACTACTACAACTACTTCTACTACTACTACTACTACTACTACTACTATGACAGCGAAAACAGCAACATCCACTACAAATATACTGCTACTACAACTACTACTACTACTACTACAGCTACGGCTGTTACAGGGAATGTATATTTGGAGTTTCCCGCCGTTATAGGGGTGATAAATGATATGATAAGTAATAAGTAGTAAGTAATAAGTAATAAGTAGTAAGTAATAAGTAATAAGTAATAAGTGATAAGTAATAAGTAGTAAGTAATAAGTAATAAGTAAAAATGTCCCTCCAGGGCTTCCGTAAAAATGTCTTCCGAATATTCATTTATAAATGAGTTATTCTCAATAATGTTTACCAACTATTACGTCCCTACAAAGTTGCGTTAAATGTTTGCCCTGTTGGCTGCTTTATCGATCGCATGATTAAGATGCGGCTTAAAATATTTGTGTGTGTATGTGTAACTCTTACCCGGACGACAGTGGCGCACTTCGAATCGAACTATAGTTCGTACTATAGTGGCTAAAGTTTGATTCGAACATCGAAATTGTATAGGCCGATTTGGTTATGGGCCGAAATTGACATGGGCCGAAATTGTTATGGGCCGAAATGTCCAGCGACCGATTGGATAAGTATATTATTAAAAATAAGCAAAATCAATGCAAATTTTGATTTCATCGCCGCCTGCTTCTCCTCTCCCAGCCTGCTTCTCCTGCCCTTCGCCTCCTGCTCCTAAAGAAATTTGGCTCTAAATCACTCAATTATCATTGAAATATCTCGAAAAATTGCATTTGGGACAACATGGGTGTGGAGGGGCCTCGGTAGTATGAATAAGGGTCCAAACGCTACTATACGTTTGGTTAGAAGGCAAAACCATGCGGGAACCACCGTTTCTTGGACAACTGTGCAACGGGAGAAAAACTCTCACGCTTACAAACTAAGTTCAAATGTGCAAACAGCATGCTCTACGGATAGCTTGAACAATTGCCCGAAGCATAGCATTCTTAGATTTTCGAGTTTTGCGCTGAAAATTTACTTATGATTGAAAATGTGTCAACACAACTTACCGTGTTCCATTGTTTTGCCCACTGCCTGCTTCCCGGAAGGGCCTTCGCCTCACTTTACGCTCTGCTCTTTTTGGAGAAGGAGGCCGAGATTGGAGGCCGTGACATAGGAAATAAACTTTGAATGGGACTTTCTATGTATTAGTTTAAAAGGTTCAATAATATAATGCATCGAACTGAAACATCCCTAGCTGTATGAATTTATATTCATTTTATAGATCTTGTAGGAAATGGAAAATGCATTACATCGTAAGCACATATGCAATACGTACACTGTTGAAATCAATAATATAATGCATCGAACTGAAACATCCCTAGCTGTATGAATTTATATTCATTTTATAGATCTTGTAGGAAATGGAAAATGCATTACATCGTAAGCACATATGCAATACGTACACTGTTGAAATCAATAATATAATGCATCGAACTGAAACATCCCTAGCTGTATGAATTTATATTCATTTTATAGATCTTGTAGGAAATGAAAAATGCATTACATCGTAAGCACATATGCAATACGTATACTGTTGCAATCAAAATATCTTGTTACCACATCTTGTCTCAGAGAGGCTAACAGTAGTGTATACATTATGGTCAGGTCTTTCCAATAGTGTCATGCATATTGATATAGTGTTGATACTTTAGCTCAGTTGAGACGAAGGCTCATGGGTGCATCTTGGTCACATGACCAGGAAATATTTGAAGAAACTTTTGTTTCCCCCATCCTAAGCAATCTCCATGCCAAATTTGAGTTAAAGCTTGGCGGTTTCATATGTGAAGATGCTGACGGAATGATTGACGACAGACGGCAGACGACCGAGTCCTTGGTATACTGCGTAAAAGCTGCCACCACGCTAATTTACTTTTTTCTCCTCCAGAACCAAAATACTAATAGCTTAGGGCCTTAATACGTAGCAATGTGGTTGTGCGTCCTACCTAGTTTGTTCAAATAATGAACCAACCCATGGCACCATGAAGAAGAAATATAAAACTTAGACAGCCACAACAAAAAGTAAAGCAACCAGCTCTCTCTCTACTCAGCAAGATGATTGTTAAACTAGAAGGAACACCAAGGAAAACACCACAATGGAAGCAGTAACAGTGAAAAAAGTCATATCACTAACAAAGTGGCTATAAGCCAATTTACAGTGGACTAGCAATAACCATTTGTACGTGAATTGGCTCTTACCAGCCGACTGGCAATAGCATTCCTGTTTTCTGAGTAGTAGGTAAGATCAAACAACCTACTCAGTGTTAGACGAGTATACTATAAAACTAGCAAACAACAAAGGCACTGATCAGACTGCGAATGATCAATAGACTAGTAATAACCATTTTTACAAAAATTGGCTATTACCAGATGACTGATAATAGCCATTCTTACGAAAATTGGTTGATACCAATAACTTTAAATAAGTACCAGTTGTCTATGTTTGGCCTTCCAGTTCATGTCCTTGTACTAATCACAACAGATTCAAACATAATATATTTACCAGACACCACTGGGACAACTCAAGTCAAATTTCATGTGGAGCATCCACTGGATAAGGCAATGTAAATATAGTTTGCTATGGTGACTTGGTGTATAAGTTGAAGAAGATTGTTGGCTCTAATAATTTTTCAGCGCAGTTCATTAAAATAATTTCCCATTATAAAAAGATTGGCTATAACATTAATGTATTGCAACAGACTGCATGTTTGGTAGTCAACCCAATCACAGTTGGCAACTTTGCTTTCCTCTTTAATTGCACGCCGGTGGGTCGGACTTCAGACTCTATGATGGTTCCGACTTAAAGACTTATCTATTGGTGAGATGGTAGGGGCCTGATGCTTTGGCTGTTTGTCGGGCCCACCGGGGTTTACCTGTTGGATTTCTTTTGCTCCGGTATTCAGTTTAATTTACTGTTGAGTCCTTATCCTTGCTTTATCTCCTTGTTATATCTTGATTTATATGTTTTAGGAGATGATGCATTGATAAGTTAGGGGTCTTTCATGCAAACCAAATATCTATGTGTCTTGATCCACATCTGAATTAAGGGTGAGGTTGGCGCCGTTAAATCGGTTTAAGCCCTCCAGTAAAATATTTTACTGACCGTTCCAAGGCGGTACTTCTTTTGTGGATTTTTTATGTTTTTGTTCTGTCTTGTGTTTGCTATGTTTTGTGCGCGTCTGTTCATATGTGCTTCGTGGTCACCTGCTTGGAAAGGGCTGACCTCTTGGCTCTCGTTTTTGGTGTCTTCTGTGAGTTTGTCACTTTCCCATTGGTATCCTGGGTCAGGTGTGGTACTTGATTGTATCGATTCCTGATCTTTGCAACCTTACTTACTTTGATAATGAAAGCAGCAGTGCCATCTATTATTTTGATGGATAGTATTAAACAAGGTAGAAAATTAGATGTTAGTTTCTTGGAAAATGCAATGACCCTAGTTAAAGACAGTGTTAAGCTTTTGTTTCACACCAAATTCTGGTCTAACTGTACATCGTAAGGATTTAGTCAGACCTGAGCTTGACAAATGTTATCAACAGTTGCCAATTCAGATAATGTACTCAGCATTAAGTTCTTGCTTGGTGATAATTTGGACCAAAAATAAGAACTCTGACTGATGTGGCTAAGACTGGACAGAAAGTTTTTTCTTCTGCTATAAGTAGGCATTCGAGGATGTCAGATAGATCCAGGAAGTCTTATAATTGTCCTGGGCAGTCATCTAAACATCCATCTTTTTTGTTCAAGGGTCCGGGTCAGCCTTTTTGGAAGAAAAGGTGCTAGGCACGCTACAGTCGAGCCTCATCAGACATGAAGCAAACACGTTAAATGTGGATGTAAGTACTCACATTGAATCTTTATTAGATTTCGATCAATTTCCATTGAAAGTAACAATACACCTGACAACTTTTACGCGGGAAAATTTCATCCCTTTTGGAAAAATGGCTAGAAATCACGTCAGATAAGTGGATTTTAGATACAACTGCTGGGTACAGACTAGAAATTGATCAAATGCCTTATCAGTTTTTCCCCACCTAGGCCTATTAAATTTAGTGACGCAGAATATAACTTGATATTGAAGGAGATTGAATCCATGCTTACACGTCAAATTATTTCAGAAGTAACCCCCTCTGCAGGTCAATATTTATCAAACATTTTTTCATGTGTGAAAAAAGCCGACAGTTTTCGTATGATAATGAATCTAAAATCACTAAACAAAGACATGGAGTATCATGATTTGAAAATAGAGACATTACAGACTGCTATTACTCTTATGCAATCAAAGTTTTGGTTCGCTTCCATTGACTTGAAGGGTGCTTATATTTCAATTAATGTGTGTGAAATGGACCGCATTTTTCACCGATTTGTCTTTGATGACAGACTATTTTCTTTTAAGTCGCTAGTTGAAGGTCTTTGCACAGCGCCTAGAGCTTTTACTAAACTTTTAAAACCAGTTTTTACTTTTTTTGCAGAGAAGGGGACATCAAATTGTAGATTATATTGATGACAGTCTTTTTGTTGCTGCAAGTTTTCTCAGTTTCTGGTCTAATGCGCAGGATACTGTTTTTCTTATGGATAGTCTTGGATTTACTATTCATCCAGACAAATCAGTTCTAATGTCAACTCAGACTATTTCTTTCGTTGGGTTTATTTTGAATTTTGTTAGTATGAATGTTTGTCTTACTCCTGAGAAAACTAATAACCTGATTCTTTGTTGTAAAGAACTTTTAAGATTAGATTCATTCTCTATAATGGAATTTGCTCGGGTTATAGGTAAATTGGTAGCTAGTCAACCAGGAGTATTTCATGCCCCTCTATTTTATAAAAATCCAGAGATTGAGAAAAACCAAAAATTAAAGTTTATAAAGGGATTATGATGCCATTATGGTTTTGAATGAAGACTGTAGACTAACTTTACAATGGTGGATTGACAATGTGCATAAGGAATGCAATTCAATACAAAGATGCAAACCAGATATTGTTATTCACAGTGACAGTTCAGGCTTTGGTTGGGGTGAAGCTAGTGAAACTGATCAGAGACACACAGGGGGTCATTGGTCAATTGAAGAACAGAAAGAGCATATCAATTATTTAGAGCTTTATGCTTGGTTTCTAACTTTGAAAGCTTTGAACTCCCATGTTTCAAATGTTATATTAGACTGTATATGGACAATTCAGTATCTGTGTCCTATCTTAACAATATTGGTGGTAGGAAAAAGAAGTTTAATACTCTTACTAAGATGATTTGGTTATAGTGTATTGATCTCAATATTATATTGAGCAGACCAACATAGCAGGAGCAGAAAATTTGACAGCAGATAGATTGTCAAGAGACAGGAATATAGATAAAGAATGGAAATTGAACATAGATATATTTCATCAGATTTCTTACAATTTTGGTGTACCCAGTATTGACTTGTTTGCATCAAGAATAAACAAACAAGTGGCCACATATGTATTTTATTATCCAGATTCTAAGGCTGTAGCAATTGATGCTTTTACTATATCATGAGTTTTAATTTGCGTTACTTTTTTGCTCCTTTCAATATAATGAGTCAAGTATTGAAGAAACTGCAAAAGGATCAATGAGAGGCAGTGATGATTTGCCCTTTGTGATTTTTGAAAAGTCTGGAGTTTTCAATAAAAAATTAGCTTATCCGAAGTACTCTTATACATGGAATGTGTCTACAGTGTTACAATATCTTAAAAAACTATCGCCTCTGAGAAATCATCATTATTATTGTTGTCATGCAAGCTTGCTATGTTATTTACATTGTAATGAGGTCAATGAGGCCATTCACTGTATTGAATTGATATAAGAAATATTTAATTTAGAGATAATACCGTTGTTGTGGGAATAGGAGATTTATTGAAATCATCAAATCCAACCATTCATCCTGGAGAATTGGTGTTTGAAAGATATACTAAGAATTTTGATATGTGTATTTTGAATATTTTAAAAACTTATTTAGAACACACAAAGATGTTGAGAGGTTCTGGGACAATATTGTTTATTGCATCTCAAAAACCTCATCATCCAATATCAAGAGATACTTTTTCACGATGGATAAGGCAAGTGTTATCAAGTGCAGGGATAGACTTATCTCTATTTTCTCCACACAGTACGTAATCTGCTGCTACTTCAGCTGTGGAAAAACGGTTTCCTGTCAATACCATTTTGAAAGCGGCTAGTTGGCAGAAGGAGTGTTCATTTCAAAAGTTTTACAACAAGCCAGCTATGGATACAGGTTTCTCCAAAGCTATCAACTCTATCATCTAAGGTTGGTGAAGGTTTTAGTCAGGGGCGATCGGGACTCCCGTGCGACTTTGATGCCGATTTACGGTGACCTATACCAAATCAAACTTTAGGAGATAACTTATGAAAATCACCTGGTCACCCATCTGGGTTTCACGTCTGGACGTCATTATGACGTCATCAAAATAACGTATATTGTATCAGAGCAATTCAAACGGTATGTCCATTGTAGTCTATGGCGATCAGGACTTTCTTGCATTTTGTTTGCCAATTTAAGTCGAAATGCACCAAATTTAATCTTAGGAGGTTAATAATTAAAATTAACATGTCGCCCATAGTGTTTTCGCATCAGAACAAAAAGATTACGTCATTGAAATGATGCTTTTATGTAAATACTACATATATATGCGTTTTGTCCATTTCCAACGCATGGAAATATTCCTTTAATAAACTGGTAGCCTTATCATGACTGAATACAAACTCTTTTAAATCGTAACATACAAAATATATTCAGATAGTGTGAAGTCAGTTCGAGGGTGGGACGTAAATGCCGTCACGATTTACGAATGAAAAGACAGTGGAGTGAATGAAAAGCACGATAATGAACGGTGCAGATATAATCTCTTATGCTTATATATATAATATATATCAGCGCTTCCTGTACATCCTTTTTTAGGGGATGACTCAGTGGCGCAGTTGGTAGCGTTGATGTCTGGTGTAGTGCTAGGCGGTGTTGCCGAGGTCGTGGGTTCGAATCTCGCTAGAGGCAAAATATTTACAGCATCTATCGGCTCAGTTGATTCACTATATCCCTCTGTATTTATCTACTGTCTGAATCTGCTTCAGTTTCTGATCCTGTGTAGCTCGAAAGTAATGATGTTTGTGAAATTATATTTCCGCACTTCTGATATTTATCTAATTTCACTTGTATCCTTGGATCCATCAGGCTTTCACTTGCGAACGAAATAGATGCCATCCATTGAAAAAGAACCAATATACGACGTGTACTGCATCAGTCGTCATCAATATCAGCGCTTCCTGTACATCCTTTTTAGGGGTAGCGTTGATGTCTGGTGTAGTGCTAGGCGGTGTTGCCGAGGTCGTGGGTTCGAATCTCGCTAGAGGCAAAATATTTACAGCATCTATCGGCTCAGTTGATTCACTATATCCCTCTGTATATATATATATATATATATATATATATATATATATATATATACGTACCATGACCTCTGACTAATGACCTTTGGGTCTTTCTATTTCAAACGATTGATGCAGAATACGTAAAATGAGCCAGTCCGGGTAGAACATATGTGTATGTCAAAGCTTTTATAGTAAATGTAAATAAATGCCCGAAAACCTTTTTTCTAGAACAACATATCAATATTGTAAATAGAGTCACGCTCAAAAGCTTTTGGCTTATCTGTAGCTGCTTATCCTACACTCAAAGAAAAGATAGTAATGTGTTTCCAGGTTTTTAGTGACCTCCGTTTTTCTTTTTTTAAACAGCTTTAAATTGAACTTAGAAGAACGGCACTTGGCATGTGGATTTAAATACACACCGCGTAACTAAAACTTATTTTTGGGAGACGCCCTTTTTTGTAAATGAAGCCCAAATCCCCTGTACACAAGAATAACTTAGTTGTTTTTCCCTGTGAAAATACCCATGTGAACCCCTATAGATACAGTGGTATATTTGCATTGCTATGATGAACGAAGATCGGGCCAGTTAAGCAGTTTTACCGTGAAGTAGCGATTGTCTCCATCAGTTCAAACACGTGTTTTGGGTGCTCAAAAGAACCGTATCATCGAGACGGTTGTTTTGAGTACGCACAGCATGTTTTTTTGGTTGAGAAATAGGAAATATAATTTTCTCTTACACACTCTTATCTGTAGGACTGACGAATTGCCTCCACTGACCCGTATAAGCCATGTTTTATTTATATCGTTAGGTTCACTTGGGGACTAATTCAAAGAGGAGCGACAAAAACACACCAAAATTACACCTAATCCCAGCCTATACAAAAACTCACATTTACGTGGAAAAAATTAATTCAGTTACGCGGTCTATATCTAAATTCATTTCTCTAATTTATTTTTCAATTGAACTCACCATTAAAGATTAATTAGCAAAAAACGGGGGTCACTTAAGTTCTGGAAACACTATAGTAATAATCATTTGCATACACTATCAACCAAACTCATTATAGTCCGATTCCTGATCTTTGTACCCTTACTTACTTTGACCCCTGAAGGATCAAACGTTAAAAGAGTCTACTTATATGATATGGAAATAAGGATAAACCCTCTACAAGTTACCCATTGTATTTTGATAGCACGGCCAATAGAAAACTGTTACAATCTGATTTATCTTTCGCATGCTTATAGGTAGAATTGTCTTCAAAGGTCAAAATCGGACAATAAGGCATTCTTGTTGATACGGCTAAAGAAATATCTGAATCCACATGCAAATAGTTGTTCAAAAGTCATTAGCATACTGACCACTGGCAATATTTTACACGAGTCCTCTTCTGCTCCACGGCAACACAAATCAGTACAATATAAATGGTTTACTTTGTACTTACACCAAAATGGTTCGCATACAGACATGCTGCAACTACATTTTATCAGCTGCAGAGGGGTTCAGGGGGCAGGAGGCAACATGCGCGGATCCAGGGATTTTTGTTAGTCTTATTTAGTCTTCAACTTATTTTACAGTTAAAAGAGGGGTCCAATGGTTTTATTGCTGAGAAAACTATACTTATACTATACAAAGCATCCAGAGGGGGTCCATTATTTTCCAGGGGGGGGGGGGTGTCAAACTTTTTCCGGGGGGGGGGGGGGGGGTCCAAATGCTAATTTCTTTAGAAACCCGTGTCGCACTTGTTATTTTCCAGGGGGGGGGGACCCCCTATCCCCCTCTGGATCCGCACATGGGCAATATCATCATAACGGGACAATATTTATCACAGTCCCGCTTCTAACCATAATTGTCAGGCATTGATTTGTCAGGATTAATGACAGATGAGGTTTTCCAAATGATGCACTCGTACTGCGCACGTTTGACACCTTCGAGAAACACAGCTCTTGGAAGTGGTAGGTTTTGCAATTCAGCTTTTTTTCTCCCAAATAACACTACGTCAACGCAGTGAGTCGAACAATATCGGTGACTGGCTAATACAAAGTAAGAAAGACGGCAAAGATCAGGAATCGATACAATCAAGTACCACACCTGACCCAGGATACCAATGGGAAAGTAACAAACTCACAGTTAGACATCACAGACGAGCTAAGAAGTCAGGACAATTTACAAATATATTACTCTAGTGCATCCGCCACAGTGCTTTCTAAGGGCACTGAGCCGAATTGAAGGAATGCTTCGTGGATAGAGTCTCCAGCATAGCTAAATGCCTGCCAATATGATTTCTTGCTCTTTCCTGACATTGAACTAGTTAATATCAGCACCTGAAAGTGCATTGAATTCGATCAGAGCCCTGGTTGTGACATCACCAATGCCACATTGAGATCTTTAATAAGTGTTCTGATCTTAGAAACTTGATGATATATGAGCAAAACTGTTTAAGAATGTAAAATATCAACACTCTGCAATTGTTTTATATATGTTTTATTTAAGCGGCGAAAACAAAATTTGCTCCTCTGCAAAACTGGGAGTAGGGTTGTGCATTAGCTCATATAAGACAAAATATTTAAGATAGAAAAGCAAACTTTGGTTTTTGTATTCGTCAATTGAGTATAGGTTTGTTAAACCTAATCTAAAACGATATTCATTTATATTCCATAGGGAACAATGCCACATTGTTGGAAATCACATGTTGCGCTCATTCACAGAGCAACAATCAAATTTACATACCATGATGAATGACTCTTAACTCACAGACAGTCGGAGCTGAAGAAAATCTCAAGATGAGACACGATTGGCCTAGCCAAAGATAAGTATTAGACAGTGACCGACCCACACATGAACGTTTTAGGTCAGAGTCGTCATTGAGTCTTAGACGTGAATTAAAGAGAAAACCGTAGCTATAAACCGTGATTGTGTTTGCAACGAGACATAGGGGTGTCGCATGATATCCATGTTATATCTGACTTTTTATAACGTTTGATTATCTTTTTGAATTTTATTCATTTCCTGTATAGGTTAATTTTTATGAGATTCTGAATATAAATAGGTACCGAATAATGGGATATAGATGTTCAACAAAAAGGGCTAAAATTGGAATTGTCACAGCTATAAAACTATTGGGCCAATTAACCACACATCTCTGATGAGCGCTTCAGGACAAACTGGTCCTCCGATTGTTTCTATGCTGATCTGTTGGGACTATTGGGTTCTGAGACAAAGCATGATCCCAGTAAGCAGTATCTGCCCATCAGCACTAGTTTTGGTCGATGGTTTCAACGGTGTTCTTTTTAAGTTTCCATTTTCCACCCAAATAACACGCATTCAGTGTTTAAGGTTCAACGTTGTCTTAGTTGTACACTGGATAAATCCATATGAGATCATGTTTTTGGCTTGGTTGTATTGGAGGAGTTTTCATTTAGAGTAAGGAACATAATAGATTACTATGGGTGAGGTACAGCATGTGCGATCATCTAGCAGATTCCTGTATAAAAGTTACTGAGCGCAAGACGCTAGGCTGATTAACCTTGTCGGTCAGGAGAAAATACCTCTATATGCTGTTGCTTTATCTACTCAATACTTACATTTTACAAGTTGTTTTTGTAATAAAGTCGAGTTAATTGGGCATGGATATATGACATAGGTGGGTGAGCAACCGGATCAAGTTAGTGACTTTCCGATTGCTATCTAGCATTTTCTATAATGTTATGTCAAATGCCCAAAATATACATTTAACACAATTTATTTTCAAAAATTTTTGAAGCACAGCATGAGAAAATCTTACTGGTTGGCATGAATCAAACCAGTCGGCTCAGGTAAAGAGACGGTTGTTTAATTTTTTTAGATGTATGATGATACAAGTACAACTATTAGACTATATATTTTGACGGCGAGCAACTGCTGTTCTTATGCGTTGGCTGAACAGTACATTCTGTTCGCATTTAGCGCGTGACAGGTTTTCTCGAGACATGGGTTAACCCTAAATGCGCCAATCGCAACAAAATTCCTGAAATGTTTCAAAATCCTCTATGGCAAACAGTGTGGACCCAGATCAGACTGCAGTCTGTTCTGGGTCCACGCTGTTTGCTTCTCTGCTTAATCCGTCAGTAATGTTAGGCAATTATTTGCAGCAGATGACTTCAGCAGACCACATTTTCAGATGCATTTTTTTCTTGGCGCTTTAAGGGTTAAATAAAATTAAGATGTAGCCATACATTGATGTTGAAAGAGTGTTGATTATCTTCTATGGATAAGCTAGTGTGCTGTTCATGTAGGTAGACATGCAACATATACGCTAATAAAGTATGCCTGTTTTAAATGGAAATGTAATGATATTGACTGTGATAAATTTGGTATATTTGTTGAATAAGGGAAATTCTTATGATATCAACATATTCAATGGTTGTTCCAACACCTACTATATAAAGGTATGTATTTTAATACGTATCATACCCTGATGTGGAAACCGTTGCGGGGTGAAAGGAGTTTCGTATAGAGTAAAAACTCGAAAATTCGAACTTCGATTTTTCGAAATACTCATTGATTCGAAATAGGAGAACATATTGGTTTCAGAGAAAATGATCTCTTCCTGATCTGTTTTAATTACTTTCTATAATATATACTAGCCAAAAGTTCTAACAGGCCACCTGCATTTCATTAATTTTCTTTAAAATGTAAAATGACATGACTACACTTTTTGTACCTCGAAATAGCCACACGTGTAATGTACCCTAGACAGGAAAGATATTGACAACATGTTCAACAGTACATGCAGGATGCCCATTTGAATAGTGGTACCCCCATTTTTAAAATTCGCATTTTGGCCCAATTTGTAAGTCATGACTTTTTGAAATAGCCCACTATCACGCGCAAAACGTTTTCATTTCAAAAGCCAAACTCATACTGAACACAATCGTGCTGAAATGAACACTCCATCTGCATGAGACTCGTTGTTATTGGCCAAAGTGTTGAAAATTACCCCACCATCCAATGCAAAATCGTGTGAATTTTAAAACTGAGGGTATGTGTATTCGGGAAAGCCTCCCGGATACAATTTTAAGAATTTTGCTAAGCCGTTTTCTGGTATCATTTACTAATTGGCTGGCCTATTCGGAAATGAAAATGGAATCTATATTGTGCTTAAAAGATCGATAAAAACACTCGTGACCGGTTAGAACTTTTGACTAGTATATATATTATTAATCCTCACGTGAATTCCCCATACAAAACTTCCATAGACGAACGACTGATATTTTATAATATCACCCGCTGCTATAGCGACGGCGAATGCTGTCACTCGTTTGCCATAGCAGCGGGTGATATTGTAAATTCTAACACACCTCGCCTATAGAGCCAACGGTAACAAACTGTGATATATCGGACAATTATTCACATCTAAAGTGTGTGATAGCTGACGTCACTGGAAAATGACGTCATTCATGGCGTTAGACGGTGTAACGTCGTTTTTACGCTTTAAAGACGTTACAATTACATATAAATGTATGCGACGTAGTCTAAGTATTGGCGGGAGTTCTTCAGTGCAATGGCGGAAAGTTGGAAGAAGCTGAAGACTTCGAAAGTGTTTTCTTCGTTTATTGTGTGTTAGAATCGAAATAGATAAGCTCAAGTGCGTGAATTGTTGAGTAATAATTCACTGTTTGTCGGTCAGTTGTGCGAAGATAAATCACTCGAGCTGCGCGCTCGTAATTTGATCTTCTTTACAATTGACCTCCAAACAGTGAATTATTACTCAACAATTCACTGTTGGGGCTGATCTATTTCTTAGATATCAGTCGTTCGTCTGATGCGCAACGGTAATGCGCGTACGGTTCGTTCACGTCAGGATACGTTCTACAGCAATGGCGGACATGAGGCATGATTTTGGTCACTTTCAACTCCCAATAACTTCGTTGTTCATGGTCAGAAACATAAAGTGTGGGTTCTCGTTTTCTTAGTTAGGACGAGCGGAACACGTTGAGACCAAATTTGAGCCGATTAGGCGAAATTTTCTAGTTTGCATCAAAATCGCATACTGTAAAGTATGATGCTGCTTAAATGACGCTGCTTGGTATGAAGTTTGACGTCATCAGTTTCATGATTATGACGTAATTTATTTAATCGAACGTCAGTGATCAGTTCGAGCATTCAAACTGTTAAAAACAGAACCATTTTTGTGAAGAAATAGATCTTTTATCATTCATGCATTCCCTTTGGAACTCCCCTCACCATGGTAGGTCTAAGAGAAAATAAAAGGTTGAAAATAAAGGATCTAATTTCTGTTCGGTATAATAAAATAAATATTACATTCCCTGAGAGGGTGATAGTCGAAAATATCACCCTTTCAGGGAATGTAATATTTATATAATATATGTTTTGGACACGTAAAAGAAACGTCTCTTTAACTTATGCCATTTCTTTTACGCGTCCAAAAGTTATGGTTGATAATAAAACTGATAGTTTTAAACATTTTCGGACTTATATCTATATGCCAATCTCCCTATAGTTCGAAATGTGGATACGGATGAAATGCCAAACAATGCGTTCTGCATCGTTTGTTATGAGGTAAATATCCTCAAGAATTTGGAAATTTCTCCCTGGGACCCCTTAAATATATTAATGAACAATCCCGTAATTATTGAATCATATTGATATGTATTGGAAACTCCATCGGTACATAGGTTAATTTTGATTATATGCTCATAGAATTTGTTTTTGTATGTTTTTATTTTTGTTTTGTTTCGTGTGTGTACGCGCGTGTGCGCGCGCGTGTGTGTGTGTGTGTGTGTGCGTGTGCGTGTGCACGAGTGTGTGTACGTGCATGCGTGCGTGTGTGTGCGTGTGTGTGTTTTCTTTCCGGACTGAGCCAACTTTTGTTTCATAGAGGTACATATATACGCTACAGACATTGCTATCAGGTACATATATACACGATAGCAATGTATGTAGTGTCTTTCAAATGTGCATTTCAATTTGTATGCTATAAATGCATTAAAGCTGCATACTCTGTAACTATAAACATTTTTCGAAAAAAATTATTTTCTTTTTAAATCATTTGTAAAAGTAGAATTAAGCTATGTTTTTACAATAAAAATGTTCAGTACAGCTGAAAACTGCATGGAAAAGTGAATTATCTTATCAAATAGGTGTATTTTTCTCTTGTTGGTAATTATTTGCGTCCCTCCAATAATTCTAGACCTTTGAATTTTTACATAAATGCAGTTGTTTTGATAGTGATAACTTGTTAAGATTTACGAAACTGGTAAAATGTTTACCTGAATTTGAGTATTTTTACTGTGTTCTTGAAAAATAAAAACATTATTTTTAAAATTAGAAGATCAAAAGTTACAGACTATGCAGCTTTAAATGAAAAATCACTTCATCATGGTTGATCGATATATGTGCTTTGCACGCGCGTTGTATATCTTAATGCTGATCAACCTGCTGCGCGAGACGAAAGAAATAAATGTGCCGCGACATGAGATTTCCAATAATGTGGTATGTGGACCCAGCAAAGGCTCAGCCCAGCCTGCGCATACGCGCAGTCTGATCAGAGCCTTTGCTAGTCACATGAATATTCTATAAATATTAAGCTACAGACCGAACATCATTTAGAGTTTCTAAGCGTAAAAGGAGGCTACACAGGCTCGTCTGAGTCTATCCATCTCAAAATGCAAAAATTGTTGGATATCACATGTCGCGGCTCAGATAGTGATTTATCAACCAACAAAATAAACATATTAATTCAATCATCATAATTCAATCATAGTTTTCTGGTCGAATGGCTTGCTGCGCCTCATGGTCTATGTTGACGCACTCAGTTTCACACGATGCCATCGATTATCATTATAAGTGCATGGTACATACTGCACTTGCATACATTAATCGCTTAAATGTGCTCGTACCTTACCGCGATAAATGCACAAAATATGAACTCTGTGCAATTTGCACTAATTACATATTTTTACGTTTCACGCTTTTGCAACAACAAACGCATTTCAAAACAATTATTTTTTAATCATAATGTAAGCTCATTTCTGAAAGATTTTAAGTGTAGCTTGCACCCCGTGCACAATTATATAGAAGGACAAAAAAACACTTTAAACGGATAGTCAGTTAGGCGAATTGTATATTTTTAATATTAATTTTAAAATCTCAATATTGGCGGGCTTTGCGGCTCATAGTTTGATTTTTTTACATTATTTTTCAGGTCGGCCTAGAAGTAAATGTCTATATACTGGCAGCCACTCTTAATAACAATACCGAGAAAAAAAACTTGTACCATTCGCAAAGTTCTATTGAGTGAAGTTAGACGTCTTAATTTTGACCTGAGCCTTCATAGATGGACCTTCTTTATTAGTGAGCGAGCAGCGAAGGCTCTGGCGAAGCTGTATGTTTGCACAGCCTCGTATATACATGCAATAAGTATCAAACTGTAATACATGTACAATGGCGCATAAATTTCTGTTTTTCAGAATGATAGAACCAAGGAATATTTTCTAGTCAAGATTAACAGTACATCATATGGTAAATATAATATTATAGTCGAGTTACATAGAGAAGGAAACTGTCAGGTGACGTGTGAATTATGGTTGTGACGGTAATATTTTATGCTTGCTGATTCAAGCTGGGTTGTCAGTTATGTTGTTTCACCAGTAAACTATCCTGCAAAGAAGTAGGGTAAAGTCGGGTATATTCGGACAGACAGCTAAATTCGGACAGCGACCTCGTTAGTTTCATATTTCAAATATGAGAATGAAAAATAAATTAACTAAGCAAAAAGTGAAAATCCTGATGAGACGGCTCATAAGGAGCCGTCTCATCTGGATTTACACTGTTTGCAAATGTGTGTCCGATTTTACTTGATGTCCGAATTAACCCGACTTTACCACATATGAATATGAGTTCTTACCTTTTTTGACATTATTTAATAATACTATATACAGATATGCTAAAGGCTTTCCAAGACTGTGCTTCCTTTGTGGATCATTTATGTTATTTCTGTCTTTTTGTTAATATGCTTTCGTGCGAATCTGTTTATTGATGCCTTGTGGTCACCTGCTGGGAATGGGCTGACCTCTTGGCTCTCGTTTGTGATGTCTAATTGTGAAGTTGTCACTTTCCTATTGGTATCCTGGGTCATGTGTGGCGCTTGATTGTATCGATTCCTGATCTTTACCCTCTTTCTTAATTTCTAACTTATGCAATGCATAATCACAGGAAAACAACAAAATCAGATTGAAATAGTGTGATGAAGAAAAGAACAGATACTTAACTGACAACACAGATAGGTGTTCCCAGGTCGGTGTCATCGAGAACATCTTTACCAATTACGAACACTGATAGTATTTTGTGCCTGGAAATCTGACGGCCTCTGTGATAGAAAGTAAGGTAGAAGGAAAAGATCAGGAATCGATACAATCAAGTACCACACCTGCCCCAGGACAACGATTGGGAAAGTGACAAACACACTTGAAAACATCAAATTCAAGAAAGTCGAGACTGGTGACCACAAGGCTGTACGAAACAGATATCACAGTATGGCTAAGACAAACACAAATAACGAAAAAGATCCACAAAACAAGTACCGCCATGGAACGGTCAGTACGATAACTACTGGATGGCCTAAACGAGCTTCACGTTGCCAACACCACCTTCAATTCTAATGTGAATCAAGACACATAGATGATTGGTTTGCATGAAATACCCCTAACTTATCCATCAATCATCTCTTAGTACATAGTGTATAAATCAAGATATAAAGAGGAGATAAACAAAGAGAAGGACTCAACAGTACATACAACTGAAACACGGAGCAAAAGAAATCCAACAGTTAAACCCTGGTGGGCCCAACAACAGAAGCAGCATAAGGCCCCAACTATCTATTAGCTGGAGGACTTGGAACTATACCCAGGCGGCCTAATGTTGGTGTCTTTGAATGCATCTTATCATTAGGATCTATGGTAATACATACATGTAATTGTTTGGGGTGGAGACTTTTATTAACCGGAGGGGTGGGATATATGCCCGAAGGATCCCGAGTCGTTTTATAATATGGAAGGATCGGGCTGGCCAAAGTTTCTACGTGTTATTAGTGATATTCAAAGTAGTTTGTAAGTATTATTTTGAATTGATCAGGTGTGCTACTTGATTATCTTTGCTTTCTTCCTTGCTTTGAAAGTGAATACATGTATTTTCTTTTTCTTCTACCTAATACACATTGTGGGTACTTAAAGCAACCATCTCATTGAGACACTGAACGTAATATTTGAAAATATCGGAAACAATGTTTTAAAAACATCCTTTAGAACGATTGTGTATCTAAATTTTAATTCTACTTAAGCTGGCTGGTATTTTGAGCTATCAGTGGTTGTGTTATTGAGGTTTTACTGAATCATTTTCATATCGATTTGCTCATTTTTCAGATTGTTTTCTGCCATTTTACAAGACATCCCCGAAGACACCTGTCGACCCCCACACCAACACAAGTATAAACATTAAACCTTCTTATGGTCTATTTTATAACGCGGCCAGCAATCAAGTGGAAGCTAACATCACATGGCAACTTCAAGATGGTGAGTGCGATCGATGTTTAGGGTTTGTGATACTTGTCGCCTGGCTTAAATATACATGCTGACGTATCCAGCGGGGTTAGAGGTCTAAAGTTTGGTTTGCGTCTTCATCTATATCCATACTTTAGGTATGCAAGCAGTGAAGGCTCTGGTGAGTGCATATACAGTAAACCCTGTCTAAAATGGCCACTCTAAAAGAGACTATAATTGGGTTACGATACCAATTATCGCTTAATGCAGGTCAAAAGTATTGCAGAATGCTCCAAAGGGAGTATTCTGCAATACTTTCGACATTCATTAAGCTGCCATTTGTCTTTAAGGCATTTTAGTGGCCGCTTAAGACAGGTTTTACTGTACACAGCATCGCCTGTGTCTTACCTGCACGCAGTACGATAAGTACTAAGAACTCGTGCATTGGACCATAAATATTATGTCTCAATATCACAGCCCCAGTACTTCAGCCTCGTGAAATCCAAAGAAATATCTGGTCGTCGAGACTACTCTTAGAAGCACATAAAATGTACATAATGTATGGCATACGTTCCAAGCGTGGACAAGATGATTTGAATTATGCAGGGTAACACACTTGATAATGCACTCTTTCTCATGTTAAGAGTCAATTTCTTTTTTGTTCTTTTTTTCTAAAGATGTGAAAGTTAATCTGTGTGTAAAAATCTAACACTTATTTAGAATTGCATAAATCTGTTGCCATGTAGATTAGTCAGCAATTCAATTACAAATCATTAGTCGTGGATAATCAGAGATACAATATACAATGTATATTTTATTTGAACAAATGAGTAACAGTTACATGGCGGAGTTGTCGTTGTGTACTCTATTAAATGAGCCGTGATATGTGATTGTGTTTTCCAACAATGTGGTATGTGAGACCAGCAATGGCTCAGACCAGCCTGCGCATACGCGCCGACTGATCAGAGCCTTTGCTAGTCGCTTGAATATCAAGTTCTGTTAGTGGTAAGCTGTTTCTAAGCTTAAAGGCGGCTGCACGGGCTTGTCTGAGTGTACACTTGTCAAAATGCCACACTGTTGGAAATCACATGTCGTGGCTCATATATGTTCCTTTGATGTTTGCTTTTTGCGCTTTTAACATCAACGCCATTACATTTGTGCCGCTGAATATTTAGAGAAGAACTACATAAGCTTTTAGCTTCCGTTCTAATCCGTTTGTACTATGTTAATATTTAATTATGTACGTATGTCATGAAGTTGAAATAAAATATGTTTAAACTAAACTCCATTAAGAAAATGCATGGATTAACTTTTCGATATGGTATCGACAGAGAGTACATTATTTGTATCCCCTTGGCATCAGCTATGATTAGAACATAAAAACTTAGCTACTGCTTTCTTGAGCAAAAGGTCAGAATGCAACATGTATAGCTAAAGAAAATCAGAAGTTCGCAATTTTCGTATTTTGCGGATGTTGAGACTTGCTCATATCCATCTAGAACGCTATGCTACATTCAATTGTCCTACGCAAAATTAGACTAGGAAAACTGGGCGAGACCATGTGAGCCACGACATAAGATTTCCAACAATGTGGTATAATAATGTGCGACCAGTAAAGGCTCAGATCAGCCTGCGCATACGCGCAGTCTGATCAGAGCCTTTGCCAGTCACTTGAATACTCTATGAGTGCTAAGATTCGGACTGAACATCATTTGGAGTTTCTAAGCTCAAAAGGAGGCTGCACAGGCTTGTCTGAGTCTACACTTGTCAAAATGCCACATTTTTGGAAATCACATGTCGTGGCCCATGTATAATTTTATTAGTTTAATTATGGACAATACTGTATAATGATTAAATGCTATGACACGGAGGGTGTTACCTTTTCAAAAATGAGACCAATTTAACCCTTTGTATACTGGAAACCCCTAAACAAGTACTATGGGAAACAGTAAAGACTCAGATGAAATGTCAAATACTGTGGCATTTAATCAGGGTCTGCACGGTTTGCTTAGAAAAAACACACACTATTTACGCACTGATGTTGGAAATAGTTACATGTGATCCCTTGATAGATACATGCTGAACAGTCCAAGATTTATTCTTTAAAACAGATGGGTGAATTCATTAGTATACATAGGGTTAAAAATTCCCTGCTGTCCATTTATGTCTGCTGCGTGTTGAATTAACCCTTTATTCTATAATAACGCCTTTTGATGCCTTTGAAATATCATGTATTTGAAAATATTATGGAAAATTGAACATTTCCTCTTTTGGAGCAAATGCTCCATTTTTATAATATTTTCAAAAGTGTTCAAAACTTAACTTATTTTTTCTTGAATTTTTTCAAAAGTTGTCTAAAAATAGAAAATGATGTCATGATCTAAAATAGCCAATGTAGTAAAGGGTTAACCCGCACAACGCTGCTCTCCTCCTGTTATAGTGTTTATCTTTCTTGCTGGTGTGATGCGACGCCTATAAAATGTTTATGGCGTATCTTTTGTTTAAATATTTGCCTTTGTTGCCTTCTGATTTCTTTTGCAAACAGTTTGGACCAACATCAGGACAGAGAATGTGCCGGGCTTGATCTGCATCTGAACGTTTAACAATCTGATGATTTTCACCGAGATAACCTTTTTGAAAAAATAGTTTTGAGAATAAAAATTCTCTGACCTGAGGCCAAACTGTTTGGCACTCTAATGGTACTAGTAAAATCAATTTTGAAAAAAAAAATGGTTTGGTTACATTTCAGATATGTCATCAATACACGTGTATATCCTTCGTATCCAAGGCAACAACTCAGACAATGCAGTTTGTTTTCAAGTTCTAGTCTCAAAAGAAAGGGGATACTTCCATGGAATACATGACTTTCCTACGGATATTTCTGTCAATTGTTTACAAATTAATTCAACTTTAGACGAACCCCTTTATATGTCAGTATTACGTGTGCCGTCCGTCAACCAGTCCTGTGCTAATATGGACAACGAGTTGCAACAAGAGAACAGCTGTCATACACAACTATTTACATTCCCGTTTGCCCAAGGTAAGTATTTACAGTAAAACCTGCTGCTAAAAATAGACAAAACAAATGTCTTTATGAGAAATGGTAGCTCAATGAAGGTCGAAAGTATTGCAGAATGCTCCCCTTGGAGCATTCTGCAATACTTTTGACCTGCATTTAGCGATAATCGGTATTAAAAACAATTTTTGTGTTCTTTTTGAGTGGCCGCTTAAGACAGGTTTTACTGTATGTGTAAAATTCCCATCCAGACAAACACTGTTGAATCAAACTTCAATCAGAGTTGAATCATCAATTGCTCTCTCTCTCTCTCTCTCTCTCTCTCTCTCTCTCTCTCTGTACTTGTATATGTCTGTCATTTTCTCATCACAGTTATTCAATTTGATTTGTGTGTTTCTGTGATGACCTATTCAACAAGTTAGGTTGTCGTTTAACAAATATTTAGCAGAATGGAAGGCTGCAGCTTTTATCCATTCTAAAGCGGCGGGTCTGTTGCTGTTAGTTCATTGTTTGCTGTAGCTCACATATATCAATATGTCTTCAAAACCTTCGTTTTGTATATTTTAGTGGCTGATTAAGACAAGTTTCACTATATCACAGGAAAATCTCCATACTAGTTCAACCTCGGGTTAGCATTTTAAATATGGCGAAACCTGAAGTAGGTATTGGTATATAAAATTATAGTAAGTTTTTGACAATATACAGGTCGTATTTTCAAAGAAACTGTCATTAAGGTACTAGGGACGCTTCCCATAAGCACCAAAGCAGTTAAATATGCTTTGAAAAATCAGAAGATGTGTGTCTTGTATCAGGATTTTATGAGAGCTCCTGACTTTAGGCGGAAATGTTTCTTTTACTAGGCCTCCAGATAAGAGTGTGTAATTGAAAATTAAATTTCTTATTTCTCAACTAAAACCAAAACATATGTTAAAACGGATAGATCAGAAAATATCCACAATTTTACGCTCAATAGTTTTGCTTATCTAGACATATGTTTATGTATGGATGCTTTGTTTACTGTAGCTTATGACATATTTCAGATGCATGTCATTATTGGAACCAGCATATACATCCAACTCTAGATTTAGTAGTGGAACAACGAAGAATATCAGAGGTCGTTGCGCACATCGTGGCTGTACATCTTAATCCATATGCTCGGCGAAGATCAGTGGCTGTCTTTGCAAGTAAGCATTAACGGTTTGTAACATGTACCTACAACACACTGGTCAATGTAAACGCACCGGTGGTTGCTACAACGAGCTGGTGGTTGCATTTTACAGCACCGGTGGTGGCGTAAAAGGTAAAAAAATCCATACCTGTTGACTTTATTATTTATTTATGAACTTGCATTTATTTTATTTATGATGACACCTGGCGCACAGACCACCGGTAACATTGCAGTTTATGGCTCTGCCAAGCAATTGGTGATTTAATTCATGGTTTGGACTGCAAATCCAACAAAGTTCGGTAGTTTTGCCGTGACAGGTGTTTTTTCTAGTGTAACTGCCTAAATTAAGTGAAATCTGCACGTCAAAGCGCAGCTGTTGTCTTATTCCCATGAAATAATGTCCAAAAAACGATTACTACTTTGGGTTTTTTTTCTTGGTAAACTAGCAAATATTTTATAGAGGAATTTTTATTACAACGCACTGGGAGCATTTTTTGACGCATTGATACAACGCACTGATGGTTGCACAGAATTCCTGTGGTTGCTGGTGAAGCCTCACCACAGCATTCACTGTTCTTATAAACGGTACATAAATCGTTAATTGAGCCAGCACATGATATTTCAGTACCAGGACGAAGACTCAGGTGAGCCTATGCAAATGTACAGACTCGCCAGAGCCTTCTCTGCATAGAAAAAATAGAGAGTAGTAATCGTTTTTGGATGTTATTTCATAGGACTATGATAACATAGCTGCAGCTGTGCTTAGACATGCAGAATTTCCTGAAGTTAGGCAGTCACAATAGAAAAAGCACCTGTCACTGTCAAACTCCACAACTGTGTTGGATTTATCGGTCAAACCATGAATTAAAACGCCAGTTGCATGGCAGAGCCATAAACTGCAATGTTTCTGGCGGTTTGTGCGCATTGGGTCATCAAAAGTAAAATAAAAGCAAGCTTATAAAGAAATCATACAGTCAATAGGCATAGATTTTGTAATTTTTGTACACTGACGAAGGCTCAAGCGTGACTCTGCAAATGTGTAGCCTCACCAGAGATGCTCCAGAGCTAGCCGCCCTGTTCGCACTTTGAGAGTGTTTCTGCCTATTTTTCAGATTGGCCCCAAAACTTTTAATTTAATGAGATTATTTGTCCGTTATGATAAATTAAAATAGTTAATAAGCCTCCACGCGAGCTTAAATTATTTTTGCTTCAACAACAGCAGATTCTAGGGCGAAGATTTGGTACCAGTAAAATGCAATTTTAGCACCCCAGAGGTATAGGCTGCTGTCTGTTCTAAGGCGAAGATTCTGTTGTTGTTGATTCGTTGTTGATTGTTACTCCCATTACAGGATTCTGTAATTGTTCTATATTTTGTTACTCTATGTCCATTCTTGTTTTAAAATCATCTTGATGGGGAAGAGAGAGAGCTAACTGCTTTGCTTAGTTTGTCTTCCTGGTGTCTCGAGATTGTTGTGTGGCTATTCCTCTCAGTGCCATGGGTTTGTCTGCAGTTTGTGATTGTGATACTCACTATTTTTGGGTGTCATTCATGCGAACAGCGATGGCTTTGGCCACATTTGCTTGGTCTAGTCTGAGCCTTCGTCACAGTTTAAAATTCTCATGTGGTGACTCAAATGGCGATTGAATGCCATTTTGTGCGAGCAGCGAAGGATCTGGCGAGTCTGCTCATTAGCACAAGCCTACCTTAGCCTTCGTCACTGTACAAAATCTCTTGTGCTGCCTTAAATGGCGATTTGTGTGCTATTCACGCCAGCAGCGAATACTCTGGTGAGTCTACACATTTGCGCAGGCAGTCACTGGACAATGTAATAAATATCAAGATCTCTTGTGCTGGCAGCAAAGGCTCTTGGGAGTATGCACGTTTGCACAGGCTCGCCTGAGCCTTCTATACAGTATCGAAATATCATGTGCTGGTTGAAATGGCGATCTTTGCAACGTTTATGTGAACAGCGAATGATGTGGTGAGTCTGCACCAGCAACCACAGGAATTCTGTGCAATCATCAGTGCGTTGTATCAATGCGTCGAAAAATGCTCCCAGTGCGTTGTAATAAAAATTCTTCAATAAAACATTTGCTAGTTTACCAAGAAAAAAACCCAAAGTAGTAATCGTTTTTTGGATGTTATTTCATGGGAATATGACAACAGCTGCGCTTAGACATGCAGATTTCACTCAATCTAGGCAGTTACACTAGAAAAAACACCTGTCACGGCAAAACTCCAGAACTTTGTTGGATTTGCAGTCCAAACCATGAATTATATCACCAATTGCTTGGCAGAGCCATAAACTGCAGTGTTACCGGTGGTCTGTGCGCCAGGTGTCATCACAAATAAAATAAATGCAAGTTTATAAATAAATAATAAAGTCAACAGGTATAGATTTTTTTACCTTTTACGCCACCACCAGTGCTGAAAAATGCAACCACCAGCTCGTTGTAGCAACCACCGGTGCGTTTACAATGACCAGTGTGTACAAGTACACATAACGAGAAATTCAACACTGACCATAGCCTACCATTGTATTAAGAGGAATGTATGAATTTCACTCTTTTTTCTGTCAGCAGTTACACCTCTCTTCCTCAGCAAAACCATGCTATACATAGAAAGTCACGGTACAAACTGAGTAAAACATGCGAACTAAGAGAATTTATGTACCACGTCTCTGAATTGCGTTCTATTAGTATATGAACCATCATGGAATGAGTCCTAAAATAAGTAAACTATAAAAATAGAAAATTATCAAAATGTATTTGTTAATTGTATTCAAACCACATGTACATCTATATCCCATGCCAAAAGTGCATTGAATATTTTCAGAAGTTTTGTATAAAACTGCAGGAGGTGTTGCGCTTACATGATGGCACACCTCTGCATAGTTTTATCGTTTAAACGTGTTTTATCGCCAATTTTATATATAGCAATGAGTTACGACCTTCACGTAGCCTATTGGCAAATAATAATGGTTAATAAAAATATATTGTTTTTATAATAAATACAGAACAAATTATGAATTTAGTCATAATTAAATAGATTAGAACTATAATATGGGTATAAAAGTAAAATGTATAATATAAAATGAAAAGTATACATGAATAAATAAATAAATAGTAGAGCCAGAACAGCATGTACGTTGACAACTTGGCAAAAGGTAAACATAAAGGCCAATGTGGTTTATAGAAAATCCTAGGCACATCTTAAGACCATGTCAAAGTAAGGAAGAGGGCAAAGATCAGGAGTTGGTACAATCAAGTACCACACCTGACCCAGGACATCACATGGGAAAGAGACAAAAACACAAGAAAACATCACATACAAGAAAGCCAAGAGACTAGCCCTTTCAAGCAGGTAACCACAAGGCTGCAATTAACAGACAAGACAGCATGACAGACACGAAACATAAATCCATAAAAAGAAGCACCGCCTTGGAACGGTCAGAAAAATATTTTTACTGGAAGACTAAAACTAGTTTCATGGTACCAACCTTACCCTTATTTCTGATGTGGATCAAGACAAATGGATGTTTGGTTCGCATGAAAGATCCCTAACTTATCGATGTATCATCTCCTAGTAAATACAAATCGAGACATATAAAGAAGATAAAACAAAGATAAGGACTCAACAGTACATGTATATACAACTGAATAGCGGAGTAAAAGAAATCCAACAGTTAAACCCTGATGGGTCCGACAACAAAATCATGATTAGTATGAAATGTTGGAGGAGCTGCACGCACAAAACATCCCTTTCTATATTCATTGGTAGAATTGAATCCTGAAAATATCAAAGCTCACAACATGAGTGGCGTCATGTGACATCAACTTATTCTAATATTATGCACTTTAAACAACACTTTGAGTCCAATCTGGACCCAAACTGTATGAAATGCTGATAGTACTCCTGAAATATAATTTTAAAACTTTTGGTAAATATTGCGAAACTTTGGTTCTTATTGAATAGGCGATCAGCGAAGGCTTCGGTGAACAGTCTTGTAAGGAGTATTGAAGTAAACGATGATTCAAAAATACTTAATCTCTAGACAAACAAGACGGATCAGCATGTACATTTAAAGTATGGTTTTGTACATATGCAAAGCAATATTATTGCCTCGGATTTATCAATGGGTTAAAAAAGTAAATTCAAGTCTCATGCTAAAGAATGTTAGGCAATTATGGTGACATGCAGAGCGGAAGCAAAAAGAGTGATAAAAAGGCTTTTAGCATTAGATTTATGGAAACTTTGCTCTAATTTTTAATGCCACTATCCTATAAACATTGTAGAAATCAACATTGTCTGCAAAATGGACATTATGGAAGTAAATTTATCAACCAGGCATTATAAACAAAAAACACTGATTGAACACCTATACGTAACACGTGTTTTAATATTAAAAAACGACATTCAATAATTAAAACAAACACCATATCAATAAAGCACGACTAAAACATACAATCTTTACCAGACACGCCTCCTTTGAACTCAGCAATTGATACCTTAAAAAAGGCCGGATAGAGACTGACGCCTGATCAGGTTCTGCACTATTCGCTTACAGAATAAAATTTTCAAATCATAACTCACTTACTTTTTTGATTGAAATTGTAATTATTACATAACAACCCTTAAATTCAAAATGGATCCGTTTAACTAATAGCGTGGGAAATTACAATAGCCATAAATAGGTTAGCAACTTTTTTATTTCTTCAGGTGACAACCCCACAATTCCACTCTTGGAATATCATAACAGTGAAAGAACTACCTCATTAAGACTTTCAAGAAAAATAGACTATTTTCCAAAGAGATCATATTATGCAGTCGTAAGTGTATAAAGAAAAAAGGGGGACTTGTGCTTGTTTGTTTCTTCGTGTTTTAGATTTAAAAAAAAAGATGAAGTTCACGTTTGTTCGCACAACTGTTGTCTTTGCATACATGAAAAAGATAAGTAGAGTATTTAAGACATACGCGCATGTATTGTATTTGACAAAGAAAAAATTGTTGTGAAGTTCTATAGCAGATGAACACATTTTCGTTCAAATATACAGAAGGTTATATAAGTTTTTAGATAAGATTTACAAATACAATCTTTATTTAGTCGTTGAGTATATGAGAGTGATAAGATTGATAATTAAAAAGTTTTCCTGATAGTTTTTCAAGGTGATTTAGTAATTTTAAATAGTCATTTACAAACTCCACATTGTTTAGAACAATACAGCAATGTCAAACAAATTGGAATAAGTACCAAATACCTTATGATATGTGTATATTTTAGACTTATTGCTCTGTTTTTGCAAAATATTATCTAGAGTGTTGATATCGAAGGCACATCTCATGATATTTCAGACAAATGTTGTTGTTTTTAATTATGCAAACGATTCAATTTGATTTGTATCTTAATCTTTGTCAGCAAAAACAGAAAAAAGGTCAAACATCTGAAGCAGAATATATAACCATTATTTTCCTATGTGCACAACCAAGATACCACATAATAAATCCACATCTTATTTTAGATATACTACTACTGCGACGATGATTCCAGCTTAGCAACAGCTTCCTTTATGACATCGTTAATAGATATAGTTTATGGTATGTCTTTAATAGATATAGTTTATGAGACCGTTAATAGATATAGTTTATGGTATAAAGTAAAGTAAGTAAGGGTGCAAAGATCAGGAATCGATACAATCAAGTGCCACACCTGACGCAGGATACCAATGGGAAAGTGACAAACTCACAGCAGACACCACAAACGAGAGCCAAGAGGTCAGCCCTTTCCCAGCAGGTGGCCATCTTATGTCTTCTTATTATCTACTCTTTGTAAACTCTGGGTTTTATGTCCATAACCTTTACTGATCTAGATATTTTACATGTACTTACTTGATAGATTGTATAAGAGACAATTACGTTTTTGATAATGATTCGTGAATCAGAACATCTGTGATTTAGCAAAACAATTCAACATGACTAAGAAATCAAGTTTTAAGCTTATAAAATTCATTTGATAGCCGATTTATGCATCAAATCTGATTATTCACTGTCAGTTAAATACCAACAGACACTAAAAATCCGATTAGATGCCACAGAAAACAATGTTGGCTATCGTATATGTCGTTCAGCACTTGAGCAACTGAAGGGAAATGGTAATTTTGAGAAGGAACCCTTTTAGTGAACAACACACAATTCAAAGATGAATAAAAGGTAGAATATACGGTTCTATTGGCATTAGGTTGGTATGTAAATGTGCCATCTTCTGAACATGCGCTTGTT
Organism: Loripinus fragilis; assembly: GCA_964019695.1. Taxonomy (NCBI): domain Eukaryota; kingdom Metazoa; phylum Mollusca; class Bivalvia; order Lucinida; family Lucinidae; genus Loripinus; species Loripinus fragilis. Next base: position 4,934,709 of record OZ026520.1, read on the forward strand.
TTAAAATTAATTTATCCAGGGCCTGACACAACCGTAGACCAGACCAAATGACAGAAATTTGAGCATAGAGTGTTACAAACTTATGTCAGGCGTTTAGAGCATAAAATTTTTTTCGAACTTATTCCATGCTTAACTCAGATGAACATAAAGTTATAACTCCTCATAAAAAATTATATATTGAGAAATCATAGCAATTCTTGGTTTAAGAGACTCAGATCTTGCATATATCGTGCTAATAAATTTAATACCATCCATTGAGCAGGACAAATTTTATGAGCATGAATAAAAAATTAATAACCACAAGGCAATGTTTTGTGGTTTTGCTCTTTGTATCATTTATAGTTCAGCTACTATCTCTCTGAGGAAGAAAGGAGCCCGTTTAATTGTTTATTATATGCTTGCGTGTATATGTGTATCTTTGTTTGTCTGTGTTCTATTTTGTTATATCTTTTTGTGCCATACATGTAGATTGATCTGACACTGGTATATGTGAGTGTTCATTTGCAATAGTTTTGTGTATTGTAACATTAAACGGTATGGCGTTGTTGTATATCTTTTCAACAGGACTTGCTACTTCTCCTTCACCTGCATCATATACCAACACGAATGATGTTAACTCTGCTGGAAACCCTAATATGGTCTTAATAGGTTCCCTTGTAGCTGTGTCTTGTCTGGTTGTTGGAGCTGTTGTAGGAGGTGTAGTGTTTGTTAGAAGCCGAGCAGGTATACAATAAACAATTAGTTAGTGTGAACCACACTTGTTCAAAGTACAGTAAAACCTCAAAAGTCGAACTCCGATTGTTTGACACAGTGGATTCAGAGAATAAGGCATATTTAGGAAATATTTTAATAACTGTCCATAAAACATTACTGTCTATAAAGTTATGGTCTCTTAGAGACGCTTCATTTACACATCCAAAACATTGTTTGGTCGAAAAACAAATGATAATAATGATAATGTATACTTTTATTTCTACCTCCCTTTAACTACAACTACTGATAATTCGAAATAAAACCCCAGTCTATAAGACTTCGAATTATCGAGATTCTACTGTACCTGCTTAAGGCTTAGTTATCCTATATATGTCGATCCTTAACAATTATTTGAAGAGCCTATTTCCAATTGTAGACGTGCAATGTATATTTGTTCATTCCATTTTATTTTGGATTGAGATCCCTGTAAGTAAAAGATATTCTGAGACCCAGATCAGATGTCGCATTCTAATGCATCTGGTCTGAGTCTGCACTGTTTGATTATTTGCTAATGTCCCGCTATTAACATGCTTTAATCTATTGATCAAATCGTAGTTTTGGACTATTTTTCTGTAGGGCGTTTAAAGACATTCTGATGAAAAGCAAAGCAGACTAGGTTTCATTCAGTCAGTTCATGAGATTAAATGGGGAGTACAGCAACTCACATGACCCCTGTCACTGGTTTAAGCTGAACATAGAGGATCTTACTCAGGTGCTCATGTTTTATTGATTTTTTTAAAACTAGTTGGGAAAAAGCAATCAAATGCGAGGTTTGCTGAGTATTTTATCGCTTTTTCGCAACGAGTTTGGTAAATTCAATAATACAGAGGCACGAATGCTAGATACTATTTATCATATGATATAAATTTATTTTTTTATCGCCTTTCGATGTGAAAACGTCTATGTTTTGTCATTTGTACGCGACGTTGTTATGGGCGTCCTTCATAACGTTAAACTTTCGAAAATCTGCACCACTAGTGGTGTGTCGATTTTATTGTATGGCGTGATATCTCTCACAGACGTGACATCATGTAATAATATCCTTTCAGCTAGAACCCAACATTCACGAAGGACCTGGAAATAAAAAAAAAAATGTTAGCAGTATATGAATGTTCGGGGAGAAGTTCTACCAACCCTACTGACTTAAAATACAATGTCATAGCCCTAGATTAGAACATATGAGCAAGTGCACGAAATTTCAGTACGTATCACATCAGCAAGCAGCAAAGGCTGCTTGTATACAAATGATGGATAAAGTACCAAAATCTCGTGCACTAGCCTATATTCAAATAGCTACTTTGCGTATACATAAATATAATAAATTGAAGAAAATGTTATACTATAATGATGTGAGTTCTCTTTGGAAGTGCTTCAAATGCGCATCCACGCTATACATTTCGTGCAAAGAAGTTCTAGCGATAAGGCATATATTTTCCCTAGTTGACATGATTATAAACACCAAATTTTCAAATGCCCTAATGTTTTTGAATTTGGTATAGTTCAGCAGTAAAATATGCATAGTAAACAACAAATACAATTTACAATACCGTGAAAACGTGCACTTCTACTCCCTACCCTCATTTTACATCTTTATACTGGGTGCCGTTTAGACCAGACTTTGAGTAAATGCAAATGCAAATGCTAGTTTAAAAAAAGTAAAAGTGCTAAAATGTTAAGAATATATATAAGTGCTCTTCATTTCCAAAACCTTACCGTATTCCATCTGCGCATGAGCACGAAATACATCTAAAATTGTAATATTTGTCATTGGAAAGATGAAACTGGTGTCTTTATGTTTATTTTTAGATGCTTTCCCCCCTAGACCCAAAACGCCCTTTACATATGTTGTAAATTATTGTAGCGACATGTCGTTGTCCAAAGGGCATCTTGGGTCTAGGGGGATGAAAGCATCTAAAATAAACTGAAAGACACCCGTTTCATCTTTCCAATGACAAACGTCACAATTTTAGGTGTATTTCGCACTTATATATATCCTTAATATTATGGCACTTTTATTTTTTTTTAAACTAGCATTTGCATTTACTAAAAGTCTGGTCTAAACGGCACCCAGTATAAAGACGTAAAATGAGGGTAGGGAGTATAAAGTGCACGTTTTCACGGTATTGTAAATGGTGAATCGCTTTGAAACGTAATCTGTTGCTTTCTATGCATATACGCTGATTTTAAAAACAGTACGGCAATTTGAAAAGTTGGTGTTTGTAATCATGTCAACAAGGGAAAATATAAGCCTTATCGCTAGAAATTCTTACAAGTTTATTTGATATCGTACTGTTTATAAGATCGCACTGAGTGCCACGTACATATGCATTTCTTGAATTAAAATAATATAATCGCATGTGCATTACTATTGGTAATCGATGACTAAAGGCCGAAACTGAAAGCTGATTTTCCTCTAGCACTCCTAACACAATTTAAGAAGACCAAACGAAGCGATCGCTTTTCAAAAATATTTAAGTGTATTGACTATATTAATATACTCTCTTTATATGATTTTTCTCCTAGACATAATCATGCTTCCCGAAGATTTCATAAATAACACTGTATATTATTACAGGTAGTAGTCATACAAGCCGCCCAGAAGTGCACAAAGAAGTTACGTTGCCACCAGCAAATAACAGCGGGCACGATATAAGAATAAGAGTCCCTTCTATAGATGGAGACAATGCAGATACCAGTCTTCTTCAGCCAACTTATTTATATAACGGTGACAATGGACTCCAGAGTAAAGCTTTACAGGCAATATACGAAGTTAACAAAGATGGACAAGATATTATGTTTCAGTAAACTATTTTATGTCAGAGGGTGTCAAAGGTAGTAATTGATAATAAACAAAAAAGAAAAAGTGTTGGTTGCAAAAGGAGCACAGTGAAGTTCTTAGCAAACAATTTGTTTTCATGCATTTTTCTGGTTATGCCTTTGTTATTGTTTCTCATATTTCTAAGTAAAAACACACAGCTGCTTTACCCAAAGAATTTTTTTGTGAAGCTCGTCAGTACTTCTCACTTCTCGTGACAGCATCAGAACATATAGAGTTTGGATTGGCCAGTAAGAAAAATATAAAAACGAGACACATTCAGTTAAACTAAAAGTAAGCATACCAAATCAAGCCTTCACCCTCCCAATAGATTGGACTTTATAGTGGTGGGCCGATGGTAGATAGAAATTGTATATTGGCTGGGCAAAGGCCTTTTATTTCCTGAGTACAATCTGTTCTTACTTTAACTGCCTTTCGAACCATTTGCAAGCTTAGTGGTATCTTTTTCGTACAGGCGATAATGTTTTAATAAGAAAATGAAGACTCTTCATAACTTGCATGTCTGGACATACATAAAATGGGTACTTGTTTAGGATATTGAATTTGATCAACTTTGTGCCAAATCATACATCCTCAGGCTCCAGGCATATACTGATGTTCATTAAAGAATACATAAAAAAGAATGATCTGCAAACCTTTAAAGTCAGGGCATATTTCAAGCATTGGAGAAAGTGTGGGATATTAAAGCTGCATAGTCTGTAACTTTTGATCTTATAATTTTAGAACTAATGTTACTATTTTTCAAGAACACAGTAAAAAACTAAAATTCAGGTTTACATTTTACCAATTTCGTAAATCTTAACAAATTATCAGTATCAAAACAGCAGCATTTAAGCTAAAATTAACTGTCTATAATTATTGGAGGGATGCAAATAATTACCAACAAGAGAAAAACACACCTGTTTTATAAGATAATTCACTTTTCCGTGCAGTTTTCAGCTGTGGTGAAAAGATTTATTGCGAAAACGTAACTTAATTCTGCTTTAACAAATGATTTAAAAAGAAAATAAAAAAAATTCGAAAAATGTTCATAGTTGCAGACTTAGTCTCTTTCAGTTCAATCCATTGAGTTCCAAGTCATGTGCATCATCAGGTCTAAAGGGCTGTATTCAATGATACCTGCAGCATGTATAACCAGGTCATACACTGTATAGATAATGGTCAGTATCTGGGCGTGCTATCGCTTCATATATCAGTTTCAGAAATCAAGTAATCAGCACCAAATGCAAATGCAAGTGAATATTGCTAGGAAATACCACTATTACGGACTCGAGGTTTATGATAAAACATTTTCTTGCTCACCTCACTTGAGTTTAATATATGTATCTACTTTAGATCTTCATATATATCAAATTGCTCACAATCGAGGCAATTTTCTTGTTCAGGTCAATTGTTAATGTTATTTGTTCTGGTCATAATTGTTGGCATTTTAAAATTAATGACCAGAACAAATTTCGTGCTCAGTTGAGTTGAGCATGAAAAAAATGTGTATAATCCCTTAAAGCCTGATTACAGAACAACCAGGAGGAATAGTCATTGGAACACACATAAAAGGCAAGCGCAATAAGCAACGGAATAAGGTATTATTTCCAGCAAGATAATTACCAAACTAGAAAGTACACAAAGGCTTATTTAAGGTCTAAATCCGAAATCCTCACACTGAATGGGAGCAACAACAAAGAGCTAAAATCAACAGAATCACTGCCATAGAATGGACGGCAGCAGCTGCCACTGGAGGGGATCAGACTTAAATATATTTCTTTGACCAATCATCACCCTAGACTGCATTGTGACTCAAGCCCATGAATTGTTAAGCTCACATGAGGATGTCTAACTTATTTGATTATTCATCAAGAGACACGATCAAATCAAATTAAGCATATGATTCTAAAGGTATTATATAAAACAAAGGCAGTCAGTCATACAAACGTGAGTGAGTATGATCAGGAAATACCACAATCACACACTACAAACCAACCCAAGATATCGTGAGGAAGAGCCACAGAACATTTACAGTCACAGGACATCAGAAAGACAATAGAAGAAAAAACAAACAGCTCTCCCTCCCTCGTCAATATGATTGCAAAACTAGAAAGGACATAAAGTAATGCATAACAAAACAAAGACCATCACAGAGCCCCCACAAACAATGTGAGGTGCATAAAACAACGAACCAACAACAACAGAACCACCGCCTTAGAAGGGACAGGAGGCTAAGGTTTTGTTTTGTGTCTTGTCCTGGCCCGAGGTTATAAAACTTTTTCATTCTCAACTCAACTAAACACGAAATTTCAACTGCTCATAAAAACTAAAATACCGACAAATGAAGAAGTTTCTTGTTTAAGTCTCTCGGATGTTGTATTTAGTTTAAACATATTTTATTTCAGAAAGATAATTGTACAATTATAAATCATCTGTTAATACAAAGTATAGGATAAGACTTAGATGTCGTATTTATGATGCGGATAAATGTTAAAATGTCAACGAAAACGATTGTGAGCAGGACAAATTTCGTGCTCAGCTGAGTTGAACATGAAAAAAGTTTTATAACCTAGGGGCCAGGTTTTGTGAAATAGTTCTTTGTTGCAATCATTTCGCTATGGAAGAGGAAGAGTGAGGACGTGCGAGAGTTGGTTGTCATACCTCAATTGTATTGATGCCTTGTACGTATGTCTTTGTTTGCATGTGTTCTAGTGATCTTTCCTCGCGGTACCACGAGTAATAAGATAAATCTATTTGTAATTTTGTATTTAATTTTAAGAAACTTGATATTGAAACTACACTCGATTCACGACTTCATGTACTTCTACTAAGGTCCTGGAAGGGTTTTTAGGGATACAGGGATATTGGCCAGAAACTTAAAGGGTTACGGGATATTTTTGTAAATATTTAAAGGGACACGGAATACTTGGATCAATTTTATGGATACAGGGATACAATGCTTTCTGAATTTTGGGGATATTTGCCATATTCATTTAAGAGATATGGGATATTTTTGAAAAAAAAATAAAGGGATATGGGATACTGGGACCCCCCTTCCAGGGCCTCTCTACTGACTTGTCTATACTTTTAACTACATTGATAATCCTTATTTCGAACCCATGGTAAGTCATATAAATCCCACTGAACGTTAGTCAAATATGACAAATTCCTTTGATACTGAAGCACCGTTTATAGACTAGGATTTGTCCGTAACAAATATCATAGTTTCATTTAAAATTTATGATAAACGAGATCATTTAATTTTGAAATAGTCAATTTCTTATGTTCCTTGCTCCCCTTCCTATGGTGTATATACTTCACAGCTTATTATACCACGGAAAATGGTGTTTTATTGGGTTATGCTGTTTTCAGCATGTCCATCTATCTCATTTTCCGTCTTTTAATCCCTCCATGCTTCTATCATTCGGATAAGATGTTCAGGTTTTTGTTGAATATCGTATATAGCTTTTATTTGATTTGAATCAAATTTGCAACACACTTTAGACATTAGACAATTCATGTTTGCTAGGAAAGCGGGGATTGAAAGGTATGTATTGCAAGTCATGCCTCATTGTAATTCTAACTTCATGATTTTTGCAATGCGGCTAATAGTACATGCTATGTGAAATCAACTCCTCCTAGAGCCTTCGGTGTATCCTTTTAATTATTTGCAGGTTTGTTGCAGACATGTTGAAGATATGCAGGAAGAAAAACATTTGGTTGTATAAATTAACAGTATTTTAACTTAAGTAAATTTTCGACCACTGCACATTGATTAATGGCTAATATTGCATATTCTGTGCAATCAAATCCTTTTTAGAGCCTTCAGTTTATCATTTTGATACTTTGCAGGTATGTTACATACAACTTGAAGATCTATTGGTGAAAAAAAGTATTTTTGATATATTTACAGCATTTTAACCTCTATTGGCCAGTTGTGCAAACCATGCGAAATCAACTCCTCATAGAGCCTTCGGTGCATCTGATTTATACTTTACAGTTATGTTACAGACATCTTGTATGTGTGCATGAAGAAGTTTAACGATGAAAAATATTTGTTGTTAAATTTACCCCATTTTTAACTTAGTCAATTTTCGACCATTATACATATTGAAAAATAGATAATAGTGCATACTTTGTGAAATCAACTCCTCCTAGACCTTTTTGTGTATCCTTTTAATACTTTGCAGGTATGTTACAGGCATATTAAAGATGTGCATGAATAAGAATATAGATGAGAAAATAATGATTGATTAATTTACAACGTTTTTAACTTAGCCATTTTTGAACCATTCCATACATAAGATGACGATTAGTTTAAACATATTTATTTCAGAAAGATAATTGTACAATTATAAAGCATTTGTTACTATAAAGTATAGGAGTGTGTACTGCTGAGTCCTTATCTTTGTTTTAACTCCTTTTTATATCTTGACTGACATGTACTAGGATATGATTCATGGATAAGTTAGGGAGCTTTCGCTATGTGTCTTGATCCACATCAGAATTAAGGGTAAGGTTGGTATCGTCAAGGCCGTCGTCGCCGGTCCGGCAGGACGGCGAGCGCCGGACCACTTTTTTGGACGAGTATGCTTTCCGCCGTGTCCCTTTTTTCTCGTTTTGGCTCATTTTTCTTTGTGCTTACCTCTGATTTTCAATTTATTGATGCAATCATCAATAACGCTCGTTGCGCGTGTCATCCATAGACCGACCTAGCCAAGGTGTGAAAACATTGAAAAACAATGCAATAGACTATTATTATAATGACTGTTATCATACTTTTGGGCCGTGTGGAGAGAAAACCTGACGTAGCTGCATTCGAAGATTAAAGGCGCAGACCAGCTTACACATCCGCGCAGTCTGATCAGTGCCTTTGTTGTTCGCCCTCTTGAAAGTATAATTGATAAACTTGTTACACGCAAAATTTCAGCTTTCTAGCTACATGTACTCTCTGTAACTGAGCAGGTTGGTTTGTCTTGCATGGTCGTAAACCCCGAAGACAGGTCTTCTCGCATTGAGGCCCAGATAATTTCTATGCGCCAGTTTAATTTCCCTCAAGTTGACATTTTTTTCTTCTAAATAACATGTCGAGCGACTAAGTATGTTAAAACGTTACGAGCATCGTGGGCATGTGTTGTCTGTTCCAATTCAGACAGCCCAAGGCTTTTCGGTTTCCCCAACGTTCATTCGACTTAAAGAAGCATGAACAGAGAAGGGTTTAGCCGTTGTAGTTCGACAGTAGGCCCTGGCTTCATTACGATGAAGCCAAAGATCTCACGTTATGCATATCGACAAGGGAACTCATCAAGGAAAGATGTGCAGCATAAATCTAGATGAAGCCTTCTGCATCCTTAAAGTAACGGGTGTACTAATTGAAAAGACGCTTATGTATATCTTTTTGAAAATACAACTCTTTGAAGTACAACCATGCGCGGATCCAGAAAGTTATGTCAGAGGCTGGCGGGCCGATAATGGCCCAACACTGAATGCTGGCTTGGTAGCTTTGTGATTTTTCAGGAGATCTGGACCAGTATTGCTTAGAAACCCTATTTTTGTGATTTTTCAGGGGGGGGGGGGGTTCCGGACCCCCTGACCCATCTTCTGGATCCGCCCATGACAACAAAGGATCAGTGCTAAAAGTACTTTACCAAAACCAGCGGGAGCATAGGCGACACAATGTCTAAGAAATATGCTGAAGAAAAAAGTAAAAAATATCGTGACTATCTGAAAACGATTTTGTTTAGCATTCGTTTTTCTCACGCGCCAAGAAATATCTTTTCTAGCAAACCCATTAAAATCGCGCAAAGAAGCGCCAAAAATTCAAAATTTTCTCGGGGGAGACCCCCAAACCCCCCTGACGAGGGGGAGTCCCCCTCTCGTGCTCTCCCCCCTCTCGTGCCGTCGGCGCTTAATGGTTTCTTCCGCCGGACCACTTTTATATACGCGGCGACGGCCCTGATCGTGAAACATGTTTAAGCCCTCGAGTAATTTTCTTACTAACCGTCCCAAGGCGGTGCTTCTTTTGTGGATCCTTTTTGTTATTTGTGTTTGTCTTTGTCATACTCTCTTGTATGTTTCTTGCAGCCTTGTGATCCCCTGCTGGGAAAGGGGTGACCTCTTGGCTCTCTTGTATGTGATGTTTCCTTGTGTTTTGTCACTTTCCCATGTGGTGTCCTGGGCAAAGTGTGGTACTTGATTGCATCGACTCCTGGTCTTTGTCTTCTTCTTCTTGTGGCGTCTGACCAGGGTCTCCACTGTTTGCTTATAGAATGTTCTATTAAAATTTGAATATTAAAACCCACCCAACAACCCTTAAAACTCAAATGGACTAGTCCAATTGATAACGGTGGGAAATTCCATTCGACATAAATGGGATAAAGCAGAGGAGCTTGAAGTTCGATCCTTATATCACTTTTAAACCCTAAAACCGAAAGTATCATAATGTCACTACGAAATGACATTGAGAACTTTTGATTTTGAGGCTATAGACAATGATAGAGGTGAGATAAAGACCGAACTTCGAGCTCCTGTGGTTAAAGTCTGGCCTCAGAATCAATGACGGTCCTGACATAAAGCTTTCATCTGTGGGCTGGTGCTTAATGCTTGTCTTTGGCTGAGCCCACCATGGCTCAACTTGAGGGTTTCTCAAGTTATCTCCGGTTATCTATGAGTCATGAGCCCTTTCTTTGTTTCATTATAATTATAGTGTGTTAATTTAACTATATTACTTCTCTGTGATGATCATTGCATAAGTGAGCTTCCATGTAAGCTAAACATTTTTGTGCTTAGCTGCTATTTCCGAATTGTTTGCATTTCCTTAGTTCATCTGATAGATAAATAGCTCTTCTTTAAACTGATACCAAATTTATTTTTTAAAAATCTGACTTGTAGATAAATTCGATCCGACACTATCCTAGTCTGGTTCCCTCCCCTTAATCTACCTATCTAGGGTCAGGTATAGGCTAATCTAGACGGTCCAAATCCTGACCGTCGACGAGAATCACGGGATAGGCGTAATCTAAGGGAAGTAACTCTGAACTGTGTAAAAACGGCGCGGACGATCGAGCGGATGATTCAGGAAAGCTTTAGATACAATAAAATCAACCAAATTTGATGCAGGAATCCAGTATCTCATCTTCTTCTTCTTCATCTTCCAAAAAAGTGCTGGGCCCAATCTTGAGCATAGTCGCACTGTGTTAAACTATATACACGTGTGAAGGAATGTTCTTCATACAGGTTAAAAACAGGCTAAAAACATCTTGTCAGGTTTAGAGGGCTGGTCCAGCGCCGACGCAGCCCTTGGAGGCATCAAGCGACGGTGCTGTAACTGCGGAGACAGGCAGAGAGTTCCAGAGACGTATTGTTGAGGGAAAGAAGGAGCTCTTGTAGGCATTCACGGAGCAGTAAGGTACCAGGAATCGGGTCCCGTGGCCTCTGGTTGTTGTGCCGGAGTGAGTTAGGTAGATCTCAGCAGGAATGTCGATGAGGTCATTGACGATTCGGTACATCATGATCGTTTTACACTGCTCACGGCGATGTTGTAGCTCTTCCCATCCCAGATTCTGAATCATAGAGGTGACGCTGCTTGTTCGGCGATAGTCATTGTGGCAGAATCTTGCTGCACGTCTCTGGACTATCTCAGTGTGTATTTGTTTTTGTTCGCAAAACTCGCTTTGCTTTAGTGATTAAAATTAACAAATCCAACAGTTTGCAACCCACGCTAAACTTGAAATGTAACAGGTCATCTCATTGGTCAATCAATAAACTAATCACAGCCAATGATAGAATAGGGGATATCTGTTGTCGATTTGGGGCGATAACAGGGCACCAGTTTAACACTATCCACACATGCGTCCAAAACCCACATTTTCGAGGATCCCACAAATTGTGAAAGTACATGCAAATAAAATCATATTAGATAGTCCGAATTCTTGTATTTTTCTTAGCATCATCTGATATATGAATAACTCCTAGTTAGACTGATATCAAATTTATAAAAAAAATGATGTGTAGATATTGAGATATTCATGTCAAACCAACACCATCTCCATGCGTCCCGCATAGTTAAACCCAAATTTTCGAGGATCACGCAAATTGTGGAAGTTAATAAAATCATATCAATATTCCGATTTTTTTAAATTTTCTTTACACCATCTGATAGATAAATAACTCCTTGTTAAACTGATATCAAATTTATAAAAAAAAAATGATGCGTAGATATTGAAATATTCATGTCGAACGAACCCCACCCCATGCGTCCCGCATAGTTAAAAAGGATCCCACAGCTTTTACAAATAAAAAGTCATATAAAAAAAAATGGCCTACTAATTTTCGCATTTTCTTAGCATCATCTGATAGATAAACTATTCATCTTTAAACTGATATCAAATTTATGAATATCGGGTGAGTATATATTAAGATGTTCATGTCGAACCAACACCACACATCATTCGTCCCGTTTCATTTAACCGAGGATCCCGCCAAATAGTGTGTGGTACCGGTATTTACAACTTTGTACACAACTCACGTGACTCTTAAAATGGTGGACGTCTGGAAGCCTGAATTTCGAAGGAATGAAATATAAAGTCTGTGTTGTAAGTATTCACACAGTATATAGGCTTGAGTTTGGGGTATTTAATTCGAAATAGGGGTCATTACTTGTGTTTTTAAGCACTGTCAATAAATATGAACAAATCCAAGCATATTTTTTGATGAACTTTTGACAGTTGTCAGCTGACATCCAATTGTCAATGTGTTAAATACATCTAGCTGATAATCAAAATGCATTTAGGCCCTTTCAATGTTATTGTTTTCATCCAGACTTATTGACACAAGCAAATCGGTGAAAATCACGGAATGCTGCAGTAGGAATATACAAAGCCGGTTATAAGAAATAAAATCACTATACCTTCCCATAGCCTCCTATTGTTCGGCATGTGGGCAATTTTAATTGTGGACCGGTTTACATAATGATATCATTTCTAGCAGTTTATATGGCAGGGGGAACAACGTTTAAGGTCCTCGTGATCCTGCTTACAGTTAGAACAATATCCCAGCGGGACCCATGTGGGCACCCATATGGGCAGTGCAACCGGGTTCCATATGGGCTGGCCCATGTAAATAAAATAAAATAAATGGTAGAAGCAGGGGCCGATCCAGGATTTCTTGCTAAGGGGTTAAAATTTACAAAGGGGGTTTTGATTTGAAAATTGTACCTGATAATTTGATAGTTTATGCTGATTTTTCTGGAAATTCCTCATGAAAATGGAATAGTTTTGTCTCAAAAGGGGGTTCAAGCGAACCACATGAATCCCCTCTGTATCCGCCACTATAGAAGCTAGCCATGCATTATAAACAAGGAAATTAGTTTATATAAAGATGTTTGTATCATTTCTTTTTTCTTTAGGGGGCTGTTATATGGGACCCATCTGGGCAACCAGCATATGGGCTAACCCATATGGGACCCATGCAGAGCCCGGTTGCACTCCCCATATGGGTCCCATATGGGTAGCCCAAATAGGACCCATATAGGCATGTTTGATGGGATATTCACTGCTCACATCGTTGTCATTCTATTGTTAAGTCATCCGGGTATTTTAGGCTTTATGTAACCTCAAGCTGAAGAGTTCCGCTGAGATACTTGGTGAAAATAAGGCCAGACGCTTATTAAAAAGTGTTCAAAATCCTGAAATTTTAATCAATAATATGTCCCTAAATATGTCTGATTATTTTAAAAACACTTTCTGTATCAAAAGAAAATCATGTTTCTAATCCATACTGAAAATTTCAACGCAAAATTTTAAGTAGTTTTAAAGATATTGCAAGTTATAAATTCACCAAAATACGTAGGGATAACGGAGAAATACCTATGTATTCACCGGGTGTGAAAACGCCTTGATGGTCCAGAGCAGGATCTGACGTATCACTGTTTAAGAGAATAATCACTATAATTTATGGTGTCCAGAAATTCACTAAGAATTGCCTGTTCATTTTAAAACAGCTAATTTGCTGAAAGCTGACTATCGGAGAGTATACATATATAGTCAAACTAAGGTAAAGTGCCAGCAGCATTAACAATGTACTATGAGATACAACAAACTAGCTAGCATTAAGTTGTCTGTGTGAATTGCGCTTATTTGCAAAGTGTGTAGATTCATATCAGTTTCTTTGGTTAAGGTAACATGTTCCTTACTACTATCAAATCTTATACCTGCATACTTCCAATACATGTACTAATGGGATTAGAATCTGTGAAGATCAATCTAATCTGCTACACATGAAGATGTATTTTAGTGCATAAAAATATATATTTTGTTTCTTGACAAACCCGGCCGGGCCAAGTGGCGAAAATTTGAAACATGAATGGAAAAAGTCTTATTTATGTTTTAATTTATATAGATTTATAAAAAAAGTATCCTTTTGCATAAAATAGTAATGACCAATTGACCATCTGGATCTTAATTACACTGGACCATAATATGATGGCATGCAATATTAGCCTGCATGTTATCCTTGAGAGGGTTACAGTATATAGAGCAAAAGAGAGAGAGAGAGAGAGGTGTTTAAAAATAAAATTTATTTAAAATACTTTGATTATTTGATACTTTATTTATTTACCCAGGATTCCTAACAGCCCAGGGGCCCCTAGTAGGTCTCCTAAACTGTTGTTTCAAGAAAACAACTCTGTCTGTCAAGCAGCTTATAATTAATGTGTATATTTACTCATGTGTGAAAGTTTTCAGGATTAATCCTGAATTCAGGATTTTGAGACTGGCTTTCCATAGAAAGTCTGCCTCAAAATGCTGAATTAGGGAGATTATAATAGCTTCTCTGATTAATTTTCAGATTATCTGAACACAATTAACCATTTAAACATGAACTTACTAATTTTTGTAAGCATCCTGCAAGTTTAAAAATTTCAATTTCTAAAAGTTCAGGGTTTGGGAAATTTTGAGCTCTCACCCATGTATACTAATATTCATTTTTAGGTTGACTTCATGACATGGTAGAACACAGAACCAAGCTAAGATGGGATTTGTTGATTACATTGAAGACCATATCTGGGTAATTTTTTTAAATTATAATAGACTTAAAAAAATATTTTTACCAAAATGACATTTTTTTCTTTGGAAATGAACATTTTGTTGTAGTGCTCATTGGAAGGGTAGACAATGAGATGCTTCTAATGAGAGCTTGAAGAAAGTTCATGGGCCGCGATATGAGATTTTCAACAATGTGGTATGTGCAACCAGCAAAGCCTCAGATCAGCCTGCGCATATGTGCAGTCTGATCAGAGCCTTTGCTAGTCGCTTGCATATTCTATGAATGTTAAGCTACTGACTGAATTTCTAAGCTTAAAAGGAGGATGCACAGGCTTGTCTGAGCCTACACTTGTCAAAATGCCACATTGTTGGAAATCACATTTTGCGGCCCACCTGCTTTCTCATAGGTAGAATCTTAACCCTTTTCCTGCCATGCATGACAATTGTTTTTTGCTCTCTCATTTGCTTCTGACTTTTTGTAGCCTATATGGAAAACAATATGGACAGCTCCCTTAAGAGTAATCTGATCAGGGTGCATAGTGTTTGCTCCCTAAGTAAAAATATCCTGGAGGGCATTTTAATATGCAGTGGATGTAATAAGCAGACATTTTCAGTCAAAAAATGGCAGGATAAGAGTTATATATAAGTGAGTAAAAGATATTTCAAATTGTTAAAAGGGTTGTTCCTAGGACTTATTCTAAGAATAGCAGTCCAGTCATTAAAGTGGTATTTTTTTTAATCAAGTTTGCATCTGTTGTCTGTAAAATGCTCGTTTAAACCAAGTTAAGCTTTTCACCTTGGCTCAATATAATTATACGACCAAGGATCTTAAGCCTTTAAATGTTAGTACATGCTGTAATTGCAAGATTTGTGTCCCATTATAAAATATAGAATTCGTGTGAAAGGAAAAAATAAAGAAAAGCCTGGGGCCATACTGGGACATATCAGTAATAAGAAAATGGGTCTCTGAGGTATCAATATACATTTAATGACATACCGTTTGCATACAAGGGGTATGCAGTGTGATGACAATGGACCGTATGTGACAATTAGTGAATCAATTAACCAATCATCCAGTAATGAACACCATGCAATCAACCAGTAAAAATGGTTAAAACCAGGACCTGAGGTTATAAAACTTTTTTCATGCTAAACACAGCTGAGCACGAAATTTATCCTGCTCATAAATGTTAAAATGCCAACACTTGTTATCAGCATGATAAAAACATCATCAGACAGTTTGAAAGCAAGTAAAATATTTATTTTTCAACATCATTTTAATCTTTATGAGCAGTTGACATTTTGTGCTCAGTTGAGTTGAGCATGATAAAAGTTATATAACCTAAGGGCCAGTATTTACTACCAGTCCAGTCAGTTCTCATATCATTGTACCAGCATTTTGCTAACCATGTAAGAGCATCCAAGACACTGACGAGACTGCACAAATGGGAAGTCTCATCTGACCATTGGCTGCTCACCTATGTGGTCAGTACCAAACTCTTAGGGCCTGGCCCCAAGGTTATAAAACTTTTTCCATGCTCAACTCAACTGAGCGTGAAGTTTCAACTGCTCATAAAAACTAAATTACCACAGAATACAGATTTTTCTTGCTCTCAAACTCTCATATGAAGTATTTATCATGCTAATAAATGTTAAAATGCCAACAATTGTTGGCATTTTAACATTTATGAGCAGGATAAATTTCGTGCTCAGCTGAGTTGAGCATGAAAAAAGTTTTATAACCTGGTGGCCAGGCTAATTAGTACTAATCTATTAATTTTTTCAGTTACCCATTGTTGTTGGAGTAGTAGTTGTTGCCATAGTGATA
Organism: Loripinus fragilis; assembly: GCA_964019695.1. Taxonomy (NCBI): domain Eukaryota; kingdom Metazoa; phylum Mollusca; class Bivalvia; order Lucinida; family Lucinidae; genus Loripinus; species Loripinus fragilis. The sequence goes on from OZ026520.1 coordinate 4,951,150, forward strand.
GTGTTGGTCTGCTGTCTGGTGAGAAATTGCAGGTAAGACTGTTTTGTAGTAAAACATGGGTGAAAGTTTTCGGGAATTTCCCTGAATTTAGGATTTTAAGGCTGAATTTCCAAAGTGTATGAGTGCAGACTAAGAAATCCTATATTATGCAGTATTCTGGTTATTAGATTTATTAGCCCTCCAGTAAAATATTTTGCTGACCGTTCGAAGGCGGTACTTCTTTTGTGGATCTTTTTTGTTTTTCTGTCTAGTGGTTACTTTACCTTTGTGCAGGTCTGTTTATATGTGCCTTGTGGTCACCTGCTGGGAAAGGGCTGACCTCTTGGCTCTCGTCTGTGTTGTCTAACCATGGGTATCCTGGGTCAGGTGTGGTACTTGATTGTGTGGATTCCTGATCTTTGCACCCTTACTTACTTTTATTGATTTTGTCAAAGAGTGTTGTGTATGCTCACTATAACTGTCTTAGTGAGACTGTTCTAGCAAGCATCCACAAGCACATGCTTAAGAAAATCATACAAGGCTTGTGATTTTGTTTTTTTCTTACAGAAAATTATGCTGTTAGTAAGTTCAAATTTGTTGCAGATAAAAATTAACCATCCGTTATTCACAATATCGAGACAATAATAAGATATTATAAATAATTTGGTAGAAATAAATGTTTAAGTAGTCACTAGTCTAAGAATGCATACCTGGAGCATTAGTAAAATTTTGAAATTACATATATTATAGCAATCTGGACTATAGGTTTGTTTCAAACCTTGATGAAGTGTCACATTCTACAGCTGCCTACATCATAGGTCCAGTTAAGTAAAATTTTTTAGCGTAAAAATTCAATTATTTTCTTACCCAGCAATCTACGCATATGTTTTGGGTTCCTAAAAGAACCGTCTCGTTGAGACGGTTCTTTTAGTACCCACTACATATGTTATGGTTGAGTAATAAGAAAAATAATTTTCAGTTACGCACATTTATCTGGAGGTCTGCTAAATGTATATATAAGTCTTCAGAGTTTGCTACTGCCCCATTTCAGGAAATCTTCAAGTGAGTTTGTTTCAGAATTTCTTTTCTTTGTTATTCTGTATTACTCATTGATTTATGAGATTTTGTTTTACTTATATATATATTCAGAAAACCAAGAGAGTATGAGAGATTGCCATTACTTGTGAGTCCTGATGTGGGCCTAGGTCACAGAATACAGAGGGAGAATGAAAAACAAATTACCATTCATAGAGGTCAGTGATTATACATGGCTTAATAATTCCAATTCATAATTTTTTACACACATTTCAGAGATTTTGATTGGGTGTGACTTATACTGAAAAAAATCCTGAATTTCTTTTTTACATTAACAAAATTACATTAATGGCATCCATCCAACTACTAGCTCAACCCTTGTAATCAACTGACACAGTCGGAGGGATATAGTTTTGGCGTTGTTTGTCCATCCATACATCGGTCGGGAACCATATCTCAGTACTTATTGTTCATATTTGATGCATTCTTGGTATAAATGATTAGTACCATGGACAGTCTACGTCAAAATTGACATCTCAACATGACCATAGTTGTGACTGGGAAGTAAAACCTCAACCCAAACAAACAAAAAGAAACGAAAATGAATTTCATTCCTATAATGAATTAAACTCCTCATCTTTATACGTATTTGATTAACTTGAGAATCCCATTTATACTTTGATAATTTTTATGACCAGGAACCTAGCTTATGTCTTCTTTACTCTTAGCTTGCTTATCAGGCCTTATAAGCTTTATTTTGTCTTAAAACTTTCATTAACCCTTTGCGGGTTCGAGCCTCACCGGCGTCACTGTGTTGTGTCCTTGAGCAAGAACATTAATCCTAGCGTAGTACTGGTTCAACCCAGGAAGACCCATCCCTATATAACTGAAAGATTGTTGATGGGATGTAAAGAATCAAATTAAACAAATCATTAACCCTTTCCTTTATGAATATTCATGCTAGGCTCCACCCACTATGAATAATTATATAAATAAACTTTCATGTTGGTACATAGAACAAAGAAATTACTTGGAAGGCCCGCTAGTGTTGGATCAGATATATCATATTTCCACAAGCAAACAGAGTAGACCCTGATCAGGCAGCTCTTACAAGAGCTGCCTGATCTGGGTCTGCTATGTTTGCAAAAGCTTTAAAAGGCGTCTCTATGAGGTAAAAGATTAAAGAATGAATGTGTGCTATTTTTCAGATACAGCGTGGTTGAATTCTCAGTTTTATTTACGGAATAATCCACAGTATAGTAACATACAACAATTGGAAGATCTGGGTAAGTGTCTGTGACCTATTTAATTCTTATCCCAGGGAGCACAGTGGCTCAGTGGTAGAGTGCTTGACTCGAGACCGAGGGGCGCGGTTTCGAGTCTCACCGGCGTCACTGTGTTGTGTCCTTGAGCAAGACACATTTATCCTTGCTTAATACTCGTCAACCCAGGAAGACCGTCCTGGCATAACTGAAAAATTGTTGACTGGGGGGTAAAGAATCAAATCAAACAAAAAAAAAATCCTTATCCCACCTTTTTTGACCTGAAAAAGATGTCTGCATTGTATGTCTGCTGCATATATTCAAATGCACTTCAGATTAGATATTATCCTGGACGAAAATACTCTGAACCCTGATCAGACTGCTCCCTTGGGAATGGTCTGATCGGGTCCATACCTAAGAAAATAAGCAGAAAAGAGAGCAGGCAACAAAAGTTGTGACTGGCAAGAAAAAGTTTAATCTAATAGAAATGAAGACAACAACAATATCCATGTCATGTTTGCTTCAGTTTCAGTTAAATATTTACCTGTTTAAGCTCACAAAAAACAACAATGTCTCTTCCTGAACTGCTGGCCCAGGTCAAATGTAGTATTTGCATAAAAAAAAGAAGCTAGCTAATCAGAATCCACACAATTTTCCACTGTAGGGCTTGTCAATACATGCTTATTACCATGATTATGTAAGTTAACTGGATAGAAATTGTAGAAAAGTGTAATATATGAAAATATCCATTCATGGTAATGGTTGAAATATGACTTTAACCCATTTAAGCCTAGCATCCTTTTTATGGGACATCAACAAACAGTGTAGAACCCGATCAGATTCCGCAGAATGTGGTGTCTGTTCAGGTTCTGCACTGTTTACTTGCAGAATATTCTTTTAAAATTTGAATGAAATTGAAACTTACTACCAAACAACCCTTAAATTACCAAAATCTCATATGCTAATCCATATAAAGAATTTTATGTTATTAATAATTTACTGATTTTGTGTTTGATTTTAGGAAGAAGATCTCACAAACATTGGTTCCGGGTTTATGATGGCTGGTCAAAGTCTAACATGCTGATGACTATGATACAGAAAAGTCCCAAATTAACATATCCATTTACTAAAGAGAACCGCAAGATTGTAAAAGATATGCTACTCCTTCTTCAACATCCGTTCATCTTACCAGTAACTGATATAGACTTTATGGTGGATCAGAATATTGTTGTAGTTGTGTATCCTATTTCTTCAAGAGGTTCACTGAAGGATTATATCTACCAAGTAGGTATTTCGAGGGATCTTTTTTCTAATTTCCTATCAACATATATGGGCCCGTCATGAGATTTAGGTACTTAACACATCAGCGAACAGCAAAGGCTCTGGTAAGTCTGCACATATGTGTAGACTCACCAGCCTCTGTGCTGCTGGCATACACAAATTATTGCTGTAGATAAAGGCTCGGACCGAAATTCAGATCTTTAGCTTTGCTGGATACATCAGCATAGGTGTTTATCAGAGGTGGTACTTGATTGTATCGATTCCTGATCTTTGCAACCTTACTTACTTTGCACATATGGGATAAGTACCAAATCTTGCGTACTGGCCTATACATTGTGGGCATTTAAAGCTGCAAAGTCTATAACTTTTGATCTTCAATTTTGATAAATACTGTTTCTAATTTTCAAAAACACAGTAATATAGCTTAAAGGATCATTGACGGTTTGGGCCTTATACGCCTATTTTTCTGATTCACAGAATGCTGCTTTTGAGCTTCTGGTGTGATGCATGTAGTATCAGTATAATAGGTGAATCTAATGGCAAGAGCCAGCTAGCAAAATATTTTCAAAATTCCTACCCACTCGAGAGATATGGTGGGTAGAAAGGGGAGGGGGTCTGAAATTTCATGACAATGAAAAGTGATTTAAAAAGTGATTTCTGCACTTTTTCTTGATTTATTTGGTAGGCATGGCGATATCTTTTGAACATATCATATGCAGAGTGTTAACGAATCACGATAAATGATGAAATTGTTTTAAAAACAAAATATGTTTTGTAATAAAATGATTTTGGGGAGATAATTTAGAAGTTACCTGTACATTTTTTACTACATGTACCGTAAATAATACAAAACGGAAAGCTCAACAAAAGAAATAAATACTTTTGAAGGAATGAAAGTGTCCCATTTAGCATTCGAAAGTAAAATTGATTCCAACTAGATCTTTTGAATATTACTTTTGCTTTGTTTAAAGGGCATAGCATGTCGAAATGTATTTAACGTGTCCTAATATTTATGGTTTACATATACATGTGAGCCACGATCTGTGAAAACCTGCCTTAATGACATTTAGGACTTTTTATGTAAAAATCACTTGAAAAACACCAAAGATTAAGAAATTTGACATGTTCCAATATGATGTTTTAAAAAAAGTTTTCTGATTTCTATACGTTTTAATGTAAAACTGATTGTTCTACCCAGAATTTTACATTTTTGAAACATTTAATATGGAAAACAGATTTCACAGCCATAAAGTACTCAGGTCAGGGTAGCTTCACGGTGAAGAAAGGGACGATTGACAAACTTTTATTTTTACTGAAAACCATAGGCATTTACCCATAGCAAGTGTCAATGATCCTTTGGGTATACATTTAACCAGCTTTGTAACCCTTAACAAATTATCACTATCAAAACAGCAGCATTTATGTTGAAAATTAACTGTCTAGAATTTCTGGAGGGACGCAAATAATTACCAACAAGAGAAAAAAACATCTGTTTTTATCAGATAATTCACTTTTCCGGGCAGTTTCAGCTGTAGTGAACAAATTTATTGTGAAAGCACAACTTAGTTCTATTATTACAAATGATTTAAAAAGAATTTTTTTTTTTCGTAAAATGTTCATAATTGCAGACTTACCCACTTTAAAGTATTTTCTGTATTGGTCTTCTTATCCGAATAATGTACACCATAGTCAGTAAACTAAAGCAGGTACTTTAAGCTATCAAGGTTTATGTTATTTAAGGCTTACTGTGAGAAGCATAGAAAGTTGAATTGTCCTGAAAACTCAGGGTTGTTAGTTCATTACTAATTAAACTCTCTGGTACATAGGAAAAGTTAAAACCCTTATCCTGCCTTTTTTACATCAAAAAAATATCATCTGCTTATTAAGCCTGCTGCATATATTCAAATGCACTTCAGACTAATCTTGTCATGGAAGCAAACACTATGAACCCTGATCAGACTGCTCTTAATAAAGCGGTCTGATCTGGGTACATATTGTTTGCAACATAGGCCACCAAAGTACCTAAGCAGAAGAGATTGTCAGGAATAGCAGGAAAAATGTTAAGTTGTGTTTTGGTCTGCATATGATTATGACCTGAGATGTTGTACATGCACAAATAAACAAGTTGGTCATAATTGCAAACAGTGATGACGCAGATGTAATGCTGTAGATTGCAGCATTTCATGAGGGTCCACACTGTTTGCTTGGACAAAATCAGTCTTCTGAGAAATAAATGCAATATTGTTTGGAAATTATAGTTGGTGACTCCTCAACTATATACAATGGACCATCCTGACTTAACTATATCAAACTTTATGGAAAAGTTCATTGATCTGCAAAGGGCTAAGCAGGAATCGGTATTTTTGTATCTTTTTTAAAAAGGTTACTGAATTTATAGGTCTAGATAAACAAACATTTCTAACATAAAACAGTGATTATTTTCTTATCCATCAGCTAAAACCTGTGTTTTGGGTGTTAAAAAGACACATCTAAATGACACGGTTCTTTGAGTATACTCAACATATGTTTTGCTCAGAGACATCAGTAATAATGTCACCATGTTCTTTTGCAGAGTAGATGTATGGATCCCTGGAAATTAAAATACAAAACCAGGAACCGTGGTTTAAATACTACACAAATCAAATGTTTTGGAAAGCAAATATTAATGGTAAGTACTTGAATTCATTTAAGCAATGCTCATCATTTTTCTGATGTTTTTCGAAGTATAACAACTTAACTAAAGGTCTAGCCACACTAGATAGCTACCCAATGAAAAAAGCAAGTGAGTATAATTGGGAAATACCACAATCACACACTGCAGACCAACTCAAGGCACTGTGAGGAAGAGTCGCATAACAATCACAAGACACCAGAAATACAAAGTAAAGCAGCCATCACTCTTGTCCCCATCAAGATGATTGCAAAACTAGAAGAGACACAAAGCAATGTACAACAAAACATGGAACAAACACAGAACCTCACACTGGAGCAATAATCAACAACAGAACCGCCGCCTTAGAACCGACAGCAGACTAAGTCAGGTTGTAGTATCATCGTATTCATCATATTAAGGTTTAACCAAATACTACCATGCTATGTTCACAGCTTTGTATGAAGAGAATTATTTTTTACTTGTCGGAAGATATGTCAGTAATTAAATGGGACCAGATGAAACAAGGCAGGCTTGTTATTTTGACACCCTTCACTTTAGCGGGTAACATATAAGTCATAACAGGTTTGTTAGGCAAAGAATGTAGCTGGATGATTCTGAAACTTAACCCTTGGCCAGCCAGTCACAACTTTTGTTGTCTGCTCTCTCATCTGCTCATTTTCTTAGGTATCCTATATTGCTAACAATTCGGACCCAGATCAGACTGCTCCAATGGGAGCAGTCTGATCAGGATTCATATTGTTTGCTTCCATGGAAAAATCTAGGCTGAAGTGAACTTGGATATATGCAGCAGCACAGGCAAGAAGCAGAAGCCAGGCTTTTGTGAATTATAGACAGGTGAAAAAAAGCTCAGAAAACAGCTAGAGAATCTTTTTGGAAGGTTATTGAAAGTACCATATTCAACATATTAAACACACATCGGCCTATAAGTGCATACAGAGTTCTTCATGGATTGTTTACACTATAATTGAGCGGCGACATGTGATTATCAACAATGTGGCATTTCGACAAGTGTAACCTCACACAAGCCTGTGCAGCCTCCTTTAAAGCTTAGAAACTTCAAATGATTTTTGGTCAGTAGCTTAACAGTTGTAGAATATTCAAGCGACCAGCAAAGGCTCTGATCAGGCTGGGCATATGCACAGGCTGATCTGAGCCTCTGCTGGTCACACATACCACATTATTGGAAATCTCATGTCACGGCTCATATCATTTTCTGATTTCCAGTCAATACAGTGATGCATTCCACCAAAAGCATTGTTAACACAGATTCATAGTCTGGATAAAAAACAGTGTGGATTCAGATCAGCTAGCCTCATCAGAAGCCATCTGATCTGGATCTACAGTATTTTCAAAGCAAAATATATCTGGACAGCTTGCCAATGGTTATCAAAATATAGTTTTTGATTTTTTTTTCTTTAGGCCTTGGTATTTTTAGAAGAAAGAGGCTTCCCCCCTCATAATCATGTACACTCTGGTAATATTGTGATAGAAAATAACAAATGTAGGTAAGTCATAGACATACATTTGGAGTTTCCATGGTAACATTGACCTTGTCTTGAAACAATTTATCTACATTAACCCTTTTCAGACCAATGAAATATTCCATAAAGTTCTATGCGATACAGTCATGTTGGTCCATCATATACATTGAGAGGTCAAAGGTTATAATATCCATATTATATTAGTTTTCTTGAAGCCTCATTTTGTATAAGCAAATAGTGCAGACCCTGACAAAATGCCACATCATGTGGCATTTCATCTGGGTCTTCACTGTTTGCCAAAATACTTGTTCACGGGATCCAATATGAAAACGGTTAAAAGGTAAATTCTGTATGGTTCTAATTTTGTGATGTACTTGTATATTCCTTTTCAAGTTGACTCATTTTACTGAGGAAGAACGAGCTGGTTGATTGGCATGGTTTGTGCTTGATTGTATGAGGGACATTCATAAAATTTTGATTGTATGAGAGATATTCATAAACTTTGATTGTATGAGGGACATTCATAAACATTTTCAAAGGCAAAGGACTTCTTTACTTTAAGCTGTATAAAATAGATACGAAATAGACATATACGTTAATATATATGAAATCCACAAACCAGTTTGTTTGCAATTTTGATTACTTGGCTTTCATGTGTTCTGCATTGAAAATAATTATGGTGATAGAAAATGTTGAAATCAAGAGTTATATAAAAGTTTGCTGTAAATAATCTGGAACAATATATCCTTCTGAAATAGAGAGAACAATCAACATTTGAATATAGCAGAGACTCTGTTTCATTGATCTCATTCATGAGAATTAAAGGAAAGTTCATAAACCCTCTGGCATAACCCTTTTCCTCATATATTGTAGTGACACCTTTTAGTGCTTTTGCAAACATAGCAAACCCAGATAAGACAGCTCTTATAAGAGCTGCCTGATCAGGGTATACTCTGTTTGCTAATGGAAATATGATATATCTGATCCTACACTAGTGAACCTGACAAGTAATTTCTTTGTTCTATGTAGCAACATGAAAGTCTATTTATATAATAATGCAAAGTGGGTGGAACCTAGCATGAATATTAATGAAGAAAAGGGTTTCTGCCAGAACCCAATATTCCTGAAGGACCAGTATAAGTCCCTTTTTAAACATGTGCATACAGCTACCTAGTGGGACTAGAGGCCTAAAGTTTGGTCTGTGTCTTTGTCAACATCCCTACTTTGTGTGTGAAAATTGCGATGTCAAAGCAATTTTAATATCATATAAATAGAATCTAACATTTGTGAATTTATCAAACTCATTGCGATTTAGTAATAAAATGCTTGGCAAGCCTCACAATTTATCTGTTTTCCCCAACCTGTTTAATAAATTCAGTAGTACATAAGCACTCATGAAAGATCCTCTGTATAAACTATTTTCAGATTAATGGCATGTGAAAGTTGTCTTTTAAGCGAGGAATCAAAATTTTACTCCATGTTTAGGAAGAAATTAAAGAATAACAAGTCTGCAATAGATGTTTTATGTTTTGGTAAGTATATTTAACCAGAAACTTTTTACCCATCTTGAACATGTTATTGGTGCATATTGCGTTTGGCTTGTACGGTTTTCATTCCTTTGACCATCACAGTTTATCTTGTTAACAAGGTGACAAAAAAGAATACTTGATCTATATGGCCTCGGATCAGGTCTTTAGTTAAGAGTGCATACCAAAACAATAATATTCTTACTTCTAAACCAAAACATTATGTTGTGGGTACTCAAAAGAACCGTCTCGATGAGACTGTTCTTTTGAGCACCCAAAACATATGTTAAAACTGATGGGTACCATAAGAAAACATATACAATTTACGCTATAAAATTTTGTTTATCTAAACCTATGGCTGATTGCTATTTTTCATGAGGCATTAGGGCAGCATCAGAGATTCAGACATGCTAAAATACTTCTGGTCCATTATCAAAGATGACTGCAATGGTAACGCTCTAGCAAATTTTGCAAACACAATTTTGTCATATTGAAATCAATACACCCTTCAAAACCATATGTTGGATTGAATTGAAACCTGGTATGAGGCATCAAAGCAATGCGAAGTCAAGATTCAGAATTGTTATGTTCAAATGACCAAGATTGTTTCCATGACAGCCATGTTAGATTGAGATGAATCTACAGGTGAGGCGTGGGGGCAACGTGGAAATTCAAATCGCTGAAATTTTCTGCTCAGATATCTCCTCATGAATCATATGAGCCACAACATGAGATTTCCGACAATGTGGTATGTGTGACTAGCAAGCCTCAGATCAGCCTGCGCATATGCACAGTCTGATCAGAGCCTTTGCTAGTCGCTTGAATATTCTATGAGTGTTAAACCTCTGACTGAATATCATTTGACTTTTAAGCTTAAAATTAGGCTGCACAGGCTCATCAGAGTCTACACTTGTCAAAATGCCACATTGATGGAAATTACATGTCGCGGCTCAATTATGTTGGGTTGAACTGAAACATGGTGGGAGTCGTTATGGCAACATGAAGATTCAGAATTATTTAGCCTCTGTTATCCAAGATGGTCCCCATGGCAGCAATCTCTCCCAAAGGATAAGATCAATTGGACCAAATAAAAATAAGCTAAAAGCATGGGTGAAAGTTTTCAGGATTCATCCTGAATTCAGGATTTTGACGCTGACTTACCATAGAAAGTCAGCCTCAAAATGCTGAATTATGGAGATTATAATAGCTTCTTTGATTAGTTTTCAGATTATCTAAACACAGTCATTTTAACTTTAAATTATCCATTTTTGTAGCCATCCTGCAAATTTTAAGATTTGAATTTCAAAAGTTCAGAATTTTGGAAATTTGAATCTTTCACCCATGTAATAGTATACCTTTGAGCTACAGTATATATAACTTTTTAAAATACATGTACATGTTTCCAGAAAAAGAAAAATAGAAAAATCAAAGAAAAACAAATAAAACAACTAAATGAAAAATGCATATATAAATAGTAATACAATAACAGTTGGTAAAGTAAAAGAGGGTGGACTGTAGGGAAGGAGGGGCAAACAGATGTCAGATCTTCACATGCAAAATACAAAAAGTTAGTCAGGGACATTTAATTTTAGTTAAGGAAAAGTTGGGGAATTCGCTTTACTCAAATTGTGGACATCCTGTTACATGAGCACTCATAATTGATCCTCTATGTAAATAAAAGAGGTTAATTCCATTTTTCTGCAGCTCATTTAAGAAATGAATTCAATTTTAGGAAGGTTCAAGGAATCATGAATACTTCGGGCCTCTTGCAAAATAAGTGAAACCCGAAGTGCTTCACGTTAACTTTGCAAGATACCCGAAGTATTCATGATTCCATGAACCTTCCAAAAATTGAATTCATTGCTTATATTTACATTTTATATTATCAGTCAAGTATCAATTTTCAATTTTCACTGAACTTTCCTGGTTTTTCAGATATTTTGAATTGAATCAGACATAACGTAGGGTTTGGAACAGCCAAAACGCCAAATTTCCGGGCTTAACGTCACGGCGGTATGTGTTCAACGTCACTCAAACGTCAGTAAACAAGCAACGTTATTGGATGGACTTGGCGTTAGCCCGCTCAAATGGCACGTATGTGGGTGTGGCTTAAATCGATTTGTTCATAAAGGTATGAACCACATCTCAAATGTAGAGGTTCATTTAAAGACTCGCAGTGGAAATGTAAATATTAAACTATGAACACTTTAGGTTCAATTCTGTGTTATTGCATTGCATATTAATGTTTTTGTTTTATATAGACACAATCAGTTATATATCTGCATAGATCCAGACAAGCATAGTTTGTGCACTTGAAATTGAACTTATTTCCTTACCCATCAATTTAAACATGTATTTTGGGTGCTCAAAAGATCCGTCTCATTGAGACGGTTCTTTTGAGTACCCACAACATATGTTTTGGTTGAGAAATAAGAGCAATAATTTTCCAGTTCACACTGTTATCTGGAGGCCTGTATCTGGTTGTAAAGATTATTGCTGCATGTGGATAAAGTTAATAGCATTATACTTTTTATTACTCAGGTCATCTTTTATTTGAAATGTGTGCTGGGTATGAGTTACAGAAAGCCTACCCTGATCCCGGAGATCTATACAACTGTCGAAACCCTAGTGTTGTTGAGGTAAATCATAATACAGTAAAACCTGTGTAAAACGGCCACTCAAAATCAGACAAAATGAAGATCTTAATGAAAAATGGTAGCTTAATGAAGGTCAAAAGTATTGCAGAATGCTCCCCTTAGAGCATTCTGCAATTCTTTTGACCTGCATTAAGCGATAGTTGGTCTTGAAAACCATTTTTTGATCTTTTTGAGAGTGGCGGTTTTACACAGGTTTTACTGAATTTCCATTTATATTTCTGTCATGATAATATTTAAGCCTTTTTAGACCAGCAGAATTTTCCAATAATGAGGGGTTACAGATTATAATTTCAAAATAGGCCACAATGTGGGAAAACCTGACTTTGTTGTTTCGGTCTTTTTGAGAGTGGCAGTTTTACACAGGTTTTACCACGGGTGGTAATGTCGTAAGGGGCGATCAAAAGTTATGCAAACGGTCGCCTTACGAGAGCGTCCAGATATGAGTGACGGGATGAAAATTAAACGAGCAAAACATGTAAGTTAGCGACTTAGACATTTATTTAAATGTTTGCAGATTAATATTCAGAAATCAGGCAATGCTATTCCCAATAGTTATAATTTTTGTGTAATGGGAAGCAATAGCGGAAGTAGAAAACCGAGTAGTAAGTCTAAAAATCAATTGCTCCTGGACGAGGGTGTGTTGATTTTTTGGATTTGATCTTAAATAAACATGGTTGAGGGGCTTTTTAACATGTTTACTGGCAGGTTTAGTGACACAAATATACTTTACATGAATTTTCTTTTATGCCTTAATAATGTTTAGTCAAAATCGGGTTTAAAATGTTGACATAGACTAAATAGAAAAAAATAAACACTTACGACATTGACTCCCCTTTACGAGTGAGTTAACCCTTACGAGCCAGTATGGTAAACGCCCTTCATCTGATAGACAACGGATAACTCTTAAGTGTCTGCTAGAAAATTCTTGGTATAGCGCTTGCACATTATCCATACATGATAGAGGGTCTCAATGGGGTACCTTTGAAATCGCTAATCAGTAAAATTTGGGCCCCATAGATCGCTAATTTGTAAAGTTATGCCCACAAATCGCCAACTAGTAAAAATGAGGCCCCCAAATCGCTAATCAGTTAAATTTTGGCCCCTGAAATCAGTAAATTTTAGGCCCAAAAATCAGTAGTCTCTCTGGAGGCATTTACGATGTGGAATAGCAGAATAGCGTTTTTCCATCAAGTTCGTTAACTGATTAAAAGCGCCAGTGTGCTATTCGGTATTTCTTTGCCCCAAAATTGCTTATCATTATATTTAATGCCTTAATTTGCTAACCACTAGAAGCTCTCATTCCGCTATTGGTTAAATTTACCCTAAAAATTCGCTAAGCGTTAAATTTTAGCGCCATACTTCGTTAATAAGTAAACCCCATTGATACCCTCATGATATTCACTTGAAATTAATCATCTCATCTTTAAAGCCTTCGGCAAAGAATGAAATGCTTTTGAGACTGATTTCTGTTGTTCTTTGTTTAAAGAAGAGTAAACTAGGACAGTAGTACCGCATGGTTTGAAACCATTAAGAGAGCAACCATGTGATCAGAATTCAAAATAATTAAGAAGAATTGATAACTGAATGATCTGGTTCCAAACTAGCGATAACAAAACAACAACACACGTCCATTTCATAGATGTATGCGCGGTGTTTAAGACGACCCACCAACTACTACGGTCATATGGAGACTGGACCCAGGCATAAATTCTCATCCATAAGACTGATGAAGCCGGGGATCTAACCTGCGAACCCCTGGTTCAATCGCTACACCATGGCAGCTCCTTAAGCAGACCAAGGGAAAAAATATAATCGAAACTGTAGCCCTAGGCAAGTGCTAGCAGAGGAGTTGGGGTATAGGAAATAGTTTGGTTGTGATGGTGCAATCAGATTCGCTGCAATTGCATTTTTTAGCTCTGTTCAAATCCTTGCATGTTAAAATACCAGGTTACGTAGCGAAATCGCTTGGGATACACCACCACCAGATAATGACCCACACGTCCAGTGGAAGGTGTGTGAGGAGGGGGGCGTCTATGTTCATTGTTTTCTGGCTAAATTATCAGGTCCGCTTACAATCCACTGACTACTTTGCTCCACACCGCTTCCTAAAGATATATGTATCAAACATGCCCCAAAAACATTTAAATTTGAGTATACCCCACCCCCGAAACTATTCCCAGTCTAAGTCATAGCCTACGAGTGGACCAAACATGACCCCCCTCCCCCCCCCCCCCCCCCCCCCCCCCAAAAAAAATCCAATTTAGAAGCAACCAACACACCCCTCCCGCCCCAGCAATAAAAAAAGAGATTAAATAAAGAAAATCACCAAGTGAAAAGATGCACATTGGTTGGGGAGGTGGAGAGGGGGGGGGCTATATTCAAAAGTATCCGTCTACAGTATTAGTTTCCCCTCAACTATACATTTCGAGCACGCACCCCACCGCACACACACACACACACACACACACACACACACACACACACGCGCACGAAATATAGCTCCCCCCTTCCCCAAAGTATTCCTATTTTGCTTTAACCTTAATGAGAGCCTTAAATGACCAAACATCCGCATTCAATGGAAAACCCCTCCCCCACCCCCTCCCCCACACCTCACACGCACAATTATGATACTATTCAAAACTTCGTTGATCTCAGAATCGGGTTGAACCAATACCAAGCAATTAATCAAGTATTTGTTTGAAACCACAACGCAGCGCCTTTGCTGAGGCTCAAACCCACAACCCCTTGAGCTCGCAAATTAGTCAGCGCGCTCCCCAGTATAATCAACTTGGAATTGAGCCATACCATGCGAAAATGCGTCTTAGGGCTTTCTAGGCCGACGAGGTAAAATTCAAACCAGCCTCCTCAGCCACAGAAACAAGCTGCATTTTTGACATTCAAGTTTTAGCATGACTAGGCTGGCTTTAACATCAGTAGATATCCTGCTATCAAAGAATCGAAATAATGGATGCTGTTCAGACTGTGCAGGCAGGCTGATCTGCGCCTTTGTTGGTCGCAATTGGCATTTAGCAGGTTTTCACATGATGAGGATAAATTGAATTTATATCAGTGACACGTCATGCATCACAACGAGAATATTTTCTAAAACGTATCTGTTCTACTTTTCTCTTTGAACTATCCAAGTTTATTCGTCTTGTAAGGGGCAATCGTACCGTTAAGGGCAACCAATGTCGTAAGGGGTAATGGGCACCAAAAACACGACGCAGACACAAAGTGACGTCAAGAAGATGGTGTATACGGCTTATGCTTGAAAAATTAGTTGGAAAGGATATGATTTTTTTACAAAAATAAAGTATTTAAGAACATTTATTGAACAGAACACCTTCATTAGCAACCACTTAAATGATATTATGAGTACACCTTACTCAGTAGAAAGTATATTATTCGTTAGATGTAAACTTTCTTACGTCATATTCTTTTGCCTCTTGTACAAAAATGGACGTTATTGGGAATAGCATTCTCCGTTTCCTTATATTTGGCTCCAAAACGGTAAAAACAGTTAAAACAGGACAACACACATAGCTGATTCCATTTTTATTGCTCCCGTAGCTCATGTCCGGATGATCTCGTAAAGATTTCATTTGCATAACCGTTCGATTGCCCCTTACGACATTACCACCCGTGTTTACTGTACTTCATTTTATATTTCTGTCATAATAATATTTAACCCTTTTTAGACCAGCAGAATTTTCCACTAATGAGAGGTCACAGATTATAATTTCAAAATAGGCCACAATGTGGGAAAACCTGACTTTGTTGCATGTAAACAACAAAGGTGCAGACCAACCTGCACATCTATGAAGTATGAGCAGTGCCTTTCTTCAGGGTCTGCATTGTTGGCTAAGATAAAACCAATCTTCAGGCACAGAAATACATTGGCTTTAACTAATCATGGTCGACATGGCTTATTTTCATTTTTAAGTTCCTTGCCTATCTCAGTTTTACGCAATTTAGAGTTAGAGGCCAATAAACTTTATGATAGAGCAAACAAATTATATAAAGCAGCACTCCTTACAAAGTGTTATGTTCAACATTTCCTTAGTCCTTATATCGATTCTGAGGTCAACCATAAACGACATTTTATCAAAATTCCATTCATTAACAAAGGTATTGAGTTTATTGATTTACATAGTATCTTCAAGGATAATTCAGTGATTTCATCTATTCCAAATTACTTTAATAATTCTGAAACTCCTATCATTTGTTATAAATATAACAAACCAATAAGGTCTACGATATTTAACTTTAATAAAATTGTAAATGATTTAGATATAGATTCCAATACTCCTGCCTCCTGAGATTGTAAAAATTCAAATTATTTATATCCCTCTGCAGGGCATGTTATTACAGGTAATCTAAATGTCATTCCTGACGCTAGAGTTCGCAATATCATTTCTAAAGGTCCTAAATATAGATTTCCCTCTAATATTGATTTCTCTAAATGTCGTAGAGAGATCGCTGCTTCTTTAAATGACTTCAGTAATCGTTGGTGCAAACGGGAAAATGTTGAACCTGATGCTTTGAAGGAATGGAAGATTAACATTTTTAAAATTATTGATACTCGTATTTCATTTTACTCTCGTAATACACATCTTTTGCCCCCTAAACCTAAATCTTCTTTTAGTCATCTTAAACAAGGTATCCAGGATTTTCATATGAACTATGTTTTGGTTCCAGCAGATAAAGCTGCTAACAATGTTGTAGTTGTTTGACGATTGTATTATATTAATACTCTTAAGCGTGAGCTTGTTGACACTAATGCCTATAAACTGCAGCCTTCTTTAAGTGAAAGGGTGATTGTTGATGGGCATGGTTGTCATACAGCCCTACATTTTGGTGTCAAAGCTAAAGAAAATCAAGACAAAGTTCCTACGTTGTACTGGTTACCTAAACTCCATAAAAAAACCCTATAAAGCAAGATTTATTGCAAATTCTAGTTCTTGTACAACAACAGAACTTTCTAAATTGTTAACCTCGTGTCTTACAGCTGTTAAAAAACATGTTATCAAATATTGTGAAAAGGTATATGAGAGATCTGGTAAAAACCTATTTTGGTCGATTAAAAATTCAGGTGAAATTTTAGATAAACTTAAAGCTAGAGATTTCAATGCGACCAGTTTGTCTACTTATGATTTTTCTACTCTTTACACTACTTTACCTCATAATTTAATTAAAGATAAACTTATTGATCTTATTGAAAGTACCTTCCAGAGAGAAGGCTCTCCTTACCTTGCATGTAGTGACAGAAATGCATTTTTTACTTCAGAAAAACCTAAAAAATATCATGCATGGTCGTGTCAAAATGTATGCGATGCGCTGACCTTTTTGTTGGACAACATTTTTATTCGATTTGGCACCAAGCTCTATAGACAAGTTGTTGGGATTCCTATGGGCACTAATTGTGCTCCCCTGGTTGCAGATTTATTCCTGTTTTGTTATGAAAGGGACTTTATGATGTCTCTTTCTGATGATAAGCAGGCTGATGTTATTGATGCGTTTAACACTACTTCCAGATATTTGGACGATATTAAATATTAATAATGTTTATTTTGACAATATGGTTAGTCAAATATACCCTTCAGAGCTCCAACTTAATAAAGCCAATGCCTCTGATACCGAAGCCGCATTTTTAGACTTGCATTTGTCAATTTCTAATGATATTGTTTCTACCAAAATTTATGACAAATGTGACGACTTTGATTTTGAAATTGTCAATTTCCCATTTTTAGATGGTGATGTTCCTCGTTCTACATCCTATGGAGTCTATATCTCTCAACTCATTCGTTTTGCTAGAGCATCTAGCTATGTTGCTGACTTCAACACTCGCAATAAATTGTTAACTCAGAAACTTCTTAAACAAGGCTATTGGTATCATAAACTTCGCAAAACATTTTCAAAATTTTATAGACGATACTATGATTTGATTTCTAAATTCCAAGTTGGACTTAAATCTCTCTTGCGCCAAGGACTTTCGGAACCTGATTTCTATGGTGACTTGGTGTATAAGTTGAAGAAGATTGTTGACTCTAATAATTTTTCAGTGCAGTTCATTAAAATAATTTCCCATTATAAAAAGATTGGCTATAACATTAATGTATTGCAACAGACTGCATGCTTGGTATTCAACCCAATCACGGTTGGCAACTTTGCTTTCCTCTTTAATTGCACGCCGGTGGGTCGGACTTCAGACTCTATGATGGTTCCGACTTAAAGACTTATCTATTGATGAGATGGTAGGGGCCTGATGCTTTGGCTGTTTGTCGGGCCCACCGGGGTTTACCTGTTGGATTTCTTTTGCTCCGGTATTCAGTTTAATTTACTGTTGAGTCCTTATCCTTGCTTTATCTCCTTGTTATATCTTGATTTATATGTTTTAGGAGATGATGCATTGATAAGTTAGGGGTCTTTCATGCAAACCAAATATCTATGTGTCTTGATCCACATCTGAATTAAGGGTGAGGTTGGCGCCGTTAAACCGGTTTAAGCCCTCCAGTAAAATATTTTACTGACCCTTCCAAGGCGGTACTTCTTTTGTGGATCTTTTATGTTTTTGTTCTGTCTTGTGTTTGCTATGTTTTGTGCCCGTCTGTTTATATGTGCTTTGTGGTCACCTGCTGGGAAAGGGCTGACCTCTTGGCTCTCGTTTGTGGTGTCTTCTGTGAGTTTGTCACTTTCCCATTGGTATCCTGGGTCAGGTGTGGTACTTGATTGTATCGATTCCTGATCTTTGCACCATTACTTACTTTTATAGAATTTTTGACCTGCAACCACTAAAAATACAAAATGGACAATTCCATACTTATTATTTTAAAGAGACAAAGTCTGCGACTATGAACATTTTTCGAAATTTTTAATTTCGATTCAAATCATTTGTAAAAGTAATATTAAGTTATGTTTTCACAATAAATCTGTTCACTATAGTTGAAAACTGCACGGAAAAGTGAATTATCTTATAAAACAGGTGCATTTTTCTCTTGTTGGTAATTATTTGCATCTCTCCAATAATTATAGACAGTTAATTTTAACATAAATGCTGTTGTTTTGATACTGATAATTTGTTAAGATTTACGAAATTGGTAAAATGTTTACCTGAATTTTAGTTATTTTACTGTGTTCTTGAAAAATAGAAACATTAGTTCTAAAATTTAAAGATCAAAAGTTACAGACAATGCAGCTATAACAATATATATGGGATATTGTAACAATTGTAACAATATGTATGGAATAATCCATGAAAAGAGTTAATAACAATAATTATAATAGGTATTCAATTGTTTACTATTGCACACTCCTTCATTAATAGCAGTTGAAGAAAGGTCTAGATCCGACTGAAGGAAGTAAACTAAGAATGACATACTATAGTAATGATGATGAGGTTAAAGTTAACGGAATATGTTTAAACCCTTTTCATTCTGATAGAATTTTCTAAGAATATTTAGTATGGGATAGTCCATCTTGTGTTTAAATGGGTCACAGGTCGAAAATGCTAAATTATTGTGCATTTACGAGGGTTGTCCCAGTAAATGGTGGACTTTTTTTTTATATCACAAGACTGTGTATCAGGAATTTCATGATTTTAAATGATGTGTTTATATACATCTAAGTAACATGTTGTACAAATATGGTTGAAATCACAGTTTAGATAACAAAGTTATGAACCTTTACTTGAAGGTATGTTGGCGTATGTGGAGCACGTCAAAATCTTTGTAATGAAATTCATCTAGTCCAAATATCAGTGTACATCCAATTGAATTTCGCAGATGCATTTCAAACAATGCATTACCACCTCAACTAGTGGCTATGCAAGATATAGTGTTTAAATTTTGAAACATTTCCCGCTGTCGGTATTGATTCTATAGAAGATTTATCATGCATACTACTTTTTATTTTTCAGAAAATGCTAACGTTATAAGAAAGGTATGCCACAAAAATTAGACTTTCAATACTTTTTGGCTAATTTAACACATAAAATCATATTGTTTTAGTGTTAAATGATTGGCAAAATAGTCACTAGTATCTTAAAACGGATTTCATACAAAATTATTTTAGTAATACCCCAAAGACAAGGTACTTTTCGTCATTTTAACTAATCACATGTTATTTGACTGTCATTCATTATAATAGTAAATTTGTTGTCTTGTATGAAATCTAAAAGATCGCATGTGTTTGTTTGCTAAACATATTTAAACTAATTATTTAGTCATTACCTGAACTAGGAAGACTTACAAATAGATGGCAATACTTGTTACCTCAAACCCTTATATAAAAAGAGTATAGACAAAACATTTGACGATCCCTCTCTAAAAATATAATAAAATTTACTGTGACGTGCGTCGCACACACTGACATACCGTCAAGTAAAGGTTCATAACTTTGTTATCTAGACTGTGATTCTACCCATATTTTATACAAAATGTGTCCCAAAGAATTCCTGATACACAGTCTAGTGTTATAACAAAAGTCCACGATTTACTGGGACAACCCTCGTATGTCCTAAAGTTACTTTTATTTAAGCAAACAGTACAGACCTGATGAAATGCCTCATAATGCGGCATTTCATCTGTCTTCACTGTTTGCCAAAGTACCTGTTTACATGTATCCAGAATGAAAATGGTTAAAAACAACAGAGATATAGGAGAGCATTTGGTTTGCTTTGAAGGTTTTTTGAAGCTTGGTGATTCCTCATCCTCGGTAACCCAGGCGTTACCCATTCCGTAACGATTGCATTCATGCAGTGGCTACAGAATTGGTCACGCCTGGGTTACAGAGAATGTGTGGTTCCTGTGTTGGTTTGAGATTTTTATGAGTGTTTGCAATACAAATCTCAGCATGTCACCAATGATGAAATAAAAGAACAAATGATCTAGACCAGGAAATGCCACAATCATAGATCATGGCACCAAAAACTAAAGACCTAGATTCCATAAAATGTTTACCCCACAAAGCGGCTTTCTAAATTACAGTAAACCCTGTCTTAAAGACATATGCGGCTATTTCCAATGCACACCTTTCCCGCGTCTTGAAACGGGTAAAGTTGTCTGCATCCTGTCTTTCGCCCTTTATCGGAATCAGATCAACACAACTTTCCGATATTCTTAAGTCATATCGGTGTTCCGACATTTTCTTGCCAAAATAAAGTAATTAAGGTGTGTTCGAAAAATCTATTGACATCTTATCAGAACTGGTCGTCTCAGCACTAAAGACAGATAAATGTAGCTCAGTCGAAATCAAACGGCGTACACAATTACCTTGGTTACGAATACGATAGTGGCCGAGTCTCTACTATTTGTACGGTTATTTAGAGCGTCGCACGACCTGACCTCATGGCCTAGTGGTTAGCGTATCTGGCTACAAAGCCGGAGGACCAGGATCGATTCCCGGGTGCGCACATATTTTCAGTGTGTTTTTCTTTCTTTTTTAACATTTCATGCTAAATTGCTTCATATACTAGTAAAATGGCATCATCAAAACGACCAAAATGGTAATTCCTGAACTTTTATATTGAATTACACATGAAATCTATGGGGTAGGGGTTAAATTTGGCTCTCTTGAAAGAGAATTAGTTCGGTGACCCCAGATTTTTATTCTTTTTTCTGAAAGGTATTATAATGGTCCATGAATTAAAAATTTTTTTTAAGATTTTCAACATCAAATTTTGTAATACATGATTTATTCTAAAAACAAATTCCAAATTTTGACGAATTGCCAAAACATATTATGCAGTATCTTGTGACAGCATGGGATAACAGATAAACTTGCACCTTTTCTAAAAGGTTTGAGGTCATGGGCAATAGTTTACTAGGGGCGTTCAATAGGTAATGAAAACAGCTCAGTATATCCCAAAGTTTTATATTTACACACTTCATAATTACTTTCATTAAAAGACCTGTTTCTTGGCTAAATAAACGTAAAATTGCAGTTGTCCATGATGCTACAATTTCTGTCATTCAATTGATAGAGTCTTTTTTTGCGGAAATGAAAACATAGCGAAAATGTATACAAAACTCATTTGTCACACTTTTTCTGGTCGCTTTAATGTTCATTTGCAAGTAATCCAGCCGATTTTGAAATTTCCCTATTTAATCTCACTCTTAAAGTACCCCCAAGTACGTCATTTGAAATAAGAAAATCACTTAAAAGAATGCCACCTCTGGCTTACATTGAAAAGGATCAGACAAACTAACGCGTTTAATTGATGTTTGCATTTGGATGCATTATTTGGACATTGTTACATGTATTTACATGTACATAATCTGGCTGGCTAATTTCGAACAATATATTATAGGAATAGAAAATGGTATACCACTCAGATGAGATACTCTTAGATATTGGTCTCAGTTTAACTGATCTGCTGCCTATGCACTGTTTGTATTGAAACATCGATACAATCAAAATTGGCCTATCCTGGTATAAAGCCCCATTTCCGATTTTCAAGAATCATGCATATTTTAGTGTTACGTCCATTACTTATAACGACGTCAACGTAAGAGGGGGTAACGTAATAAAACCATTTGCACGAGAAATTGGTACCAGTCAAAAGTTTGTATCGTTATAACAGATAGAGGGGAAATGAGTCAGAAAACTATGGCTATGTGATTCATGCATGTTAAATGTTTGTTTTAGAAATTAAAGCATGCTTTTCTACCTTTGTTAAAATGAGTCTTTACAATTTGGAGGAAAATATATGCAGTGTATATTAGTGTGCTTTTTAAAAAGGCTGTAATTTATTAAATTTGGAAAGATAAAATAATGTTCCATGCACCATTATAACGGCGACGCTTTGATCTTTCATTTGGCATATGGCAAAATCCTAATGCATTTGTGGATGGAGTTATGAATGGGTTTTCATTACATATTGAACCCCCCTCGTAAGTTACAAGAAAGAAGCTGGCTGAAGAATAACACCGTTCTAGCTCGATATCTAGGACTAGTGTTATTATTTCATATTTTTAGAAAATTGGTCAAATAATGCAAACTTCCACATGAGATTCTGAAAAAATATGCACGGTGACATATCCTTTTTATTTCATAAATGGATAGCCCATACATAAAACAAACTGTATGCAAAGTATTAAACATATTTCAACATGGGAAGTATTTAGAAGCATATGTCCTTAAGCGACCACTCAAAAAGAAGACAAAAATTTGGTTGTCAAGACCGATAATTGCTTAATGCAGGTCATAAGTATTGCAGAATGCTCCAAGGGGAGCATTCTGCAATACTTTCAACCTTCACTAAGCTACTACTTGTCATTGAGAGCTTTGTTTTGTCTATTTTGTCTATTTTACTGTACTCTATATTTACTGTACTCTATATTTCCTCAAAAACAAATCGGCCAGTTTCATGATATTCTAGTAATCGTTACATGTGGGTAGAGTTATTCTTTAAATATGCATGAGCAGCTACCTAGTGTAACAAGATGCCAATTTTTTTTTATCTCAGCCACCATATGCTTCAAATGCTGTGTATGGTAACAGTGAAGACAGTGCATATGGGCAGGCTTGTCTTAGCCTAGCACTGACTTGCCTGTGCGATAAATACTGAAATATTGTGCTGGTCCACATAATGAAATCAAATTATCGTATTTGACATAATAAGTGTGCCTGTTTCTAAAAGCTCACACTGAGTACTTTTGGACTGTCACTGTTTACACTAGTAAATGGCCTTCTAGTTTCCAGCCGATCACGTGGTGCAATTTCATTTATCATAAGATGTCGGGTCTGGGAGTGAAATAATGCCATGCAATAAAATCGATAAACCACTAGTGGTTTACAGATTTTCAGGAAACGTTATGTCCATAACAATGTTGCATACGTAATGTCAAAATTATAACGTTTTTACGGCAGAAATGAGATTTCAAAGTAATCTTAATGTCATATGATGAATAGAATATAATATTCATGCTCTTGTATTATTGAATTTATTGAACTCGTTGCTCGGCAAGCCTCACATTTTATCTCTTTTCCCCAACTCATTTAATAAATTCAATAAAACATGAGCACTCATGTAAGATCCTCTATTCATGATATAGATTCATTGTGTGGATGAAAATCAGTGTAAATCCTGATCAAATGCATTCATCAGAAGCCAGCAGATCTACACTTTCTAAAGAGCATGTATAGAATTTTGAAAAAGTATACACAAAGTGCACTTACGAGCTATAATGTGGTAAATTGCTATGATAAAAGGAAGAGAATGCATATTTTCAGATAAGCATTTTTTTAAATATAAAATTGCAATTGTTTTCTTACACATCATTTAAAACATATGTTTTAGGTGCTCAAAAGAATCGTCTCATGGAGACGATTCTTTTGAGTACCCACAACATATGTTTTGGTTGTGAAATAAGAAAAATATTTTTCAAATATAGCTCTTATCTAGAGGCCTGGAGAATGGCAGAATGCATGTTTATGGAAAGTGAAATGTGTATCACCACCTGTAACTATTAATTTTTCTTCTTTCCCTTTTCAGGTTTTGAATTTTATTTTTCCTGAAGTCAAATCAGATGGGTATCCAACTTTAAAAGAGGTA